>VXAZ01000550.1:905282-1528022 GCA_013399875.1 Gymnorhina tibicen
AAAAAAGTTATAAATATTATTCTTAAAATTAGTGAAGGGTTTGACCAAAATAGAGTTGGCATACTAAAAAAAGGACTGCATTTATGAAGCATATGTATCATACCTCACTATATCCGCTGAGCATGCAGACTGGGTAAAACTGCATTCATAGTTGTTAGCTTAAAGCAGCCAAGCCTTGGCTGGTGCTGGGCTGGTGAAGCTTCCATGTGTAACACCTACATTAAATCTGAACACTGGTGAGCAAGAGAAAAAAGAAATATATGATGTACTGATCCAGGAAATGAGTGTATAACTGTACTGGGTCTCTACTGCCGAACGGGTGTAATATATACCCAATGTCATGAATTCTCACAGAAATGCTGACAGAAGCAGCTGTGAAATAGTGTGCCAGTGGGGAAAGTTTGGTCTAACTGAAATAAATGTAGGGGTTGGCTGCAGCCTGAAATGTAAGGATTTATGACTTTTGTAAGAAGATTGAAGCATCCTATTATAATACTGTTTTTTTGTTTTTTTTTTTTTTTTTTTTTTTTTTTTTTTTTGTTTTTTTTGTTTTTTTTTTGCTGTAGATAGCTCTTTCTCATTTTCTTTACCCATGCCATCCACGGTCTTTTTGACACCCCACAGCAGAGTTTTTATAAGCTAATTTTGCACTGTTGCAGCAGTTGCTTCAGCATTTAATGGATACTTTAAGGTAATATTCTATCTTGCCTGTAGTGCCCGACTGCAGTGCAAGCAGGACAGCATAGAACTTACTAGCCACTTTCTCCTGAAAGTTACTATATATTTCCAAATGCAATACTCTGCTGTTATCTTCAGCTTGTTGGACTGTCATTTTGTCTGTTTTCATATCACAGAAGCAAATTGCGAGAAACTGAATTTCCTTCATCTATCCTCTAATTTGTTCCTTTAATAAGATGGTAAGTGTAAGTAAGATAAGCCCAACAGAGAAATCGGACCAGGAGCGCCGGCATTCCCTGGCGGGTGGCTCCGGGGAGCCAGGCAGCCACTGCCGAGCCACTGTGCCCAGAGCAGGGTCCTTCCCGGGGGGAGCCCACGGAAGGCAGAAGGCAGCCCGGCAGATGAAAACGCTCCTAAGAGCAGAAATGGAGGTGCCGGGTGTCCTGGCTGTTGTCGGTGCAAGCAGTACAATTAATATTGATCTGCATAATGGTTTTAAGATATTTTGTTTGCTTGTTCTTTTAATCTTTTATACTACAACGAGCAGCAGCTTTCAGTGGCATTATCTGTGATGCCACCTCCTCCTTTATTATGTGCTTGCAACTGGTACAAGACTTGCAGTGGGTAGTTAGACCTTGTATTCTCTTCCCTGGGTCGGTAGCGAGCTGCATCTGCCGCTGCCCTGACATCCCTCTTCCTCTCTCCACTCACCTCAACTGTGTGCCATGGCAGTCCTTGCTATCGCCCCTTCGGAAAACGGCGGGGAAAGAGGTGCCTTAGGCGATCGCCACTCTTGTCCCATTTTCATGAAGAAATGTAGTTAAGGAAGGTGAGATACACCAGGCTGAGAGGCAGCACTGCTGCTCTCGGCTTCCCGGTAGGTGGGAGTGTAGAATTGGGTTGGAGATGCAGCCATCCCTCCGCTGAGGGAGAATAATCCTCGCGTTTCAGGGAATGGACATCGTGGAGACTCCTTGACACTTCTGCCTCTTGCTTAGTCCAGGAGAGCGTGTTGTAACGTGAAAGGAATGATTCTGCGTTGTAATCCTTTCCTACTCTCTTTGTTAAAGGAGCGGGGAGGGAGTAGAAATTTAAGAAAGGAAGAAAAAAGGTCATAGAGAAGGAAATGAAATTGCTCTGAAAATGAACACGTAAAGGAGGAGAGAGGGGCTGACGGCGGTACGGGCAGGGAGGGAGGGAAAATGCCACGGCTGCCTCCCCAGAGAGCCCCCGCCCTCACCCGCAGCTGTCAGTGAAGGCAAGTTTTGCGGCGGGGGTTCCCTCAGCCCCGGAGCGGTGCGGTACCGGGGCGGTGCGGTACCGGGGCGGCCCCACGGGGCGGGGGCGACTGCGGAATCCCTGCGGCGCTGCCCGGGCTCCGGGGCTTTCCCTCCGGTCTCGCCCCGCTCCTTCACGTCCTGGCAAACGACTACATTTCCCAGCACTTCCCTCTTCCAAGCGGGCTCTGCGGGGAGCCTCGCCGGCTCTCGCCATCTCCTTCGCTGGCAGGGGGCTCGGCGCGGCGGCGGGGCGGAGCTCGGCAGCCCCGGCCCCGCGGCAGCCGCGGCCCCGCAGCCCCCCCCGCCCGTGCAGGCGCGGANGACGCTGCGCCGAGGCTGCTGCGGAGCCCCATGGAAACGGAGCCCCCGCTCCAGCCTGCGCGCCGGGGGCGAGGGCGCAGCCGGGTGACAGTGCCTCTCCCCCGCGCAGGAGGCGCCGGGCCGGCGGCGGCGACAGCGACAGCGGGGCGGCGGGGCGAGAGCCCCTTCGCGGAGCGAGAGAGCATCAGGCCCCTGCGGCTGGTCTCCGGCGAGGGCGGCGGCGGGGCGCGGTGGCCGGCGCTGAGCACGCGGGTGCGGAGCGAGGCGGCGCGGACACAGGTGAGCGCTGGGCGGGGGAACAGGGGCCGGCAATGCAGCGCGGCCGGCCGTGCGGAGCCTCGCCGCACCCTCGGCCAAGGGTGTTTGCGCCGCCGAAGGATAATGCGCGGTGCAAAGCGATGCTCGGCCAGACGCGCGGCTCGGTTTCCCGCAGGAGCGCTGGGAATGCCAATCTTTTGCAAGGGCGCCCGAATTAGTTAAGATGGTCCCCGTGCCTGTTAATGCCCTCCCCCGGCCGTCAGCGGGGGCCCGGGCGGGCAGAGCCCGCTGCCTGCGGCGGCCGGGGCACCCAAAATGAAAGTTGCGGTGCCTTTGCGACAGCTGGGCTTGAAACCCTGCGGCTGAATTTCGGCTTCTGGCTAAAGCGTGGGCAGGGTGGGTTTGTGTTCTGTGGACTCGGATGTGATTTGAAAAATAGAAACAGGATATCGGAAGGGAATTGCTTGAAATGTAACATGCGAACTAAACACAGAATTTAACGTACAGATTGCCTGCTACCCAAACTGAGGTATATTTTCAAATTCCATGGTATCATAGAGTCATTAAGGTTGGGAGAGACCTCTAAGATCACTGAGTCCAGCCATTAACCTGGCACTATTTGTGTTAAAAACATATTTCTGTTATACGAAGACCAATCCCTATAACTTTTAACAATCTCATTTTGTATTAAAATACAGTGATTTTCATCTTGACCCCTTTTGTTTGAGGCGGTACATGGCTGTTACATATAAAGAAAAAAACATCGAGTCCATGTTGTTATAGATGAAGAACATAAGATCTGAGCATTTGAGGTAACTGCTGACATCCAAGATGAGTTGCAGGCCTCTGTTTCCTCCTTTTCTAACTGACTACTGTGTGTTTAAAAAACAAAATAGGCGAAAAAATTGTCTCATATTATAATTTTTTATAATGTCTCCTTTTTATAATCCATGAAGTATAAGAACTGACAACTTGCATTCTTTTTGTGTAGTTAAATAATAAACAAGCTCTTCATGGCATATGTATTTGCCTCTGAATGTAACTTACTCTTTGTAAAGATTTTTCAGATATGAAGACCATATTTACAGTACAATAAAATCGGATTCTCCAAGTTCATAATGCTTTACTTAAAAAAGAAAAAAAATCTTCTAGGCATTTCAGGATTCCTTGAAGACCCTTGCAGAGTCACAAGTTCAAACACTTTGTGACATGTCTGTTTTAAACTTAGTAAAGGTTGCATTTGGCTTTAGTATTAGAATTAAAATACTGAGTAACCAGAACAAACTGCTCATTAATGGGTTTTGTTTTTCTGAATGTCTCAGCTTTTATTCACCAAATCTTATGCTCATAAAATTCTCAAGTCATCCTCATCTAGTTAAGTTGTTAGTATGAATATTACTCTAAGCAGAAAAAAAAGTAACATGGGTGGTTTGAAAAGGGATAAATAAATTTATTTCGCAACAGTCTCCACAGTAAACCAATGTAAATGTGTAAAAGCTGTGATGTAAATATGAAAGCTACTACAACTTTTCTTCCTGATCAAGAAGTTACCCCGCTGCTGCTTAAAGTATTCCCAGCCTCTCCCGTGGTATCTGGTGGTTGTTACTCATGGAAGGATACTCATGGAAGCTGACAGTGCTTTGGACAAAGAAAATTGCCAAGCAGGCCTAACCGAGGGAAGCAGTACAGATTTTCTGTGATTCTGGCAGAGAGCATGGTTACATCCTAATTGCAGGATATTGCATCGCTTGCCCAGGGATCTGAGTCAGCTTGGTGGTAATGGACCAGCAGCATGGCTGACTTTGCTGAACTGAACTTTTGTAGGAGCTGCACTTAGGACGGTACTTATCAAAGTTATGGACTAATTTCACTGAGTTAACTTTTATGGTTGCTTTTGAGTGTCTGGTGAATGTCACATGAAGTATAAAGATGCTGGATTCTGCTCATACATGAAGAGACACCCATGAAGTATCTTACTGTTAAGAGTTACCAGCTAGTGGCATATAAAGAGTAGGGGAACAGAGGTGTCCTCTCCATCAGTAACATTTCCATATGTATTTGTTTGTTTTATGATTAAATACACTCTGTCTCCATGTTCTATCCATTCTAATAGTCTTTGAATAGCTGTGTATGAGAGTTGAAAAAGCTGCTCTTGAATAGAGGTTTCAAACCAAAGCCAGTGGCCTTCTGGATTAGTTAAAGGAAGATGTTTCTTTGAGGAGGTAAAAGCATTCAAGAAGAATCTCCGGTGAGTGAAGGACTAGCAACCATGTCTAGAAAAACAGATACTTGAATGGGGAGGTGCAGCCAGAGGACTAGACAGCAAGGCTGTAGTTGAATTAATGTTGAATTAACGTAAAACAATGTAGTTGTGTTTTGAATCGGATAAAGATTAAAAAGAGGGGGGGGGAGAGAGATAAGCTGGAGAGAAGGAAGTCGCATTAAATCGGATTGGATTCCTTTAATTCCTGGATGAAAGCTTTAGCTGCAGAAAGGGCAGAAGTTGAACAAGAAGGATGCAAGCCTGAGTTCAGAACTGCACAAAGGGAAATGAAGATGATCATGCAGAAGAAAAGCGTGGCCTTTTCAGAACAGGAATTTTAGAACAGGCTCATGATGGACTTGAGCCAGAGGAGTGTAATATGAGAAAAGGGGGTGAAAGGAGATAACTGAAGGCACAAGTGACTGGGAAGTGATGGATGGCAAATTTCTAAAAGTTTATGGTTTGTTTTCAGCATTTGTTGAGGTTTTTCTCTAGCAACTTCATCTGTTTTGTTTGTTTTGGGGTTTTTGGGCCATTGCCATAAGAGTTGAGTGACTTCTCTACATGCATGCTTTACTATTAAATAGTGAAGGAAATATATACTCATCTTAGAAAGCCAGAATGTAACTGCTTTAAAAACATAATTAATGTGCTCACAATTGAAGTTGTCCAAGATTGCTGAACCTCAGAACACAGCGCAAGGCAAATGTTGTAGGCTATTATATGTTCATGTCATTAATGTTTTAATGTACAATATATGGTGGACATTGGAGAATTCATGTGACTTTGGGTTTCTGCTTTTAATTCATTGCAAAATAGAGTCACTACTAGTATCTGTGACACTCCTGTATTTCAATTTCTCTGTTCCCCAAAGGGGGCTTGTTAGCTGCTGCACAGCACTTACTGTATAGAATAATCAAGATAAGATACAGCTAAAAATACACTAATATTATATTATCATTAATGCAATCCGGGATCTTAGCAATGGACACCTAATTTACTGCTGCATAAGTAAGTGTATTAGAAGATGGGAGTCCTCTATGTCAGGGACATTCAGTTAAGGCTAATTTAAGATTTTTGTGTTTAAAAGAAGGAAAGTTCCCACCTTGGACATTTTTAAGGGACCTTTTAACTCTGTGCCTTAAGCCATATTTTGGTATTGTAAGAAGCACATGGGAAACCACAAGTTTCATAATATTTTCCTTTAGTCAATACTGTGCAGGCATGTTCTTTGTTAAAATGTGGGAATGCGTAAGCATCCCTCCCCGCTGCCTGTATTTGTAAGCATCCCTCCCTTCTGCCTGCGAAGGAGAGCAAAACAAAGCACAAAGTATGCCTTGGGTTTGTAATTTACATCAGCATCGGGCTTGGAGGACCTTTTCCTTAATACTTTTTAGTGGATCAAGTGTTCTGGTTGGGAAGATGAGATTCTTTTTCCAGCTGAAGATTAGAGTACCAGACCACTACATGCCTTCACCCAACAGATGTCTTCCCACAGCCCGGGATATAACTTAACAGTGATTGTGCTCTCAGCAGAGATTGCCACTCAGCACCAGCAAGGGTCCCAGTTCTGCTTAGGGCCAGCACTTTGTGGTCATGCTGCAGGTCTGCAACCACAATCTAAGGGACAAGGTTGTTCCTCTTGCAGCTCTCATTGCATTATCAGTTTTTTATATACCTAGGTGTTACATGGAAATTTGAGAGATTTGCAATAATTTCAGTGGGAACAAGGTTCTGACCTACCATGGGCAGACATTCACTCATCTCTGCTGGTTGTGCAGGACATTTATGACATAGCAATTTCTGTTTCTTCAGCTGTTTTTCTTTTGCTCATTGCCCGTTTTCATGAAGGTGTGCTGGATTCCTTCCGAGAGAGTAAAAGGGATGACCTGGTTGTAGGGAGCCTGGCCTGAAGGGGCTCCAGGACTGAGCTGCATCTGGAGGCAGAAGTGCATGTTGTTTGTAATCCAGAGCGAGTCAGTAGTTCTCAGTAAAGAATTTACTTGTCTCCCGCAGCCTGCATTGTTTGTGACCAAATGATACAATTGCATACACCTATTTGGAATCATGGCTTGAAGATTTCTTAAATGATTTCTGATTGCTGATAATCAATTTCAGAGCAGCTTTGCTCTGTCATGCTGAGTTTGCATAGCTCTGCTTGCACTTGGATTTGAAATCTTCATTAGTTATTCAGGTGTTGCCTAGTCTTTGCTATTGGATTCTCTTATTTCTTGTCGTCTTACTCTAGTCTTCAAACAGGATATCCCTCTTCTTTGCAGGTGCTTCTGAAACTGCTGACTCTTGCTTTCTGTTCTGATGCTGTCAACTTCTGGTATTGTAAATTACTGTGTTGGGTAGCTCCAACGAACAGTAATTTTTCTTTTTAAAAAAAAGTTCTGACCATTGAGTGTCTTATAAAATATCTCTAGAGTTTGGGACTGATGGACGGTGACTCTTGGAAAGAGAAGTGTCACTAGAAATTGCCTGATTTAAAAAATTCTTTTCTGCCCACTTAATCAAATGACTGCTGTCTCTTGGAGAAACCTAGGCACAATTTTCGATCATCCTAACACAAAACCAAAGAGGAGGAGGCTAAACTGGGAAAGGGGCTATAGTGAGTAATAACATGCATTTGGTTTATTGCTGAATTTGGTTTTCTTCCTGCCTTGTTGCCCCGTAGGGTTTGTAAGTCATTAGGCAAAATGTGTGTGATACTTTACTGTATGTTCAGTGTGCAGTTCTGCAATATGATAAGATACTTCATCAATGTACTAGTATTTTATGAATATGTGAATGATGGTTAAAATAGTCGTACTCTTGATGCAGGTCTTGCCTCCCTGAAGAGGAAAAAAACTGCTGAAAGTCAAGCTTTGCTATAGATTGTGTGTCGAATGATATAAGGGCATTGAGAGTGTCCTTTGATTTCTGATGTAGGAGGCACTTTCAGGTACACCTTTTAATAAAGTATTCCTAGTGTGTTTTGCTATTTTATAGGCAAGGAATATTTCAAATTCCTAATTTATCCTTCTTTGCAAGCTCATATCAGGAAAAGTCTTTCCCTGCTTGATAATGAGATTTGTTATGACAGTAAATGTATAAGTCCAAAAAATCATCCAGCAAAAAGTCTCTGGTAGCCGCTGCTTCAGAGTTCGTGTTGTTTTGTGTCATCTTCTCATGCTTGTGCCATAGCCAACTGGAAAAGAGAGATATTCCTAAAGCTGTGGCTTAGCCTCAAAAACAGGCTTATATGCAGCCAAAAAGGATCTTAAAGGCTCAGATGTAACAATTTGTATGGAAAGTATTCTCCCAACATTTGCTTCTTGCCGTGATCAGTGTAGTAACTGCAAAGTCTGACAGAGGAGTCCTTTCTAGCTCTGGTGATGAAAGTATCTGTATTCACTCCTGGTCTGTGTTGGTGCCCCTGAGTGCAGGATGACACCGAGTATTCTTTCTGCCACAGTTTCACTGCATACCCATTTTGGGACCCCTACAGCGGCTAATCAGCTATAACATATGCATGGTGTAGAAGTGTGTTGCATCCTGAGCAGTGTCATGATAAACTTTGATGAGATTTAGCCATATTCTGGAGGAGCTACACGTGAAGTTAACATTCACTCTGAAATGTTTGCCACAAGAGGACTATGGACATACGTGTTAAAAGGTCATGGTAGATATATTATCCTTCTGGTTGTCCAGGTCCCTTTTGTAGTTTTCCCAATAATCATACCAGTCTTTAAGTGACTCAAAACTAACAACTTTTTTTAGGGCTCTGCTTGTGAAAACATTATCACAGTTATCCTGTCAAACACTGTTTAAAGGTCAATCAAACTGTATAAAATCTTCAAAAGCCTGACAAGGTTCAGCTCTCTAAATTGTGGGTCCTTCTAGCTAGCACTGGCTCAGTGCTTTTCCCTCTCCAGTAAGCTCTGCTGAGGTTTGTGGTCCTTCCACTTGATGCTGCCTCCCACTGGGTTTCTCTCCCTGGAGAGGATGGAAGACAAGGATCCTTCTCTTCCACTCCCATGGTTTTGAGCCAAGGCTGCCTCTCCTCCCAAGCAGACTGCTCTTCTTCTTCATGGGAAGTACTCACATGTTTTCAGATGATTTGGTTGCCAGCCCAGGCCCATGTGCATTCTCTCAGTCTGGATAACTATGGACGTAGAGGGTGAAGTCCAATACTGTCAGAGGACAAAGACTGGACACAGGATAGTGGTGTCTTCCTACGCAATATCTCTTTCTCTTCATCTACTGATATGGTTCAGTGTTTTTGTCACTAGATGAAATTTTTTCAGTATTGTATTTTCTAGAAATAGTGTAATTGTTGGTTTCTTGCATGTTAACCAAAACTGCTATACTCAACTTCTCCAAAAATCACTGTGACTCCCATCCTGCCTTCCTTTCCTCTAGTTTTGACTTATGTAATTTATTTTAAACAATGCCAAATTTGCTATGATTGTCTGTGGAAAACTTTCAGACAAGAAAGCCTTCAACATCCTTCTAGCTACCTTTGTTCCTTTGGCTTGCCAGTGGTCTCCTAGATAGTGTATGGATATGCTGTTCTGGGGAGATGTCTTTTGGAGCACATAGAGGATCGCAGAGACCTGTTGGATGAAATTTTGCTCTTCATAGCTGCAGATGCTCCCTGATAGTACTCCTCTGAAGCCACTGCAACAGTTGCATTAATCTGCAGAGGAGAAATCATTGCTGCAGGGATGAACTGTGCAGCGGCAGCTGTGCTGAGCCACAGCCAAGCGTGGATGTGGAACAACATCACTCTCCTCAGATGGAAGCATGTTCAGTGAAGATGAGAGCTTTGGACACTGAAGATTACATCTGTGCAAGCTTTTAATACTTTAGTGGGAGGACTGTGTGAGGGAAGGCTTATGTTTTTTTCCCAGAAACTTTATTGTTAAGCACTGAACAGCAAAGGTGGCTGAAGTGCATGTACACATGGTCAGGATGTGTTCTGCCAGGCTGTGGCTTGTACTACCACGATGGGGCTTGGCTGGTTGGGTAAGTCCCAGTGGAAAGCCAGTGTCACCTGACATTAAAGGATTATGTAGAAGTCAAAGAAAGTGGCAAATGACGTAGAGCTGTTTTAACTCTTGAGTCACTAGGAGTCTAGCTTGAAAACTGGATTCAGTTAAAGTAAGTCAAGAAGCACGGCATTAAAGCTGGGCATTTGCCCTCAGACAATGAAGTTCGGTGATTCATCTGGTAATTTGACCAGCTCTGATTTGTCTACCTATACTAACTTCACTCTTAAGTCTCTCTCTCTTCCTTGTTTTTAAGTGAAATGGGTATTACCAGTCCAAAAAATTGTAGGAAGGGACCATGCTTTAGAAAAAGCATACTCCAGAATGTGGTATAATACAAAGTTTAGAAAAATTTGTGTGGGTAAACGCCTTCTAATGGAAATGTGATGTATAGGAGTGTGAGGCTACAGCCCTGACTTACAGCTCAAAATTTGCCCAGAAGAATAGCAGTATGTAGGAATAAACTCTGTTCCAGAAATGTCTCCTTAGAGTATTTCAACCCCTGAAATTCTGTGGAAATGAAAAAAATCCATCCATCAGTTGTTTCAGAAAATATATACAGTGAAAATGTTGATTCATTTTGATCTCCTAGGCTGTGTCAAGGGGAAAAGGAGTTGTGAAATTTGCTTTTCTTGCACTTTTCAACTCGAAGCAAGACTTTGATACTTGAATGTAGAGGGTGAGTCATATTTAAAAAGTATTATCTGTGGAATTGATTGAGCAATGTATTGGCATGCCTGACAGTCTGCAGGTTTTGTCAAGCTCTTCTTAGCCTCTGATGATGACAAGATGTAAGTAAACTTTCTGCTGGTGCTCAAGGTCCATTCCTGGGAGAAGTTAACTGTGTTGGTAGGCTTTAGGTGTCAAAGAGTGCTTGTCACTTCCAGTGGGCAGAGCTAATCTTTTCATAGTAAGCTTTCATTTGTATACAAACTAAATGTAAGACCAGCTGAAAATGTTTGGAATATGTCACTGTGTTGCTGAAAAACGGTTTGGTCACTGTTACTGGTATAAAGGAGCAAAGTTAGCGTGGAATGTTTTTACTACATTTGAATGCTTTATTTGTAATGTAATGGAGGGTTTTTGTAGATTGCTCTCGTAGTGGAACTCTGTTCCTTCATTTCTGAAGACTGCAAGAGATGCTGAAAAAGGGGCCTTTAATGTTATTGATTCCTTTCAGAGCTTGGAAAACATGTAGCTAAAAATGACCTCAAGGCGCCATCTGCTTCAGCAAAGGAAATGCCTTCACTCCTCCTGACTGTTGGGTCCGTTGAGTTTTGCTTTTTGCCTAAATGGTGTTCTTGGACAATAGTCCTTTCTCCAGAGAGATGACACAGTGATCCAGATGGGTTCATGCTCAAGTGTTGCCAACGGCGCGTGCGTTGCTGCCCTTGTTTTGTGTTCTGTCCCCCTGCAGATGGGTGGTGTGGCAGTTGTTTGCCTCTCACACTGCAGCTGTGCACGGGTAGGGGCTCGTTTGGGATCTGCCCACTTGAAACTGCCAGGAAGAGAGGTATTCCACTGAGGATTGACAGTCTTTGTTGGAGTCCTTTCCCTCTGATCTTGTGTTTCTTCACAAGGAAGTTGTTTCCCCCTCTGATTGCAGCTGGGTCCAGGGCTGCTGAGTGATATGGATGGAATACGTTGCACTACTGCTGCTGTAGTATTTTTTTCTGGCTCCTAGACATACCAGTACATTGCTTTTCTTGTTAGATCTGGCTTTCTGAAAACTACAGTCACTGTGGGGAGCAATGGAAACTGGTGTTTCTGGGTCACAGGGTGAGTCTCTGTTTGCTCTGCTCCCTGTCTTAGTTTTAGAAGTGTGATCTTCAGTAGTCATCAAAGTTTTGTATGAATTATGGCAGGAACATATTCTGAACTTTGCAAGTTTTAATTCATGACTTTTCTTTGCTTTCTATATGTAACCCTGTACTTGATTAATCACACTTATAACAACCTATTTGATCATACATCATCCCTAGCCATTAGTATTTGATGAAGAACCTTATTGAGTGCACTTCAAAAACATGAGATTGAGCAGTCACCAATTTTCTGGTTTTGCCCCAGTAGTGATATATTTAAGACCTCTTGCACATTAGTTGTATGTAACTTTTTATACATTAATCCTTGCTGCTTCCCTTTCAGAAAAAGGGAAAAAAAATAAATAGGACTTCCCAAAAGTTCTTGGAGTTCTTCCTTTCACAGTGAAGACTTGCAGTAATTAGTCTCATAAGAAATCAAAAATTATAAACAAAATTTTAGAATCAAATTAACATCATCCTCTACACTTAAAAGCACGACGAGTGTGAGATCCAGTGCCATGGGACTTTACTGGTGCTGGAACAAGTGTTAGATTTCCTCTTGGGAAGCAGCATCTTGCCCATTCAGTTACTCAAATTTGTCCTATTAGATGTGTGAGACCAAATGGTGGCTCATGCTAAATTTGCTAGCAGTGACAGCCCGATAGTTTTCCTGTCTTTATTGTTCCATTTAACATTTAACCTTGGGTGAATTTTCGAGAATGGTGAAGTGGAGGTGAGGAAGGAGAGCAGGAAGAGAAGCTTTCAGGGGTCCTCTGCAGGACCTCAGAAGGATCCATGCTGCTGCCCAGGCACTGACTCTGCAGCAGTGACACCTGTGTAACATGTTGCATCAGTTTGTGCTCAGGACTTAGTTCCCTGGTGCTGTTTCCCTGTATATATTGAGTAAATTCAAACAGACGCTGTGTTCAAACACACAAATAAACAAAATAGAGGAGGTTGTTGTGGTTTGTCTTTTTTTTCTTTCCTTTTTTTTTTTTTCTTCCTATTAGAAAGACTAATTACTGGCATTTTAGAGGTACAAGTAGTTCTTGTTTCTGAGTTCTAGTTCATTGATACTATGATGTTTGTATGGAGAAAAACTATTTTAGGTCGTGTTTATGACCACAGTGAACTGGGCCTTGGCACTGCACTGTAGCTGGTGGTGTTTAGCTCTCCCTGTGCTCCACCCTCACTTGGCATGGAGAACAGATGTGTGATCCAGGATTAAAAAATGAATATGGATCTATTAAATTATTTTCTTATTTCTATCTTTTCCTCAGAATAAATAACTGATTTACTAAATGTGCCCCAAAGAGGTACTTGTAAAAGCATTTTCGTCAAACCATGGTTCTGTTCTGCAGTTTTTTCATTAAATAAACTCCACCCCGCCAAATGCTCCAAAGATATTTAGATTTATGCACTGGATAAAAAGAGAGAGCTTGCATGAAGAATGTCAAATAATGATGATTAATACAGTAAATGAGTGCCTATAAATATTATGAGAATGCTAGGGAAAGTAAAAAAATAGAGATTTTGCAGTTGTTTAACATGCTATGGCATGTGGATCCAGTTCAGTGATACTGAACTTTTGATTAAAATTAGATATTTGCAAATGGCAATAGAGAAGGCCTGAGGAAATCATGTTGCAGTTATATTTTATTGTGTATTTTAAAAGAAGATTCTTTCACTTGGGATACATATTTTTCATATTAGACCTAGGCTTATTTCTGAATTTTGTCTCTAAGCAAAGTTTTAATTTTTTTTTCTTCCTAGTACAAGTAAAAAAGTAAGTTTTTGAACAGATTTCTTATTTTATATAAAACAACAATATACTGCATGACTCTGGATTTCTTACAACAAGATTGAGGCTGAAAATTGTCATTATAGAGTGTGTACATTTTATGTGTCCTTCTATAGTGTGCCAGTTGGCACTGTATTTCTCTACTCTAGCATAAATTTACTTGTAATGATTGTTTTCAAAACAGCAAATGTAGGTAAATCTACATCAAATTTTTAGTATATTTTTCATTTAATTTCATGAATATATTTATTTTGATTTCCCATTGACTTATCTGTGTCCTTACTGAACTCAAGATAACTTATGTTATTTCATACACGCATAAGGGATTGTCAACAAGCTGAGGTTTCTGTTCTATGAAATAGGGGGGAAATTAAATTAATATCTAAGGAATCTATTATTTTGTAAATATGACTGACTCACCAAATATCTGCTATAAAATTTCATTGTTCTTACAAGCTCTGAAGCACACTTCTAAAATTTTTTCTTTCTGGAATGTCCTGTGTTATTTTATCTCTTGATTCTCGTGATGCTTTCGTTCAAGTTGACAAATTTGATCAGAATCTTTTAATTAGAAACTACAGTGCTATAAATAGAGGTAAATATAAAATTCTTTACATCAAAGGGGAAGCATAAAAATAAGATTTTCTCCTCAATTTTTTTTTTACAAAAGACTGTTCTTTTTTGACAGAAATTTTTTTAATCTCTTCCAGCAAAACTTATTTAAAAGCATTTTAAGTGCTTTATTAAGTACACTTCTGAAGGAAGAAGCATGTTATGAGGAATTGCACATTGCATCACGTTTTAAATTATTTTTCCTTATTTTTTGAGGAAAAATATTAGTCATCATGTTACTGTGCTGCTTTCAATACTCAGCTAATTATACACAATGTGAGGAAAATGCCTAAATTTTTCCATTTACGATTCTTGTTAGTTTGATTATTAAAGAAAGTGCAGAGCTTGTAGATGTTTCACTGGTGCTTAGGATATTTGACCTATTCGAAATGAAAATCTTTGAAACATGTATAAGTTTTCCTCCAGAGCAGTGCACTGATGCTGATCTGCAGTGAGGCGTGTTGGTTGTAGATGATGTACATTTTTTCCCTTTGCAGATGCTCATTCTTTGGGGCCAGTTTCTGGAGAAAGCAGATCCCCGGCAGGAGTACTGAAGGGACATCATTATTCTGTTGTGTTTCTTTGTAGCAATAAATAGTCATATTTGGTACTGATTGTCCATCTCCTCTATTACTGCAGTGATCCCTGAGGCATGGAGCAGGTGATTTAAAATAATTGGAATCATGCTGCTCTTGGTTTGGCAGGAAGGTTTGCATACCACTTTTGTTTTTGTAGAATTCAAGCTTTTAATCTTTGCTTTAGATAAAATAACTTTGTGCTTAGTGATTTGAAATAATCTTTTCCACTCCATTTACTCTTGATTCCTTTCAGACTTTCACTGAAATGCTTAAACTTCACAATCTTTAACAGAAGTTAGCTCTTGCATAGTTGCATTAGGTGCATGGGATGCTTAGTGTTTTCTGTAGCAGGGCTTGTGCCACTAGAAATTGCATCAGAAGTACTGCAGCTAATTTCAGGGCTGTTATTGGTATTTGTATTTTTCTTCTTCAGCTGCATGACATAAGAATTTCAGAACTTTTTGATTGTGTCAGAGGCATGGCATTGCACTCTTCCATTAAGTTGTTCGATTCTCCTTTCCTGGCTCTTGTTCATGTTCTGCATTGAGCGCATTTTATGGTCTCCAGAAACTCCCCTTTTATGTGTCCAGCTGATGGTTGTTGCAAAAGCCTCACATTTTCCGAGAGAGTTCCTGGGTCTGAGAACTGAATGACGTAATTAATTGCCTTGCTTCAGTGGTTTGGAGAAGCCTTTGCAGGTGTCTTTCTTGTTACTTCTGCTTGACTGAGGTGGTATAGATGGAAAAGTACTTACTTCCTCTCTTTGGGTTCTTTTATTCTTTTCATTATGTCTATGAATGTAAGCTTCTTTGCAGCTGGCCATTTTACCTATTCACTGAACGGGCAGGTAGGTGTGCTTAAAGATAGTGTAGAGCCAAGACTTTTATAAATCCATTTCTTTATTTTGTGGTTCTTAACCAGGTATTTAGAAGAACTGTTACCCTAAAAAATGCATTGTCTGGAATTCTTAAGGTGCAGTTTTTTGTTACGCTGGATGAGATTTTTAGCTGAAAGGGGGAATCTGTTTTCCTCGATTCTCTCTTGGGTGTCCCCTCTGGCTCCTTTCTATTGCATCTGCCTTGTAGTTTATTTAGATCAGTTTATTTGTCTGACAAAAACCGGGCCCACTCCAAGTGGTGATTAATGTTCTGCTGCTGATCTGACTTTCTAGCTAGCCACATGAGCTGACAAGAGAGAGTAGGTGGGAACACATGGCCAGGATGGGGCAGCGCTGTTTGTTTTTGGCAGCAGCCCACAGTGTGCAGTGTGACAGTGCTTTACAAACACGTACCAGGAAGGGACGCACTTTCTGGAAAGTGATGAGTTTGTCAGGCTACCCAGAATGTCTTGGTACCTTAGTAGGTTTGAAATACCCTTGAGATACACTTGATTGGGCTTTAGCTTAAACTTAATGGTGAGTTTCTGGGTTTGCATCATGTGTCTTGGGGAGTGGTTACCTCTATGTAATGTTTTTCATATTAATTTATTAATACGTATTTTCTCCCTTAAATCCACATTACCAGTTTCTTTCAGGGAATAACTGTGGTCCAGGGTCACCTTAGAAATACATTAGCCTTGTAATTGTTTATCTTAGAGATGTGTTGGAGAGGGGAAATCTCCCAGACCAAATCGATACGGTGCAATATACCTAGCAGTTAAAAGCCAAACCAAACAAAAAAAATAGAGTCATTTTTGCTCTCTTACTGTCTATGAAGTGGATACATTTTAATGACAAATGTTAAATTTAGTATATGTGCATTTAGAAATCCAAGTTAGGCTTTTTATATTCTTTCTTATTCACTAATTCTCTTCTGGTACCAGCATATGGTCACACAGAAGACTTGGTTTTACTCAGACTTGGTTATATAGAGATCTAAATGATGGCATATGTAGCTATGTTGTTAACAAACAGGAATAATAAAAGTGCTGTAGAATGTTCTTTGCATTTAATACCGTAATGATGAGAATGAGAAAACCGGGCTGCCATTACTCCTTTGATGAGAAAGCAGTTGTTGCAGTGCAGGTGGAGGAATGAAGGTCAGTTAAGGCTAGCGAATGGGTTGCAGTGGAACATGGGAATGACAGGACTGCCACTGGTCCCTTGTACCTTACTCGACTCCTGGCCTGTCACATCCTGTTTGTGAACAGCAGCCTGAAAATTCATATCTAGCAAGAGAAGATGAAATTTCAAAATAATTCAAAGCAGACTCTGCTGCCTGAGAGGTGAAAAAGAAACAACAATGGTAATGTGATAATTTGTTGATGGTTGTTTTTGCTGTGTTTGTGGTTGCGCTAGCTGCTGCGGGCCAGAAACAGCTAAATGATGGTCCTGCATGTGGGTGCCGTATGTGCTGTGGGTGTCTGTACATTCTGTGGGTGTCTGTCATTGCAGATGCCAGTCGGCTGTGTATTTTTTGTTTGTTTGTTTATTTGCTTTTTAATTTTTTTATGCTTTTTTGATAGAAAGTAGGCTTTTAGTGTTGATGGTAATTAGCCACCCATTATTTACCCAGATAAGGTAAACTATATGTAAAATAGTTTCAGTGGGTCAAAAATGATACATTTGTTCAAAAAAGATGATCTTAAATTATCCAGAAATTACAAGAACCACTTAGCAAAGACCTGGTAGCCTGTGTTACAAAGCAGGTTAGATGTAGTGGGGATAGCCAAAAGGATATCTGACACTGAATTATATCTATTGAGGTGCCTTCTAAGGAGCTTTCCAGTTTGACTGCATCCTTCTGAAGTGCAATGTAAATGTGTGGAATTTCTTGTCATGCAATTTTGCATGCATGTCCACAGTAATGACACAGCTAGGCATTTTTGTAGAGGGCCCTCAGTCTGAGTATCCTCTAATAAGAGAAGCTGTCCTGAGTTCTGGGGTTTTTTTAAAGGATTCGTCTGTTTGTGGATATGTATTCATGGTTGTTGTCTTTTTTATTTATTAATACTCGTGCTTATATATGTAGACATAAAAAGAAAATTTTGCTGTAGGGCAACTAAAGAATGTAATAAACAAAAAAGTCATGATTCCCTCAACTTTCCTTTTCATTGCTGCTGTTCTTTTCCAAGGAAGCTGGTATTCTTAGCTCTTCTGGATTTAATGCCTGTTGAAAGCCTGCCAGTAGTTTTAGAAAGAGTGAATTTGATGATTCACATTATCCCATCCTGTCCTGTGTTGCCCAGAGTTTTCAATAAATCATTTGTTACACTTGTGCTATCCTGTATTGTATTTATCTGGAGAAGTGTAGTTTAGAGTTGTAAGTGGTTCTTCAGTGTTTCCTCTTAGGTCCTCTGTCTACATGCTTCAAATCTTAATGTGCAGATTTCAATGGAAAGAAAATAAGAACAAAGTTGATACTGTTCCAAAATGTCTCCAAGTAGCTTTTCTTATTAATTAGTTAAATAACATGGCTGTTCTGTTTCTTGGGAGGTTTCAGATCTAGAAACAAGGGTTGCAT
Source organism: Gymnorhina tibicen (assembly GCA_013399875.1). Taxonomy (NCBI): domain Eukaryota; kingdom Metazoa; phylum Chordata; class Aves; order Passeriformes; family Artamidae; genus Gymnorhina; species Gymnorhina tibicen. The sequence continues at coordinate 923,373 of VXAZ01000550.1, forward strand.
TTCTATTGGATAGCTGAGTATTTTCTTCCACTACTACTAGAATAAAACTCTGTTTCTGGCAGCTGAGAGTTATGAAGTATTCCCATGTTTGCCCATTATAGGACTGAATTAAAGGAACTAATTTGGGGAGAATATATAGTAAAGAAAAGAAGAAAAGAAAGAAAGGAAGAAAGCAAGCAAGCTGTTTCTCTGCCATCCGTTTTTCTTTGTTTTTAGTAGCTGTTCAAGGGTTTGGAGTTTTGGGGACCTTTTAGGGTGTTGTGAGTCAGAACTTTACAGAAAATGCAGCTAATTATATTTTACTCCATTGTTATCCCCTCGCTATATGAGAGTCTGTCTGAATGAACAGTTTCTTTTGGGCAGTGTTGGTGAGATTTGTGAGTGTACAGTTATCTGACCAAGCCAGTAATGTCTCAGCTGTTCTCTCTGATCTGTGTCCAGGGCCACTGTAAGGAACATACGAGCCAGGGGAGGTCTCACTTCCCTTTGCTCTGTTTTGCCCAGGATGGGAATTCAAAGAGACATTTTCTATAATGTAGATGGGTTAAGATGGGGGCTTACTCTGAGTCACAGATTGTGTTGTTGGGAATTCTTGAATAAGTCTCATAGATTCAGAAAACTGATCTTTTACTCATTATCATAGACTTTGTCTGTTTCAATGCAATTTTATTTGGTTAATGACATAATTTTACTTAGTGTATATATTTTGTTTCTGCACTCACAAACCAGTACAATAGGTTTTGCCATGACTTAATAATAATTCCAGTCTTTTCCATATTGCAGTCTACCCACATTGCTCGAGCCAGCTTCCAGGTTGATGCTTTTGGATCATCTTTCATCTTAGATGTGACACTAAACCAGTAAGTAATGACTGTATCTTACTCTATGTTTGTCCAAGACCTGGTGCCTGTGAAACGGAATTTTGCAGTGGAGTTTTTAGAGACTATATTATAGCAAAAATACTGTTGTAGTAGTATATTATATATGTTGAGTTCATTTGTAGCAGTATATTTTAGGTTCTTCTGTTACTTTCTCGAGTAGCAGTGTAGGCTTTGATATTCCCATTGTTACTACTTGGTGGGTATTCCAGTATAACTAAAATTTTAATAGTATAATTTCATTTAACAGAATCACAGAATGGTTCAGTTTGTAAGGGACCACAGTGGGTCATCTGGTCCAACCTCCTTGCTTAAGCAAGGCCATCCCAGAGCACATGGCACAGGATTGTGTCCAAATGGTTCTTGAGTATCTCCAGTGAGCGAGACTCCACACCCTCTCTGGACAATCTGTTCCAGAGCATAGTACAGTAAAGTTCTTCCTCATATTCAGGTGGAACTTCCTGTGCATCAGTTTCAGCCCATTGCTTCTTGTCCTGTTGCTTGGAACCACCCAGAAGAGACTGGTCCATCCTCTGGGCATCCTCCCTTCAGATACTGACAGACACTGGTGAGGTCCCCTCTCAGCTGTCTCTTTTCAAGGTTGAACTGGCCCAGCTCCCTCAGCTTTTCCTCCTAAGAGAGATGCTCCAATCCTTTAATCATCTTTGTTGCCTTCTGCTGGAGTTGCTTTCAGGAGCTCAATGTCTCTCTTGTTCTGAGGAGCCCAGAACTGGACACAGCACGCCAGGTATGGCCTTGCTTCTGCCAGTTTACTGTAAAGGCAAATTACTATACTCACACAGAGCCTCCCTCGATATTAAAAAGGTGGATTTGCCAAAAACTGGTAGCTCTGTGCATTTTAATAACCAAGGATAAAGTACTGAAGATACATCAATTGCACAACTGCTAATCCTCAAAAAACAATAAATAGTTGGGAATGAAGTTTCTCCATGTGTGTTTACAGCCTTTTGGAACAAGAGAAGCATTATAAGGCAGTAGCACTGTGAACTTCAGTCCATGAGGAAAGATTGAATAATAGTAAACTTACAATGAAATCTGGTGTGTGGCTTTCAGTAATGAGTTTTTGAAGCAGTCTTTTAGCACAGCTCTTTTAAAATAGGAGTTCCTTTGCTTTTCTGTTCTGAAGTGAAAAGAGAGTAAGTAATATAGTAAACAGAAGTGTTTTGTTAAGTAATTCAGCTCCTAGTAATTGAACACAATGTTTGGTGGTTTGGTGTAAGAGTTTGCATGCAATTGCTGCAAGTTTTTCTGCTGTAAAGATGAACTGTCAGGTTGCAGTGACATCCACTCAAATTTCAGGTTCTTTTTTTCTCTTTTAAACGTACTTGAAACAGTGGCAATTTCTTTACATGCACTGACATTAAAAAGCACATGTGAATCCCGGCTGGTTATAGACAGTGGAGACACTGTGCTGCTGGAAGGAGAAGGAAAGAGGTTGTTTTAGAAATATGGTTCTATAACAAATGTATTTTAAAACAGTTATAGAGGAAAAATTTTCTGCTGAAGAGCACCAAATCCTCAACACTGAAATGTTTCTTGGAAGTAGAAATTTTGTATACATATTTATACCTTACTCTGAGAGCAGGCTGCACAAACCTGTAATAATTTGGCAGGTTAATGGTGTGGTCACAGTTAGTTTCTAAAAGATCAGTATTATCCTTACAGTATAAATTTCAGGTCATCTTAAAAAAAGTAAACAGATTTACTAATGGTCTATGAAAAGAGAAGTTAAAGCTTTGATTTTATGAGTTGCAGCTTTGTATGTTAAGGAAACTTGTAGGCAGATTTTTTTGTTTATGCACAAATGCACACAGACACACAAACAAACATAGGTTGAACATTTTATTTGTTTTGAGCTGAGTGCTATTCTTATGCCATTCCTTTCTTGTCTTTGGTGATATTGCACAGGTACGTGTATGGTAAGACTGTCAAAATGCTTTCTTATTGTTCTTACGAGTGCCAGAATCCAACTTAATATTAACTTTTCTTGAAGACCTACACTTTTTATAACATGAAAGAAGTTCTATCACAAATTGTTCAAAGTTAAAAGAAGAAGACTGCAAGGAAACCAAGATGTTTGGCTTCTATTATGATAACTAAATCAACTTTTAAACTATCTCTGAAATATCATTTGCAGATTATCAAATAAAAAGAGGGCCAGGTATACCAGAGCAACATTTAAAATGTGTTTTTAATTATAATTCCTGTGAAAAAATCTTGCACTCAGAAGGTTGTAAATATTTTTTTCCTTTGCAGTTCTTGCTCTCCATATTATAGTCTGTGTGTATATTTAGACCACAGTAGCTCTGTAGTTGAAAAGTAGTTAAATTCTTGTAAGCAGCAAGGTTTAAGATTTCAGTTATCCTCTGGAAAAAATATCAGTTTAGTATTCATAATTGAACCTCTGCTAATATCTAAAGCATGCTGCAGCAGGCCCCGGTGGTAAAATTAGCTCTTATGTGTAATACACATTTGAGAAATGTTAAAGGAGGTATGGGGGACAGAGGGGGAGAAATAATTTAAAAGACATAGGTTATCAGAAAGGAGAGGCACTCCCTGCCTATGTCAGTCTCCTTTCTTGCAATCTTCATGTTGGCTAAAGCTTAGTGTATCTGAATATATCTGAGCATCATCTGTAGTTACAATATCAGTAGTGGTCAGTCACAGTGAAAGTGTTCATTCTCCAATACGATTCCCCAATTTATGGAGGAAAAAAGTTCAAAATTAAAATGAGAGTAGCAAACAGGGAGCTTAAAAAAATATCAGAAATTAAAATATGCTCCTGACTCCAGATGTTTGTCTACAAATATTTTTTCTTCTTTTGCTGCTTTCCATGTGGGTGTTATTTTCCCTGTTCTTTTCAAATCTGTCTTTTTATCTGTCATATTCTCTGTTCCCTCTGCTGTATTTGTCTGTGCTATTTTATACATACTCCTGTTGTGTACCATATTTTATTTTAGATTCTTTTGTGTTTGTGTATTTTCCATTTCTGTTCTTATTCAGTTCTCTAGAATCATACATTTTTTTCTCATCTTTTTCCATCAGAAATAGCTGTCCTCTCTTCCACCACCATAGGTACTGCACAGATTTCTTATTTTTCTTTAACAACCGTTACCTTGTCAACTTTCTGTGCACTCAAGTTGAGGCTGGCAGAAATGTTCATGGTCTCCTACTTTTCTCTCTTCCCTCATTGCCTGAAGCTTTGTTTTACCTCTTCACTTCAATTGCTGCTATTGATTTGGGGTGTAACCACAACAGGGTGTTAGTTGAAGCAACTTTCCCTTCTCCTGCCACCTCTCACAGCAGCGGCCTGCAGCCAAAGGCTCACTGATTTCTGCAGTGAAGCTGGGAATATACAGGAACTGGGCAGGAAAATAAAGAAGCGGAGCTTACACCAACATTTCACACATCAGGAAAACTGAGGCCCGGGACAGGAGCATTCTGCAAATCCTGGATGCAAGTGAGAGGAAGGAAACAAAAAATTTCCAACTGGCATTAAAGTGTGGCAGATTAATTTAACACTGAAATCTGTGTGCTTTCTTCTTGCTCATTTTGGATCTCAACGAGTTGTGAATGTGCATTTGTTCACATAAAATGCAGCTGTAAAATACACTGAAGTATAACCTGGAATGATAATAAAAAGTAATAATAAGCTGTTAAAATTACAATTTAGTTTATTTTTTTTTCTCCCAGTGATGGTGGTATTTTCTCCACATACATCATCATTATTTCCTCCTTTTTTCCCCTGAGTTTGCCATAGTGTCTCTACAATGAGCTTTTTTTAAGATACAGTGTTTCTTTTTAACTTTCCTTGGCTGTTCAACTGGCTGAAGCATTTACACAGGAGCTTTCAGATCAAATCAGCTGTATTTTTAAAAGGTTCAATCCCTTAGGCAGAAGTTAGGGATGCATTAGTGGCTTCAGTGTGTTTATGAGTCTGTTGCCTCGGTATCCTTATGCGTTTGGAGCTGCATCTAATGGAGCTGTTTTCTGTGGCCATCCTCATTAGTGCTGCCTCCAGCACCGGCAGAGCCAGGGCTGGCCAGCGGCACAGCAGGTGCTGCTCCAGCCTTCCCACCCTCCACGCGTCCAGCTCCGGCCACTGCCCCGGACCTGTGCAGGATTTGCACAGCAATGAAGTGTGCTTCCTCATTTCCTTCTTTTAATTCCTTCCCCTTGAAGCTTTTAATGCTGTGGTGGCTCAGCAAATGGCTGTTTCTCTTTTCATGCAGAATATTTCTTCTTAAATGTGGTCACACAACTATTTACACTCTCATCTTGTGTTGTAACTATGTGATTAAACAGCAGAGCTCATCAGGCCCTGGGACATGTTTCTGAAAGCCTCTTTGAATCCCTTTTTCTCACATAGATCTGTCTTAGGGCACCTGGGCCAGGGCACGTTTGTTTGTGGGTGAAGAGGCTGAGACCTTGATGTCATGATGGCCCAAAGCAAGCTGTGGTCATGGGCTGGGTTTGGAAGGAGCGTGCTGCTGGATGGCTAATCAGAAAAACTGCAGTGTCTGTGTTTATCTGGAGGGTGGACGGGCTCTGATACGGGGGGATCACCCCAGGTTCACTTTGTGGAAGCCACGATGGGCAAGAAAAATGATGCTGCAGCATCATCCTTCATATAAAGGCTGTGGTGTGACCCATTGTGGAGACAAACAGAGTGTGTTTCTTGATTGTGAGTTTGAAATGTGGTGACTTCTGAGATGCAGTGTAGACACTGAGGAGTTGCTTGGCCTTCAGAAAGCTCCCTGAAGCATCTGACCACCTGCATGTGCCTTGGCTTCTCATGTTATAACAAGAAAAGCCCTCCCTGATCGTGTCCTCTTTTTTCTGAGCGTGAGCACATTGATAGCCTGTGATCTTCAGGTTTGTGGTGATGGGGAAGTGCTCTGAAGGGTCACAAGGATAAATGAGGATTTCAAGCTTCTATTCAGTGCTTCAGGAATGCTCTGTCCTTCCTGGTGACAGTCACTCACTAGGATGGAGCAAAACCATCAGCTGTTTCTCTTCTTGCAACACGAATTTAATTCCTTTGGTCCATGTTTTAGTGGAAGAGAATCTATACAGAAGTAGTAGGATGGGTGAGATGTGGTCAGAAACTGTAATTTCAGGAACCTCACACATCATCTGTTTCCACTGAGCATCTGGCCATGTCCCGAAGGAGTACCAGCACACTGTATAAACTGATGGTTGTCATGATCATCTACTTTCAGAAGGCTGAAAAATTACATATGAGGCAATTTTTAAAAACTCTTCAATCATTCTATTCTCTATGTAGAAAATAAACACTCTTTTCTCTTAGTTTATCAAAATCCAGGCAAACCCAAAAAAATTTATTCATAAAATATTGATCGGTTTTTCGTATATGTCAATCTTAATTTAAATTATTTCTGGTTAGTGATATTGGAAGGTTCCTGGCACTCCAGGAATTGAATTCTTTTGCTTCACCACTGAGTGTTTTTTGCAGCTTCTGCTGAGAAGGATGTAGACATTCCTCGTGCCTTGTGGGAAATGTTTATTAGGAATGTCTTTTAACTAGAGTTTTGCAAACCTTACAGGATCAGATTGTAAACTTCATCAAAAAATCCTGAAAAGAGAAGCAAAATAAAAGGCAGCTTGACAGACAAGTGCCAGCTTTTTCATGAGACAAACTGCTGAAACTTTGCCTGTAATTTCTGTTGGCAAATGGTCTCCAGCACTAATATCAATGTGTCATGTAAGCTGTAAATGAAAAACATATTCCTAAATTTGCTCTAAATTGTAAACATTTGGCTCTGTGGAATTCAAATGGATTAATTTCCCCAAGTGGTTTAAAAAATGCAGTTGCACTGTTTGTAACTACTGTAGTTTTTGGTGAGTTGTTCTCCTGCGCTGCCCCTGTGAGTCTCACGCTTCTCCTCGTCACCCGCAGGAGGGGAGCGAGAGAACCCATCTGCCTTTCCTGCCCTAAAAGTGCTCTGTGCTTCCTGGTCTTTTGTAGTGATGCCTGGTAACTGTGTGTGGTGAGCAATGGTCAGATCAAACCTGAGGAGGAACAGCTCTTCCTCTGAGCCATTTTGGGTCTCCCTATGCTCCAACTCAATCCCTTATTAGTTACTTTAATGAATGTCTTGGCTGCATACAGTCCCAATTTTTCTCACTAGTGGCTGGAATTTACTGGGATCAAAGGAATTCAAGCTCTGTTCACTTTCCTTATTCATGCTGCATTCAGGCTGAGAAGCCCCACTTGGGTACGATCACATTTTAGTGATTGGTTCTTACTTAAAATAATAGCATTTTCACCATATGAGAGTGCTTCGAAAATTTAATTGTAATATTTATTCTTGATTTATGTGTAGCATGATATAGACTGGGTTCAGGTCTCCTGAATGAATCGTGTTCTGCACTGTCTTTGAATTACTTGTTAAGTAATGTTTATCATGTGCTCTGTGACCCCAGCTGACCCAACAGGACTGTTCTTTCTCAGCCCTCTTTTGAAGTCACTCCCCATCTCAGTCTGTGATGGAAAAGCTGCTGTGGTCATAAGTGCAAACTTACGCAGACTTGAGAAACAATTTCTTTCTGATACTGCTGCCTCATTTCAAATGTTGATTTTGTTCTCTGGGAGGCAATTATTCTGTTTGTTGCTAACACATATTTTGTACAGACTGGTTTTGAATGACTTACAGTTTTTTATGCTTAGTGAAAAATGTTGATCTTTTTTGTTATATTCAAAAGCTTGAGCTCCTGGATCTCTGATAAAACGGCACGTTTTAAGACCTTTAATAATTTCTGTGCCTTTTTGATGACCTCCTCAGTGTATCAGTGTCCTTGCTGAATTGTAAATTCACTACTGTGTTTTGTCAGTGTCATGGTAGCACAGCTTTCACATTTCTAATTGAAATCATTCTTTACATTGTTTCCAAAATTTGCCCAGGACCTAAAAATGTTTCTTTTTTTTTTTAAACTTCCTTTTTCTAAGAGTTGACTGTATAGTAAATATGAACAATGTTCTTTAATCTTACTATATAATCACTATTACTTTTGAATTTGTAATCCCATGCAAAAAAATACTGGGCTAATTTGTACAAGAAAAGTTTTCAATAAACCTATGCTGATTATCCATAAGTTTCTTACCTTCCTTCAGTTTGTTTTGTATGCTGTTGTATTATGCTTAAAATATCTCTTGAAAGGGTAAATTGCTTTTGATGGCTCAATTACATTTTTCATATTATAATTTAGTTTTAGTTTAACAAATTTCTGTTACCCATTATTTCTCTATTATTGTCAATAGATCTGTTGATTTAGTACCAGCTACTGGTAAATGCTGTTAAAATCAACACAGGTTTTGCTGCTGACTTCAGTTGGATATGAAAAGTTTAAGTGATGTCTGTGAAATTCCTGTGAGTGCTTTACTGACGTCCTGGTTAAAATGAGAACAAAAGGTAATTTGTTTAATTTACATGTTATTTCCAAGCGTGTCATGTGCATAACCTCATAAAGTACTTCCCTGGCCCATTAAAAAAGTTTCTGAAAAGGCCATTCCTTCGTTTTCCTCTCAATGGATGTGATAAAGAGTATTTTACTGTGTTTAGGCAATTGCATTTACTGGAAGCAGTGTTTGTTGGTTTAGAGTAGAGTAATTAAAACATATGGAATTATCAGCACTAAGTAAATTGCCTTTCCATGGTCTGAATTTTTTTGACACAAAAATAATTACAGAGAATGTATTAGTGTATATTCGTGAGTGTGTGTTTGTGTAGGAAAAAAAAGGATTAATTATCCTGGAGAGACATTATCATATATTAGCAAAATGTTTTTCTTCCTTGATGATATACCTTAGATTGCCAGGTCATTTAGGAGAAATATATTTTACACACACGTATACAGAGATACCTCATATGTACAGATCAGTCATGTGCTGTATTTAGCATGTTTTAAGTAAAATGGCTCAACCTAGAGAAAGAATCAAATAATGTTTCAGCACCTATGAATTTATCTCCTAAGTGTCAAGTATCTCCAAGTGACAGTAACTTTAACAGTCAAATAACCTTTAGCCATTGTGAGGGATTTTAAAAGAAAAATTGTATTTTTGATTTAGCCTGTAAAAGGGGCTATGATAGTCAAAGTGCAATTTCTGGATTTACTGTTGAAATGGAATTATATCTTTATATGCTAGTATCAGTTTAAGCACCAGAGTTTTTACTTGAAAGTTTGGTTTGTGTTTAGATTACTGCCACATCTGTAAATAATACAGAACAAACCCTTGACCTTTCCAACTGTTTCTTTATTTGGTTATGGTTGAACATCTAGAATAGGAGTCATGTTTACAAAACAAGTAGCAGCCATACAAGTTGGTCTAATAGGAGCAATTATTTCTTCTTACTTGCTTTCTGCCACTTAGATTCTCAGACCACCATGGCTACAACACTACTACGGTCCTGTGAATTGGTACTTATAAATAGTAGGCAGAGTAAAACACAGGAAGAGGGTAATAAAGAGGAAAACGCATGAAGTGGAATGTGAATAGCAGGTATTTTCTCTGCTATCATTTATAGAGCATCTCTTCCCTTAGTCAGCAGCCTTCCTGCTGATACAGTTCCCTTCATATTCCTTTACTAGTGTTGTCCAGCCACTCTGCCCTGTTTTTTACTTTCTCCTTGAGAACTCCTTTGGCATCATAACCTTCTGTAAAAATAGCACTTACAGAAACAGAGGGAGTGCTGGAGGACTTTTAGCTCAGTGCTTAAATACTTTCCTCAGCTAAACAGTGAAATGAATTGAAGTTTACTTTTTAGACAAGGAGTCAAGGGATGCATGGAGCTAGAAATGAAGATATGAAGAATGAAAATAGTAAAAATTATGACACTTTCTGGTGGGGAATTGGAGGACCTAATGGATGGCTGGAAAACCATTAGCATACAAACTCATGGTCTTTAATTCTGTAAAATCACTATATGAGGAATAGGTTATTCAGCCCTTTTCTACTCAGGATAGTGGTTCTTCTTAAGGAATGTGTTTTTAGTCTAGAAGTCAAATCAGCAGGTGGTATTAAAACAATATGTTGTTAACATATGGAACATCTTAGCTAGCAAATAACAGTGCTCAGCTTGCACTCACAAACTCTCCTGTACCTGAGCATTGGACTTGTTTACTTTCTTTGCAGTATCTGTTACAGATGTGAGGTGCATCTTTGAAGTCTACAGCTATTTCTTTGTGTAGTTGTGTGAAATTTATATAGCATTTTTTAATGTGTTTTGCTAGTAAGATTCCAGATGGGTGTGCCCATCTTTCCTCACTCAGGGGCTGGAAACAGGCTTCTTTTGCCAGGCGTTCTGCGTGGCGTGGTCTTTAATGTAATTGTTTGCATTTGGTTGGGACCTGCTAGGGTAACACTGCATTTGCAGACAATTGTGTCACCTTAGTGCAGAAAGAGTTTCCTTGAAGAAAACCACAAACAAATCAAATTCTGCACTTTGGTTTGAAAGGCTTCACACATAGTGCTCCAATTTTCTCCCTGGCTGTATTGGCATGAGAAGCAGCATGTAATAACCCCAGCCTTATAACCCCTCTATGTGGGTAGACTTCTTTCCTCTTCCAAAACATGCACAAAAATCAGGTTTTCAAATCCCAAAGCACCAATTATCAAATGCTGATCTAGCAGGAAATACTGATGCTGCCCATTGCCGTTTCCCAGGGGTGCTGTGGCCGAGGAAGCCAGAAGCTCCCCTCAGCCACTGGGGTTGTGTCCTGTCCCACTGGTACCACTGCTCCCAGCAGCTCGCTGGGCTGAGTCAGGGGCATGGCCTTTTGTCACAGGGTTTTCATCCTGGAGGATGCACTGGAATTGTAGACTGGATTGTGATAGACAAATATTCTACTGGTAAACCTCTCCCTTCTTCGGTAGGACTGAAAGATACTCTGTTTATGTACTGTAAATGAGGGTTGGCTTGGCTATAACCTGACTCCCTCAATTCAAACCCCTGGACTCTTGATACTTTGCAGGCCTTTGAACTTAACAGTTTGTGATTCATTGTTACTGTAATTCTTCTGTAAGGGCCCATCTATTTCTCTGTTTTTTCAATGATATTATAATCAAATTTTCCTTTTAAATAATCTTCTGATTTGAACAGAATTCACTATGTCTCTAAAATTCTTCAAATATCTAATTGCTTCCTATTTGGTTTTAGTTCTTTGTTGCTCAAGTTGTATCATGAAATAGTGGTAGATAAATGAAGCAGTGAAAGATTACTTGTACACCTTATCAAAAGAACTCTGTTTTAGCTTTTCTCTTTCTTTTCAAGTATGTTAATGAAGGATTATGGAATCTGCTTGTATTACTATGAAATAAAAATAAATTCATGTAAGCCAAAAAAGATCCCTTTATCGATTGACTGAAGTTGTATGATAATAGCTCTATTTCTTTAAAAAAAAAAAAGACAAAACAATGTTAAAAAAGTATTTATCTTGTGTCCTTATTCTGTTCCATTTACTTTATTTCTAGCATCCCAAAGGAAATAAAATGCTGTCATCTAGTGTGATATACAGTGAGATGATGAAGAAGAATCATCTTGTACTTTTATTAAAGATGACCTACAAAGACATATTTCTTCTAAATTGGGCTTCTGCCCTTTTTTGAGATGTAAAAGGTCATTTGAAAAGAAAAATACATTTTTTCTCTTGATCTTCTTCCCTTCTTTCTCCAGAGTAACAAAACCCCTTAAAATCTAGCTTTTTAATAGCTGAATTTATTTTTATCCAGTGTTGTTTACCTCATATCAAATCTCCTTGTTCTTGCTGAAGAATCTGTTGGGGAGGGTATAAATGTACAGGAAGAATTGCAAATACATGGGCTGTACCCATCTCCCAAAGTAAAACCCCTCCTGACGACATACTAAAGGTTGGCCTAAATATCAAAGATGTGAAATTTGCTTCAGAAGAACAACATTAAAGCATTCATGTCCAAAGGGCATGACAGATTTTAGGCTCTTGGTTGCGTCTTATCAAATATACCATAATGAGAGTTCTGAGACTAAATCATGGCAGAGATAACTAAATATCTTAAAGATTTTCTCTCTACAAAACAGTTCAGTTAGAGCAAAACTGTGCCATTTCTGACAGTAAATGTGGTAATTCTGTGTGGCACCCATTCAACCTTCCTTTCACAGAGACGGCCTTGGTGGCGACAGTAGAGTTACAATTGTCTCACTGCTTGTTATTGCTCTTGTAATGAATCACACTTTCCATTTGGTCTGTCAAATTTAGATAGTATTCAATGAAGTTTTGATGAGGGAAAAGAGAAAAAATGATCTTGATGTAATATTTCTATAATAGAATTATGCATGTTTTCAGAGCAGAGAAGTAAGGAAATTCTGATGCAGCTCTGCTTCCTAAAGGGACAGTTATCTACCTATCATTGAAGGGACTTTGGTTTTGTAGCCATATGTTTTATCATCACCTCTGTTTTTGCTTAATTATAAAAGCAAGGGAATTCTCCCAATGACTCGAGAGGTGGTAATCCATCCAAAGGCATCAGATTATCAATGCATTTCTGCCTATGTCAGGTGGCCAAATTGATTATAGAGGAAACTTCCTAGAAATTAACCAAGGAATAAATTTAATTTACTGTACTTCACTCCAGAAAGCTGCTCATCAGTAAGTGGCAATAACGAAATGTGAAGCTGCAGAGAAACAGCAAGATCAAGCAGAATATGATACTGTAATGAAGCTGCCAAGTCCAGCTAAAGAGATTAATATAAATACATTTCCAGTGATAATGAAAAACGATGGCCGGAACTTTTAATTTATATGTGCACAGCCTTTGCTTTGGTACAAAGTTAGATGGTTTCTTTTGTCTTTCTCTTTTTGGAAGAATAGTTAAATCTTGCATTACAATGTATTTTCTGAGCTCGCTCGCTGATCTTTAGCCTCTATTTATCCATAATCATTCTTTGATCTTCATTTCTTTTTTGCTGTAAGAGGATGTATTTCTCTTTGGTGGTTTGCCAGAACATCACTGCTAATGGATTTCTGATGTGCTAGAATTTTTACAATAGCCAGATAGAATAATATTCCAATGGTCTGCAAATATGTAATGTACTGCCACTTGAATTAGGCAGCTATGCTGTAATCATAATATGCTTTTTTCTTTGCCCATCTCTTAGCTAGACTGCGGGAATTCGAGAGATGCAATTCATCAGTTCTTATGGAATGTGTTTGTTTTCCATATTTGGTGGTATGATTGATACAATTTTGCAGCTGGGAATCTGAACGACTAAGAGCTGATAGTTCTGAATTTCTGCCTTTCCTTTGAGGACCAGGTTCTTGCATGTGTTTTTAGGGGTTTTGAGCTGTGAATATCATCTGAGTTCATCTTAGTCGCAGTCCTGCTCTGTCTGGACAGCAGAAATGCAGCACTTTAGGCCCAAGCATACAGGTTTGCTGTCTGATGCCACTTCTGCCCTTTAAATCCAGATTTGACTGACATCCTGATGCATTTCTTCCCTAATGGCCTGTTAAATTTTTAATTTTTTTTTTTTTCAAACTTATTCTTATTCCTGGATGAACTGATTGTTGAAATATAGTAATAAGAGTTTGACATTAAATGTTTGAAAAGTTTATTTTCTTTTCCTCCTTCCTTAAAATCTCATACAAACATCCACTAAAACATGGTTTTCATGTAAGTACAAACAAGGGAGAAAACTTCACTGAATGTCCCCTTAAGCTGCAGTCTAAGTTAAATTTCAGGGATACAGAGCACTTGCTGCTTCTGTGGACTTCTTGGACTTTGTACGGAAAATTACCTTCAATCAAAGAAAAAAAATAAAGCAAAATTTAGATACTATAATAATATATATTCATCTTGGAATTGTTGCGATTGCCTTCATGTTGGTGCATGGTATGCATGTACCAGTACAGTTCCACTATTAGCTAATTGTATAATTCAGTTGGAATGGGTAGAAGCTGTCAGAAAGTCCAAGGAAACATCTATTATTTGACAGTTCTTCACAAAGAGCACAACGAATAGTGTCAGTATCTGTAGTACCTTCCTCTGTGCTTTGTTTTTCATAAATCCGTGTGCACACACACAGACGCACACACGTACAGGTACATATATGCACACACATAAACACAGAGGGGTATTTCTGCCCTCCCTCCCTCTCTCCACAGGCAGGGGTGCATTTCAGACTTTAAGTAATTCATGCATGGCTCCTGTTCCAAATAGCAGCATAGAAAGGCTGATACTTGCAATAGAATTGTCTAGACATTGTCTGAGTGTGCAGACAGTAGAGCAAGGTAGGTAATGCAAATTCTGGACTTGGCTTCTCATATAGGAGATGAACTTGAACTCCTAGTGGGATTCTTTCAAATTTTCTGCTTTCCATTTCTGTCCCACTCCCCACCCCAAATGAGCTGATTGAACAAGAGGCACTTTGGCACTTTTGAGGAGTAAGATCTTTACAACTTTTGTTTCTTTTATAGATAAATTCTAAAGGGATTAAAAAAAAAAAAAATACTCTGCTTTCGTTTTGATTTCAGTTTTTGCGCCTTGATAATCATGCAGATAATTCCTGAGAGCAACTCTCCTTTCTCACAAAATGAACACGAGAAAAACAAGGCGATATTACTGCTTGGTCCTTGCAAATCAATAAGAAAGGGTTTGCCTTTAAGTACAATATGATTGTAGTACAAAATGATTGAGATTTTTTGGTATTCTTTCTGCACCTCTTTCTGTTATGGAGAAATCAAAGCAGCAACATGCTGATGCTTTACTGTGCCAGCAAGAATAAGGAAAGTATTCAAGCTGACATCCAGCAAGGAAAAGATGTGGACATTTTCAATATTTTTGTTATAAGGAAAGCAGCTTTAAACTGTTTTCAGAATAGTTTGCAGGTCAGTGCAAATCAGTGAGGACATAATCCCTTCACCCCATGTTGCTGATAGTATAAGCTCCTTCCTACACACACTGGGAGAAGGAATACCACCGTGGTGCTACCTAATTGACAGTGTGGGTCTTGGGGGAATGGCTGGGGAATGAATAAACCATGAGTTGTTCTCTGTACTGTTGGCCCACTAGTCCTTCAATATTTCTAGGCAGAAATCTGTGTGTTATTCAAACAAAAATACATCAAAATATGTTTTCATACTCTTGTTTCAGCTGTGTCACCCAGCAGAAAAAGAGAATGTTAATGAAATTGCACAAGGGCTATGGCAAACTTAAGTCATGCTCCTGCACTTGAACAACTGCTGCCTTTCAGTTTTGCTTTATCCAAATCTAGTAGTTGGTTTTCAGTTATGCATTTCATATTATCTCTATTTAGACTTGTGTATGGCATAAAATAATGTTATATGTCAAATTTTTCCCTTGGGTGAACATTAGTAGTTCTGGTTGACTTCAGCAGGAGCTGCAAGCAAGCATCCTAAAAAAAGAACTTTGCCTTGGACCTAAAACCCTTTTTGGTGCATTGCATATTCCAGGAATGTGCATTTCCCTGCTTTCAAAGTATAGAAGTTAAAGGAATTATTAACACGTCTCTTTCAGTTGACCTTGGAAAGTCAAACAGAAGGAGCTAAATACTTTATGGGAGTAATAGGCCAATGTTCGAGTACCTTTGAGATCCCAGGCCCTGAAATCTGCTGCTACCTAACCAAAGCATTTAGGATTTTGTAAGTCTATGTGGACAATTAGCACCCTAATCAGAGCACAGTGGTCCTAAACACCAGCTGTCTGTAGAAACTGCTATAGATATGCTTACTGGGACACTGTAATTCTTTGTATAATTTTTAAGCTGTATTTTTATTGTTATTATATTGTAACTATGCAGTCAGGTTTTCCTGGGGTTTCTGAATGCAGCTGACAACCTCTGCTGTGGGTTATAGTTGTTACTTAAGGGAAGAGGCAGAACACCAATCTGTGGGAGGCACCTCACCGCTGTCAGCAGTGGAGCTGGCAGAGGAGTGTTTCAGAAATCTAGAATCCTTTCCCCTCCACTTAGACTATATGGCAACCAAAATCTTCCAGTTCACTACAAAGGAGCCACAAGACAAAGGAATTCAAATTGCCAGTGAAAGACTAAGCCAGAGCCAAGAATAATCAATATACAGAGAAACCACCTGGAGAAGCTAAAAGGCTGAAGCTATGTTAGGTATTTCGCAGCAGATTCTGATTATATTTTTATGCTGTTGTAAATGGGTGAAGCGGGATTGCCTGCCTGCTGGTAAACTGGGGACACAGCTGTCAGTAAACTGAAGCTGGAGTAAGAAATGTTTCTGTGTTTCTACAAGTTTCTTCATTAATGGGAAGGAGAATTCCCAGTGCCCGATGTAGAACTTGGACCAAGTTTGCCATCCTGACTGGGGGACCAGAATCGTTGGCTGCAGAATTTGCCTTTCAGGCACGATGGTTGTTGAGCATGTATAGCAAATCAAAAGCTTTCCAACAGCCCAGTCTTTAGAGCGTCTACCTGGGATGTGAGAAAGCTGATTTGAGGAGCTTTTTCAACAAAATCAGCCTAAGTAGGGATTTTAAAAACAGGTCTGCTAGCTGTCTTGTTTCCTGTGGTGTCTGTTACTGTGTGAGGATATCACTGGATAGATGCTGAACTGAGATAGAGAAATGCTTCAGTAATCTGTGCTAACTGTTTAGTGATTAAGCTGGTGTCAGCATCAGTCTGAAGAACAGCAAGAATTTGCTGCTTTAGTGACTAACAAAAGTTGCATTAAATTAGAGGGCATACAGATAAACTCCTGTTTATGAATTGTTGGTTTTTTTTCTTGCTTTGCTTTTCCTTAAAGATACCACAGCTATGCCTTGAAATAATTGTCTTTATTTAAACTGTGACCCTTTTTAATAACTTGCAAATAAATGGTCATATTCCCAGTTTGTATAATAAGTGGGTAATGAGATTATATTAATATAATACCAGGTCTGGTTTTAGTGGTGTGCATGAAGTGCAAGATTGAGTAGTCCTGTCTAGTCCCCTTTGTATAAAGGTATTTTTCTGCCTTAGAACAAATTTAATGTCTTCAGGGTTATAGGAGTTTTTAACTGCAAAGTGTTTTTTAAAAGTTTTTCTACAAAAAAGATGTTAATCACAAAATGCAGATACAAAAAACCAGCATTAAAATAATATCAACACCCCCAAAGTCTCAAGCTGAACGTCTGGTAAGAAACTAGGAGAGGTTTAACAACTTTTGGGAAATGTCATCGCCTTTCAGCCGGTCCAGTTCTGAATGAACAGGATCTTATAATTTTCAGTTGACTCTTCCACTGTCCTTTAAGGAGGCTTGGTTGCCAAAATACCACACAGTTTTTGATCTCTTTCAGCATCAGTGCACCTGTGCTACAGAGGAGGCAGCTGATGCTGCCTTGTTGATACTGTCATCTACCTTCTCACTCTGGTATTGCTAGATCTCAAAAAGTTTAGAAAATGGCTGCTTGCTTTTTCTGTCCTTGCTGTAACTTGGTGCAAGCATTCACCTGTCACCACTATTGCATTTTCCGTTGCATCCTTTCTATACCTGTGTTGCTCCCGCTGATTGAAGCTGTCATTTGGTATGATTTTATTATATTTTTTTTTTAGAGAGAGAGAGAGAAAACCTACATATTGCTCTCCTGGTATCACACTGAGCCTGGCTGGTTTTTGTTAACCCAGGCACTGTTTTCTGCTTGTCAGCAGTCACATGCAACACCTTGAACTGTATGGCTGGAAAAGCGTTAATTTGCAGTGTCACACAGGTGCACTGTCTTTGTGATAAATTTTTCTTCAACTCCATGATACTGAATGTGATGGGTCTCTGGAATTAGACACTTTCCAACTGTCATGAGAATACTTGATGCAGGAAAGTATACCCTTTATCAAGTGCCCCTTTGAACCCTTCCAGTGTGAGTACTGCAGTTACTTGGCTTGACATCAAGAGCAGCATGACATTGCTCTTGCAGTCCCACAAGTGATTTTTTCAGCAATACCTCTCCTCCTTCTTCCCTTGGGACTTTGCCTGACTGTCTTCTTAGCTTGTGTGCTGCATTGTCTCTTCTCACATATGGTTATTTTTGCTGAAGACATCGGGTCCAGGACATTTGTGTCCCTTAACTTTATTGCACGTTAATTTCAAATTTCGTTTGCACTTGGAAAGAATGAACTTTCTCTATGCTGGAAACATAAGGATCTAAGTAATCAAAGGGGTTTTTCATCTTGCCCTCAACCTTTGCTTAAAGGTTTAATGTGGTTCTCTTAATTTTTAAATTTTCAGGTACCATGTGGTATCTGTGCACTATAGGGCTACTGCACTCTGTACGGATCTTAGGCCTGTACCAATTCTGCCAAAATACTGCAGAGCATATTTCTGTGTTCAAAAAGGGGAGATTTCAAGGTGACCATACAGGTATATTTATACACAAACATTGTTTTTTCTGTTCTGCTTTGTCCTCAGTTACTGATATGTTTAGCAGCCTCATGGTGTTTTCACTGCATGCGCAGTACTTCTGCTACCCCTCATAACTTGGGGGATTGCCTCTATAACAATGGGTGACTTATAAAATAAATCACATATTACTTCAAGGCCACAGTCTCCATGCTTGCAAACTTATATAAGGAAAGGACTCTCTAAGACTCTCCTCAGGGCATAAATATCAAGTTGTTACCTTAGCAGCAGCCCCAGTACTTTAATCCTCACGACCTCTCTTGAAAGATCCCAAGATCTGTGTCAGGAGTTTGATGGTGATGGTGGGGTTTTTTTACTCAGAAGTCTTGGGTTCATTTGGGGTTATTTTTATATGGTTTCAAGCGGTTAGAAAACTCTAGTTGTTTTCCATGGGCTTATTTATACAGTGATAGCTTTGCTTTCTTGTACCTTTGTCATATAGGGTATTGCCCATAAAGGTTTCCAACTATTACTTATACTTAACAGAAGGAATACCTATCACATGATGAATTTTGAGGTATGTGAACAACCCGCTATATTTTAAACAGAGTAACCCTTCCTGTGTGCCCCCCTCTCTCCTTTTCTCCTTTTTCTGCTTTCTTTGGGAGTAAACATTCACAAACACCATTTAATGTAGTGTATAAGATCAGTATGCAGCTAAACTCCAGGGAGATGTTTTGGACTAAAATCAACATGTGTATGTTTCTCTTGCAGTGTGGAACAATCTTCTAGTTCTGACGTGTACATAGTTTTTACATGAGGATTGCTCTTTTCCTGTTGCGAAGCTCAGTGCTGCTACTTTTACAAACGGAAGATTATTAAGTACTTCCAGGCCTGTCTTATTCTGGATTTCAGTTTACAAATGAAATAGAGAGTCAGGATCATTGTTGATTTTAGATTGGTCTCAGATACTTCTAATTGCTTCCTGATGCCCCAGGATGTTCATATTCTGGTCCCACTTATGTTTTTTGTCTCAGGTGTCTGAGGAAGGCTTGGTGCTTGCCCCAGGTAGCTGTTTGCATAGTGTAGAGTTAGTGTGTGCAAGAGCTTCCTGTGTTTGAGCTGCCTTGGTAGCTCACCCATCCTGCATGTCTAGTGGTTGTTTGCAGTTGAAGGGAGAGCAAAGGTGATCCAGAAGCCAGAAGCACCCCTGGGGATGGGCAGTCCCCAGATCTGCCACTGCTTCACTTACAGTCTTGGGCAAATCACTTCATCCCACTGGAATTCGGCCCATGCCTGTTGAGCAGGGTAGTAGACAATCTGTAGCTTGAAAGGGTCTTGTGGGCATTAACATGTTAAGGAGTGTAAGCTGCTCACCTAATAGGTCAACTCAAAACCTGGGCGTTGAATGCAGAGCTTCCAAACACAAAGGCTTTAGCTTAAATATATATATCCCAGGACCTAGTGTGGTAGTAATTTGCTGTCTGAGTGGTGCACAGAGACTTGTAATATGCACCCTCAGGAATGAGCTATCCTCTGATACTTTGATGGTGAAAATGGGTGGGCATATGTCAAAGACAGCTACTAAATTGAAATGAAAACGGGAGAAAGCTGTGATGTCTTGCATGCTGAAACAATCGGCAAGAGAAACACTGTGGCTTTCAGCTCACTGCTTTTTCCATTTTCCCTTGGCGGGTTAGAGCTATTTTTAAACTCAGTATCTTTTAAATAATGCATAAGCTAACAATAGAGACTTATAGTACTGGAAAAAAACCACATGAGTGAGCTTAAAAAACCCCAGAAAATCCTACCCAGACTGCATCCAGGAGGGTCTCCGGGAGGAACAGAGCGCACTTGTCTCTTCGGTTTCCAGACATCTTTTGCAGAATTCCTTTTTTAGAAAAAAATCTCCTGTCTTTGAAATGAGATTTTTCATTTACGAAGTGCCTTCGCAGTCAAAACAAGTGAATAATCCCTCTGCTGGGAGAGGTGCATCACTTTGTGGGCCTTATATTTTGACATAACACAGCCCAGTCTGGCTGTGAAAGTACCTTGGCACCTTTGTATGTCAGGGGGAGTGTGGGGAAAAACCTTTCCCTCTGGGAATGGTGTGCTTGGATGGCTGATCTGTGCAACTGCAGCTACTCTTGTTTTTCCAAGCAACACCAGATCTGTGGTCCATGTGCTCCATGGCTATCCTGTACACAGGCAGCCAAACCCCCACAGCTCGGGTGTCCGTTAGCCGGAAGCACTAAATGGTTGCCTGTGGAAAAGGAAAGTCTAGGAAAGATGGCAAGCAGGGCCAGGGTTACATCCACATGGCTGTTGCAGCCTGTTTCCAGTGGTCACACTTTTGTCTCTGTAGCTGGCATGCATCCATGGAGAAGGATCAAGGGAAAGTGGTGGCTGGGAACACTGTCACCACCAGACCAATTTATCTGGCCCTGATGGCTCTGAGAAAAAAGAGGTTGCAGGGACTGAGCCGCTGGGCAGATTAATTATCCTGGCAGCTCCCAGATTTGTGACCTCTGTGTCAGGAGCACAGCGGAAGCCACAGGAGCCTGCGTGTGAGCCCTGCCAGCCGGCAGAGACTGCACGGCTGATCTTGGTTCCTCTTGCGTGTAACCTCCAAGAGCTGCTGGGCCTGAGCTGGAGGGGTGCAGCTGCTCTGCTCTGCCCAGCAGGGACTCAAGCAGGGAAGTTAGAGGTGGAGCAGGACTGTGAAATTAAGAGTGTTCCCAAGGGATTTGGGTCTGCTGCATTTTTCATGTCATCCAGATCTGGTTTTGCTAATGAGACCTCTCACTAAAGGAAAGGGAAAATGCCGGTTTCCAGTAATCCTTGTTTGCCTTTTTTTCCTAAAAAGTGAACTTTAATGATCTTAAGGGGAAAAGAAGGAGAAGTAGAGTATTTAGGGATCCAGTATCAATCATGTAATTTTATTCCCTTTCACTTGTGTCAAATGCTTTTATACTATCTTGTAGACAGTAATAAATATTCATGTGGGTGGAAAGATAGCAGTTCTTTTTTTTTCCCCCAGTACATTTGGAAATAATTTGCACTCTGGTTGTCTGAAAAATTACAGTTCTGTGCTGGTTTTCAAATACATTATTTTAATACTTTGTGAGATATTTTGGGTGAAGTGGTTAGTGATTTGGAACTATTTCACTGTAAGAATTCTTTTTTATCTCTTTCCTTAAATTTCCAAGAATCTGCATTTTATTATTGATTTTATTATTGATTGTGCTTGGTAGAGGAGGCTTACTAATGAATGTCTGTTCTTAAGACAATAATGAATTAATACTAAAGAAATGAAAGTAGTACCAGTATGTTAGTCATAATCCAGTAATTGATGTAAGAGATAAAAATAATCATCAACCTTATACCAGCACTGCAAATTCTTTTAAGAATATTTGTAATTCCTTTTTGTATCACTGACAGGGGTGACAATTTGTGATATCTGTTTAATTTAGAAACATTAACCTGAAAATGCTGGGTGTGTAGTACATGTAGTTTTCCAGGCTATTGCTCATGGTTTAGTGTCAAGGCGAGAACTCTTTAAGTGTTTTAGGATGAATCTCAGTGGAGATTTGGAGAACGTATTCTTTCATTCACATAGTAGCTGTAAGGAATGAGGGCTCTAGTTAAAAATCCATGTGTCAGTTACAAAGCATTTTGTAGAGGTTGTGAAGAAGGGATCAGTTTGACTCCATTTTGCAAAGTATGTCATACTCTGTTTTTGTAGTGTTGCATGTATGTATCTCCTCTGAGGATTTACCCAGATACACCACTGGGCACTTCCAACAGTTGGCGTAGGTGGGTTTTGCCTTTTACAGTCTCACAGGGTGTATGTATGTCTTGTCTTTCCTCTCACTGAAGGCCTAAGGGTGCACTAGATGGTGTGTGCTCCCTGCTGTGCTTGTCATCCAGCTTTGGCTGTATTTTAGGATGCCCAGCTGGTCTGCAGCTGTTCCCAGAACCTCTGCTTTTCCTGCCCCTTTTCCTGCCCCTTTTTGTCTCATGTTGGATTCTCTCAGAGAGCTGCACTGTTGTTTCCTCTCTTTTCAAGCTTGTTGCTACAGGTGAAGTGGCACACTACAGTCTTGTGACCTCTGCCCTGTTGCCTGTATAAAGAATTGACACTCCACTTCAGCTTTTCCAGGTTGCCTGGCTTCAAGTGGAGCACTGAAATTGTTTAGGTGAACTATGTCTTCAGGTCATATGTTATTTGTAATATTTTATTCATTTTCAGACCTAGAAAGATGCTTTAGACCAAAGTCCAAATTTACATTGGGGAGAAATCCTTGCCCTCAGTCTCTAGTACCAGGACTATGCACAAAAGCTTGAAGAACATGAATGCCTTCATGCTCAGAGATGTCTTTGTCTCTGAGGATGTTCCCAAGAAAGAAGACTATCTGCAGCATCCTTGGGAAGGCTATCCTCACTCTGTTCTCACTTCCTAGGCTTTAAAACTTTGCAGCCTCATGGCAGCAGCATCTGTTTTCAGGAAGCTTCTCTCTCAGGGCATGGTACATGGAAAAACACCACAGGTAATGTGATTGATGATCACATGCCTGAGCCTGTGCCCCAGCCCTGGTTATTCTCCTAGGAGAAACTTAGTGTGGCACCTCACACCTTCTGCTTCTGGCATCTTCAGTGGTGCTGCCCTGCAATGACTCTGTGGGCTGGGGGGGTTTCTTTCACACACCCTTTCTGTGTAAACATAGATGGTCACACATAGCCATTTCTTTTTTATGACAGATGGACTGAGAAGTTTATTATTCTTATTTAGACTAAAATAAAACCTACTCTTGATGTATTTATTTTTTTAAAATGAAAAACCTTCTGGTCCTTGAAGATCTTAGAGGTACAAATCCACCTCGGTTCTGGCCAGCTCTGAACACATCATGGTAGAAATCGTCCCTCTCTAAGATAAATGTTTAAAAGTCTCAGCAGTTTCAATTGAAATTCCATCTAATTAGTTTTTGGAGTTGTGGGAACTCTGTTGAGAAATTCTACAGTAGGCTTGCCAGTGATAACCTATGTTTTTATCAAAACTAAAATAAATAATTGCTGTAAAGAGAAGATGATTTTCTATTAGGAAAACAGTGTGTATTTTTGCCAAAATACCATCTACTTTATCATTTTTTTCTGAGAAAATCAACAACAATAATGGAGTTTGGGATTTTTTTGGCAATAGTTTCTTTTTCTTCTTGATGGGTGAGAAACAGCAACAGTGAGAGGAAAGGCAAACAAAAACATCTCTTAAAAATATTGCAAAAGCTTTTTAAGTCTTGACTTACACCCAAAAAAATTTACAACATTTTAGCACTTTCACCAACTTTGACTTAACAAACTAGTTTGCTTTTGTGCTTATTATTCTTTTAGTTTCTACAAGCTTTCTTCTTTTTCTCCCCGGATGAAATATTGCATTCTGTGTTTCATTCACTATTTATTATGTTTTTGTTACCTAGTCATTGACTTCTCTTTCGTTGTAGTGTAGGGTTCTATGCTGCACAACTATGAAAAAATTAAGACAAGAGTGTTATTGTGCTTTCAGAAATGATATTTTGCAAGTCTGGGATAGTAACTCATGATTTTTTTCCATGTCCTTTTATAAACTCGTATCAATAGTACTGTTAAAATATGTATTTGTATCCTGAATAAATTGCTGGGGCTCAAGAGGCCAAGTAACAAAGAATAATTGCTTATTTTTAATTGTTTTCCAATTCATTACAACAAGTTGTTCATTTATAAAAGATGAATAAGATTCTATTTTGGTATGTTTCTCAATTTAAGAATCTTTGAAGATTAAAAAAGGAATTTCTTGGAGGGAGGGGGGAACCGATTTGGAAAAAAATGTTAATACACTCTTTCTCATTAGACAAAGGGGTCTGGTATTTGTGTGTTGAATTACTACTAGAGAGCGGAAACTCCTGATTAAACTGATAAAAGTGTAAATCTTGTGTGCTATTTATGGTCCATTTAGGGCATGGCAAAGATGGTAACAAAGCAGAACTTTCTGAGCTTTCACTCTATGGTCCTTTCTGTGTTTTAAAATACACTGAAAAATGAAATGAAAGGATTTTAGGATACAAAATTATGATACTGCACAGAACTACATCATCATACTGTGGGCAAAAGCCTTTAAATACTTGGACTGTGTTTAGATAGTGGGGAGGGAGAATGCTGGTCAGATAGCTTAGGGGGCTTCCTTTGGCTTCAGGAATGTGGTCACTTCTGGGACACTGAATGCATTTGATCTCTACTCCTGTCTTTTGAAATTTTAGTTTATTTGAAGTTCTAAATGTCTCGTCACCTTTCTGAGGTGATGGTATGATAGTATAAATAATACTACTTTATTATAGTACAACCAGAGTATAAATAATATAATAATACATCTATAAACATAAATCTAGAGAATAGCTGTACAGTATAAATAATCGTTCTTTCACCATCACTTCTGTTGAGTGTGAGGCTGGGGTTCTGCCTTGCTGCAAGAAGCAGCTCCTGTGCTCTGTTGCACGCCAGTGCTTTTGAGTAGCAAGTCTAAGTCTGCATTTTCTGAGTAAGTGTCACCTTTCATTCCATTTTCTGTGAATGAAGCTAAAGCACATGCATAGATTCAGGGAGGCATACCCAACTATGCTTATAGACCCAATCACTGTAGGCTGAAATTAAGATGTCATGAATGTTGCCTCATCTCAGAGGGCTTAGGTCTTTCAGGGGCTGGGTGCCCTTGACTCCCACTCATTTAAGTGGGAATTGGGCAGCTTCACTTTGTGCATGCTCAGATTACATGGACTGCAATATGAACTTCGGGTCTCAGAATAATATTGTCATCCTGTGTATTAAGAAAATTTCTCAAACAGCTTGCAATACCTAGAATAGCACTACTTCATCTCCTGCTCTCAGTTACCTCATTCTAAGATGAAAATGTTTTCTCTCTTCACCCTGTCCTTAACATGTGCTTCCTGCTCATATTATATATTAATTCTGCAAATGCATTATTGAACTTCAAAGAGAATTTTAGGCTGCAAACTGTTAAAAAGTGAAATGTTATATAACAGGAAGTTTGCGTTAAGGGAGAACACATCTACTCTATTTTTAATTTGTTTAAATAATGTTAATTTTATACTGTTTGTATAGATGGCTTAAGACTATAGAGAATGTATTATTGCATTTCAGGAGATTGCTCATTTTTCTGGTGTTAAATTGAGTTCTGTTTGAGGAGATTTTGAACTCTAATTCAATACAAAAACCAAAACCCATATATATTTGGATAGTTTCTGTGTTATTTTTTTGTATCCTCCACAATGAAAAGCTGTAGGGTTTATTGTACCAAAATGAAATAAGCTTTGAAAATGCTGGAATTCTCCATGAGAAATTTGTCTATACCCCAGAGACTGTGCACCTCAATGAAGAGAAAGCCTGTTGTATTTAGAAAAGGGTTCTGCTCTGTTAAGATTTGTCTCCCTTTAAAATATTTCATAAGAAAGTGTAATGTCAGTAGATTTCAGTGATGACGGGAACTTCCTGTAGTGCATAAGGTGTAGCAGGTCTTTGCTCTGCTCTCATGACCAAAATACGAAACCTGTGTAAAGTCTGAACTCAGTAAGGTGATGATACAGATGTTGGAAGAGCAGGAATCTGTTCTGCAGTGTATCACCAGTGCCACTGGTTTAACCACGTTTTCTCACAAACTAAGTTTCCTTTAAACTTGGGTGTATCTCTAGGGTTCCCTTACACATTTGTATTCTCATTTTGAATGTTTTAACACTTACATATTTTTGGCCAAAAATATCAATCTGAAATGCACAATGCATATTCTGGATAATGAACTGATTTTCAAAAGTGCTGTGTTTTCAAAAGTGCTTTGTTAATGGATATAATGAATGCTTAGCAGCTCAAAATATCTCATGTGTAAGTTCTTGAGTGAAAATGTCAATTTGGGAACAACAAGGGAAGAGAACTGACAGTAAGTCCAGGAGACTTAAAGCAAAGCCTGTTGTATCTCAGATATGCCAACATTTTCCAGTTAGTCTTGTTTTTGCTTCCTTTGGTCCAATGAATCACTTGTACGGCACAGAATGGAAATGATGGAATTGATTACTATCCAAGTGTAGTCTGAAGAGCAATGATTAGGTTACGCATCTTTTTAGAGAGACTCCAGTTGTAGTCCTTGATCTGAATCAAGCAAATCAGGGCTTTGAATGTGTGTCCAGAGTTGGTTCTTTGGCTATATGGAGGTGTTTATTTGGGGGGAAAAAAAAAAAAAGTGTTTTAACTTTTACATTTCGGGTTAAGGTTTCACTCTGGAAAAGTTCAAGGAACTTTTTTGGTATAAAACCATTTGTTGGAAATTCCTGGCCAGCACAAATTAAAAGATATGTTTTCAGGGCATCTGAGATATCTCAGACATCTTGCTATCTGTCCTTACACTCTAACTGCTATACAGCATAGTTGATTCCACTTTCACATACTGCTGGTCTGTAAGGAAAACAAATGTAAAGGAAGAATGCATTTATTCCTGTGAAGGCATTCCTTAAACTTAGTCACTTTACTTCTGAATTATCTTTTTTGTAAGTTTTTGGTTATGTCAATCAGTGTTGGTGATTACATCACCCCTCCCCAAACACTGATAGCTATATGCCGAGTCAGTAAGCTTGGAAGAAAATATTCATCAATGTGTATGTCTTTGTGATTTAAGAAACAGTTATATTTATTCTTCTGAATTGCAGTTTAATTCTCATCTCCAAATATTAAGATAGAGTGCTGCAGATTTCAGTTGTACTAGCAGTGTTACAAGATGTACTGAAAATATTCCCATGAAAAAGCATTACAGAACTCATTAACTGGTTGTAGAATTGTAAATATATCTGGCTCTGTTTTTTTTGAGGGGAAAAAAATTCTGGGTGTGTAAAAATATTTATAACCTTGTATGTTTTCTAACTTAAAAATCGTTAGCATCCTTGGAGGTTGGTTAGCTTTAATTTATAGTTTAGCTCAGAATTAAATTCTACAATATTATGTGGAGCTTTTGGAAGGCTTTTTCTTGTTCTTCAAGCCACATTAGCCTCCCTGATGATTGCTTATCAAATTCATTTCACTCTAGAACTTGAGTCTTAAATCCAGCTTTTATTATAAGCAACACATGACATGTTAGGAGAATTATTTTTAGAAACATAAATAATTTAAAGTACTGAGCAAGATTCTATAAATATGTAGTAAGAACGATAATAAGAATATACATTTTTGTACTGAAGAGGAGAATACAGTCTTGAATGTGTGCTTCTCAGTGTGAGCAGTAGGTATAAACTGTGGTGCCCTTTATCTGAATTAATGTTGTCAAAACCACACATGATATTCCCTAAGAACTGATGAGCACTGTTGTGAGAGGCTCTTGAACTCTCCGCTGAGGTGTTGGATTGTATTCCCAGAGTATTCCCCCACCTGATTTTCAGAGGTGCCTAAATTTCAGAGGTGCCTAAAAAAGGAAATCTCCCAGGATATTTGTAGCCAGCAGGGAGAGCGTGGGCTCCTGCAGAGGGTGGTCAGGGCAGGAGGCTGGTGGGAGGGTAATGTCTTGCCTTTGTGAACAACTTCTCTCTCTCTCTGCTGGTTGTGGAGAAGGGCATCCCATAGGGACCAACCTCCCAGCTGATTGCCCTACTTCCCCATGGCTCAGCAGAGTGAAGAAAAGGAAGGATGGTTTCCTTGTCTCTTTAAAAAAGTCCTTCTATACCTTTGTTCTGCTGCAGAGGTTCCTTTAGGACACTGGGTTACCTCAGGATGAGGACAAGTGAGGAGCTGGAGCAGTTCTTTTGTTAGAACAGTGTAAGCACATCACTGAGATTGCCAAGCAAAGATGACAGGAGATTTGAAAGTAGGTTTCTTGTAAAAATGCTTGGTCAAAATCAGACTCATCATTCACTGAATTAAAATGTTAATTAGAGGCAGCTCTATGCTCAGAGGCAGATCATAGCTAGAGCCATCTGCACGTGACCAGGTCCCTGGCTGAGGGGATGGCTCTGCAGATGCTGGGTGTGCTCCCAGCTGCAGACCCCATCAGCAGCTGTGTTTCACATCTCACTTCTGGATTTGCGAGTGGACCCTTGGGTGAGCAAAAGGACAGGATTGCAAAGAGGAATGGTGGCTTTCAGAAGTGACACTGAGGTCTCTATCCTCTGTCTCTTTGCTGAGGAGGCTGTTAGAGGCCTTGTGATGAGGTGCTCTATGAAAGGAACCATTCAGGATTAGAGTCAAAGGCTCTGAGGGGGAATATACTATTCTGTGCTCTTCAGGGCAGTTCTTTTGTTCTTTCAAGGCTTTCTAACACACTGCTATATAGCGTTTAAAAGGGTCTGCAGCTGTTCTGCACCTTTAGACTTTTTTTTTTTAATGGACAAGCTGGCTGTGCAGTTGCTTTGTGAAAATCAACTCTTTCTAAACAGACTTAAGTTTTCATCTTGATTATATTCAGCTGTTTGGAAAGAGATTAACTTGGTGCCCTTTGAAGGAAAAGAGGCACATGCCAAAATGGTAGAAATATGTTCCTTCTCACTTCTGCATCTGCTGGAGTTGTTTGCGCACTTCATGTGCTCCCGCAGGATGCATTTTGCACCATCACTGTAGTGCTTTGCTGTGCCATGTTCAAAACGTAGCTGTTTGATGCCAGATAGTTGCCAGATTGCGAAGAATGCCCGGGTCTGAAAAGCCAGGTGCACATCCTGACCTACGGAAAATATGACAGTCCTGGAAAAGAAAGAGGAGTAGGTAATAACCTCTAAATGAAGAGGTTAATTCTTTGAAAAGTAGTGATTGGAACTGGCACACTCAAGTGTGAAAACCCTTTTCATCCTGGAGGGAACACTTCACGATAAAAATAGATAAGATTAATAGATAATAATAAAGGAGATACTTCTTAGAAATCTATTCTCATTATAAATGGGTGTATAATGTTTCTGTCTATAATCAGCTCATGGCTGAAAGATGAGAGGCTACAGGAAAAGACAAAATAGTCATAAGGATTTGCATTATCACAAAAAAGAAAATTTTTAGTTTCTGCTGGAATCATAAGCCTGCTTCATTGAGGTAAGCATTCTGGAGATGTAAGGAGGTGGTGATTCAGATTTAAAACTCTGTGGGAAGAATTCAATATATTTGGATCTGCTCTGACCCTGCCAGTGTTTCCATCCTGGGATATGTATCTTCTGAAATTTAAACCATGGCTTAGGTGGCAGCATGAGAAGTTACAGGTGGTTTATTTTTGAGCATGACTGAATAAATTATGTCAAATGCTGAAAATGTCTGTTAGCACATTAGACACAGTGGTAGGTATTCAGAATGAAACAATTTGGTTTGGTTTTGAGTCAAGAAAGAGAGAATGTAGTCTGCTGTTTTCTAATCATTAGAATTTTGAGCTAGAATTCTCCAAACAGACAGTTCTGCAAGCAAGGCTATGGACTTGTCCTGATTTAAGAGACGACGACATGAAAGATGAGAATAAAGGGATAGGAAAAAGGATGTGATGAAGGAGCAAGAGAAAACAAATAAGCAAATTGGATGTCTCATGCATAGTGTATTGTTGACAGATGCCTCCTAGGGATGTGAACTCTATCCCATAGAAATTTATTTGGATACATAGCATATAGAGGAGCTCTGTGTGTGTATATACATAAAGGATCATAGAATCACCAGGTTGGAAGAGACCTCTAAGATCATTGAGTCCAACCCACGCCCTAACAGCTCAACTAAACCATGGCACCAAGTGCCACATCCAATCTTTTTTTAAACACATCCAGAGATGGTGATTCCACCACCTCCCTGGGCAGACAATTCCAGTACTTCACCACTCTTTCCGTGAAAAACCTTTTCCTAATATCCATCCTATATTTCCCTTGGCGCAGCTTAAGACTGTGTTCTCTCGTTCTGTCAGTTGCTGCCTGGAAAAAGAGACCAGCCCCCACCTGACTACAACCACCTTTCTTTCAGGAAGTTGTACAGGGTAATAAAGTCACCTCTGAGTCTCCTTTTCTCCAGGCTAAACAACCCCAGCTCGCTCAATCGTTGCTCATAGGGCTTGTGTTCCAAGCCCCTCACCAGCCTTGCTGCCCTCCTCTGGACACGCTCAAGTGTCTCAACGTCCTTCCTGAACTGAGGGGCTCAGAACTGGACACAGCACTCGAGGTGCGGCCTCACCAGTGCTGAGTACAGGGGAAGAATTACTTCCCTGGTGCTGCTGGACACACTGTTTTTGATATAGGCCAGGATGCCATTGGCCTTCTTGGCCACCAGGGCACACTGCTGGCTCACGTTCAATTGGCTCTTGACCAGTACCCTCAGGTCCCTTTCCGCCTGGGCGCTGTCCAGCCACACCGCCCCCAGCCTATAAGGCTGCAGGGCGTTGCTGTGGCCAAAATGCAGGACTCGGCACTTGGACTTGTTAAACTTCATCTTATTGGACTCTGCCCATCCATCCAACCATTCCAGGTCTCTCTGCAGAGCTCTCCTACCTCCCAGCAGATCGACACACGCTCCCAGTGTGTCTGCAGTGTTGTCTGCAGATTTACTAATGAAAGACTCAATACCCTCGTCCATGTCATCAATAAAAATATTGAACAGAACTGGCCCCAGCACAGACCCCTGAGGGACACCACTACTGACTGGCCACCACCTGGATGCAGCACTGTTCACCACCACTCTCTGGGCCTGGCCATCCAGACAGTTCTTAATCCAGCAAAGAGTGCTCCTGTCCAAGCTGTGGGCTGCCAGCTTCTCCAGGAATATGCTGGATATATATATATGTATATGCATGCATGTGTGTGTAGAAGAAATGGATGGTAGCAGCAGAGCATCAGTCAAATGAGAACTACTACCAGTGCTGAACCAGCTACAAACCTTAGAATTTTATTTTTAACTTCTTTTACCAATCAGTGCACCAATTTAGGATATATGATCACCACTAGTAATGTCAAGGATTTAATCCTGTTCCCTTTCTTACTGCTTAGAAACCAGCCATAGTTATGCCACCTACCAGCATAACTGCTCTTAAATACAGAGTTTTGTTTTCTTGAGGGGTGTGAATATGGGGAGTTTTGTATATAGAGGAATGAAGCTTGTCTTAGGGCAGGAAGGATGTGATATCTATGATAAGAAAAGGGGAAGATATTTGAACCTGCGGGAGTTTTGATGTAGGATTATCAGTATGAATTGAATTGTAGTCCCATCCATGCAGCAGCAGATGGAGAACTGTCATAGCTGCATTTACAGAAATGGATCTCCAGATGTGGAGCAGTCTCTGCAATGGATGCAGCCAGCAGGGTGGTGCTGGCCACTGTTGCTTGGTACACCTATTGTAGGTTGCATGATGTGCATACGAACCATGTATTTAAAAGCAATCCTGTGCTAATATGTGGAAAAATAATTTGTATCCTGTAAGCACAAATGTATTTTCTCTCAGTTTCAGAAAATGACTTTGGATAAAAAAGTAAATTTAAAATATCAAATCTCTGTATTCATTTCACCCTAAGAAGCAGTGACAGTGATTAAACACAAAAGAAGGAAAACTGCGTCATACCAGTGGTCCATCTGTCTTGGCACTGGAAATGGGAAATGCTGTGAAAGAGCACATGTGCTGGGCCACTTTCAGGTTCCATTCCACTCACCCCCCCAACACCCATGACTGTTTGACTGGAGATGCTAGAAGGCACATCCCCGTGTGCCTTTTATAAAGTACCTGTTTATGAACTCATTGTCCATGACTTCAGTCCCTTTCAGAGATACCTTCTGATACTGTTTGCCTGTGCAGCCTCCTGTGGCAATGTGATGCAGAGATTCACGACTTGTTGTGTGACACAGTGTTTTCTTTGATCTGTTTTAAATTGGCCTTCTAATTTCTTTAAGTACTTCCCCGTTTTACTAATGTGGAATTAGGTGAATAACAGCTTTGCATTAATTCTGTCTATGGCTCACATGATATTGTAAGCCTCTATCATATTCCCCCATTCTCACCCCATCCTTTATTCAAATTGAAGAGCCTTTTGAGTTTAGAGAGGATGATTTACTGGTAGGTAACACACAGGGAGGCAAAGTAACCTGCTGGGTCATCAGCAATGCCAGAGCCATCTGGCAAGCCAGACAAATTTGACTTGGAACAGCATTAGGAAATGGATTTTTTTGCCTGTCTGAAGCTAGCTGTACTCTTGTAGTTGTCTATGCTAAATGAAAATTGATGATTGTAAGTTTGAGGGAGCTGTGATAATTTCTTGGACTGTGGTTAAGTGATTAGTGTTGTCTCAGAATCCGGTTCCTGAGGATTTGGTGGTTAAGGGATTCTTGTCTTCCCAGTCTTCATTCATTTTTAATATGTGCCATGAATTTTATTTCACAAACCTTCATGTCATTTTTCATGTCTGGATATTTTGAGATATTTTGCCAGTAATGCAACCTGCTTCTTCAAGAGACTCCTTTCCCTTGTCTCTCTTAAACTGTGCAACTGAATTTTTTTGCATAGTTTAGGGCTAAAATGCTGGTTCACCCACAACTGAAGTGTGAGACCTTTGACTTCTGATCCCCACAATGATCTGTGCTATTGAAATTGATCTTCTTTATCAAAATAGAGACATTACAGTGCCAGAGGAGGTAATTTCAGCTTCTTGCACTTTAATTTGCTTGTCACTGAAGATATTTGTCATGTTCTGACTCATTTTTCCTTAGCCCCTCTACCAATAAGAGGCTTTTTCAATGTCTTAGAGTTTCAAGCCTGTTTCTGTCTTTTTGAGATTGTAGCATATTGTCTTCAGAATAGTTTCTGGCAACTAATCTAGTTCCTAGATTTAAGGTTTGAGATGTTTCAAGTTGAAACTGTTTTCAGGTATACCCTTTTCTAAAGTTAAAATCTTTTGTGAACAAAGATAAAAGTAGTGGTAACCATTTTCTTCTGGTCTTTTTTTCACTGAAACATCTCAGGTACTTCAACAGTTGATGCAATCACTAGATTAACAAAACCCCCAAACTTCTCTATAATTTTTCAATCCATTTATGTGAATACTCCGTAATTATATAAAAATCCACACTGTTTAGAAGAAATTATTCTTGGTGACTACTGCATAAAAGATTCTTGGGGCATGCAACCTTTCAAATATTCAGCATAAAATGCAAAGTTCAAGCAGCAGGTAACCATGAGTGTTAAGGGGGTGATCGTCCTAAGTGCTTATAAAAGAAATGACAGCACAGTGGGGGAAAGCTTTGCTGTCATTGAGGGTGCACATTTTAGGATGGGTATGTTCAGTGTTAGTGCCAAACTGTATCTCTCTTGAAGAGATGCTGACTCCTTTTCTGGTCTTTCTTGGCATCGAACAGAAGTGGGAAGCAGTGGCATGGAAATGCTGATTGGTAAGAAGGGCTGATGGGCTGGGGAATAAAGGAGGTGTAGGAATGTGACCAGGGAGAGAGAGGTAGGTATGGTGGTGGGGAGTTTGAAAGAAGGTGGTGAAAGGCAGAAGGTGAGGCAGAGCATAATTTGGCCCTTTTGTATTCCTATTTTCTGCATCTTAAGGTTTTTTATTTTATTTCTGTAATCATACACTTTGTTGCCAATGTAAAATAGTCTGGGAGTGAAGCAAGGCTGTGCTGGCAATGAGGCAGTTTGCTGGAGAGCCCAAATTTGCCTGGTCCTGGGTTGTAAATTGCACGTGTGCAAAGCAAGTGGTGATGCCTGGTCACTTTGACAGGGGTTTTCTGCATGGCTCTGGACAAATGTCCCCCAAATTGAAGCCTTCACCATTTGCTGTAGTGACGGTTCCTTCAGCGTACCATGAGGAGGACACTTGGGATCAGCTCTGAAGGGCTTCAAGAGCTCCAGAGTTGTCCAGACTGCAACACAGAGCAGGACACACCTGAAATGTGTTAAGATGAAAAAGACACTGTGTTTCTGCAATATATGTGTCTGTCAAGTTTCTGACTGGGCACCCGAACCAAGCAGATACTTTACAGCTTTCTAGTACTGAGGGAAGTGCTAACTCTCCCAAGGAGCAGTAAGTGGAGGACTCAATATTTGTGTTGTGCAAATACCTTGAGAGAGCGTCATGGAATGTTCATGAGTGCAGGAATAATTTATATATTTGCTCTAGGGCAAGACCATGTATATGGTAGCTAAAATTTGAGGGCAAATCTTGAAGGAAGCTACCAAATAAAAACATTTAATGAAGTCCGTTCACTAAATGATACAGGTGTCCTGTACAAAATATGTGCACTTGTTTTTAATAGCATGAAGTAATGCTGAGGCCATGTATAATACTTATCCATTAAATTTTTCAGTTTTTCTCTTTCCATATAGCATTTGTGGACAATGCACAAAGAGTTGGATTGAAATGTGGTTGAAATCACAAATGAGTTTACTTGGGAAATGATTTTCCATGTAGTATAAAACAGTTTGACTGTATGAAGAGGCATATTAAAAACTAGGATTAGACCACACTAGTACGTTTATGCAGGAAAATGTGTAGCCTGTGCTTCTCGTGTGCATTCCTTTTCCCTTGCTGGTTAATTTACCATCCTCTCAAATACTAAAATTAACTGTTTATCCTGACTTATAAGTAACAAGTATATGAGCAGAATGGCGTTGAGGAAACTGCTTTGTAATAAGGCTATGAACATGGTCTAAAAATACCTGCTCATTTTAATAGGATTTCTGAAATTTCTGTAAGAGAAAAAGAAGTGATTGCTTGAAGAAATACTGGTGCAAATTATCATCAACAAAAAAAGAGTGAGGTTTTATTGACACTTGCATTGCCATCAGTACTGTCAGAAAAGCTGGGTAAGCAGCAAAGTGAACCTTGCCCAGACTGCTTTCAACTCTGCCTGTGAAAGCAGAAGTTTAGAGCTAGAAAAATCCTGTTTCACCTTTCTGCCTGACAAGAATCTTGCAAACACCTGCTGTCTGCTCTTTCTGCTTGTTAAAGTCTATAGTTTAACACTGTGGTATCTTGAGTAGCAGTGTCTTCCCATGGATACTGGGATGGCTATGTGTGTGTGTGTGTGTTTGTGTGCAGCTTCCTTGATAGGACACTAGATTAAATCTCTCTGTTGTCTGAAAGAGAAGACTATAATCACCTTCCCTCCCTCACCAGCAGCATGAATTAACTGCCATAATGAATTTGTGCCCTTTGCAGTGCTTGTGCCACATAATATTTTAAAAGGCCTTATTTCATAAAAACCCCTGTTCGTTATATATCATATCAGATACTATTTGCCAATTTCAGTATTTGTATTAGGAAATATTAATATTGATGCAAGAAATATAATCAAATTACTGTTAATATTTAAGTTGCCGTAAAAAATAGAACCTGAAATTATGATTTCAGAGCTACTTTAGCTATGCTTTGCTCTTAGTTTGTTGGGGTAGGGAGCATTATTCAGATTTCCTTAAAACATAGTGGTAAGAAACTTGTGGTGATATGAGTAAATAGTTAGTTTGTAAGTATGTCTTTTCCTAGCTGCAGAAATTAAATACAAGCTTCTAAGTTTTTTCCCCTGGAAAATGCAAGCAGTATCTGTTCATCATTACATTCTCATAAAATTGCCCATATGGTCATTTAGATAGAGGAGTTCAAACGGAATTGTGAAGATTGTAAAGGATGAGCCAAAAAATCCATGGCGTGGTAACTACAGATAGAGAGTGGCCCCATAGAATGGCACTGGATGTACTTCAGGTGCAGTTCACATGCACAAGGCATGTCCAGCAGGGTATGGTCACACCGGCCTGAGCCTTCCAAGTATCGCTGCTGCTTCACAGGTTTTCCTTGCAGCTGTTGTGTACTCTCTCCTTTCTTATGCCAGTAATAGGAGCCATGTGTGTAATAGAAATTTGGTGAAACTAAGGAAGAATGTCTTCAACCTGCTTAAACCTTCTCCCATCAAGAAACGAAGTCAGTTCAGAAATGAAACACATGCTGTTTGCAAGCCAGAACTGTGAGGCTCCTTCTCTAAAGCCAGAGTGGAGGCCCTGCTCAGGGTTGCAGAGTTGCTCTGCAGTTTGCTGTCTGCAGTAGGGTGCAGGGCAGTTACTGTCCTGTCCTGCAGGCAAAGTAGCTATTAGGGAATAAAGGGACTAAGTGCATTTTCAAGTCAGATGGCATTAGGGACCTAAGTGAGAAGTCCTGGAGAGGAAAAAAAATGAGGAAATGCTAGTATTTGGAAGAAACATCATCAGAGATTCAAGCTGAGTAATTTTGTGAAACGTGAAATTAGGCTCCAGGAAAGGACTGAGAAGGGGTACGAGTCAGCATTTGTGTATAATCCTTTGAGGATTTAACCCATTCTTAAGTCCCTAATTTCTTTTTGAAGAAAGCCTTAAATAGTTAGTAGGAGTAGAAACATTAAGAAGTTTCTTTCTCCTTTCTCCCTTTCATATTAGCTGCAACAAGGACAGAAAAGTACTGGAAGAATATTTTAAAAAGGGGTGAAACTTCAATTTGTGCAAACAAGGACTGACTTTTTCTCAGTTGTTTCTTTTCTTCCTCTGAGTAGACACTGA
This sequence comes from Gymnorhina tibicen, assembly GCA_013399875.1. Taxonomy (NCBI): domain Eukaryota; kingdom Metazoa; phylum Chordata; class Aves; order Passeriformes; family Artamidae; genus Gymnorhina; species Gymnorhina tibicen. The sequence goes on from VXAZ01000550.1 coordinate 960,162, forward strand.
AAATTGCTGCCATATCTACGAGAAGCTATCTAATTCTGATTGATTAGTCCATTTGTCTAATTTAACAGATACAGTCATTAATTAAATTAACCATCCACATAGAAAGAAATTCAGCAATTCTTTTGATGGGCAGGACGAGATGAAAGTTTCAGAGCTGTGGCTATTAAAGCAGGTTGGTTCATGGAGAATGGAGGTAGCTAATCCCCCCTGAAGTGCAAAGAAGGATCATGTATGAGAAGAGAGGAGGTTTCTGTGTAGGCATGAGGATAAAGGAGAATTAAAGTGTCCCATGTAGTGAGATACAGAAATCTGCCAGCTAAGTGGCTTTTTTGAGTTTATCTTGCTGTATATTTTAGTTAGCTCGTGGCTGATACTGAAAATGTTTTAGGACCAGAGTGTAATGCAAGGTAATAAAAATTGTCCTTTGTACTCTTACTGACTGGCAGATAGAAACATCTATCCTGTTCCCTCTCATCCAGTTTTCCACTTTTTGCTCCTTGTTTTATGATGATCAACCTGCCTTATCTTCCTTGGTGTACAAGACAGGCTGTACTGAAAATGTCCTCTGATAGCCACTCCTTCCATATCTGTTATTCCTGTTAATACTTGGTAGAGGATGTACACCACTGGGGGAAAATACTTCATTTTGTGGGAAGCTTCCTCATTGTCATGTGCCTGGTACCCCGACAGTGCCCATTCCTTTTACTGCAGCCCTCTCAACCATGATGTTGCAGGAGGCTTCCTACTCACAGCTTTCTCTGCCACGTGGGCTAGCATTAATCATGCAGCTGATATGGCATTTATCTCTTATCAGCGTCTCTATCATTTCCCTGAACCTGTTGTTTTCTCTTGAAGGTCTCCATATGTCTGTTGATAAAATTTCCTGCTGGCATTCAACCCATCCAGACCTTTCTGCTGATTTCAACTAAAACCTTGTCTTCCTTTTCGTGCATCTTACCTCAGATCTCTTGTTTGATGTCCTTGTCTGGCACCATCTTTAATCTGAAATTTCAGGTGTACATACTGGGGAGTTGTGGAGACAAATCAGGGTGAATAAATCATAAAGAATTCCTACCGTTCTCAAGGAGATACAGCAATGATATCAGATATCATGAAGCCAGTAGTTTCTTTTATTTATAACACTGATGCTGACAAAGATACATTATAGTACTATGATTATGAACTCCCTTTATTTCTACGTTTCTTAACTTTGTAATTCTTCCTATGGCCTCTAAAGAGAACCCTGTAATCTGCTTTTTTTCTTCCATAACTGTTAGGCTTTTCAGTCTCTTAAATCTGGAGAGTTAATTCTTGTTATAGGCATTTTCCTTCTCTGTTTGAAAGGGAAAGTTTCTATTAAATTTACAGGGATAGTTCCCAGGTTTTTCTCCATTTCATATTCAAATGCAAACCTCCTCCTTTTTCAAAAATCTTTACTCATCTCTTTTTTTCTTCTTTTGACTTGAAGTACTTTGTAATCTCTTATTTTTTCTTTCTGTTTCTTTAAACACTCGACCTGTTCTGTCCTCTTTTCTCTTGCCACCACATTTTTTTAACTTCTTTTTCTTCCTGGAGCAGCCTCTTTCTGCTGGGGAACCCATCTATATCCAAAGCTGATCTGTTTTCCTGGGTTGCCAATCCCAGCTTCGTTTTGGTAAACCTCATATATAAGTGCTACAGTTGATTAGAGGTAGAATTTAAGTGCATGCATATGCATCATCTTGGATAAGGGTATTTTCCTTAGTTGGGGCTGTATTCTGTAATAAAATTCCCCCAGCTTCTGCCTCTTGTGTACTGTTGTGACTGGGAAAGTTGGAAGAGCAAAGAGGAGCTTGCTCATTTTTTTGTTCTGGCCCTTATGCTATTGAGTCTGTATGGGACAGGCTCATATGGACTTGAGATAAGGCTTCAAAAATGCTGCTGCTGTAAACAAAATGACACTACTTAATTTGTGTACACTAAAATAAGAGACCTCTGGAAAAAGAATTGCCATTATTAGCATAGCAGCTTTTTTCCTTGTAAAAGCAACAGATCACATGTGCTTTTTTCCTGTGAAATGTTTTATTTTTAGGTCTTAACATAAGCAGGTTTTTGCCATGCCTTTTCAAAAATTTTGTACCAATGCCTCAGCAAATATTTCTGAAAATCTCATTCTGCAGTATTGTCATTTATAGTGTTAGTGTCTTTTCTCTGCAATTTCTCCATACCTTGTGTTTCTAAGATTCTTTTTTCCGAATCTGTTTTGTTCTTTTTTTTTAACATGCCAGTTTTATTTATAAATCATAGTAAAACTACCACTTAAGCTGACAAAGATGGTTTCTAGGATAGACTGGCAGGCAAGCTAAATTATTCCCGTTTCATTTCTACCATAGGAAAGATTAATTTATTTATGTTGAAATGTATATTATTTTAATGCTGATTGTCTTATCTTGCTTAAATAATTTTAATCATGTTTCACAAGTATTTTAATCTAGATTTTTGTTTGTTTTAAAATAAAGACTTCTATTAAAATTATGCAGTTATGTGCCTGTACTGTTACTGCAGACAAAACATGACTCCACCTATGAGGTGTATCTTTTGGCCTGAGTTTTCAAGATTGAATATAATGGTTAGGTTGTAGCTTAGTTTTTAATAGCCTTGAGTTACTGGATCTGCAAGAGAGTTGTGTTTTTTATGATATTTTTAGTGCTGTGAATCATAATAATAACACATAACATGGCTTCATTTATGGGGTTTTATACTGACAAAATACTCTCAGACATATCCTGCCATGTTACTTAGGATAGGCTTTAAAAATTTCTCTACATTTCAGATCTGTGGTCTGTTTGCAAGCTGTGGACTCAGTCCCAAGGAGCTGTGCAGGCAGGTGACCTCATGGTGTTTGCCTTCCAGACAGGCTCATTTTGGGAATCAAGGCACTTGCGACAGACCTTGGGGTGGGGGTCGGGGCTGGGGGGGAAATGCCAGCAACTCCCCAGCTGTTTCCAGCCCTTTTGTCCTCAAAGTAAGGACCGAGCAGGAAGACAAAATGGATGGACCTGTTCAGGAATTGTTCTTTTGGCCTAGTTTGAAAGTAAATACAACTTGAACAGCCTGGGTATGTTCATCACTGGGCTGGTGGGTGGGGGAAGAGCAGCTGACTGACCATCATCAACCCTGGAGCTGGATGCCATGGGACCCTGTGTAACCACGAGGAGAAACAGGACCCTTCCAGGGTGCAGGCAGTGCAGCCCAGGTCAGGTCAGAGGGGTGCTTGGCCAACTGCCCAGTCCCAATAGCCCAGGGTCGATGGTGAGGGAAAAGTGGAAGAGCTGAGCAAGAATGTATGAGGCTTCTCCAGAGTCTTTTTCCAGGACTCCAGCACTGAGTCAGGTACAGTGTCTGTGTGTTTGGCAGTTCCCAGTTACATCCACTAACTTGTCCATTCCCAGCTTGAACCAGTACAGACCTCTAGTGTTCATGCTTTCCTGCACTATGTTGCACATTGTAATCAGCAGCTGTGCCAGAAAAAGTTCTTTTTAATTAGTTTTGAGCTTACTGACCTCTTTTGTTGCCTTCTAATTCTTGTGTTAGAAGGCAGAGAATGATCAATGTCTTTGTTTTCTCATGCCAGACACAATTTCGAGATTTTTGAGAACATAACATATGATCTTCCAGAACATTAAAGCATTAGCAGCAGTACCTTTTAAAAAGCAGTAATTTTGTCAGACCCACATGCGAAGAACCTGTGCTTCTCCTTCTCATCTCTCCAAATACAACTGTAAAGTCTCCCCGAGTTAAGCCATTCTGTTTGATATCAGTCTTTGTCCTATAGACTTACTTTACTATCTTACATTTTATAATCTCTTGCATCTTTCTTGGCACGAAAACCTTTGTGTCCATCAGATAAGGAGGATGACATTAGTTTAACTGAGTCCCCCTGAAATAATGAAGAGTAAAAGTAGAGCCCTAAGCTATAAAGGAACCTTTTTTAAATTTGTGGAAGCATAAACTTTTGCTGAAAGAGTGTAGTGAATGCTGGGAAACTATATAACTAACTTTAGCAAGCTAAACTAAATACATTTTAAGAGAACATCTGTCTAAATTTCTAAATCTGGAAAATGCATACAAGACCTTATAGAAGTTTTTGAGCTTCCCCCAGGGCACGAGTATCCTAAATATTTAATATTCACTTCTAAGAGGAATCAGAGTACTGTAATCAGTAACTCAACAGCGTCTCTTTTAGGTGCTCCTCAGTCATGGGTCATCTGCAGGCAGCCGTGCAAAGCATCAATATAGATACTGGGCCTGACCAGAATTAAAGGAGTTCACGCTGGTTCTGCAGTGGCCAAGGGAGTCACTCTCTTTCTTTCACCCTCATTGAGAGCTGCTCGTTCCCTCCTTTGCATCAGGTCTGGAGCTTATTGTACCTCTTCTCAAGGGATTTCAGTTACCTAAGGCAGCAAAACCATGGTTTTGTTGAACCCTCCCAAGTGTACCTTGACGAGTGCCAGTGCTGACACCAGGAGTGTTTCCATGAGTGTTTGTGCTGACACAAGGTAGGTTCAGTGCTTCCTCCTCAGGGGGCATTGAGACTTCCTGCTTTCAGCAGCAACCGGCTGTGAACTCACTGAGACTGGGGAAACCCCACCTCCATGGACAATTGTCCCACGTGTGCTCCCATTCAGAAATTTGTTAGCATCCCTCGTTTTGCTGCCTCTGTCCCTTACACTTAGGTACAAAGTCTTTTTTTTTTTTAACATCCAATTTCCATTGACTCATTGACAGTCCTTACACATTTGAGGTTCTGCCAGCATCTTCTGTAGCTTAATTAGTTGCTTTTATATCTCAGTGTGTAAACTCTGGTGCATTCACATTCCCTCACAACTCAATATTTTGCTAGACTTCAGGAGCCTCTCTGTGTTTCCAGGTAATGGAACTTTGTAAGCAAAGCTGTCCAGTACCTGTCTGCAGTGTTTGAAAAGAGGTCTCCTTTGGGCAGTGATATTAATCTTACCTCAGTTTGACTGCAAATACATCTTCTTTGACGTATTCTGGGACGACAGTTGTGCTTTCCAGGAAGACATGCTATTGATCTGCCAAATCATTTTGCCAGAAACAAGTGTGGTCATGTCTCTTTTCCTTATAGACCAGGCCCTCCAAAAAAAAGTAATAGAAATTCCCTCCAGCCCTTAAGTGCGTAAATTTGCTGTTTGTACAATTGAATTTGATCCTATTTCTAATATCCAGTCCTGAATATCATTCAGGTCTTTCCTATGGGAATTTTTTCAATCTCTTTTATTCTCCATGCTTTCCAGTTTAATGTTATCAGCATATTTCATTGCAATGCTCCTGGGTTTTGTGCCTGGGTAATTAATGTAAATACCGAGCTAGTAATTTTTAGGGCTGATATTGGAGGACCCACACTTCCAACCTTGTCCTGCTTGGGGCTTACTCAGGGCAGTCACTGATGTCCCTGTGAGCAAAAACATCCATGGTCCTGCTGCCTGTTTGGCCAGGGCAAAGCTCTGGAGAGCTGAGCAGCCACTGCCCTGGGTGCTGCTCTGCTGTTCCTGCCCTCTCTCAGTGGGTCAGTTCATGTTTAAGCTCAGGTGTTCTGCTGAAGGAGAAATACTTAATTTTTGCCTCTTCTGCCAAGCAGGTATGTGCTCACTGCCTCCTGCCCCAGTGGCCAACCTGCCTCTTGTCAGGTTTTCTTTACCAATTCTTCATCTTTTCCAGCTTAATTGTCACTGAGGTGGGACAATAGCAAGACTCTATACTGATCTAATCTCAGTAAAATTTTGTAGTCTTTGAACGTGCTTAGTGAAATTTACAATGTAAATGATGTGGTCTCTTCCAATCTTACCAATTCTGTGATTCTGTGGTTTGCCTGACTAGAAAATAACTATGAGGAAGAGTATTTGACTGGTTTAGCAGTCGAGTGTCTTAGTAAATACAGCCTGCATTTAATTTATATATGTTTGCCTCAGGTCTGATTGTTTTTCTCCTTGGTGTTTGTTCCAAGTCCTTGTGTACTTGGAGGCTGGGACTGCTATTGCCCAGAGCCTTTTCCTCTGGCATTGCTAGAGCTCCAGGGCTCCCAGAGAGTGTGTACATCTGTGCTGCGAGCCTTCCTGGGCTGCAGCTCCTGGGACCCACAGCTTTGCCTGCCTGTGCAGCATGGACCTGAGCTTGTTGGTGTTACAAGGTCATGTCATTGTTGTGCCATTGTGTCCTTTGAAGCCTGACAGCACAGCTGCTGTTTTCCCTCAGATTCCAACTGGTTTCCCATCCTTCTGCTTTTTGTGCTTTTTTTGAAGTTCACCTAACTTCTGTGCTGTTCATTTTAGCAGCAAATAGAAAAGTCTCTTGAATTACAGTCAGTGTCAGTGGTTGGTTTTGAACCTTTCATGAAGGAACTCCTCTCAGTTTTCCTTGTCCCACCTTCTGCTGTTAAAAATAAGTGTATCCCATGCCCTGTGTAACTCCGTTGGAGGTGGTTGTTTCAGTGATTTTTATGAACATTTTAGGAAAAGTATCCTGCAGGTTTTGCCCTTTTCAAATGTAAATGTTTAATCTGTGCTTGCTGAGAGGGAGTACAATAACACATGCGCGAGGCTTACGGTTCTTTATCTCTTCTTCTTGCAGTGACCTGCTGTCTTCTGAATATCTTGAGAGGCATATCGAGCAAGGTGGGAAGACAGTGGAAGTTAAAGTAAGAATTTCCTTTTTATGCTTTTCTTTTTTAATTTGCTTGGCTTTTGATGTTAATGCAAACTCACATATTTTTGTGAAAGGAGAGATAACTGATTTTTCAAGTGATTTGTTTTACTATTCTGAGGCAAGCATGTTTCATGTTTTCTAACTTTCAGCTTTAAACAAGGCAAATAACCTCCATTGTCAAATTTAGTACATTAATGTTTATGTCAAAATGGTATCCATGAAAAATGTATACATAGTAGTTCTTTTTACTAGTAAATATACTTTACTTTTGATGCCTATTGAAGAAAATCTTTTTGTTTTGGTAGATAGCCTTTTCTCATTGTACTAACCCCAAAGTTTGTTGGTTTGTTATGAGCTTATTTGTAAATTTGAGAATAACAAGATTTATTGTATAATGTTTGCAAATATCTAGTCACCAGTTGTGGGTTTCTTTCTCTGTGTGTTTGTTGGCATGGTGACTACAAGATGCTACTTGTTGCTGTTGTCTTGTGTGAAACGTCCCACAGCCTTTGCAGAAGAGTTTTGTTGTTTGCATGCAAAATTGTAGATTTTTCTTGAGGACCCGTCTACTTGTTAGGACTTATTTTGTCGATGTGAGCTATCATTTTTGTATCAATTGCTGTAGATTACATAGAGTGTGCAGAAATTGTTAGATGTGGTACAAAATGGAAACTCTAAATTTGTCTATCAGGTAAATACTAGGTAAAATTTTGTTCAAGGTTTACATTTTATTAAAAGAAACTGCCAAAACTGTTTTACTAAATCTGACATCATCTAAATGCTTTGAAACAAATGCATTAATCTCTGCAGCGTGAAAGTGGAAATGGAAATGGGCGAAGCAGTCCTTTAGCCGCTGGATGGCTGAAGATGCATGTTTCCTTTGGTTTATCCCCTTCTGTCATTTGCAGATAGGAAGTCTGCTCTTCCACTATTATCAAGATAATATTCAGCATACATTATCAGACTGAGGCAAACACATAGGTGTTCCATTAAATTGTAAAGACTAATTTCTCAGTCAGCTCTGTTATGCAGTCTTGCTTGACTGAGATTCAGAATATGAGTCAAAGCAGAAATAAAGATAATAGCTGATATTAATAAGAACAAAACAACCCATTTGTCTGCGTTAAGGTATATATGGAAGTTAGCTAAATTAATCCATCCAAGCCCCGTCACAGAATTGTTCCTGATGAGCAAGCCTTAATCAAGCAAGAAAATGTTTGAAATCAGTGACTCTTTGTATCTGAGTACTGTTTAATTGAATGGGGAAGTGATGGGAGGATCAGGTCTTTCAGAGGAAGGGTCAGAAAATGTTCTGGGCAAAACAGCTCCCAGCCTCAAGGGTCTCAGAGATTATTTCCCCTTCATTTAGATGCTGAGCCAGGGTCAGGGTATACCTTCAGGGATGGCTATCACTGCCTTGCTCAGTATTCTCAAATCTGCCTTAAGTAGAGAACTGTCATTGCTGCACTGAGCTTGATACTTGAGGTGAGATGAATTGGGAGTGAAAGGGGTGCAAAGACTGTACTGCAAAGGAGAGGGGTTGCTGCTCGAGTGGTGAGTTTCCCTCTCCATGCTGCCTTGTACCTTGCATACCTGTGGGCAGGGGCACGGGGCTGGCCGGGCTGTACAGGTGGGCTCTTCTGCCCCCTACTATTCCGCTGCTCCGGGAGTTCTGCAGGCAGCAGTCATATGGAAGCACGCTAGGAAAGAGGATGTAAAGTTTTTGCTTGTTTTGTTGCATCTGAGTGTGTGGGATTGGCAGGGAGGGAAGCAGCTGCTGTGACAGTATGTCAGAAGAGCCTGGTGGCCACAGTCATGGGAACATCTTCATAAAAGTTCAGATACCAAAAGATTTTTGGAGAAGTGCAGGCTACTTTTAACACCAGACACTGAGTGAGGCTGATTTCAGTACTCAATAGCTGTTTAGAAAGAAATCTGGTTCCCTCTGACTGGTCAGTATTTTTCAGAGGATCTGTAAGTGCATTGGAGAGCTCTATTTGTCTGTTGAACAATTTCTGTAAGGACTGGCAGCATCGGTTTAGCATTTGAGAAACTGAGCTCTGGTTTTACATCAAATGTTTTGAAAATCTTACACAACTACAAGAAATTTCCATGATGGTGATTTATTACCTTCAATTACTGTGGGAATTGTTTACCATAACTGGTAACATAATTATTATACTAGATTTTAGGCACTGTGCAGATTGCTTAGATACTTATTTAAAAATAGCTAGTAAAAGGGTGCAACTTATGAATAAATCACAAAATATGCACTCTGCTATGCAGCATATTCTTAAGCAGAAGCTGAAGAGGTATTTCAGAAAGGAGCCAGGTTTCTAGCAGTTGCTTCAACATGCTGCTCTTCACCCACCTTTGTGCAATTTGTCTTGGGCTGTAGGCAGAGACAGAGGCGGCCTGGCAACATCCCTCTTCTGCTTTGGTGGGAGAAACGGTGACAGAAAGAAAATGTCCATCTGCCATCCACTGCCAGCTGCAGGCTTTGAGCAAGCTTGTTTATACAGCAAAATGGCCTCCTCTGTTCTTGGCCTTCTTACTGGGGAGGTGCATTTTAAAACGCGTCCATATTCCCCCTTGCGTTTGTCTGTGCAAGAAGACTGCACAGACACGCAAATCGTCAGTGCTGCTGTTGTGCCATCAGCAACAGGGGAGAAGACAGGAGCTCTGAGCCACTGTGTGAAGGCAGCTGTACGTACACCCAGAGGGTCGGGGGCATCACGGGCATGAATGTGTCTGGGGAGCGGATCCTGCCTTGGCTCATATGCTGTGTGCTGTTGATAACTACTTTTGCTACTCCTCCCACGCTCCTTCCCTCCCCGTAAAACTTCCTGTGCTGTAAATACATATGGATCTTCTGCCATTACTGAGGATGCTTTGAAGAGGAGAGGGGGGCAGGGGAAGGGAGAAACGTTCATATCATAAAAAATACCACTTTTAAGTAGCAAAGGGATTTTTACTGGGAGAAGAGTCCTTAGCTTAACATACCTTTTCATCATAAGAAGAAGTTGCATTACATTTGATTTCTGCATAATTATTAATACATTAGACCATTGTGAAGGTGGAACATGTTCCACATGTTTTTGCAGGGTGCCAACATTTAGCTGCTGCAGAGGAGAGGCTTCTTGTTAATTTGGCACAGTTAGGCAGCACCTAAGACATTCTTATTAAACCAGCAGCAGTGGGCAATGCCTAAGAAAAACAAAAGGAAGTAGATGTTTGAATTATTTCAGTGTTTCCCCGCACATCCTCCTTTACTGTACATCACCTCTCTACTAGGAAAGCAGCAGTGTTGGCCTAAATTTCCTCTGGTAGCAAAGAGAATAATCAATTAATAAGAAAGAGAAAAACCCTTCTTGGCATTGCCTTTTCCTGATTGTGTCATTCCAGATCATCCTATGCTCATAGCTGTGCATCAATACTCAACCTGTGTGTATACCTGATGTTGTTGCAGTATATCTCTGTGTCCTTTTATCTCTCTCTCTCCCTCTTTTTTTGGCTGTCATTCTGTCCTGATGCTGTCAGTGAGATGAAAGGCAAAAAACAGCTATAGTGCTGGGTAATTCACATTTCTGGATTTTTCATCCTCAGAAGGAACAACTGATATCTATTCAGTGATATTTTCTCAATAAAATGTTTCAGTTTTCCTCTTCAGAGTGTGTAGAAATAAATATTTCTGCTTGTATTCCCCCCAAACATTGGACAATTCTGCGACTTCCTAGAAAATTGCTTTCTGAAAAAAATTAAGCCGTGAAAATAATTCAGATCCCCGTCAGAAAACTTGCACAGATAGAGATGTGGTAGATAAATACCAGAAATTTTTGATGGCATATTTAACTATGACTAGAAGGAACTATATTTCATAGGCAGTCCTTAAAGTCTAAAATTCTTTAGTGTGGTGGTGTAAACACAGCATGTGTATTAAGGGCACAAAATTACAGCGAGAGTGCTTACAGCATAAACCGCTGCTTTTTGCTTCAGCCTCGCAGCATGTTCATACGACAGCATCGAGCAACACGAATGGGGACATATCAGATGCTGGGTACTGTTTTTCTCTGTTGTAGCATTAACAGAGAAGCTTTGGCCAGGCTCATCTCGTGGGTTAGGATTGCCTGTGGCTGTGTGTCCCAAGCTGTGCTGAGCTGTGCTGCTGGGCCCCGCGGTGCTCAGACCGTGCCCACTGGGCTTTCTTCAAAGCGCCCACAGCCATCCTGTCCAGCTGGGGTGCCCCAGCACAGCCTGCTGCTCTGTGGGGGCTCCAGCAGAGGGGCCATCATTGTAGCTTGGCCAGTGGGGGGTTTGGGGCAATGCATTTTAATGCTGCACAGCAAATCAGAGCTGTTACCTTGCAAAAATAGTCATTGTGTTGTGTGCATTGTTTAACTAGTAGTGTGTGCAAGGTGCCTGTTATTGTAGCGTACAGCTATTTTAATGCTTCTGCACAAGAGGGGAAAATCACTGTTCTTCATTGCCTTGCTCACTTACAACCTTGGCTAGTGTGTGCCATGATGTGTATTTGAAGGGCTCTTTAAATGCTCTTTTTAAGGAAAACAGTATATAAGGGAGAAAAATGTTAAAATCTTGAAAGACCAGAGGTGTCTGTGTACCCTTGACATGGCAGATAATTGCTTTCTCTGTTAAACTTTCTCCTTCAAATCTGGTCTGCTCGAGGAGTTGTTAAGGTACCGTCCCTTTACTGAGGGCAGTATGTGTCTGTGTCACATCTGTGCCTGTATTTGATGAGACCTTATCCTAAGTAGCATTCCAACATTTTGTTGTTATCTCCACAGGTACAAACTGATCATAAGTCTACATAAGTCTACAGTCTTTATGACTGCAGCCAGAATAAACACTTAACCAGTGAGCAGGTCATTTTCATAACTGACTACTTTGTTTCCAGTCTTTTAGCAAGGTGCTTCTACCACCGTCTTCCAGTTAGGGCATCCACTATCTGAGAAGAATCTCTTATTTTTCCTCAGCTTTTGGTAACTCACCATTTTGTAACCAAAGAAGAAGGTGTTTCAGTTGCCAGAAAAGCCTGTATGCTAATTCCTGTAAGGGATTACATTTTGTCCTGAAAAGCAGAATGCTGGCTGGGCTGGCAGAGGATGGGATGGGAGTGCAGGAAGACTCAGCCCTGGGAGGCTGGAGCCTGGGGCTGGTGGGGAGCTCTGCATGCATGTACCTGGAACTTGCACAACCTGGTGATGAAAACTGAAAAGGAACAAATCATAAATAATGCAGGAATTATATATGCCTGTTTTTGGCAGAGCTTTTTTGGCTACTGAGAAGAGCCAAACTAGAGATGGGAGAAGCTAGTTAGTATCAGAAAAATCACTCTCTAGCTTTTTTGAGAGAGGACTTTGAATAAGGGTTCCCATAATGTCGTTGGATCTCCTCTCTCTTACACTCTCAACAGAGCTCTGCCTCGTGGCAAATTATTAACAAATCTGGGCCATAAACTACTCTTTAGTGATAGCAGTAAACTAGCTGAAGAAGAGCTGATGGGGAGTCTTGAGTCTGACACAGTTTAGCAGGGGGCTCCTGCAAGGTTGATCTTCAGAGTGCTCTCATCAAATGTTTTCATTAATGGCTTATGTAAAAAATAAGTATGTGTATATTAATGAAATTTGCCAACAGTGCAAAACTGAGAAGCATTATAGTGCACAGAAGGATTAGCTGGAGAACTGGCTATCTTTGACCAATGGCATAAATAAAAACTGAATAGAAAAAATGGCAACTTCTTACACTTAGGGACTAATTATGGGTGTTTTCACTGTACAATGAAAGTTCATAAATTGAAAGTTCCACAAGAAGGGGAAGATTAGAGTGTAGTAGTGGAACAGAATGGCAGGATGGAAGCAAACTGGTCTCAGAGCATACCAGTCAAATTACTTCCTGTAAGTTTTGACTGGAATTAATGTTACTGTATGTGTCTTGATGAAGAGTTGTCAAAATTTTTTAATTTCCATGTGTTTTCAGTTACTCTGGACATCTTTTTTTTTTCGGTAGTGTCATGCTGTCACACTGAGTCGATAGGCATTGAGAAATATCTTGCTTTCCTGTTGTAGCATTGTTTGAATTCTGGAAGCAAGCCCTTTGGGGTTCAGAAAACATAATATCCTCTGGGGGATACCAGGGCAAGATAATCAGCCCTCGTATATAATGCATTTGCCTGACCTAATGATCCTGCAGGCTGGCACTTTTAATTTACATTTACAGTAGCTTTTTTTTATATCTGATTATCTCCCTGCTATTACTAGCCTACTTTCTACATACATCCTGCTACCAAGGAGAAGAAAATTAAAAGTAGCAGCTTTCCGTTTTAGGAGTCATTCCCAGGTCATGGTTTTGAATATACTACACTAGAATGAATCCTAGATCATGATTCATGTAGGATTTTGCAGGTTCAATTATCTTGTCTCCCTTTTCTTTGTGACATAAAAAAATAATCCTGTGGGTTTAACTAGTCCTGCAGGGGAAAAAAATTGTCAGAAAGTGGAAGTCTTCCAGAGCTTAAAAAGTACATTTCACTGCAGACATGGACCCCAGTGGTGGTGGGTGGTTCTGCTGAAGTGACAGGTCAAGCGACTGTGTGACCATCAGGAGTCACCTCTTGAGTACTCTGACACAGTTTTCTCTTGTTCCAGAAGGAGGACAGCTTGCACTTGCAGAAAAGTCTTGCCTGGCTTTGTGCACCTCATGAGTTATTTTCCATGAGCTGCAACATACAGCATACATAGCCAGAGTGGCAGCAACCAAGTGTTCTGTAATCTCAGACCATACAAGGATGGAGTATGGCTAAGAGAAATTAATTACTGCTATAATATTAAAGAACATAAAATCACTTTGTAGATGCTCTTATTAAAAAATAAAAGTATCTTTTTGGGTTTAACTTAATCCCTTTGAGGGGGAATTAAGCGAAGCAAACAGAAGCTGCTGTGCTTCTGAAGGAGTGCTTCCATGCAAGGCTTCAGTGTGCTTTAGCTTGACATCTTTACTTTCTTCATCTTGACTTCTGTAAATAGCTTTGCCTAGACATGTCTGTTGTTCCCTATGGATACCAAACTGGCGCTGTATTATAAACAGTAGGTTAATGTTTCTAGACACAGCCTCAAGCTCTGTGAATTTTCACTTAAATAGAAGGTTCTGTCATTCAGAAATAATGAGCCAATAACGATGTAAGAGTGGTATTGTTTTCTATTTTCCTCAGAACTTTATGTCCTGCAGACTGATTGGTACCCATGTAGGTGTTGTGTTGTGTTTATAGTAATCTTGTAAATCACATTCTTATACCTTGGCTTCAGACTTGAGATAGGCTGATGAATTGAAGTGGCAGATTAGAATGGGTAGATTATAAAGAATTTTCATGCTGTCCCTTAGAATGTTTGCTTCCATTTCCCTGGAACAGGCATGCAGGAATGGGGCAAAACGACTGTCATTAAAATGACTTGTATGCCATGACTAAGAGACACTAGCCACTGGTACAAGATCTGTCCTAAAGATGGCAACAGAGTAGGCAGGAAGAGGTAACCTGTTCTCCTCTGCTTCATCTTTGTCTGGCAGCTGATAATAAAAATAATTTTCCCTAACACCAAGGTAAGTCAAGGCAAGTCAAGAGTCTGTTTCCCAAGCAGATGCCAAGGCAGCTTCCAGAGCAGATGGTGTTGCGTTGGCATGAGCTCTCTGTCCACACCCTGCAGCTATGTTCGTGGAGCATCTTCTCTCATAGCTACTGGGCAGTAAACACAACCCTCATTTGGCCTCTGAACCAGGAAGCTGGGCTGATATCTCATGCCATCTGCTGAAGGCTCCTGCTGTGAGTCGCTGATGGCAGTTGGAGCGAGTCGCCTGCGTGCAGGATCCTGTCACATACATGCGTGTCTCTGTTTGTTAAGAGTGCTGCCAACAGTGTTTAAACATGGGCATTTTGTGGAGAAGGCTTAGAAGCGGCTGTGCCTTATCCTAATTTTGGAATCCCTGTCTCTGATTTCAGAATCTGAAACAGCGTTATAATCTAATGTCACTACAGTGTGTCGACTCTGAGTTATATGAGCACATGTGATAGCCATCCTCCTACAAAGGGAGGCACCGTTCACATTTTCAGAACATTTGGCTTTCAGGCATCTGCAGTCCAGAGTCTACTCTGCAAAGAGGTGGTGCCAGGTCCCTGGCGTTGTTACTGAGCGGAGTAAAAGCCGAGCACAGGGCTCAGCACAGCCTGACAGCAGGGCCCCTGCCAGTTGCTGAAGTATGTGTCAATTAAAAAATGTTTTCTCTTGTTGCAGTTACACAGGTCAAAGTGCCATCTTGACTTTTCTGTTTACAAATAGAAACCCATTCATAACAAGTTGTTACCTGCCATAGAAGTCAGCGATTGAGGGTGCATTTTCTCTTCATGTTGCTGTTGCTCATGCAGCCTTAGTTATGAATTTTTGTAACTAGTGGCTCCACAATGGGTAGCTCCTTAAACAGCTAATCATTATCTGGCAGCTAATCATTATCTGGCATTCACAGAATGGTGGTTTGAGCCTTAGCTGGCCTTTTGGGAGCTTTCTGCTGCAAGGAAAGAGGGAGATATGTTACTAGGATTTGAATTAGACCAGCCATCTCCTTTCCTTTGGATTAAAGAGTGTTAAAATAGGAATATGTAGGAGAAGGAAGGTATTAATTTTAAGATCAGTGCCTGACTGTCGCATGAGTTTTATTGGCCAGCACCTCTCTTAATTGCAGAAAATGGCTTATTGGAGATCCAATGTAGAAAGCAGATGAATGTGCATCCTTATTTTCCTCCCCTGGGAAAGTCGCAGTGTCTCTGAGTCGAATAACAAACCCTGCCAGTGTATGGTCAGCAGATGCTTTCTGCACTCTGACTGCAGAAAAGAGTGAACTGCAACCATTAATGACTGTCAGGGCTGTTCTTTTGCTTTACTTATTTCACCCTTTATTATGAATATTGGTTAATGTGTTTTTCATCTCTTTTGTGTCTGCTCAGCAGCTGGTACCTCTCAAAGCAGGGACAAACTATCTTAAAGGATAAAAATGGGGATGGATTTTACTTGCATTGCTGACATCTGTGTCTTATAATTTTTTAGTATCTTTGCCACACTACGTACCTGACAGGTTGCAGGAAAACTTGTACTGACATGGGCAAAAGGGTTGCATCTGGTCAGAGATGAGCTGTAGCAGTTCACAGGGCACATAGCCCTAATTCAGAATTTTGCTATAATTATCCAACTTAAGCATCAAGATGAAGACTATCTTATGAACTGACAACTATCATAATGATTAACTTGTTTTAATAGACCCTGGGGTCATTCTGGTTTTTGTTTTTTTTCTTTTTTGTAGGAGGTTATTACATTTTTATCTCTCCAAATCTATAAACTTCTTATTAAAAATCTGTATTTTCTGTAATGCCCTTGGACATCACCAGTAGATTGTCCATCACGTCAAGAAGGTTCATGCAGGAAGGATAAATTACTGATCCAAGGAAATGGACAACAGAGTGCCATGGGCATTGGCAGAAAACTTGCCTTGAGTGGTGCAAACCACAGCATGAACGGTGGCTGTGTGCCTTGTGGAGGCAAAAATGTTGAACTTCTCTCTGCTGTAGCATTAGCCAGCCTTTGGATATGGCATGGATGTCTGCCCGTGTGTGTTGCAAGTTTGTGTCACTGCCATTGCCGCCAGGATGACCTTGTCTCATAGGAGATGACATTTAGCCCAATTTTCTCACAGACCAGGTTCAATTTTAGAGCAGAAGTGGGTAAATGTGCTGCTCAGACTTATGGCTGGCACATGTTAGAAGAGCGGTCTGATTTCCTCTCATCTTACACTGAACCATTCCCCAGTAGCTGGCAAAGGCCAGCGTGGAGGTTGATTTGCTGAGATGGGCAATTACTGCTTTTGAGAGAACAGAGAGAGGCTCTATTAGCTACAGGAAGCCGATAACTCTTCACAAAACACCCTTGATGTTCTGGACTGAACTGTAGTTGGTGCTAGTTTCAGCTCTTAAGGGAAGTCTTAATTTTCATACAGGACCAGAATATTTTTGGGAAAAAAAAAGAAGATTTTTTTTCAGCTTTTGGCTCACTGCTACAGATAGCAGTAGATAAGACAGACAACCCCAGTCCTTCAGAGAGTATTTCCAAGAGCAGAGTAAAGGAAGATAGATATGATGATTATGTTTAATCTTTTGGTGGTCTTAGATCTGCCAGCTACTGTGATTTCTTCCCTTATACAGTGTATTTTATTACAGCACCTGCTATAAAACAGTTTTAGTACATGTCAAACCCAGCACAATTTCAGCCTCAGCACTATAGTGAGGCAACAACAGTAAACTTCTTGTCCAAAGGTACACGTGCTCCAAAAAAACCCGACCTGTAGAGTCCCTTCATGTGTCCTGACTCTCGGTACAGAGCCATAGATTCACAGACTCATTAAGGTTGGAAATGACCTCCAAGTTCATTTAGTCCAACCTTTGGCCGAACACCACCATGCCAACTAAACCATAGCACTGATTGCCACACCCAGTGGTTTCTTGAACACTTCTATTCTCAGAATTTGTAGCTTTAAGTACCCATACAGGGATCAAACCCACAACCTTGGTGTTATTAGCACCATGCTCTAACCGCCTCAGGTAATCTCATGCATCAAGTACTTGGAAAAAACCTATCTTCATTTAAAGAAGTGAAAATAAATTTTATTAGCTTAAGTTAATTTTATTAACTGGTTTGAAGTGACTTACGTTATAATGATAGGAACATTAGAACATACATAAAAAATATCTCCCAGATGTTAGCATATAGAGATTAATGCTTTGTAGTGATAAGAATTGGTCCCTGAGACTGAGATCAGAGTTGTGTTTCTATCACCACCAGAATTACCATGAACTGTAGTAGATCACTGAGTTGAATTGATTTGACCAAATAGAGTAGAATTTGTGTTTCTGGCTTGTATTTTTCCCAGAAAAAAATTTAGAGCTGTTTTTCTTATATTTTTCTTTTCTAGATCTGTATGCATAATTTTTTCCCATGGATTTATTACAGAATAAATTAATGTGGAGGTACTGTCATGGGGCATTTATTTGATTCTCATTAGGAAGATCAAAACACACTTTTGAGCCACAGACTGGATTCTTAGTATGAAAAAATGTTCCTTCTGGTTGCAAAGACATGGTTTTGCAAACTAATGGAGCCTGAGATTCTATTTCTGGTACATATTAACTACATTTTCTGAGAACAAACCAATTTGTGTAATTGCTCCAAATTCCTTCCACAGCTAGATGTCTGAGCAACTCCCTACTGATAGTCTTTTCAGTATTATTCCCACATTCATGCACTTATTCCAGTTATATCTTTTACAGGAATACTACTTCAAGAATTCTCTGTAGAGAATATTTTATTGCTCATAAGGTTTTAGATCACCCATATAGTTTGATTGTTAGTTTTGTTATTTGCTTACTGGAGTCTCTCTTTGTTTACTTCTTATTCATATATTCCCAAAGGACCTGAAAGCCTTAAGCAGTCCCATGATCCTGTAGTGGGGGACACCCTACAGACTGAAAGAAACAAAATCTCAAGTGAAGAGAGCATAAAATAGCCAAGATATAGGAAATAAATAGATGTAGAAAAGGAGGATAAAATGGAGAAAATGAGCCAAGGTTTCAGGAAAAACAAAGTAGGATGTAGTCTCTCTGAAATCAAATTAATTTAGGATATTGGTGGCTAATATGTATGTGAGTACAAAGCAGAAATTAAAACAATCTCCTTTTCACTGATACTTGATCTGTGTCCCAAGTTCTTGACAGTCCTGAGAAATGCTGGTCCAAGGGTGATGGGTCATTCACCTGCTGCCAGACACACCTTGTTGCAGCCTGGTATGGGTCAGCCCCAGACCTTCTTACCAGCATGAGACAGGGATTCAAACATTACCTGTGTGGCACCAGTTTCCCTTCAGACATCCAAGCAGAGAGGTGCCCATGGTGGGCAGCATGGTGGTTACTGTGCAGGTCAGTGCAGTGAAGGTGTTCTGTGTCGGCACCAAAGACAAAGACACCAAAGTGGACGGGCAGTGGAGGTGGCTGCAGTCACTGCAGCAAGTGGAAGGAAAAAGTGGTATGTGAAAGAGAGGAAATAATGAGATTGAAAGAAATTGGGGGAAAAAAAGGTGCAACACTTCTAATGGAAGAGATGGCGCAGGGATTCTCTTGCGGAGTGAAGCAACAAGCCTGGCAAGCAATGTCAGAGTCAGTGTGTGGGCTCAGGGGCTGCATTTCTCCGCAGTGCTGTTGCTGTTGTGGCAGCAGGAGCTGCCCCAGGTGCTCTGCACTGCGCGCCCTGGGGTCCAACAGAGAAGATCTTGAGGTGCAAATAACAATTTGCACTGACCAGGCTGAGATCAAGTCTGTTTCCCTGTGAGCAGCCGTGCTCTAACAAACAGGCTCCTCTACTCTCTTAAGGAGTGCGCCTCAAACCAGAGGCACCCATACATTGTAGTTGCTTTCAAAAATAGTTTCCACATCTTGTAGAAAACAGAGCAGGATTTCCTGATTAAAACACGAAACTACCAACATAGCCTACATATTCTCTTACGTTTAGCCTGATCTTGCTTAATTTTTTTTAATATTTGAAAAATAAAATCCAAAAGCATTTAATGTCAGATGTCTAAAATGACTGTGCTATGCATCATGCAAGTACTGCTGGCTTCTGAAAAAGCTGTAGTTGTAATGCCTTTCCCTCCCTGTAGTAAATGGACATATTCACAGGGCTGGGTACATTAGGCTAGGTAGATTATTCATTCATTTGCTGGAACAAGTATTTGCAAATAAGTGCTATTTAAAAAAAAAAGCACTGAAAATCTCCTTCATAGTTCTTTAATCAATGTTAGTGCATTACAACAACTGAATTTGGTGAGGCACTAATAGGTAAGTTCTTCTGAAAAGTAAATGGCAGTGAGAATTTAAGGGATGTTTGAATTGTTTTTCTAATTTTGCATACAAATACTGACATTCTGCAATACTGAGTACATTTTTTGCATGTGCAGTAGGGCATACATCCCTGCAGTGAAACCACGTGGGATATTTTGAGTAAAGTCTGCTAGATTTTATTTGAAAGGTATACATTTTATTTGTGGAAGAGAAGAGGCAAGTATTAATTTTCACTGTATTCCTTTATTTATTCCTTAGTTATTCTTAGAGTTTCCATTAGTTTTGGAGCACTAGTGACTACTTCTGATTTGGTCTTTTTTTTCAATCAAGCATTATAATTATTTGGTAAGCATACCTTTCTCCTCAGAAGAAGGAAATTGCCTTACCCTCAGAGCAGAGTTCATCCTGTCTGATGTAGTCATGTGCAGAGCAGATGTTGAGTCTAAGCCCCCTACTTCCAGCTCTTTTTCCAGTCAGTGAAGAAAGATGAGCACTTCTGGAGTAATTTGTCTCTGAAATCCATTTCAGGATGTCAGGGATTTTGCACTGAAGTTGTGAAATACACCATTTGGTGTAGAGTGTCAAGATGATGGTGTTTGTCTAAGTACCAAACCATGGCTCAAAGAAGATGGGATGAACACCCTTAGGAGTGATAGTCAATTCTTGGTGCCATGTCAATGGCTTGGCAGTGTGTTTATGAAAAAGCAGTCTTTGACAGGATGGAGTGTGATACTGTGGAATGTCCCATAGATTTACAGTCTCAATTTCCAATTTCAGGGAGGAGAACATTGCTATTATCAGGGAAAAATTCGAGGAAATCCTGTATCATTTGTTGCCTTGTCAACATGCCATGGATTACAGTAAGTCTGCTGTTTTGTTTTCACTGACCTTTGTTTATTACTCTTTTAAGCAAAATCAAGTTGTTTATAGTAAAATATTACATGTATATAGTAAAATAAATGCTATTTATTTTCCTACTAGTTTGTCACCAATATTAAGTAATCAACAATCTTCAGAATTTCCTTTTTTTTCTAAACTGAAGACTTATGGCAGTGGCCAGGTATTGTATTAAGATAATTTATTATAGAGATAGCAGAGTAGAAGTAGCTGAAAACATTCTATTCTGCAAGAATAAAAACAATGCCAATGAATAATTTGGAAATTGTGTTCTTTTGTTGTTGCTATAATGATGTATATTCTATTTCTTTTCTAGTCTCTTTAAAAAGAAAATGTCAGTTTAGAATTTTCTTGCACTATCCATTTTTTTAGCAGTATTTCTGGCCTTAAGCTGTGTGTATGGGATAATATCTTGGATGTAGTAAAATCTGGAAAAATCTAGAAGAAAAGGTATAAGAGGGTGCGATAATTTGTCTTTGAAGTGCATAATTTTACTGGTAATATAATTAAAGCCTCTGTCAACTGAGGGTTACATGAAGCTGCATATGGATTGTACAGCTTTTGGACCTGTCTACTTCTGGCACTATTGAGGGATGCTGGTCAGGTTTTCAGATCAACCAAGTGCCTGTCGCATCTGGGAATTACAGGATGTCAGCACTTCTAATACTGACATCAGCTTGCAAAGTCACGGCAGCAAGTGAACCTGTGAGGAGATCATGTGAGCTTTACCTTTTCCTGTGGAAGCAGGGTTTAGCTGATCAAAACCTTCTCCGCCTATTGTCTGTCTGCAACTATTTTATAGTTCTGGTATCAGTCATATAAGTACTTTTATTTGAATAGTGTCTTTCTTTTATAGTGGTATGTTCTTTGTTATGAAGGGGAGAATGCATGCAGAAGACTTGTCATCCTTGCACTTGTCTGATTTACAGCTGTGCAGCTCAAGAAACTTGAGCCCAGTTTGAAGTATGGACAGCGAGCCTAAAAATAGTAGCTTCCTAATGCATCCTGAGCCACTGCATGGCTTCCATTAGCAGTGATCCATGAGGTCTTGGCCCTTGCTAACTCCTAGGAGGAAAAGCAGGAAGGAAGGAGAGCCTGCATATATCTTGTCCTGCCCTCTTTTTGTGGGTTTATGCTTAAAACTGACTGTTCTGTTGCTCTGTATTCTTAAATGGCCTGATATCCAAATTGGTCTCTTCTAAAGTTACATGATGAATGATGCATTTTTTTATTGTATAATTCAGCTCTCTCTTGAGAGGTATCTCCCTGTCTCCTCCCCCCACCATTTTTTCCCCCTGATATAATAAAGTTTCAGCTGAGTTCCTTTACCCAAACTTACTCTAATCAGGCTGGTATTTCAAGCATCCAGTATGAGAAAGTAATGTTTCCTGAGCTGCATTAAACTCACATTCTCAGACACTGCATTTCCATCATTACAACTAGCTTCTACACAGTCGATTTTAAATGATAAGTAATTACTAGGAACTCACACTGGCAATCAGAGCTCCTTAGCTTCAAGCACAGTTTGGAGCATCTTGCTGGAATAAGAGTAGCTGGGGAGAGCTGTCTTTTGTAAGGTCTGCAGAGCAGGAGCTTTGCTTTAATGAATTTTAGGAAGTACATAGAACAGATGCCTTTAAGAGAATAACAAGCTTCATATTTCTAAAGGTCATGCCAGTCTCTTTGTTTGTGTATTAGTACCTTTAGGTCTCAGCCAGTAACAGCAGAATTTTTCATACATGTGAAAAAAACGTTGTGTTTTTTTAATCATAAGTTACGAGTTATTCTGTTGGTAATATCTTTGTGTCCTTCCTTTTATTAGTTAAATTGATCAGACTGGCTGAGAGAACACCTGAAATTATGGGTGCCTTCTTAATGACTTGGCTAATGACAAATGTATCTCTACAACGTTAGCTCCGAGCAAGCCATTTTGCTTGGATTTTTGTTTTGTTTGTTTTCTGTGGGATATGCAGTAACCACGGTTTCCTATGAGTTAACACAGGAAAGCCTTAGAATGCAAGCGGCAGCGGTTGCTGGGATGTAAGCGAGCGGTAGTGAGGCACGACTTGCAGCCCGGGCTGGGAGGCGAGGGCACAGGCAGCGGGCACGTCTGGGATCTTGCTGCCGGCTGGTGGTGAATGTGAGAACTGCCGTCGCTGCTGTGAATTCGACTTCTCACGGCTACAAACGTGATTGTCTGAAGAACACACACCATCAAAACGCAGGCTTTTGAAATGTTTTGCTATTGCTCTCTTTTTAACACACCCATGAGCGTGTGGTTTATTCAGAGCACACTGGGCTATGGTAGCTGGTTGGAAAAGAGCCGTGAATGCTTTGAATGGGCAGGTCAGGTCTGTAGGTCAGCTGTGACTATTATTCTTGTCACTGTTGAGTGACTTGATCAGAGGTCAGTGCTGCTGGGAGCAGCAGTCTCATGAGAAGCTCTTCACTGACAGCACTTCAACTTGCAGACTGTGCTTAACTAAAGTTGCAGTTAGAGAGCAGGAAGTTTTGCCTGATAAAGAGCTACAGGATCTTCCCCAGGCTCATCTTATTCCTAGGCAAAGAGGCTTCAGCAGGTGCTAGAATATTTTGCTTAAACTGTATAGACAGTATTCATTTCTAAAGAATAGGCACAGGTAATTTGAAATAGGTAATTTGAATAGGTAATTTGAATAGGTAATCTGAAAGGTGAAGCAGCTTTACATTGTAGTTATGCTCACACTTCATATATGTTATACAGTCAGTAACCCAGGTTACTTCTGTGAATGTCAATTTTGCTGATTAAAAAAAATGCTGCATAAGACAAAATAAAAGTATCTGCTTTTGTTGCTTGTAATTCCTGCTTCCTTTGGGTGTTTTTAACAGTAATAAAGTAAATAAATAATCTCACTTTCATGCTGTTGTTGTTGTGTGCTATGTGCCAAGTTTGAACTTACAGCTCGTGTTTAGGGCCAAGCTTAAACACCTTAGTGGTGACCCTTTGAAAGGGACATGCTGATACAGCCTAATCCCAACCATGTGTGTATGCCACTTCAGTAAAGACAAAATTATTTAAAAAATATTCTGGTTTGGTTGAAGATCAGAGTGTATCGATATAAGAAGTAACCTTTGTTTTTCTGCTCTTACAGAGTAATATTTGTATCAACACTTTCTTTAAATGAAATGCTAAGGAAAGAGTTAATAAAAAGCCCCATTAAAACCTAAGGATAATTCAATTCAATTCAATTCAATTCAATTCAATTCAATTCAATTCAATTCAATTCAATAACATTTTTATCTGGGGAAAGCTATGCATGTTTTCCAAATATGTGTGTTCCTAAGGACAGGTCCCTTATTTATCTGGTCCAGGTAGATATCTCCTGCATGGGAGCAGGGGCTTTGAACTGGATTTTCAGTTGGTTAAATTAGTCCATTTTGCGGTATTTATATGTGTTGTAGAGAAGGTTTGTGGAAGAAAGAAGAGTCTGCTTCACCACAGGAGAAAATATTTCTTTCCGAAGTGAAGAAACAAAAGATTGATCCAGAATTGCATTCAATTCCTGAAACCATTTTTAACTCTTCCTTTTCCAAATATTTAAATTTTTAAAGTATATTAACTTTAAGAAGTTACTTCCATGGTGCACTAGTATTTGTTTATTAAATCTGTATTTACATTTCCTGCTCCTGACAGTGGCATGTTCTATGATGGAAATCATACTTACCTTATTGAGCCAGATGAAAACTACACTTCAGATGTAAGTAGAACTTACAGTAGTCCTCCTGTGTTTGTTGAGTACAGTCATCCATGGGTATAGAGTAGCCATAAGGCTGTGCGACCAAAGGGTCATCCCCTCATTCCCAACTCATTTACCTTGTATGTGAGACTCCATCTTCACAGACAAAAGCAGACCTCCAAAAATGAGACAGTGGTGTGTCTATATGTGTGTGCTCTGTAACACTTGGCTGTAGAGCAATGCAGCACCAGAGGAGGGTCCCTTGGAGCCAGCAAAAGAAGCTGTGAGTGCCTTGTCCCCTTCTCTGGCACTTCCTTCTCTGGGTTTGTTTTATCCCTCTCCTCCTGGTTCATCTTTGACTCCATTTCAGCATTTCCTGTGACTCTCACTGACACTCCCTGAGCAGCTCTGGGAGCCTAGTTTAGGCCTAGCACTAAGTGTGCTCAGCCACTGTGTTTGAGGTACTCAGATATAAAAGGTGATTAACTGTGGCATTAGCCATCACACTGCAGTTGGGAAAAGAAGAATGTAGAGTAGTGGTGCCTTGCAACTTGCATGTTCACTGGTGTATGTGTTGGGTAACAAGAACCTTTGGAATTGTCTGTTTAATGCTCATGAGATGGATAATTTTTCCTGGTTTAATATGGGCAATTATTTACTATTTCAGGATGACTTCCATTTCCACTCTGTTTACAAATCCAAGTTGTTTGAATTTCCTTCAGTCGACCTGCCATCTGGTATGATTTTTTAATATTCATGACTTATTGAGTGTTTTAGTCTAAGGCCACGTTTGTTGATTGTATTTGATAGATCATCTTCTGATAGTATATTGTTTCGTTACATATACCTTCTTTTTCCCAATTGGATAAAAAAGCGCTGAAAAAAAACCATTTTGAAACTGTGAAAACACAGGAAAAGAACCCGAAGTGATGAAAACACCTGAATCAAATGAATGAAACCTCTCCTAGACCTTCATGTTGTGATACATGTTTCTCTTAACAAGTCAAGTTGGGCTGGATTATGTGCTACTAATTGTAGAGAGGAAAGGACTGAGGTAGCCTAGAGATGATGAAAATAAACACCACATTGACGGTGGTTGATAACTCTTCATGGCTTTTTCCTGTTTTGAGATACAGGGTGAGTGCCATGGTGTGAGCATAAGCCTGGGAGACAAGAAGTTGCCAAAGGTCGTTGCTGTTCAGTGACTCTCCTCCCCAGTCCCATCAGCATCTTTCACACTACTGGCTTTGATGAGGGCCATACATTTCAATGCAAATGAATTTGGAGGCTGAAGTGGTTTCAAGTGCTTGTAGTGATGAATGCCCATATTGTGTGTGGTGGGAGAAAGGTTTTTTAAAAAAATGGGTTTTCATCTGCGAGGTCAGCTTGTTAATTGAAGCTAAAATTGCAGTATTTATGACATATCCCCATTCTGTCAAGGATTTGCCAGTTTTCCTGCTCTACAATACGTATCCTAGATAAATATAAGTGTCCTTCATAGACCCTGACATTTTGGTAGAAACCACTTCCAGACTAATTTCTTCAGGAGAGTTACAGATGTTTGGTCATCTTGTTACATCTTGTTACTGTTTGTCCTATGGTAGCATTTGGATCTGAGATCTTAGGGTGCTGAGTACTGCACATCGATGGGTCCATCCCTGGAGCACAGTTTGTGCAGATTTGCCAGTTGTTAAGCAAAGTAGAATCATTCAGGGAGCTAATGAGAAAAGCGGAAAAAAAAAAAAAAAAGGGAAATTGCTACAATCGGGTTGCCTTAATTTCAGTTCTGAAAAAGGAATCTGTCTGAATCTAAAGGAAACAGTGTCCCAGCTTGGTGCCTGCTGTCCTGTGGTGATGATTGCCCAGGCGAGGTGGAGGCAGCATTGGGATGGAGGGACATGAGCACAAAAGGCTCATGCAGTGCAAGACATTGACTTCTGTGTCACAAAACTTCCTGTGTACCTGCACCTTACACACGTACCATGCTTACTACCTGTGCTTGCAGAGATGGTAATGTAATGAGAATAATTTATTGAACATGAGTTCAAATAATAAAGTGCATCTTTTATCACATTTTCTTGAGGACATATAATTCAAAAGGTTGGAAATAATGCAACCAAAGCTGAGTTTAAAATAAATCTTCTGTCTTAGGTTGTTAAACTAAGAGACTGCTAGCGCTGGTGCTTACTAGGATCTATAAGCTGTTTTGTAAGATTTCCTAATAGTGAAGTTTTATGTTTTCAAGATGTTGGAATAAAATTGTTTTCTGCTTTTAAAACTACAAAAAAGGATTAATTGCAAGTGAATGCCCCAGTTTCACCTCCACCAAAGCTTCTTGATTTTCAAAAAACTGTCAAACTAGGGCTTCACAGTGTTGTTTTGTTTATTTGTTTATTTGCTTTTCCACAAAAATCCAGACATTCTTGTACACTTTTGATTTTACTATAGATAACAAATAAATAGTTGCTGGCTTTGCTGTACAAAGCCCAGCATGTGACATAAGGGAACACATTGCCATTTAGATTGAAGTAGAATCACAGGACTGTAGAAAAGGTTAAAAAGGAAATTCAGTTGCAGAGTGTTAGTCTTCTCAATTATACAAGTATTTGTAATGTGGATAAGAGGTACAGGGTGCTAATCTTCCATCACTTTATGTTTAGGATCCCATGTAGGAGAAATAAACTTTAATTCACAGTCTACTCTTCCACATGCCCATACTTGTTTTTGTAAAATTGTTTGAAAAGGTGTTTCTGATGTTTGTAGTGAAAATTATGGTAGATGTATTATATTATACTCTCATTAGCAAACACACCATTTTTCTTTGTCTGTGATTATTCAATTTATCTCTGTCTGTAAGTCATCCTTCATGCACAGTCACAGCTCCAGAGGATGAGAGCTCCACCAGTATCTCTGCTTGGTTGGTCCTGCCTCTTCCCTGCCAGTCAGGAGAGGCCTGACTGCTGTCTTGACTTGACTTTTTTTCTTTAAATAATATTTCCAATTATTTGCTAATAGTATTGTTGTGATTGATCTTTTGAAAGTACTACAACAAAATTATTATTAGCAGTATCAAGCACTGTGCTGGGGTATGTCATCAGTATTATATTCCTTACTAGTCTCATAATTTATCAATTTGACCAGCCTAAGGAGATTTTCCTTGAAGCCAAGATTTTTCTCTTATCTTTAAAAGAGTGTGTGTAAGGTAAGATTTCCACTCAGCATTTCCACTGCATTAGGAATGAACTGGATAGATCACCAGCTTCAATATCAGTGTTAGAAAGGGAAAAAAATCAAGTAATAGGGATTACTCAGTATCAGTGATAGTAAAAGCACA
The DNA here is from genome assembly GCA_013399875.1 of Gymnorhina tibicen. Classification (NCBI taxonomy): domain Eukaryota; kingdom Metazoa; phylum Chordata; class Aves; order Passeriformes; family Artamidae; genus Gymnorhina; species Gymnorhina tibicen. The sequence continues at coordinate 987,757 of VXAZ01000550.1, forward strand.
TGCTATTGTATCACAGTGAAATAGCAATGTACTTTATAAATTCTTTTGCTCCCTGGGTGTTAAAAAACCCCACAAGCTGTTACAGAAAAGAATTTATTGTACTGTATTTTGCCATGGTCTGAGGAATAATGAGGATTTTATATAAGGAAAGCTTGGACAGATGACTTGGCACGCTTAGAGCATTTGACTTTGTATTTACTAGACTGTGTTTTTTCTCACAATCTCTGTTGAGGTCTGCAATGCCCTGGCATGGTCTTAGATAACAATATGTTATCAAAGGTGCTGTTTTTCAAATAATACATAACAGATGTCCTTTTGAGGTCACATGAAAAATATGAAGATATGACACTTAGAAACATGGGTTTAGTGGGATTTGGCAGTATTAGGTTTATGGCTGGACTCGATTTTAGCAGTCTTTTCCAAACAAAATGATTCTATGATTTTGTGAATCTTCATTACATTTTTTTCAAGGTAATATATTCCCTCAAAATATCTGCTAGTCTCTCTCAGCTATCAGCATTCCCTGTGATTTTGCTGGTCTTGTTCTTTTGCCTGAGGGTCCTTGGCTGGAAATGCACCCTGTGTTGGTTTATCCATCTTGTGAAGTGTAAGGTGGTGTTAGTGTGTGTTAATGTGTTAATGGCTGCATCATTTCCCTCTAGAGATGACTGACTTCCGATTGTGGGTAAAACAACCGCATTTGCTGGTAAAGTTATCTGAGACCCTATATACGTACTGTGAATTAGTATTTTATTGATTGAAAAGTGTTATTTTTACCAGTTTCATTACCTGTGTTATAAAAGCAAAAATGACAGGTTGAGATCCTGTGTGGCACTAGAACACAGTCTAAACTATTTAACATACATAAAGCATAATCAAAAACATTGTAAAAAAGATTCAAGATTTAGTTTCTCATCACTGCAAGCTCAAGAGCCTGCAGGTCTTTAAGCAATAAATAGGGAGCTTTAAGTGTGATTTAATTTATTTTGGATCAGTTTTCTAAAGAAAGTCCTCAAGTGCACTGGTGTAACCAAGAAAACATTTTTATGCAGAGAGCTTGTGATTGTCCAGGTTGCTCCGTGAAAAGATATCCGCAGAAATCACATAGCAAAATTTATGTCCCCAGTTTACCCGACAGTACCAGTTAGTCATGCTTTGTTTTCCTGGTTTGTCTTATTAGTAATTTGCCACTCCTGGTTAAGATTATCAAAGATTATCACTTAGTCCTGGCAATGTCTTCTCAGATGGGCAACTCAGCTTTGTGCTTTAAGATTTTGCTGATATGGCAGCCCTGTCAAATTCCTATTAGCATGGTTTTTAATCCTATTTTTGAACCTCATGCAGAAATTGTAGAGTTAAGGTACAGCAGGAAGTGAAGCTGTGAGAAACTTTCCTGTCTCACCAGCAAGACTGAACTGGTCAGGAATTTGTAGCACAACCAGAAGTTGTGTACAAAGATACGTGAAGTGGAAGTCCCTTAATTTACACAGCTCCATAAACTCTATAGCACTATAGGGGTGCTCTATAAACCCTATAGGACTATTTACTTCTCTGCAGGACTGGCAAAATCACTCTGGAACACTGAAAGAAGATTTCAGTTCCTGGAGACTGAAAGGATGTCCAAAGCTGCAGAACGCACAAAAGAGGAAAGCAGTAAAAGGAGAAAGACATTATTACAAATTCAGCAACTGCAAACATTTAATTTGCATATCTCAAAGAAAGATCTTCTTTGGGTTATGCGAATCGCAAACACATTTATTCAAGATAGGGAAAGAGGTTTATTTTGTATGGGGAAAAAAGAGGCAGGGACTGTGAATCTAAAATTAAAGAGGAAAATTACTTCTTGGACGTTTGAAAGGATGAGAGCAATGTTGTCTTCTGCTTAGCTTATAATATGTCCTTTTCCATAAGTGGCTAGTAATAGATTTGATGCAAAGGATTTGGCAAAAGAATAAACTGCTTGATGCTTATGATTAGAGGTTTAAGAAGTTAAAGACACAGAGGAATTAGCAGGGAGGAATACTGTGTTGGTAAGTGAGCATTGCCAAAATCTCATGAGGTTTCTCCCAACTCTGACATATTGTGCTTTGTGAATATAATCATCTTAAAGCATTAATTCTGCCTTCCATGCTCTTCTCATTAATTTAGGTAGCTGTTGCAAGAGCTCTGTGAATGTCTGCTGAATTCCCGAAAATGTGATTCACTCCATGGAAGCACTATGCTAATAATATTTCATGCCCAGTATTGGTGAAGTTTTAGCATAGAACATCTGCTGTGCTTTCTGAAGCGTGACACCCACAGATCATCTGTTTCAACAGACCCAGATTATCACTAGTAGAGTTTTTAATAAGAGCCCTGTTACTGGGAAGCATCTGTAGCCTTGCCTCCCTTCTAGCTGGAAACTTGTAAAAATGAGTTGTTGCTGCATCTGAACTGCTGAAGAATACCATACTACTGTCATGTTGCATCAGGGTCACTAATTGCTGGGCTATATTTTTGTAAATATTCAATATATTTGTCTGTGTTTTCTGCTTAGACTTCTGGCAAATGAATACTACATCACAGAATTTTGTTGTAAGGCCAAGACACAAAAGAAGGAAAAGGCAGGTATGTGCCAATATGCTTGTTTATAAGGAATATGCCATCGAGTTTGTTTCATGTCTGCTGAGTTAATTTGTCCAGATGGAGTCCTGTTGCTCCTGCTGGTTTGGCATGAGATCTCTATATCAACACAGCTAATACAAAAAGAGGTATCTAGTGTAGGCTAAACATTGGTGAGCTCTCTTGGACATTGCCTACCTGAAGAGTTAGGAAATTTTAAAATCCTGCTACATTGCAAATGAAAAAGCAGGTAAAATATTTTTGCTCATTTTGAATATAGTTTTATCAGAAACTCCCATTAATAAAACACGTGTATTTTCTTACATTGCAATAGTGACAAGTAGCTAGTTTATCTCATTTTATTTTGTCTCAAAATAAATATTCTAAACAGAGACTTCATTCATTGTTTATTAAAGTGGGGAGGCTGCTAAATGCAGATGTTTGTTAGCAGTTCCGCTCTCTCTGGATTGTTAGACTCTCTTAGAGTTACATTCTCTCCATAGGTTCGTCAGATTCCACGTAAAGTTGAAGAGGAAACAAAATACATTGAGTTGATGATTGTAAATGATCATCTAATGGTAAGACTGATACATTTCAACATCTTACAGTTGTAATGAGCATCAAATTGTCTTAATTTATCCAGAGAGCATAACAACAAAGAACAATATAAGGTCGGAATAAATTCAGTATGTTCTTAATAGAAGAGATTATGGTCTCATTAACCTTTGATGAAGTTGGTTTTAAATTTTGGCAAGTTAATTTTACCAAGAATGCAACTAGGCCTAAATATCAGAAAGAAGGGTCATAAAGTAGCTAATGTCAGTATGACTTAAGCTGATGATTTTCTTTCTGGCTTTCCTGAGCATTTGTCTTAGTTATAGCCACTCAGCAATCAATAGTGCAGTTATTTCAATTGTGCAGCTATTTCAATTGTGCAGCAGCTGTTGAGAATGGGGAGATTAACAGTGACTAGATTTTTTTGATATGTGCCAATCAATGTAGAGAAAATTATTTTGTTAAGCTTGTATACTTTCTTTGGGAGAATACAGTGGGGTTTTTAACAGTGGAAAGAGACATAATAACAGTGAGTGTATTGAAGAAAAACAAGGCTCATTTAAGTGGGAAAAGGCACAGATTTATGTTAGTGAAGATGATTAATAACTAATGAAGGGAATATCAAAGGAAATGGTGAATCCTTCATCATTTGCAGTGGTCAAAGGTAGCTTCAACCAGAAACAATGGATTTGATCTTGAAGTAATTGGATAAAGTTCAGCCTGGTAGTGCCCATCCAACTGGTGACATTAGATGATTTTATGGTCCCTTATGGCTTTAAAATCAAAATATTTCTATGAATTTTGTCTACTTCTGTAACATGCAGCAATTCTCTCAAGCAATACCTGAAATGGCAAAAATAGACATGAGAGCGTCCAAATGCACAAAGAGTGTGCCGCTGTCCTTGGACAGTGTAGTCCTCCACCAGCTCAGTTTGGTGAACATAGCAATAAATTCTTGGATTAAAACTAATAATATTGGATGAAAATTCCCTAAATTGGTGTAATTGTGTTTGATCCAAAAGATCTGAAGCCACAACTTTTCCCTTGGGACCCTATCTGTTCAGGCAGATTTTCTTCAAGGACAGTGTTTCCTAATTTTGTCTAATCACAGCTACTGCAAGAGTCAGTCCAGTTAGGAGTTTATTCTCTGAGGCACATGCCAGTGAATGTCCATGATCAAAGAAGTCAAATAATTTCCTCCTACAAGAAGGAAATATCATTTGCTGTGGGCTTAACTTCCTTGTTTTTGGTGGGTTTCCCCCCATTCCTTCTTGAAAGGATGCCTTTCCTATGCCCTAGTTGTGGGGAACTTCTTCTTGCCCACTAAAAGATCCTAACTTCCAGAAATATGGGCAACTTTCATTCCAAAATCAAGCATCATGGAGCACAAGATGGTTAAACATTTCTGAAAATCTTGTACACTTTGTCCTAAATTCTTCTGAGATACCTGTGACTTTCATGCCCATGATGCTCATTCGTAACTGATTTTTTTCTGCAAATAGGAGTACTGGACAGCTGTCTTCAGTGCCGTTTTTATAGCACTGCATTACAAATTTCAGTAGAGGTCCCATTGGAGTCTGATTGCCGAAGTGATTTGAACCAGTTACTGTGGCATTATAGGAGTGTGAAACTGTACAAGAAGAAAACCAGAAAACAACTTAAGAGAGAAAATTAAAAAAGAAAGGGAGTCTGATATATTAAACATGGATGCAGGCACTTCTGGGTTAACACCTCTATAGGGGTCTCAGCTATGGAAGTTTTTGTTGCTAATTTCTGCATTGGCATTTGTGATTAATTTCAAAATTGCCAACAATAAAGATAATGAAGAGAGTAACAATATGTTCCTGTTCTTATAGCATTTTCTAGTAAAGATCCTAGGGTACTTTCTAAAGAGGAATTCATAGATCCTCACAACAACTGTTGTAAAGTATATCAGTAATGTGCATTTCTGAGCAATTTTCTCCTATTGCTTATTAACATTATATTCAGCACAGGAGACAAAACCTTGCACAGGGGTTTTATTGTTGGTGTTGTTTTTTACTTCATGGTATTTTGGAACTGGACCTTGTTTTTCTGAAATCTGTTCTGTTACTGGTCTGTGCTTGTTTCACAGTGTAAAAAGCACCGCTTGTCAGTCGGCCACACCAACAGCTATGCTAAATCGGTTGTGAACATGGCAGATTTAGTAAGTATCACTCAACTATATGTTCTTTTACATGTGAGATGAGTCATAAGATTCTCCTGACGATAGATGCAAGAGCTGTCAGTTCATGATATAACAATAATAATGTATATGAAGATCACAAATTTTCACTAGAACCACAGTCAGTCACCTACAAAGCCTTTGTCTAACGTAAAGCATTAGACGGGTTTTTCTTGTGGCTTTAAACTTTTAAGTGTCCTGCTGTATCGGTCCCTCGAGTCTGTTTTAAAGAGCACCTTAGATATGACAATTTCTAGCACAGGATCCCTGTGTTGACAACTTCAAACCCAAAAGACAATCTGAAATTCTAATGCATTAAAATTTCTCCAGAAAAAGTGCACTTGAGTAAATGGGTTAGAATAGGGACATGCAGGTGGACTATGTGCAATGTATTTATGGTGCTAAATCAGACGAGCTGCTGGCTCTTGCACCTCACCCCAGGAAAGTATTAACAGAAAAAGAAAAGTATTACTAGAAGAAGAAAATGCTTGAAAGGATTTTTTGTGTAGTGTTAACCCAGCATTGAAGGGATGGCCCTTTTTTTGTGATTCAGCCAGCATGAGTTGAAATAGTCCTGTAGACGTATGTTAACAGTGAAAAATATGGTTTTATAGATCATTATTCCACATAAGAGAGCCCTTGTGTGTCATTGGGTGAGCTGGATGTTATAAAAGACCCATTAATTTCAAATCTGTGAACTATTTGGAATGTAGTGATTTTTCAAAAATGCCATCTTTCTTCTATGCACCTCTGCCTGTGTAGGACCTGCAAGGGACCTTTTTGAAGGCTAAGAGAACTGACTGAAGAATTAAGCCTAAAATTTTGGTTTTGCTTTTTTTTTTAATGTTTGTTTGTTGGTTTTCAGGGAGATAAAATCACCTATGAGAACCTAAAGTGTGCTAGAATAAGCTAAATAATTATGCAAAAATGCAAGCTATTACAAAAAAGGGGTAAACCTCACCTTTGTTCTATTTGACATAATATATTTGTTCATTCTGTTAATGTACTAGATATATAAAGAACAACTTAACACCAGGATAGTATTGGTTGCCATGGAAACCTGGGCTACTGATAACAAGTTCACCATATCTGAAAACCCCTTGGTGACTCTACGTGAGTTTATGAAATATAGGAGGGATTTTATCAGAGAGAAAAGTGACGCAGTTCACCTTTTTTCGTACGTAACCTCGTGTGATGTTTTATTACTGGGTTTTTTTCTTTCCTTGGGGGTTGCTTCTCATGAGTGGCTGATGCATCTCCTTTCTGTTATGTGTGTAATCCACAATAATTCAGAAAATAATGTTTTGGATGGGGAGGTGGGAAAAAATGAATGCACAAACTGCCTGCCAGTGCAACTAGAGGTTTGACTCTCATTTTAGTTTTAACATACTAAGCCTGAGCTGCACGCGCTGTAATCCTTTGTTATTCTGTGCAATCACCTACTCCACAAGCACAGCTATCTGAAGAGTCATGCATGGTTCCACCTCGGGGGTTGGCTTCTTCGGCAGTAGAGCACGGATTATTTAAAGGCAGAACATTGGTTTTGAAGCCAATGAGGTTTTCTGCTTAAGGGCACTATGGCCTGCTTACTTTGTTGAATGACCTGCATGCTGCAGGATTACTGAAGTGTTTCAGATCATCAAAACAGTTTGTTCTCCCGAGACATTTGAGCTATAAGAATGCTAAACTAAGAGGAATGTTATTTTCTCTAAATACCTCAATTGTTTTGGAAATAAGATTGATATAATAAAATATATCTACAAAAATACAGCAGAGGTTCATGGCTGAGATTTTTGATCCACACAAGACATGCCAGATGAATATCTCTGTTGGAGTTCTTTTTTCTCTCTGATGACTGTTTTAGGAGCCTGTAAGAATAAACTTAACCTAAACACCTCACTTCACATGACTTCAGTAGGGTTCCAGGATACCCAAGCCCAGTATCCACCCTCAGAATTTTTGCACGTGCTTAATTACTGCCATTGATTTCTGCCTTGAAGAAAGCTAGCAAGATCTGCAAGTGGTGCTTGCAGATTTTGGATTCTCTGTGTCTCAGATTTTCATCTCTTAAATGGGAATCAGGTTTTCTCATATCCTTCGTGTAACTCCTCTGGTGACATTGTAAAGCCTTTGTGGGGGAAGTCTTGTTCTTGTGAATGTGTGTGGATTGGCTAGGGCAAAAGAGAGCCTGACTTGGCCTGTGGCTGGGACTTTGAAAACCACTGTAATACTAATTCCAGTGCGATCCCTAGCAGCACCACCAATGTTGTTGGTGGTATTGCATTCATAGATTTTTTTAGAAATAGCAATTTCTGAAATTGTGTCTGTGAGTGAAGCACAGCTAAGTTGGGAGGTGAGGGTAGCTGATGTGATGGTACAGTGATTACAAATGAACTTTAGCACAGTTAGCCCATTGTGGATCCTTCTTGATGTTTTTCTGTTCTCACCTGAAAAAAAAAGTGCCAGATGGATCAGTACTCTCAGGTGGAGCAGAGTATATTTTGTCTCCAGTAACTGGCAGTCGTTCATGCTGATGTGGTCAGCACCAAAGAGGTGATTAGATTTAGGCTCAGAGTGTATCTGTTCCTTGGATGATATTGGCTGTAGTTCCAGGGAGTTTTCACCTACCTATGCATCTTCTGCTAATGCATCTCCCCTTGAGTTTTACAATGTCAGCACTGCCTGATTAGACACGTGTTGTTTCACTAGTCTCGTGTGTTGGCAGCATGGTGGCCTCTCCTGCACTCTGCCTGGAGCATGTGCCAGTGGAAGGCACTCGCTGCAGTAGAATGTCAAGAAACAAAAGGCTGGGCAGATCCAGGTGGTTTGGCAAAATAGTCCCCTTCTTCTTGTATTAGGTAGTCTGAAAAGGAGGAGGGAAGATGGTATAACTTTTCTGGAGATAATTTGTCATGTGAGGTTTGTGAGTGGTTATCTGTTTTTCCCATTTATTTTTGCATCGTTTGAAGCATAGTGGTGGCATCCAGCATTTGCAAATGCCAGCTTCTCATTTGGAAATCAGAAGGGTAGATACTGGAACAGGCAGGTGCAAAACTCATGGACTGAGCAGGGTAAACTTCCTTTTCTTTTCCTTTTTGTCAAAGGGGGAGTCGATTTCAGAGCAGTCGAAGTGGTGTAGCCCACACTGGTGGAATCTGCTCCTTGCTTAAAGGCGGAGGTGTGAATGAGGTAGGTGGGGATACTGGTACGAGCAAAAAGTGGTGGAAATTTATCTGCATGGAATTTATCAGTGCAGACATGTTCCTCAAAATATTTTGCTTTTTTTTTGCTGATGCAGAATCTTAGTGCAGCTCTATAGAAAGGACACTTCAATGAAGAGTGATGAGTGAATAAATTCGATATAGATTCAAATACACTTTTCAGCAAATTCTGCAATATCCTGTCATTCATATTTGCAGCCACAATACCAAGAAAGAAACAGACTTTCTCTTACTTAGCTTGTCTATAAGCCAGTGTTTAGTTTTCATCTAGCTACCCTGAAGTAAGAATTCTAACACTGTGTGTCTGATTTTGCCTTTTTTTTGCCTTGATATGACAAAAGTTTCACTTGAAGCTGAGGTACCTGTGCATTACTGATTACTTTTCCTACCTTGCTTGTTTATTTCAGTTTGGAAAGCCAGACTTAATGGCAGTTACCCTGGCACAGACCTTGGCCCAAAACATTGGCATTTTCTCAGACAGAAGAAAACTTCTAAGTGGTAAATTTTTTTTTTTTCACTCTGTCTCAAGAGAAAAATCTTAAAAGGTGGAGGATCTTATCAGTGTCTTTCTGATATGTACTTTCTCCTTCTGTTTCTCACAATGTTGAAGTATTTTTATTTCTTGCAGTAAAACGAGAAGGGACTGACATATTAATTTTCCTTTATCTGAATGCTCTCATATTCCCCTGCTCATAATTCCTGGCAGCACTGGTGTCACCATTTAATGCAAAATAGACCATAAAGGCACGTGCCATTTCCATTCATTTCAGGGAGGCTGGTGTCCCGCCCACAGACTGCCATCTTATGACACAAGGGTGGAAGTATACATTATTAGACCTGGGGATAATGAAGAGCCCCCTCAGTACTGTTATATAGAACAGTTTTGACGATACAGTTTTTATCTGTTTTTCTTGATTGATTTCCTCTTGTAGATTACACAAATCTCCAGTATTTGCTACCCTACTGCTACCATTTCTCTGCTGTAACCTTGGTATTCAACTACTTAGTTATCCCTGTTTACCTGGAATGCTTTAATCTCCACCACTCTGCCTCCAAAAAGCACCTCTCCTTCCTGCTTCCATGTTATATGAAGTCCCAGCTTGATATGATTAAAATACAGTTTTGAAACAATTTAGATAATGAACTGGAGTGCAGTGCGTACTTACTGGATCATGCGTGCTTATGTGGCCTACGTTTAAAAAAGATAAATTACTGTATTGAGTAGTAGAACTCAGCTTAGGTGTATTTTGTTTTCAGGCATTGTAAAGACAATATATAAGGCAGAAATACATCTGCATTTAAAGAGGTTTTTTTGCAGATTATGTAATACCATTTTTAAAAATACTCAGAAATGTGGGATGGGTGCTCTATCCTACAGACAGGTTCAGTATTTTCCAGCCACATATTTTTTAACTGACGTAGGGGCAGGGTAAAAGTGAAAATGATAATAGTGATTCCCTTTCTTTATGGCTGAGAGAGGCAGGACACTGTTTCGGTGGGGAAAGAGAAGAATGCAACTCTTGGACCGAAGTTCATTTCCTTTCTAATTGTACTTTTAAAATGGAAACAATACACTGATGTTCATATGTACAGCAAGAGAAGCTACAGAATGTGTAAGTGGAAAGCGTTTCTACTGAAACTGAAGCAAGACACAGCTTTGAAAGCGAAGGATTGAGACCAGAGCGAAGTGATACCAGCTGGCAGGGCAGAAGGGAGTTGCATGGGGAAGGGAGGCAGGCAGGGGAAGGCGGGAGGGAGAGCAGAGGAAAAAGCTGATAGATCCTGCTGTACTACCTTGTGTTCATTGACCATTCCATGCTTTTTTTGTATGACTTACTGTTTGGGGTTCTTCAAGGGAAGATTTTCCCAATAACATTAGCATAGTCGAAGAAGAGAACTAAAAAAATAGAAAAATTAATTTTTTTTTGTTTTAACTCTGAAAATTTGGGAAATGAGAGAAGGAGACGAGAAAGCTAACTCATGATTTGCAAGTGCTGTAGGCTGATACTGCAGTTTCCTCTAACTTCACTTTAAGAGAAGGAAAGAAAAACAGGACATATTTTCAAAGCTCAAGATTGCATAGAATCATGTAGAGTTTTTAAAAAAGTTTGGCTAGGTACACTGATACAGTTAAACTAAGGTGTGCAATAAACCAACAAATTATTCTCTTCAACTTGTCTTGAAATATGAAATGGAATTGAGTACAGTGTGCTTTTTATGATAAGAAGTGTATTATTTTTGACTCAAGACTTGAGATGTAACTTTTTATTTTATCCCTTTTTTCTTTTTTGTCAGGTGAGTGTAAGTGTGAGGACATGTGGTCTGGATGCATAATGGGAGATATGGGGTAAGACATTTCACTAGAGGAAAGTCATGTTCTTCATACAATGACATAAAGGAAAGGTGTGAAAATTTTTTCTCTTTTGTGGTTCATCAGAATATTTCTGATGACTCATTTTTCAGAAAGTAAGGTATTAGCTATGTACCCTACAGAGACACTCTTGAAGAAATGTGAGAATAAGTGAGTTCATGAGAAGGATATGTGCGGATTTTTGGTGAATGCTGATTTAATTTGGAAAGCACAAAGCTCAACAGTCAAACCAGGTCATTGCAGAGAAGCAGGTGTAGCTTCTTTTCTCATGCAGGTTTGCTATTGAGTTGTGGGAACAATGACACACCCTAATTCTTGAAATCCTATAATGAAATTTCTGAGGCATGTCTCATTTTCAGTGTTTTTGTTGGAATCTTTCATCTATCTCTATCATTTTTTATCCCCCAGTTTGTGGGATGTTAGAAAAACAGCCCTCACTGGAGGCTGAGTATGTTCATACCCATGTGTAATGTAACTGGAGAGATTTTAACATAATGACTGGTGAATCAGCAAATTTTTGCTGCTGGGTGAAATTTGATGCTTTCTAAAGTGTACTCAGACCCTAATGCTTTTTATTACAGGCCTGTCTTTTGTCATGTGTATGAACTACATTGTAGTCTAGTTTTAGATGTAGACAGAGCTCAGTTTTTAATTAATTTCAAATGGACCCACAAATTTTCACAGTAGCTTTGTGGTCAGAAAAATTTTGAACAAAGAAGTCTATCTCATGTGAACCTCTTTGAAAGTGTGAGTGTGTGCCCTTTTCACCTTGGTATACCTGAAAACATACCTGGTAGGATTTTTCTGATTTTTAGTAAGTTAAAAAGCCAGTCTGAGAAACTTTTTTGATTCTCATAAGAGTTATAAATTGCCGTGTTAGGGTCTTTACATTCTTTATCTGAAGTTCAAACCTTTCAAATAATTGGGTACATGAAAAAGCCTTGTATTTACCTAGCTTACTGCTGAACGTTGGTGAAATCCACAGCCTCTGTAGTGTTTAGACCTAATTCATGAGCATTACAGATGGAAAAGGACAATTACATTTTGGAAGCTATCCCTCCCAGCAATGCAGGATAGCACTTTGACTAATATTTTTATATCCAGTGGTGAGCTGATAGAGGAAAGCCCTTGAGACTCCAAAATCTCCTTGAAGCATAAGTACTTTCATGACTATGGACATGAATATAAAGATCCCTGGAGTTGCCTCGTGAAACGTTATTTCCCTGTGGAAAGGATCCATGCAAGGATTCTCTGCATCACATTGTTTTTAGGTGGGGTACTGTGCCTCAGGGGCATTCAACTGAAATTTACTGAGTGGGACAGACAACAGAGGGAAGCTGAAATGTTAGGTGGTGTTTGTTAGAAGCATGTTTAAAATGGCATAACTCTACTATATAAAAATTCTGTGGGTCAGGAGAACCATTTCCTGTAAGAGAGAAACAAACTATAAGCTGTCTTTGTCTCCTGCAGTTTGTATGGGAGGAAATAAATGTGTTTCCGAAATCAGGCCTGTTAGTGTAACAAGTCACGCTTGTGAGAACTACACACTGTAATCAGATTTGTGGTGTTTGGCATGTAAAAACTTAGTGAACTGTTCTAGACCTCTCACTTTCCATGAGCTCTGTGTTATTGTTGAAGTTTCCTTGTTATTTACTGAAAGGATTTTCAAATTAGATAGACTTACAAAAGATAGTCACTCTGATTCTGAACAGCATGTTTTCATTCTTTTTCTAAAGTGTAACATCATATTTCTCCTGTTTTGAAAAAAGAAAATACAGTGTAAAAAGCACCAGAGAAAGTAATCTTGCTACTTTATTCTGTTAGGTACTATCTTCCAAGCAAGTTCTCCGAGTGTGATATTGAAGAGTATCACGAATTTTTAAACAATGGAGGTGGAGCCTGCCTTTTCAATAAACCAACCAAAGTAAGCATTACATTAATGTTGAATATTATTTCTAATCTATTGGTAATTTAGATGAAACCAAGAAAAATGAAAATTATAATACTGGGAAAAATACCTGTAGTTTTGAGAGTTCTGGTTCTTTCTAAGTTCTACCTATTCTGGTAAAATATGGGTGTAAGTAGATTATCTTAGTTCATAGTAGTTTAGAAATTATGTTCAAATAAATTTTTAATAAAGTGGTTTCATGTCCAATAGATTATCCACAGCCTTTGGTCAAGAACCATCCCTCATGCAATTTGTCCTGAATATTGTAAATACAATACAGTTATGTATTATATTGTATTACTGTATTGTATTATATATTACAACTGAAGGTATGGGATGAGATTTCAAGTGTCTTGGTAAACTTTTGCTCAGCTTGAATTCTAATTTGCACTGAATGAATGTCTTTTGGTACTAATCTCTGGAAGCTGAAATGGGATTGTTTTATGTCAGATGTGTCCCAAGAGGCTCCTTTAGCCTCCGCAGGGGTGCAGTGCCCTACCACCAGACATTTAAGGGAGATAAATGCAAAGCAAGGCTAAAAAACTCCAGCCAAGATACAAGGTCTGCAATGGAGGATTTGCAGCAGTGTTTCAGTATATTCCTGCTCTATTTACTGAAGCATATGTTAAAATGTAAAGCAAGCAGGATAATGATCTTGACTCTGTTCTATATATAATTAATGTTAACTTGTATTTAATGGCTGTCTTTCAACAAGCAAAGGAAAGAGGCTAAGGCAGAAAGACAGTCCAAGGTGGAAAAAAGACTTATCTGGTAACTGAGATGGTCACACATGTAAAAGAGAAGAAAGTGAATTCAGGAGTGATGCATGTTCTGTCTGGTGAACCTGTGAAAAAGTGCATCTTCTGACAACCACAGAATTTCAATAAATGTCAAATAAAGGAAGAGAAAACATCAAATTTGGATAAGCTAAGCCTGCTTATCTCTTAAAGGTCTCTTTTCATAAAAGAGTATATTATTACAAGTGGAGAGAAAGCACTGTAATTCATTAATAAGATGTAAGATTTCTTACTTAAAATGTACCCAAGTTTTAGAAGTTTGCTCTTTTCCATCTCATTAAAGGTGGAGAGAAATACTGGTAGATTTATTTATTTGCTGCGTGTACTGTTTATATACTGTAATGTGTCTTCCTTGGTTTTATTTTAGTGATTATGTTCATTTACACATCTGTCACTTGGAAAAAAACCTCAATTACTCTCCTTTCAATTTAGTTTGTCAGCACTTACGGGTTTTTTTGATGGCATGCAGAAATGTGAGTTAGATGTGGAAGCCACGGTGATTTAGTCTCTTTTATGTATTGTGGTTTGGGTTGGTTTAAAGGTTTTGTCAATGGATGTCTATCTAATTAACAAAGCTGTCAAAGACACGTTTTTCCTAGCAAGGGAAAGCTTTTGCTTTTCAGGCATTGTGAGATAAAGGAAAGCTGATGTGAGAAGGTGCAGTGTTTGGCGGTGCTCCACTGTTAGATCAGCTATAATCCCAAAAATTACATCAATGGCTGCTGGAGCAGATTGAACATCTGGTCTTTTCAAATGAATGGATGAATGATACGACTTTGGGGAAAGGTTATCCAATTTGCTTTTAATGTTAGTTTTTTTTCTTCAATTTCATATTTAGCTGTCCCTATGTACTGCAGCAAACTGGCCCAATATTTTAAGGCAGAATGCTCTATTACTGCCATCTCTTTGTCTCTGTTGTGCAGCACACCGAGAGGTATTGAAGAAGTTAAGATGTCTGGAAAAATACATAGGAAACAAGCAGTTCTAGCAACTCTTTAATAATTCTAAAAGCTTGAATATATTTTATGTTAAATTCTACATATGCATTGCATGCTGCAGTTGAATTTCCATTTCAATAGGGGATCTAATAATAGCACGTCAGCCTGTGCCAGGCTGTGGTTTGTGGCACAGAGAGGTATGTGGGGTGATGCTCCATCCTGTGGGCTCCTGACAGAAAGGCAGCAGCCGGAGAGAAATGCTCTACACCATGAACAATGTACTTGTGCAGATGGCTCATGAGCAGAGTGGTTTTTAGAATGGTCCTAGTTTAGTTGGAGAACTCAGAGGACGATCTGCAAAATTTTAGTCTGGTGACACACTTAAATGCCTTCTCATTTATGTAATAAAAACTACTATTATGTTTTCTTATGTCCAAAGGAAAAAAACTTTGTTTTAGAAGGACTACCTTTAAAAGTTTTAGGGAGACAGAAAAGATTAAACTGGAAAGAACAGAATGTAAGTGTCCCTTAGAAGAGGTTATAGCATACAAATATACAGATTTTCTTATTTTAAGTTACAGTCCAGCAGGAAGGCTGAAAGGAAAGGGAGGAAGCCTCACCAGCAATATTTCCCGTGCACATCTGCCTGTGGTACATGCTTATAGAAAACTGCTGAAAGTTCCCAACTGTAGTAGAGGAAAAGGGAAAGAAAACTCCACCTGCAACAAAAACTGACAAAGAAACCCAGTCTCTCACCTTCCCAAGCATTTCTGAGCCACAAAAAAGGACAACTTTTTATGGCTATTCCTTCTGAACTTACAGTACAGGCTTTAATCTTTCAGCCCTCGTCACCAGAGCTCCAGAACAACAGCAATTGCAACCACTGTGGAGATAATGAAATTGTCATATCTTTTAAATTTTTTTCCCTTTATTGTCACACCTTTTGTTTTTTATTGTAACTTCTGCTCAAACTGAATTTACTGTAAAGCTGGCATCTGTGCACAGAAGATACAGTGTGACTCGGCAGCGTTGCTGAATTAATTTGCAGCAGTGTTCATTCTTTGTATGCTTCAGTTGTGTTGTTTCAGTCTGTGTCTCCGTAAGTCATGGGTACAGTTTTTGAATTAATGCATTTGGAGTGCTAGCTTAAAAACCATGTTTCACAGAGTAAATATGACAATGATTCCCTTAGGAGAGACATGCCCTTTGATTTCTGAATTTCCATGCAGCTTCTGGATCCTCCAGAATGTGGCAATGGCTTTGTGGAAGATGGAGAAGAATGTGACTGTGGGACAATAGCGGTAAGTGTAATGTACTTTAAATTAGCAACTAGATTTGTCCAAGAATTGGTGCTGCCCGTTGCTGCTGTTAACAATAACTGGAGGACAACAAGCAGGGTGAAGGTCGTGTGCTCAAGGATTCATAGTAATAGCTGTCTGTGCAGAATCGGACCTTCAAAGACATTAAAGAAAGCATTTCCCTAGATGGAAACACTGGTCAGTGCTAAAATGTTAGTATTTAATGACTGACAATATGAAGTTAGAAAAATTATTTTCTATCTTGCACAGGAAGCAGCAGTTTCATGCCCCACAAGTACATGCCTTTTTCTGCCTCCAGGTGCCTAAAAGCCTGAATAAAAATCCATTCAGGTAGTGTGCTAAGATGAGAAGTAATAAGAGCTTGGGGTTCATGTGCTTTTCGCATGTATTCTGTTCTTTGTGTGTGTTCCTCAGGAGTGTGCCAGTGAAGGAGGAGAGTGCTGCAATACCTGCACCCTGACCGCGGGCTCCCAGTGCAGCAACGGGCTCTGCTGTCGGAAGTGCCGGGTAAGGGCAGTGACCTTCACTGCAGCATCCTGCTGGGAATGCATCCAGGTGGCTGCAGGCACTACAGCACATGTATTTTCCCTTGAAGACCTTGTGATTACCCTTCTGAAAGTTTACCTTTTAAAACTGGCTGAAATCTGATTTTTCTGGGGCTATACTCTGTCATTTAGGCTTGACTTTTTGGGGCAGGGACTGTCATCAAATGCAGAGGTAAATTAAAGCCTTCCAGTTTCAGACAAATGTGAATCAGGTTGAAGTTCTATGAGATCTCATTAGAAATCCTTGTTTAAAGGATGAATTAACTATAAAGGTTTCATTAGATGTCCTTGTGTTTTCATTGTGAGAGTAGTGAGGCAATGGAACAAGTTGCCCAGAGAAGCTGTTGGTGGCCCACCCCTGTAAGTGCTCAAGGCCAGATTGGGTAGGGCTTTGAGTAACCTGGTCCAGTGGAAGGTGTTCCTGCCCATGACAGTGGTGTTGGAGCTAGATGGTCTTTAAGGTCCCTCCCAAACCCATCCATTCTGAAAATCCTGTCATTCTGTGAACATGCACATCCTTTTCCATGTGCCACTCCCAAAGCCGTATGTGTTGCTCTGGATTTGCCCCATGAGACTGAATGGGAAAATCATACCACAGAGTGTCTGAGAGGATACAGTAAAAAACCCAAAAGCACAGCCAGCAGAATTACTCAGAAGGGCTCATCTAAAAGACACCTGACTTCAGTTTCAATTTGGTCTGCCTGTGTCTCCTTATGTTTGGACTGACTGAAATCCTGTTGAGTAAAGGGAATCAAGTCCTATGTAAACTGTAAGGTATTCTTCTTGATACATCAGTAAATAGTAAAAGGAGGTTTAACCAGATCGTGGCTGTAAGGGAGCCCTGCTAAATATGACTTCAAATAGTTGTTTGTGCTCATTTAGTAATTAAGATAATTAGTATTAATGTAATTAAAACTGTGGTGTACTATGTGGGATATTTTTATCTTTGTGCACATTTGAGGGTTTCATTTCCTTAAGAGGATCATTAATAATAACTGTGGACCACATTCTTAGCTTTGTGCTCATCCTAATGTTAAAAAAAGAAAAAGTACAGATTATGCTGGAACAGATCACATTTCCCTAAGCACATTCCTTTTTTCAATGTAATAAAAAAAAATCAGCAGATTGCTAGTGTGGGTGAATTTTGTTAAAGAATCCAAGTCACATAGGCACCATATTAAAGACTATCAGAACAAAACTAAGCTTTTGTATACCTGTCTTATTTTTTTGCAAATGATAAAAGGGTTTATCTACTTACAGAGTGGCAAGGGTGAGTGAATGAACAGAAAAGTAGAATTTTACAGAACATGTATCCCTAGGAGGTGTTAATCAGGACAACTCAAAAGACTGTATATAACAGTTCCCAAACTTGGGGTTGCCTTCCCCTGCAATACCCTGCCTGAAAGCAGGAGTGAAGGAGGGATTGCAAGCAATGCATGGTGGTTATACATCCTAGCATCCTGTAATGTCTCTGACGACGTTCGTGTCTGTCTGCATTTTTCCAGAGACTGGTAGAAAAAAGAAGCCGAAGGCTGAGAAAGTACCATAGTGTAGCTCTTCCAGTGATGTGTGCCCGTTCACACCAGCTGTGGAGTTAGCAGTTGTCCCCCCAAAAATGTATGTCCATGCAGATCCAAAAAAAAAAATCACAGGGCTGCAAAATGAACTGGGCATCATGGTCTTCAGAAAACTTTGTGGGAAAATAAGGAGTCTGTAGTATGCCCATGACCAGAAACACTAACAGTTGCCTCAAATGAAATGTCTTCCTGCTTTTCCAGGTCTTGAGACTTAGCACATAATTCTTTAGCCAAAATGTCTATATTAGGTCACTGGTACACTTTTCGTTGTTAAATATCCAGTTCCCTAGAAAATGGTGTCAAACTGTACAGAATTCAGTACATTTATTAATAGTTCCTGTTCTGCAACAACAATGGGGGATTAAAATAACCAAAGTGTTTATACATAGAGCTCTGCGGTGTTCTTCATCCCTAGAGAGAAGATTGGGATCACTCCTTCTATTTTGTAAAGAAGAGTAAAATAGTCCTAAAAAGGCACAGTGACCTGGTAGGATGATGCTGCCAGCCACTGCAGTATTGGTTTGGACACCCCCAGGGGTCCTGTGTCCCAGGAGAGACTTCTCCTGCTTGACCCCGCAGTTGATGCCCTTGGGAGGGTGTGCCTCAGAGAGTGGTACCACTTGCACCAGCAAATGGCTTGAGTGGTGCAGCATACACACCATGGAAAGAAAAGTCTTCCCACTTCAGTCAGCACATGAACGTTTCCCATTTTTTATTTTAGATAAAACTGTAAGGAAGCACTGCATTTACGGCAAGATGTGGACAAACCAAGACACTAATTTTCTGTGGTTTTTTTCCAGTTTGAACCTAAAGGAGTTTTGTGTCGAGAAGCAGTGAATGATTGTGATATTGCAGAGAACTGCACAGGAAATTCCAGCCAGGTGATTTTTGTGTCTTCTATCCATGACACTAAAACCCCCAGCTGTAGTCTCAAAATCACTATGAATGTTGCTGTTTTGTATAGTAAGGTTTATAAAAATTGTGTTATAAAACCAGCATGATACTGAAATAATTTTTCATATGACTTTTGTTGTATACTTTGCTTTCCTGCTTGTCTGATCTATTACGTATTTTCTCTTTCTATAGTGTTCTCCTAATATTCATAAAATGGATGGATATTCATGTGATAACAGACAGGTAATTAGGACTTCAGTTTGTTTTGCATTCTTTCTGCTGTTATAGATTGTTTTTTATAGATTTTGTTTTAAGATCTTTGGAAGTCACCTGGGTCAGTTCTGCTAACATTCATGAGTTTTGGGTGCTAGTCATATTTTGAATGAAAAGAAGATAGAATTACATGTTAGTATCCTCAATATAAAGTGTGTGACTTTATATTATCTTTATATTAATATAAATATTAATTATTAAAAATTAATTAAAAATTATTAAAAATTAATATAAATCTTTATATTAAAGAAATATGTATTTTGAAAAATCAAGTAATTTGAAATATTTTCTGTAATTTTTTCTTTCTTTCTAGGGTATTTGCTTTGGAGGAAGGTGTAAAACCAGGGACCGTCAATGTAAATATATCTGGGGTGAAAGTACGTGAATATTACTGTTTCTGAGTTGGTTGTAATACATGTGGCTTGAAAGGCTATCTTAGCTAAGAAAAATTATGGAAGACACATACTGAAAACCACTGAAAACATCTAGAACTGTATGTCTCTCCCCTTCTTCCCCGCCATTTTGTCTTTCCATCCTCTTTTCCAGCTCTTTCTCTAGTGTTGGTTAACTTACTGGTGTCTGTTCTGAAGTCTTAAACTTTAGTTCTCATTAATAAACACCTAGGGAGCCTATACTCATGTTCATTAGTTTATTTCAATGGCTTCTGGACATTTCTGACCGATAAACCCTCATCAATCTGAACAAAATTTTAAAACAGTCCTGTGGTGCCATCATAAAGCTTTTAAATGAGAAGAGCACTGTGCAGAGTTTCATGGGCCACCTGCAGATCATGGTGCTTTAGTTCACAAACTGGGAAGCTCAGCTTGCTTTGATTGTGTATCCCCATTTCTCATGACGTGGCTTTTCAGTCATCATCATCTTAGAAGAGATTTGTTTCTGTTTTTAGAAGTGACGGCTGCTGACAGGTACTGCTATGAGAAGCTGAATATTGAGGGGACTGAGAAAGGAAACTGTGGAAGAGACAAGGACTCTTGGATACAGTGCAATAAACAGTAAGTTGATCCATTTAGAAAGCTACTAGTATGAGGTTTCTTACCCCTGATCCAGTTCTTTTGCTGGCATGAAGAGACTCAAAAAGCCTCTGTATGGATCAGACTTCTGGCCTTTTCTGCAGACCTTTGTGCAAGAAATCCTGGAAGCAGCGGGGTGCTGAGAAGAGATGATCTCTGACAAGAGGGCACCATGTGAACTTGGGAGAGCTTGGACCAAAAGTGGTCCTAGTACTCTTGGTGAGGCTTAGCAGTGCAGAGGAGAGCAGCTTTTGGTTTCACATCTTGGTGTGGTGTGCACTTTTTATCCTGTGCCATTGCATTGCTAAGTTGTGTTCACTTTTCATGATATTGTAACTTCCCAAGTGTATTCCTGCAAGTTGCTGCCTAAACCACTTTTTCAACATTCTGTAGATATGCAGTTGATTATTTCTGCCTATTTCTGAACCTTTCACCAGTCCTTATCAAACTGTTTTTTCAGATTTCTCCATTCTGTCAATGACATTTCATTTCTAGTTCTGCCTACAGGTGAACTAATGTCCTTTCCCACTTTTTAAATGCAGATTTGGTAACCTTACTTCTGTTCCATTACAAATTCATAAATAAAAAGTATTCAGTAATATGGGAGATGTCAGACCCTACTATCCTGTCAGTGCAAAAGTCTCCACACATGAATAGTGAAGTCCTGTTGGCAGTTGAATTAAACTTGGTGTCTATAGTTCCCTTACGTATGTGTTCTATGAGAGTGTATTTAAAACCAGTATCTGCTGTTGCTCCTCTATGGACCAGTTACTGAGTCTTAATAGATCATTAAATCAATTTGATGTGGTTTTTTCTTGACAGCTCCCTGCTTGTTATTACTCAGGGCATTTTTGATAACGCATTATAAAAACAGAGTTTTCCCAATCTACCTTCCAAGGAGAATAATTTTCTTGGGAAACAGAATTATTTATGGGAGTTACTGTCAGTGAGAGAAAAGCAGGGAATAACAAATAGGTTACCAAGCAAGTGAAGAAAACCTCATATTTTCGATTGTCCATTTTCATTGAATTTTATTTTTTATGACAATCTGTTTATTCTTTCAATGCAGGGATGTGCTTTGTGGATACCTTCTGTGCTCGAATATATCCAGTGTGCCCAGACTTGGAGAACTTGATGGTGAAATCACAACATCAATCTTGCACTATGGAAAAGTCTACAACTGCAGGTAATTGGAAATCCTGAAAACAGAACAAACAATATCCATCTTGCATAGAAAAGCACCTTTCTCATTCCTAAGTGGAGAAAAACCTCTTCCATTAATTTTTTTTCCTATTAACACATAACCATTATTTCAGTTCAACCTTTTTTAAGCTTCAGAAAATTAACTGCCTGTGGGGAGTGCACCTGTTTTGCAGTCCCCTCTGTGCAGTAGTTAATTTTGCCTGTAGAGACATAATGCTCTTCTCAGGCCCTGTGATTTTACATTCTTTAATATTTGCAAAGTACTTCATGGACCCAAAATACTTAGACATATGTCTGCACTGCCAAGGTTAACTGACAGCCTAATTCATTGCTATATTTTAGCTGAAATCTAATTATAGATGTGGTATGTTTTCATAGCTTCACACACCTGTTAGACAAAATGAAGTCCTAAACAAGTAAACTTAGGAGTTTTATCCAAGTCTAGCTGTTTCACAGGAAAAATGGTCTTTGTTTTCATGATTACGTTTGTTTGATGCAGATACACTGTTTTGGTTTGTTTCATGTTAGGACCAGTGAGATCAGTAAGCCAATACTTAGTCTTACCTGGTCCTGGGCATTGTGTAACACAAAAATAAAGGCAGCAGCCCAGGGCCCAGTTTCTCAAGCAGTCCCATCTAATCACAGCACAATTCCCCAAGGTCCTCTTGGTTGTTTGCAGTGGTGGCCACGTGAGGCTCGATGAGGACACGGACCTGGGCTACGTGGAGAACGGGACGCCGTGCGGGCCGGACATGGTGTGCCTCGACCATCGCTGCCTCCCCACAGAGGCCTTCAACTTCAGCACCTGCCCGGGCACCACGGACAGCCAGATTTGTTCCGGACATGGTGTATGTTCTTGCACTCTTTAATGCTTTTTACTGGTTTTGCTGAGTACCTGGCCTTGTGTAGCCTACTAGCTGGACCTTTCAGGAAGCCAGCAGTGTGACTCTAGAAGTCATAAAACTGGAGAAGTTTTTGAAAAGGAAAAGGGAAGGAGGCACATAAGTGAATATAATGCATTCCAGTCAACTCATCTTAAACAATGAGTCATAGTTAGTATGTATTAGTTTTACAGAAGTTTTATCAATCAATGTTTTTGCTACCACTTTTGCTAATTTGATTGATATTTCCTCAGGCAATGTGCTGGAGAATAAATACAAAGGTTTTATGAACTGAGAAACTTGGGTCTCTGTTCTTCCAGAGACCTGTTCTTTAAATCCCTCTTTGTTGCATAAATAGCCAAGAAGATTCATAAAGTTTTTGATGATGTTGGATTCTGTGGGCTGAGAGTTCCCTTACTCTGGAAGAGAGGGCAGTGAGCTGGCTCTTGGCTAGTGGCAGTTTCTCTGCTCAGTGTGCAGTCTGTGGCTTTGCTGTGGCCCTGGCGAGCCCCCTTGTCCCTCACACAGTTTGACACAATGTCCAGGGCCCTGTGACTGAGCTGAGATCAAAAGAGTTGTTCTCTCATAATGTCTTTTGTCTTGTACACTGCATTAAAACTTCCTTAATTATCTGAAATCATGCACTTCATTGTATTTTGAAAAAAAAGGCATTACGGTCAGTCTCCCAAAGCAACTATAAATGGTTCTATTAAGTACAGATTACATTAAAATATGTACTGAATAAACATTAAATCTAGTTATATAAAATATAGTAGCACATTTAATGCATTTATATCTAATATATAAACTAAAAATCGCTATATATTAAAAAATTATTTTGTGAAATTTTGTGAGCAGTCAAAATCAGGGCTTTATCACTGTACCTATACTTGAGGTATTAATTACGGGAGTGGATTAATAATCTGATTTTTTTTCTGAGCTACACTTTTAACTGCAGGTTTGTAGCAATGAAATAAAATGTGTCTGTGACCGATTCTGGGGAGGAGATGACTGCAGTTCTCACATCAAAGATGATCTATTTTTTGATAAAGATGCCATCAATAAAGGTATGTTGTTATAATTTTTACGAACAACTGAAAAAGCTTGGATTTGAGGAAAGTTCATTAAGCAAAACTAGGTCTCCTGCTCTTTCAGTTAGTACACAACATGCTGCAGCATCGGGAGCCCCGCTCCCCTCTCTTCCTCCCACAGCAGAATCACTCCTCTGTAAATGAAGCCTCAGTGCATCTTTGGGAACTGGGATCAGTGGGTCCGGTTCTCCCTGGCTTGTCCCGATCATCTGAGTGGCCTTATTAGGCATACTGATAGATTCGGACAAGCAGAAATTACCAGGACATTCCATATCTAGATTGAAAGGTAATGCTTGACTTCCATATTTTTTGAGTGGAAGTTTTTTTTCAGCATAGTCTTGCATACAAAAGAAAGACGTATTGTGGAAAAATGAGCTTGTAAATGTTTTTCATTAGAAATCCTTGTGGGGGGACATCTTCCAGAATGTCTCGTTTGATTAATTTATTGAGCTGTGGAAGGGATTTGAGCAAAGCCAAACAAGTAGTCACTTGTATTCCAGAGTAAGCATGTATTCGCTAGGGCAGGTTGTAAGGATGTAATCTACAGCAGTTTAATATTGATAATATTGTATTGGCATACCTGGCACAGATTTCCCATGTAACAAGCATTCAGTTAAGGGAAACAGAGGTCAAAGCTTCATTTACAAGTGATCTTTTTATGTCCTTGCTATGCTTCAAGAGTGTATCACTGGTTACAATTAATCAGCCTAGTGAAAGTTGTTCAAGCTGGCTGTTGAAAGATGGTGCATTTACTGGTTTTGTGTATTTTTCTCCTAAAACCATGTATATTTTTCCTCTTTCTTGTGTTTCCAGGTGTGGTTAGCACAAATATAATAATAGGGGCTATTGCTGGCACCATTTTAGTGTTGGCTCTCGTTTTAGGAATAACTGGTTGGGGTTACAAGTAAGTAAATTTTGTTCTTAATACAGTTTAAAAATACGTGTATTTCATGTGATAGTTGATTATGTTATGAAAAGAATAATTCAAAAAATCTAAAACATCCAAATTCAACAATATTTATACAGTAACATTTTTATTGGATTAACATTTTTCAAGCAATTTTTACATTTGTATGTGGTTTTAGAGAGCTTGATCCAAATTTGAAATTTATTTCTCATTTAGTAATTTCTTTTCCTTTTATTTGATGATCAGAGTATGATTTTACTGTATGTGACAAAGGAAATACCAGAATATGATCTGATTAAATTATAAATGTTTCGTCATGATGAAGTAAATGCAGCAAGATTAGCCTTCAGTCAGCCAGCAAAGCATTTAACCATAGGCTTCCTTAAAGAGGTGATTATATTTAGTCAGCTTAACCTGAAATTAATTCAGGCACATTTTTTGGTAGGCAAGACCTGCAATTTGCAAATAAGGCTCAAATTTTCTCCTACTTGTGTAGAGCTGTCAGTGCTCACTGAGAGGCCAAATGGATTATATTAGCCTGAGTGGTCTTTTCTAGTTTCATATCATTTGTGAATTTCTTATAAAAACAAAGAGATTTATGTTTTTTGCTTGTAGTAAAAAAAGATTCAAGGTACTGACTTTATCATTTATGTTTGGGGGAGCCTGTCTCTTGAGGTCGTTTGTCCCCAGGTGCTTGGTGTGCTTGGAGGGCAGGGCAGGCTCAGCTGCAGGCAGTGCCATGGCTGGGGCACAGCCCCAGTGGTTGGGCATAATGAAGGGGCACAGCCCCTGCTGGTTTGCTAGACTGATGTAGGCTGAGGGCAGCTCAGAAATATGTAAGGGAAGAAGCATTTGGAAGAAAACATGAAGATTAGGGTAGCAGAAAAGTGGGTTATACTGTCTTGGTGTATCACCCTCAACTTCTGGCAATAGCTGAAAAACTGGACTTTTATTTAGACTAAAACGCCAAAAGTTAAGGGCTCATTTTGAGATCCTGTCTAGCCAGTGGGATTAATTTTTGGAGGTTCAGGACTAGAGTGCACCTTTCTCTAGCAGCTTCACAGTTAATAGGTTTAAACCCATCATGAACTGCACCTTACACTCAGCACTGACTTTAGCCATCAACACGAATATGTTTTTCTTGTTTATTCTGATTTAGTATATTTGCTATATTTTCTATTTAGTATATTTGTAAGTATGCTTATTTCAGAAGTGATTTTGTAGAAATATTTTGAGCAAAAATTTCATTCTGTATACAGTGCTTTTTTTTTTACATTTTTTGGTCTTACTGACCATGTGTGCCTGCATACTGAAAACTCATTCTTCTTCCTTTCTCTTCTTTTTATATGGAAAGAAACTACAGAAGACAGAGGTATGTGATAAAAGTAATGGAATGTATCTTAGAAGTCTCTGAAAATAGCTTTTCTTCTCTCTTGCTCATTTACATGCTATAAAGAAAATATTGTGATGGGTATCATATTTTAAATAATATATGAAATCAGTATTCTGGAAATGCATTGCTTGAAATCCTGATTTCACTGGACTCTAGCAAAAATAATGGTTTTTATACTTCTGCTCTAGACTATTTTATTTAGGAAAACAGGAGAATATTTCCAATAAGAGAGACTGAAAATCAGCTATTAGAGATGAAAGTGTAATTGGGAGGCTAAGAACTGAATAATTAATATTAACATGATGTTCAGGAGCCTTTTGAGACAAATTAATTCCTGGAGCTTTGCAGTTAAAAATACAATGCAGTTAAATTGCTGTGTGGACGAAGAGCCCATTCTTTCCCGTCACCCTGTTCGATTGATTCGTAGCTAAACACAGTACTGGCTTCAGCACAGGGCTGAGCTTTCACCATTTCAAGCTTGTGGCCAAAAATAAACCATTTCCTAGTGACTTGCGTTTGGCTCCTGGAAGACCACCTCCCTTTGATCAGGCATCTGCCTGGCAGATGGGTCCTGTGGGAAGGAGCTGGCTCCTTCCTCTCCCAGTCCCCCACAGATAAGAAGATTTCTCAAATTCCCCTGTTTTCTGCTTGTGTCGTTGCCTTCTGGTCCAAGCTGCTGCTTTGTTTGTTGCTGCTACCCGTTGTGCTTGTTCTCCATTTCCCTTTCTGTAGTGCTTTCTCTGCCAGGCTCAAAATATTTGTAAAAACTGGAAAAGCACTGTCAAGTGCTCGTTGTGTGCTACAGGGTCAGATAGGCCACAGGTACAGTAATAAGAAAAAGGCAGTGCTATTGAAGTCAAACCTTATGCAGAGCTTGGTGAGTAGGGAATGCCACCCAGCACAAGGAAGGCAGAATTTAAGGGTTTGGTGCTGCTTAGGGGAAAGTGATGTATTTATAAATGCAGACTAACATGGCCATCAAGTCATTCTACTGTGGATGTTTCAGTATTGGCTGAGGACAGAGCAGACAAAACCTTGAAACAGAGACAAGAGTCCACCCCATGTATGTTTGCATTGGAATATTAGAGAATTAAACTTCTTCAGGTATCTTCATCTCCAGAAATTAGTTTATGGCCAGAGAGCTGTGAGTGTGCAGCCAGTCTGCAGCTGTGTGTGAGAGCCCAAGGCAGAGTGGAAACCAGCATAAGCTGAGGCTTCTGAAGGTAATGGAGGACTCCATCATTTTAAAGATGATGGAGATATTTAGTAACTAAATCTCCTTCATGCATAAAATGAAGTTCTGTAGGCTGACTTCTAAATAGAAAAATTTTGGCTAAGTACAAGGAGTGCTTCATAAATGGAAAAACAGATATCCACCAGATTGTCCAGACTGTCCCTTTTTTTTTAAAAAAAATGAATACTCCTTAAATAACAACGAAAACAAGCCATTATAATATTTTTGAGCATGACATAAGGATGATACTTGGTACTGATAAACAACCGAAATGAGTAAACTGAAAGTGGTAAGAGCCAATTAGCAAGGATTCTGCCAGCTGGGATAGTGTGGCTTTAAAGGGCACAGATACACGGGAGAAGTTATTTCTGATGGAGTAGCAAGAGAGCAGTTTGCTAGAGGAACCCTGGGGAGCAGAGCTGTCCACACTGAGCCAACACTCTGAACACACCCATGTGCCAGCCAAGGGAGGGAACAAGAACTGAAACTCGGGAGGTGTTAGAAGGTGGAGTGTGGAAGTACTGCATTGCACTAATGATTTATGTGCCATATAGTTACATACTTTACATCAGAAGCATTAGAAACTCAGACATGGACTGAAGAGGTCCCAGTTCAGATCTGTAGTTGGACACAATCTGAATGTGAATCAACCTGATAAATCTTAATAGGGGCGGACTGAAGCAAAAATGTCTTGGAAAGTGCAAGGCTGAATAAATACTGATACTGATATTATGAGATAGTCAACTGTCAAAGTAACTACTTACACTTGGGAGGATTTTTAAACCTGGTGGAACTATAACTGGAATATTTGCATGGCAGTTTTTTCTGCTGGCGATGAATTCACCATCTGCAAAAACTTTGCATAACTTGATTACAAGTTTCTAATGCACAGATAGTTTTATGCACCATAACTGAGCTTCTAGTTCTGGAAAAGGATAAACTATGACATTACTTTTGTGTGTCTTGGCAGATTGAGTCTACTACTGTTGTAATCAGGAGTAGCTGAGAATTTCTGACAGTGGTGTTAGTTCCCTTACACAAGAAATCAGTTAAAAAAACAGGAGGTTTTTAATCCTCCTGAGGTTTGAACAACTCAAGAGGTTGCTATTCTTGAATTCAGTAATGATCACAAAAGTTAAATGGAAAGCATCTACCTCAGAAGGAAAAAAAGCATTCACTTTTCCTGAACTCCTCTTTGATGCAGGCATGTATTCAGCTCAGGCTCAGTATTAGTGCTGCACCTGAGGGTGCTTTTTGTCACCAGCATGATGAGCCATTTGAAATATCTGGACTGGTTATCCAGTGTCTCGAGAATCACAAACTGTTCACTTTGAAAATTGTGATCAGAGTTTACCAGTGAAATATTCCTTGTTTTCCCTTTCCAAAACCACATAATCCACTTTTCTGCACATAACAGAAGCGAGTGGGAGTTTTCTCTCAGATGGTTGAATTATTTATTAATAGCCTTATCGTGTGTGGTTATCAGGTTTTCTCAAGGATTGCTATCCTTACCTCTTTCTTTTAAACTAATGTTCATGCATGTTTGTGTGTGTGCTAGTTCCTGTCATGTTTTCTGACTCTACAATGTTTATTACACTTTAGACAAATACCCCAGGGAGATTATGTAAAAAAGCCGGGAGAGGCCGACTCTTTTTATAGCGACATGCCTCCTGGAGTCAGCACAAACTCTGCATCTAGTTCTAAGAAGAGGTCTGCTTTTCTGTCGCATTTTCAGATTTCTACCTATTCCATCACCCATTATTCCATTAGTCAGAACATTTCATTGTTTTGCAGCAGGTTTGACTCTTTCTTATTTCTTTGTGGAATGTTTGAAATAGCATCCTTTTTGCTTTGATTACTGATTTTTCTCCTGTGTCCTGAGCTAATTATTATGATTAGGCCAGAATAACAAAGTTTTGCATTGTAAACCAATTTTTGTTTAATCAAATTTTTGTAATATCCCTGCTTGAGATAAAAATATATTTAATAATAATAATAATTGCTGGCTGAAAAAAAATAAATAAAATGACAACTTTTTTAATCATGGTCATGTAATCAAAGAAAAGGAATATTGTCTTGCTTCAATAATAGTTATAAACATAAAATGTTCAATATAAATGTTATTTTTATATCTTTATTTGTCAGTGTCATTAATTCAGTGTGTTGACTTAGACTTCTGCTGTCTCATATTAAAGATGATAGTGATTGCATTTTACTCCGCTTACTAGGCTAGTATACTAAATGGTCACCAAGTGTTATCTTAGAAAATAATTTTACGAAGAGTTTCTTTAGTTTTCTGCTTGCTGTCATTAGATTAGAGAGAATTCGATTTTGCCCTTGATCAGATTTCACTAATTCTGTTTTTGTTCCAGTTGCCTAAAAAATCCAGCATTTTAAGAGGGAAGATTCATTTGAAAGCATTGAGAGCCATTTGTAATTGCTAAGATCATGATGCTTGCTGTTCCTCTGCAGTTAGAGATCTTTTATATGAAAATGTCCAGCTAGCACTGTAAAACAATTTATGAGAAGCACTGTGTCCTAGAGGGATTGACAGTCGTGAACTGCTTTATAGGAAAACTGCAATTATCAGTTCTTGTCTCACTAAGCAGCCTACAACTGTGCAGTTGATGAAGCCATTTTCTTTGCTATTATTTCAATGAAAGTAAAGAGAAATGTATGGAAGGGACACCTATGTAGTGACTTTTGCTGTTTTGGTATAGCAGCTTGATTATACAATATATATATGTATATAATATATATATTGTATATGTATACATTATATATATGTATATAATATATTATATACAACTTCATTCAGTTTGTTCTAATGAATATGTTATTAGGAAAACTCCAGTAGTGATTACTTAATTATTTCTAATTTTTAAATTCAGCTTTTTAGATGTGTGGGTTGTTTTTTCAGGAAGCAAGCATTAATCTTAAATTATGCACTGTTTGTGTTGGAGGATCTTTTTTAATTTGGATAAAATTTTGAAAAAAAAGTCTTGGGAAAGCAAGTTTTCATAGCTTTGTGTATCAGGTTTAAATACCAGTTTAAAAAAGTTATTTTTAAATGACTGTAATATAATATGTTTTTTCTTTCATTCAGTATCTGTGGTTTTTTTCATACTTCATTTATTTCATATGTCTCTCTCTATTATTTGTTCCAAAAAGCTAATGGTTTCTAAGGTCTGTCTGTACTAGAGAGTTTTGTTGTTCCCACCACCAGTTCAGGTATGTTGTGCCACTGTCAAGTCTGGAAAAGTAAGTCTGACAAATATTCCATTAACATTGTGATACAGCTGACATAGTCCTTCCATTTTAATTCCCAGAGTGCTACCTCCTACCTTCCAAGCTGGTTTTGGTTTGCTCTGCGTGCCGGTAGGGATGGCATCTCTTGGGAGGTGTTAGAGTGACTGGGCCATCAGCTGCCTGGGCTTCTCCATGCTGGAAAGCACTATGAAATATTAGTTGCTATTCAGAGGATGTTCAAGGATTAAGACATAACTTTATGATAACTCTTGCTATTATGAAATAGCAAACACCAAAACCAGTATATAGCAAGACATTCCTGAACCTGAAAAAGACCTTGAGTAGGAGGAAATGTGTAAAAATCTGTCAGTGGATCTGTTGTTTCTCAGACCTTTCATGATGTGGTTAAGTTTGAGTTAATGAAACCCTGGGCTTACTTCAGTGTGGCTGTGATTAGCCTGATCTTCTAGAAGCTGAAGAGCATCTCTCAAAAGCCTGCCCTTCAAGGAAAGCAGAGACTGAAAAATGCGAGTATCCAGACTCAAAAACTACAAAAATAGTTCCTTTAAGCAAGACTTTGTAATAAGTAAGCCACCTATAACGAATTTTTCAACTTCCTCTTCTCTTTTGGAAATAATTGTAGATCTCGTGGCAAACAGCTAAGCAGCAGCTCTAGTTCAACAAGAGGCAGCCTGTTGCAAAACCCCACGCTGGACATCACCGCATACATCTCTGGCTCTGAGAGGGAATACAAGAGGAAAGAAAAACCAGTTTTCACCAAGCACCTAGAAAAAAAAGACTATTTTTGGCTTTGAGTTTAGCATTAGAATTATATACTGCAGCAACTGGTTAATAAAATATAAACATTCAAAATTAGCAAAAATGAGGCAGAGTAACCCCTCCCCTGGCACTACCAGCTCTGGGTGGGAGGATGCTCATCACAAACTCCTGAGCCCTTGAGACTGGCAGCAGTGGGGTGAGGGAAGCTGTCCTGGCTTTCTTGCAGCAGCACAGGGAGGGAGTGGGCAGCCTGCAGGCGGGGTGTGCTTGACTGTGAGGTGAAAGCCTTGAAATGAGCACAGTTGTAAGAGCATCTTCCATCTAGGAACTGAGGCAGAGCTGCAAATCCAAAGGAAATCTGGTGTGCGCAGGTGTTTGTGAATTCCACAGCAGACAAGTGAGAAAGCAGTGCTGATGCTTGGCTCTTGAACGTGGGCACATGGAACTGCTGCAGGGACAGCTGCAAGGCATAACTGCAGGGTTTAATCAGAAATCCTGGATGCTCTGCTAGTGCAGACAGACCTTAGTCTGTGTTTTGTCACTGGCCTCGGGAATGTGACCGAACCGCTGAGCTAACATTGATGTGAGACAATACCCTTAACAATAACCGCATCTGAGCCCTCCTATTCCAGGTCAAATGGATTATCTCATTCCTGGAGTGAAAGGATCCCAGACACAAAACATATTTCAGACATTTGTGAAAATGGGAGGCCTAGGAGTAATTCTTGGCAAGGTAAGTGTGAACCACTGTGCTGGCCACAGTGGAAACCAGCCTCTGGACCATTGCTGCTCCGCTGAAACTTTAGCTGATCTTAGGACAGCAGCATGACTCCTTAAAATTGTGGTAATTGTTATTAACTTGGAATTAGGATTTAGCAGCACCCTACCTTTTTTGCACAGTGCCTTGTCACAAAGAAATTACATTGAATTTCTCCCTCCAGTGTGAGCTAACATGAAAAAGAGAAGGAAGTCTGTTCACTATTACCAGCTTCTGTGATTTTATCAGGCAGCATTTGGTTTTTTTCTTGAAGTGTAGTGATTTTATCGAATAACGCCTGAAATTAGGGAGTTTTTTCGCTCTGCACAGTTGCAGCAAAAAGTAGAGAAAGGTTACCTAAGTGTCTGAGGTAAATCAAGAGGAACGGACCTGTTAGATTTAAATGGTTAAAGTTAGAGGTAGCAACTCTTTTGCTAAGGATGCAAAAAGAATATACAGTTTGGCATGGGGTTCAGGTGAGTTTCAAGTTGTTTTACTGTCTTTGTCCTTTGATTTTTTTCAGGTAATATAGGCGGAAACAGAAAGAAAGTCAGAGGCAAAAGATTTAGGCCACGGTCTAATTCAACTGAGTAAGTCTGAATTTAAAAAAGCAAAGCCAAAAAGTAGAGTTTTCATATTTGTGTTTCGTAGATGGAAATTAAGAGTACTGAAAAGTAGACAGATGCATTTTTGCTCTGTGGCCCATTCTGATTGCTGACTGATAATCTGGTAAATGGTTTGGCTAATGTATTTCAACCTCTTTTTATGTATTCTTTAAAAATTAACTATCAATTTTCTTTTTTATGTAGGCTTCCTCACAGTCGTTCCCATAGCAATTCCCAATGATGGTGGCAGGCTGCACCATCACTGCAGGCTTTTGTCTACAGTTAACTGCCATTGCTGAATGTATCCTGGTTCAATACTGAGTTTCTGATAACCTGTTTCCTACCCTTGTCTTCACCTTGGGTTGGGCCACTGCAGAGTTAGAGATTTGTATCTCTGCATACCTTCCTGGAGGTTTTAGGAGAGGTATCTGCTTTGAGAGTACCTTGAAGTTTGCCATTGTAAGCCTGAAATAGCCAGTCTTGAGTAAGCCCTGTGATAAATGGGTAATTAAAATCTCTACCAAGTGACTGATCCCCAGACTTTTCCAGTTTGGCTTATTGATTTATTGGTTACATTTCCTGAAGAGCCCATGTGTGCAGCGCTCCCCACACAGAAGGAGCCTTCCTTATGTACTTAAGCCTTGTTGGTTCAGGCCCCTCTTGTGAATGAATGGTGAATGGCTGGGAACCTCTGGGCTTTTCAAAAGCACTGGCCTGCTCTTACAGCACTTAATGCCACATGGGAATGGCCCCTTCTTTGACCATGGTGGCAATGACAGTGCCCTTCCCCATATCATGACTACTAACTTTGCACCTTGATGGGCAAATGGGCTTGATACCAACCCTGCTGGAAACTAATAATGCTAACTGCTCTCTGGGCCACATTTTCTTTGGTTTGGGGATTTTGAGTTTGTTCTGAAACTTTTCTTTCACCTGCAGTGCACTGTCTTGAGGTGAGTAGGCTCAGAAAGGGTTCATAGAGAAAACCCTATGTTACAAGTTACAGAAATAATACTTTGATGCACATTGCAATTATAACATTGCATGATCAAAATGGCATCATGGAACCAGAAATTTTAGCCCTTGGAGGAGTTTATCTCAAGAGTCTCTGTGCTCTTTGTCTTTGTGCTGATAAACTCTTACTGAAATGTTATTTTGCTTGTTTTCTCCTTGCATGAGATAGTTTGATAAAATCAAAATTAGTCTGGCCAAACTGCCAAAAATACAAATGAGGTTTGCTCTGAGAACTTTGGAGCACTAAATAAGCGGGCAGACAGAGATATTGTGAGTTGGAAATCTTTTTCCCTGTATATTTGTTTCTCTTTTAAAGGTGCCCCTGAATTTCCACCTAATTCTCTGCTTTCCTTCTTGCTGCTTGTTCTGGTGGTCTCTCAATCCAGCAGCAGCCCTGATGCTACAGGGAGGACGCTTGTACTTCCCAAGGGCCATGCAGCAACCTTTTGGGGATGAAGCACAGTGTGTGTGTTCCTGGGAGAGGTCTGCCAGGCAGGAAAATACTGTTTCTCCTCATCGGCTCTGTCCTGGACTGCACAGGCCTGAATGGCTTGTCCGAGTTTCCCTGGCAGTCCTGTCACCAGCTGGAGAGGGAGCTGCCACTGAATGATCCACATGCTGTGTCAATTCAGTGGGGAATGGAGAGAATTGCTGATGGCTATTAGAGGGCAATTATCTCTCTGGTTAGAGAGACAGCTTGCTTTGCAAGGAGAGAAAATGGACTGAGAATGATCTATCTGTGACCAGCATTTACTCATTTAGAAAAAAGAAAAAGCAACACCAGCTGGTTTGAGGATGCTGCAGAATACACGGAGGCTTTTCCCAGACCAATTTACCTTTCTACCTTGTCTGGGAAATACAGAATAATATTGAACTCTGTTCTGAAGTAGAAAGTCCACCCGTGTGGCCCCTAGGAGTCCAGTAAAGCATACTTGTTGAGATGGAAATAAAAGGATAACAGTGTTGGTGTCCTGTAATTAGCAGGCTGTAGTTAACCATTTTAAAATTGGGTTCATTAATGCCCTACCTTGTGCAGAATTCAGGGTTTTTTTAAAGCAGGAGCACACTAGTGTGGTTGCCTACAAAAATACTTGTATGCATGAATCTGCAGTAACTGCACACATTATGCAAAGGGTTTTTTTTTTTTTGTATACAGCCAAGCATCAAATAGAATTGTGCCATTAATCATTTAAGCAAAATTTCTTAAGGACTGAGCAAGGTTTCAAGTCTGCAGCCCTCACGAGCAGCACTTGCAGGGAGCTGCAAACACTTTGGGCAGCTCCTGAAAAAGTCCTGCTCACACCTTTGCATGACCCTTGGACCTAACATACGTCAACAAGGCTTATGCTAAGCATAGAGCTCTGAGGAGACTGCTAAATATATTTTGGGACATTTTTAAATGTTTTTGGATATTTTAAAACAAAATTAATACTCTTTACTAAAGGCACATGTTTCATTACATGTAGAAGAAATGCCAAGAGGCCAAATGCTTTTTCAGAAACATGGTTGATAAAATGGCCTGATAAGTAGTTCTCTATTAAAATCAATTAGAATTACCCAGGAATGATGAGAGTTTTCTGAATAAGTTGACAGCTTAATTGGGAGCTTGTGTTAAAACAGGTCCCAGGAACAGATAGCAATTCAGACCTTTGTTAATTTGCACTGCTTTTCCTATAAGCATTTGTCTTCCTCGTTGTTATAACTGATACGAACGTCTTTGGTTTAGACTTTCTATTATATATTGTCTTTTTGCAGCCGGGTAACCCATGCATCTGAGCCTGGGCTTTCTCTCGCCCACCAAATCCCTGCCCAAGGCATAAGCCCAGGGGGTTCCGACCACCCCCAAACAGGGAGTCGGGATCACAGGTCAGTCTCACCTGCCCCTGCATCCTGGGCTGCCATTTTATCCTGTGAAAAGTCCCTTCCCTAGTGTACAATAGTTTCACTGTGGCAAAACACCGTGACTGCTTGGAGGTGCTCCTGCTGATGCAGCGCTAGCTACCCTTCTTCCTCGCCAGCCTGAGGAGTACAAGTACTCTTGAGCCCAGGACTTTTGCCTTGTTGCATGTTGCGCTACGAGCCAAATCGAGCTGTTGGTCTAGCTCTAGGCTTATGTGTAAGGACACCTTGTTTTAAAGCAGAATTTCTCACTCAAAGGAAATGTGGATTCTGGCCTTCACTAATGAACATGTGGCCAGAAGGATCAGCCTGAGGGCTTTCCGATGGTATCATGTAGTGTTCTGCAGTAACTTGAGTTTAACCTTTTTGTAACAGATGGATTGAGGTGGTGAATGATGGTCTGTAATACACCCAGACCCAGAAAACCCCGCAACATGGTTGTGCAACAACTGCATGCTTTGATACCACCTTACACTGTTTTCTAATACAGGAAGCCAGATTGGGAGTGTTTCATGGTTACCAAAAGACCCTTTCAAATGAAAAAACGCAAGTCAAAAGTATTGCAGCGAGTACAAGAAAATGTACAATTAAAGCTAAAGCTGAAGTTTATTAGTTCCTGGTGATGCTGGCATCAGCCTGTTGCTTCACTTGTGGTTCATCTGTTTTGCTGCACTACCACTTTTGACATTTTCTTTCTCTAAGATTCCAAGATGGAAAGCATAAAGCACTCCCGATTCCTGATAAATAAGCGAGCTGAGGAAGCTACTTAGAAGCACTTGTGGCTGAGGGCGAGTACTTTCTGAGAGCTGTGGCTGTGCTTGCGCGGGGTGGGGAGGAGACGTTCCAGAGCAAAAAAGGAGCAAAAGAAGTTGAAAAAGTGCTGCTGCTTTTGTTGTCATCGTGGTTTGAAATATGGAGGGGGTTGAATGACATGATTTGGCCCAACTTTTATTCATCTGAGCAATCCCTTGCAAGGCCTGTTCCCATATGTGAGGTTGTTGGAGTCAAGCCCATAAATAAGGGTGGCAAGAACTGGCCCAGAAGTATCAAAAATAACTTAAAGAGGAATTTTCTTTCCCATTTTCCTTGCTTAAAATTTGTTTCCTATTTCACTGTGCTAGTCTCTATTATATAAAGATGGTGATCACAAATAATCATTTGATTGTTGCCATTTGTATATAACAAGAACAAACTTTAAATTGGTCCAGGCAGATTCCTGT
Source organism: Gymnorhina tibicen (assembly GCA_013399875.1). NCBI lineage: Eukaryota > Metazoa > Chordata > Aves > Passeriformes > Artamidae > Gymnorhina > Gymnorhina tibicen. The sequence goes on from VXAZ01000550.1 coordinate 1,024,263, forward strand.
TTTCTGCATCGCCCTTTTCTCTTAATGTGACAGAGGGGGAGGAATTTGCTTATCTTGCTATTGGGAAAAATTTGTTACAAAAATGTTTTCTTCTTCCCTGGTAATATGTTATCAGATAATTAAACATCATCTTTATTTCATAATTTTCATTTAACTAATATGAATATATAGCTCAGACTTTTTACCTAAAAACTGTGGTTTTTGGTGTCAAGATTGCTTCTGTAAAATGTGACATAACTCTGCAGCCCACCTCCATTAAAGCCAAACTAAATGAACAATGAAGAATTAGAGGGTTGTTTGCCTATAAGTGCAAAAATTGTCACTATAGTGGCAAAAAATTCAAGCCTTTTAACACACTGAGGCTGAAATTCATTCCTGTAAAAAGGGTCAAGCCCAAGATTCTGTGCTCATTTAGCCATTATCTTGCAGTTTATCTAGATGGGTGCAAAAGTGTGTCTTTGGCAAGCAAACTTCATGATTGAAGCCAAAACGCCCCTTCATCCTTATTTTGAGATCATGAGGGAGTTCAAACCGTGAGTGTAATGCTGGCCCTCTGCATAGGAGTGAATTTTACCCTTAAGACATTAAATGAATGATGTATCCCAAAGAGTTTCCAGATTAATCAAACATATGAGTCTTATTTTAGGTCAGATTTTCTCATGCAGTTGTACACGTTGCCTAGTCCTCACCCAAATCCATACTGATTTATTTGCCATATTCACTTGCATTTTGGGGATGAAGACATCCTTGCTAAGCTTGTGCTGTGTGTTCTCAGATTTTCTATTCTTGTTCTTCTGCTTTCTCTGTTCCTTCCATTGCTTTCTGCAGGTATTTAAACCCATGGTTCAAAAGAGAATATAATGTAGCTAAGTGGGTAGAAGATGTGAATAAAAACACAGAAGGACCATACTTTAGGTATTTTGTAAATTAATTCTATAATTCTCATTTTTTAGAGCTGTTCCAGCATATACAAATATCTTGAGGCTCCTATCTTGTATAAATCAATACAAGTTACTTAGGTGCAAAGGGCCCCTCTTCTTTTGCTGCATTTTGATGTCTGTTTTTGGCTTCATGTGCAATTTACAATTCTTTTTCTGAATGTTTTAATGAAGCCATTGAAAAGGGTGTGTGTAGTGCATGCATTCCCACCATCATCTATAGCTTGTAGTAGCTTTCTCATCATTTTATGCCAAGTAGTGTTTTATGGGCATGAGACATATTTATCACTAATGAAGTAGTATTACCTTAACTAGAATGTTAATTTACTGAAGCAAGTGGTTTCATAACACATTGACTCTACCTACTGTCTTATATAGTGCATACTAAAATTTAAATGAAAAAAGAATAAAAAGTATTTTACCCTCAGCTTGCAATGAAGTAATTTATATATTGTAATTGGAAAACTAAATGTATGAGAATATACTCTGTGCTCTAATTATCAAACTGCTAATTAATCTGTTACAAGTGAGGTAGGGTTCAACCAAAAATATCACTTGTTTTTGAAAGGGAAAAGTGTGCATTATCTGATACATTCCAAGTTACAGAGAAAAAGAATGCATGATGCTGGGCCCCTGTTGAACATGAATCAAGAGACTGAGAATGTTGCAGTAGATTCCCAAAAGACACAGTCCCACAGCTGAGAAAGATCTCTGCATCAGCTGAAAAAATGAGCCAGCATAGGAGAGAATGGAAGACAATTTATGACAAATAACATAAAGCATGAACAAAATCCATGGAGCTGTAAGTGGACATATAAAAAATGAAGATAATTATAGAAACACAAATCAAAAGAATAATAAGCAACTTCTTCAGCCAAAACAGTGAAGGATGGTAAGAACAAGCAAACAGAATCTTAATAATTTTGCTATACAAGTAGACCTAATAATAGTGCAGCAGGGCAGAAACATGCACTAAATGTGTGCAGTGTGCATTCGGGAAAAAAAAAGTGATGGGAGTTGTATCACAAGATACAAATGAAACACTTTTATTCCAGTAGTAACACTTGCAGACATTAAATGGCAGGATAGGAATTTAACCATTTTTAGATCTAAAACCATCCTGAAGTCTTCAAAGAGCATAAAATAGTTACTTTTAAAAACCATTTGTGTTTGCTTTCAACACCTCATAAATCACAGAGTAAGCTGCAGAAAAGCTTTCCAGTGAACAAATAGGGAAAAGGAGTAAACTTTAGCCTGTCAGCCCTGATCTCCCTGAAAAGGGAGAAGAGATCCCTGGTGCAAGAATCCAAGGCTTACAGGAGGTCATTGTGATTGTGCCAGTCGGTATCAGACAGGTCTCTTGGTACTTGGACATTCCAGCAGGGAGTATGGTGAGTCTGGTTGTTTCAGCCCTGGGATAGAAGGTCCAGTTCTAGTGTCTGCAGTTCAGCAAGCATGTTCTAGAACTGGGCAGATCTAAGCCCAGAGGAACCACAGAAGAGACTGCAGAGCCTTGGGCTGTTCAGTTTAATGGAGCAGCTGAACACTTGCCTGATCATGAAGTCCACATCACTGCATATGGACCAAAATCTTTGTGGGTGGGAGGTCCTTTCAATTAGCAAAGTAAGACTGATAATGACAAAAGGTCACTGGAAGCTGAAATTAGGTAAACTCACATAAGAAGTGAGGTGTGTTTTTATTACCAAACCTTTTTCTAAAAACAGCCTCTCGACCTTTATTGTTCAGGCAAGGTCAAGAGTTGCCTGCCATAACATAACCCCATAGCTGTCTTTCAGGGTTTTTGTATGTATTTTGTGGTAGCCATAAACAAAGACATCGATGGAATATGAAGATAGGACTATTTTAAATTAGGTTACTTTAAACAGTTTAGTTAAACAGGTTTAAAAATCTGTATGCGTACTCATAATTTGGTTTTCATTTTTTAATATCGGTATATCTTTATTTAGTAACTAGATTAAATTGATGGGAGTGTACCCTGCCCCTGAGGGTATTCAGCTGTGACACTGAATGAGTCACATTTCTAATTGTGTTTGAGATAAACCAAGCATTTTTGGCGTGTAGATGAGGATAAAGTTGACCCATGTGAGTTTTAAAGGCTATATATCAGCAGAGATGAAACATAAATCAAAAATTTTGCACCATAGAAGCTTACTAATAGTGATTAGTAACTGCCTGCAGCAGTTACCTTTAGAAATGAGAGAGCAACTAGAATAAATTTAGAAATTGTTATTGTCCTAATTAAATAAAGTAATCATGGGGAAGTATTCTGCAGACACATTATAGAAGGCAAAGGATCAGATCTCCTGAGATGAGTTGCCATGGGTTTATAAGAGTTGAACTAACAGTTTCTCCACAAAAATCAGATGCAATTTTGCTTAATGATAGCATGGACAGCAAAAGACTGTTCCTAGGAATGGTGTGTCAGAACATCTTGTGTCTGGGTTTTGAGGCGGGGCCTGTGAAGTGATTCACAAACAGAATGAAACAGATCTTGCTTGAAAAACCAGAAAGTCAGGCTGAAGTCAGACTGTCCAGCTGGTACTATATTTTAGGAGTCAGAGTCCCAGCATGAGTCCCAGGATTTACACGAGATATTTAGCTGAGTAATATTCAGGTCGCTAATCATCTTTGATTTCTCTGTTCTTTTAAATGTGTACTGAAAGTAATACTGCTGTTTTGTTTGTTTCCCTGTAGTTTTAGGAATAATACGCTGATGACTGGTGCTGTTGTAGGAAGAGTTAGAAGGAGGAAAAATGACAAAAACACTTGCTGCAATTCCTAGGAGTGTTGCAGATTTTCAGAAAATAGAGATATTAGTCATCACCAAGGTTTTCTCCATCTGCTTAAAAACCTTATATAAATCATTATTTGTCTCTCTAACACCTGATTTCCTAGTTAATTTTTTTTCTAGTCTACAAGTCTAATGGGTATTTCTATATAATTACTTTTTATTAATGATAGTAATAATAGTAGCTGATGTCTCTGGCACAGAAAACTCCCAGGTATGGGATTCTCATCTGTAAGAAAATAAGATCTGTGAAGAAAAATCTCATTTTCCTGCTCAAAGTCTAGTCTAGATTTTAATTTTGTGTCCCAGGCTGTAACCACATAACCCCAGCAATAAACTCAGGCAGGAAGCCTTTCCCTGATTTTAGCTTTGCTGTAAGGATGTTGTATGAATGTGCTACTACTGCTTATTCTTGTTACTGCCAATTGCAATGTCCACTGCACAGGCTGACCTTGTGAAATATGGTTAAGGATTACTCTGAATTCTCACTGAATCTGAAAGACTTGGTGGAGCCATGATGGAATCAGAAAACAAACTGCCAGATGCCCCAAACATGGCATTTCTGTAGATAATTATAAACTAAAAAGACTAGAAGGCACCTTCTAAAGCATTGAGCTGCCTACATTTGATTTAATGCAAGTATTTACAATAAATTATATTTTATGAGAGTTATTTAAACACAAAAGTAGTTTACAGACAAAAGGGTTTTTTAAGATGGAGATCCAAAGCACATAATTAGAAGGAAAACAGCCGTCCCATATTGGAAGGGCATCGAGAAGGGCATGGAAGGAGGAGACAGCAGGCTGTCATTTCCCTCCTATTTCTAATGTGCTTTTTTGTCCTTGATTTTTTCTCAGTTCCTCTTCAGCTGACCATCTCCATTACCTTCCTCTGTGAGCATCCAGCTGAGGCCAAAGCCATGACCAGCCCTTGGCAAGCTGCTCTTGCTGAGGTAGCTCGAGACTGTGCTTAAAGTAAAAAACAAACTAGCAAAACTTTTCGCTATTATAACCAAAGCAAATTATTGGTATTGTTGGCAAACAATGAAAAAATGCCTACTGATGTCAGTAGGATGAGGATTTTCTTTCAAGAGTTAGGGAGAAGAGTTCATTGAAGCATGTGAGTGCCTGCTTCTGAGGCACAGTTCAGTTCACTGCTCCAAGTGACGGCTCAAGCCATAGCCATTGTCTCTTCTGCAGCCCCTCCATGAGCCTCCTCTTCCCTCTGCTGCTGCTCTTTCTGAGGAAATGTGTGCACATCTGTGTCTTTTAAAAGGAACTTATTTTAAAATGTTTAGCCACACCAGTGTTTTCAGAAGATCCTAACTTACTAATGTAGGATGATTTAGGCTGATTATTTATGTCCTACAAAGAGTTGAATCCATAGCAGCAAAGATTAGGCTGATGGGATCTGTATTTGAGCTTGAAATGCTTTCACCAGGTTGAATGTTAATTGAATTTCATTACATTATTTCAGTCTGCAAAAGAAACTCACTCACAGTTCATGAACAGTTCAGATCTGTCCGGGCCACCTGCCTTGAGTTCAGCTGAAATGACACTCAAAATTGCAAGATGTTTAGTTGTGTGACCAGGTGACATATTTTGCACTGTTTCTTGTGGGCCAACATTCCCTGTTTAGGGAGGAGAGGCAGAGCAGGTAGGCCCATGGCTGCATGGACTGCTTCCAGATGTCTTCCTGCTGCCACAGTGCTTTGTTGTGAATCACAGGATGGTCTCCACACACTCTTAGTTTTAGCTTTCAGGACAGAAAGACAGACACAAAGTGGCCACTCTATCTTGCTTTCTGGTCAAAAATTAGAATTTTTGCAGTTGAGGTGCATGGCTTCATTTGGGGTTGGCAGTAAAACCCCTAAATCTCTGTCGTGTTGTGCACTGTTTTCTTGTGTAAGTTTCAGCTGGAAGCAGCATTTGGCATGAAAGCTAATGGATTGATTGCAGGAGAACTGAAACCCTAGTGAAAGCTAAGTGGATCCCACCCTTGACCAAAACTGCCAAGTTTTCCTACCTTTAACCCCAGCCTTACCTGCAAGTGTCCCTGAATGCTGTCTCTCCATCCTGCAAATGAGAAAGAGCCAGACATGACCTTTCTCATTTAAAGTATATGTAAATCTGGGATACACAGCACATACACAATTGCAGGGCACAACCTGAAAGGTGATCAAAACCACCTCAAACAACGTCATTTATCACAGAAGACGCATTGTAAGATCTGTGAGCATATGCTGAGTCGTGTATGTTCACAGTCTCAGTAGATGGCACTAAAGATGACAAAAACCAGCATGTAACTCTATAGCAAAAATAAGTGGTGAGGCCCTATGAGGGCAGGGCAAGGTCATTTCTGTAAGTGTGCAACTGCATTCTCGATGTATGGGCTGTAGTGTTGCAGGTGCAGCTGAGCAGCAAAGCCCACATCAGTTAGGTGTGCAAACTGCAGGTGAGGAGGCAGTGCAAAGGGGGTTTGAGAAGAAGGAAATGTAGGCAGCTTTGCTGGAGGCCTGGCCTTCAAAATCTTTGGAAAAGACAGCATTGTGTTTAAGTTATGGTGCAAAGCTTTCTGGCTAAAAGGCTCAACTAGGGATCCTGATTGGAGGACCTGCTTGTGCAGGGAGGATGTTCAAGATGCCCCATCCTTTGGGGTTTATTGCTCCTTCCAGGATCACCTGCTCAGATGAATGGACAGGTAGATTGGCTGTGGCTTTTCCTCTCACTGTGGCCTTCTCTTAGAGTGCCTAAAATGCAAAGAGCCTGTGGTGTGTTGGAGGTGTTGTGCCTGGTGTGGTGAAAGAGATGGGAAATGCCTTCATTCTGTGTGCCACTGCCTGGCTGTGCTACGTTATAAACAGCTTTCTGATAGGGCTTGCCAAGGCAGATTCCACAAGCCCAGTTCCTTGCTTCTAATCTCCAAGTGCATTGTTACAAATTTTAAAATGAAAATTTAAAATTCTACGGCAGCAGTGGGGTAAAATTTGTGAATAATTGGATTACTAATAATATGTAAAATCTGCTCTCCTTATTTTCACTCTTCCCTCTTCTAGATTTTTCATTCTAGATCTACAAATAGTTTATTAGTGATCCATCCTAGTCCATGAGGGGGCAGAGATGAGAGGACTTGTATGGGTAGTGAACTGCAGGGCACTGTTGATAACCTTTCCCTGGAATTTCTTTTTTTTAATTAACCTGTTTTCTTACATGCACTATTTGGTGCCCAGATCCATGATGCTGGACATACAAAAACCTTGTTTTATAGTGCAGTAACTGTTTCAGGGTTTTTTTCCTGAAAACATTGATGTATGTCCAGTTCATCTTAATGGGTGATCAATGTGCAGGTACTGAAGATACACGCTTCCATGTTTGTATAATTGTACCAAAGTAAATCTTTTAAGTGCTGTTGAACTTAGAGGCTACCACGTGAGGCATTAGAGGATCATGAGCCAGACTGGAGAGCTCTCATCATATAATTTCCACTGACACCTTGTTGCTTGTGGCTACCATCAGTCATTGTTTGTATGGGAGGCAAGAGAATGTGCTGTTGTAGGGAGCTACAGACACAACAAAATGATACAGTAGTCCAAAATAAAAGTACAGATATTTAAAGGTACATAAATTTCACATATCCTTATGGAAACTTTCCATCTTCAGGGACACATTAACTCAGAAGATACTAGATAGCAGTGCTCAGGGAGGGCTGAGTGATATGCCTGCACTAGTTAGAGGCCTCTTGTGGTAAATGCCCTTGGTCTGTACCAGAGAACAAGGTGGCCAGGGTAGCTCAATTTTTCTACTTTGAGGCCTTTTTTTTCATTTTACTCTGCCCAGATTTAGAGCCTGATAGGAACCTCTCAAGTGGGAAAAGTGCAGAATCTCAAAACAGAAGCATAAGAGTTTTTCTTGGGTATAAAATTTCAGTCAATAATGTGCTGTTGCCTTATTGACATGAAAATAATGCCTTTCATGTGATACAAGCATTTACTTGCTCCTGCTTACTCTACTCACCTTGTACAGAAATGCTGATTGCCATTGACTAATCAGTCCATTTTTGTATATTCTCATCAGACTCTTTCTTTGGCTGGAACAATATGCACTGTATGATGCTTGCATGTATAACAATTTGTTATTAGCACTTTGTATATGCCTTTGTTACTTCACAACTAACAGTTTGGCCTCCAAATGCATGCATTTGTGTAAATTAATATTACAAAAATAATAGATTTATTTGCTATGTTTGTATCAGTTTAGGAGATGTGTAAGATCTGCATAAAGACACTGCTAATTGCCATTTAGTCACTGGGAGAAGACATTTGTTCAGCTTGTATTTATACAATTACTGTTTCTATTTAGGCTTTATAATGCCATGTTTATCTTTTAGTTCTGTATTTATTCAATTGCAGATTTATTAATTTTATAATGATTAATTACAGTACCGTATAAAACAGTTAAAGAAATAATTTTTATTATGCAATACAATTCTAATAAGAAGTAGCAATTGTTTTTTTATTCCAGTGTTCCTGAAATCTATAAATACCTTTATTCATATAATGAAATTATAAAACTACTGATCAAGCAATTTTATCCCCCTGATATTGAGCTAATAATAAGCTATATACTTGGCTCTGAACCAAGCTTCAGAGTAATGGCAGTTGCTGTTGCAGTGCTAGAATGCAAAGACATCACATTTATTTTGTGTGTTTCAACATCTCAGGACGCTGTCTCCTGCAAAGTCTCCGTCTTCATCCACTGGATCTATTGCTTCCAGCAGAAAATACCCTTACCCGATGCCACCACTTCCTGACGAAGAGAAAAAAGCCAACAGGCAAAGTGCCAGGGTATGTGTCCCTCTTCTCTCTGCATTTCATCAGTGACTTGATTTACTGGTAGTTTTTCAAAAGGAAACTGTGGCAGATTAACACCTTTGACCAACAGGGAGAGCTGGAGTGGCTTTTCCTTTGCACCCTGGAGTTCTGAAGCTGCTGGAAGGCTGAGCCTCTGGCAGCGATAAAGGCCTTGGTGCCTGTGTTTACAGACAGCTTTTCAGGTTGCTCTTAAACCTGCACTGAAGCCCAGATTTCACTGCTTTTCTTATTTCAAGCTGAGAGTGTGCCTGGGACAGCCTTTGGGCTGCAGAGAACAGGCAGCCCTGGAGCAAGCAGTGTGTTTGGCTTTCCTTTCTTACCCCTTCTCCCAGCAACTCTCCTTCAGGCTGCAGGGATAGCTGCTTTATGGAAAGGTAAAAAAGTTCCAGTTATGGAGCATGTGCAGGGCTTGCAGACCTGGAGGGACTTCACTGCTGTGTGACCTGAGCCCACCCTGGCCCCCCTAGAGTGAGCAGGAACTGATGGAACGTGTGGTGGATGCCCCATACAGAGAGATTTCCAGCTGCTCCAAAAGGCTTTTGCTTCCTTTGTGTCAATTCAGACATAGCAGGTATTTGAATAAGCAAAAAAGTCCTGAAATTTGCTTTAGAAGCTTTACTTAAAATACCCTTGGTTCATGTTGTTGATGGTGATGAGATTCTCATCACTGTTCTCTGTCCTTTTTGTTTCAAGAAGAAATGAGTGGAGTGCTGCTGAGGGAACCTGCAACCTGCTTCCCCAGTGCTGCTTGGGGCAGAAGGTTGTGTGAGGTGCAGCACAGGGTCTCCCAAGGCAGCTTGGAACCTGGGCTGTACTGATGTGTCTCAGCCCACAGCAGCTCAAACAGGAAGTCATGCTGCTCTGAGCAGAGTTAGGCAGATGAGAATGGGAAGTTATCTCTACACTAATACTAGTGTAACTCTAAGGTAAAAGCTGTCTAGTACAAGTTTGATGCTACACTGACATTTCTTCTTCAAAAAGAAAACTGAACTCCCAGCTGTGGGCATTTACTATGCTTGACTGCAAGTCATGCTGAAATGCTTGAGTCTATCTGCTCACTTGGTGAACAGATACCTGCCAGAGGCTGGGAGGAGATTTGGAGACCCAAGTGATGTAGATGCAGTTCGCCAGAAAAGCTCCTTGCACTGTTTGGGTAACAGCCTGTTTTGTCTTGGTGTTCAATGTGCATTTGTGTTCATTTTCCCCCTCTCCAGCTATGGGAGACATCAATCTAGCTGCACTGTTTTCCTGGGGTCACATCAGAACTGTTTACTTTGGATTTTATAGAAACTCAGCATCACTGAGTCACTGCACATTCATCTGCTCTTCAGACAATTCGAAAGATCAACAGAGATGCCCATGATATCACAGTGAGAACCTCCTCTCATGTGGAAAGGAAAATAATAAGATTCTTTCTTTCTTTTTTGTTGACTTGTATTTTATGGATTTGATGAACAACCAGAATCATAACCTTTGACAGAGAATAATTAGCCCCGATGTGACAAGGCTGTTCCACATGGTGACAGATACACTTACCTAGAATCCCAACTGCAGTCCATTTGCCAGTCCTGTGTAAGAGAGGTTTTTCTCTGGTTTATTGCAGTCCTGAGTCAGACCAGAGTGGAACTGGGAACGTGCCTCACGGAGAGCCCAGCCGATGTAAACTTGTACGCTGTATGCATGAACCTTGTGTTCTTTACTTTCCACATGTAAGGGAAAAACAACATACTGTAGTAGAGATTAGCATGCAGGAGTAAGAAATATAGGATTTTTTTTTGTGACAGGATTTCAAGCTTTGAAAGGCAACTACTTGACACAAATGGAAACAAACAAAGGTTATACCTTTTTTTTTTACCTTACATGTTTATAATCTCAGTATACAGATTGTATATATGTAAACATTCAATAATGTCAAAAATAGCTGTTATACGTAAGTGTATTTTGCCAAATGCCTAAAGAAACAGTCATGACTAACATCATCACACTTCAGATTTTCTAATATTATGAGCAGACATCCCTGGAAATACAGAAAGTACAGTACTGTGAAACTGTGTCTCTCTCAGAAACTGGTGTTTGACCAAAATCTATACAACTTTTCTGGCATCTTATACTGTCTTGACAATCTCAGTTGTACAGTAGACTGCGGAAACCAGTACAGCAGCACTTTGTCTTAAATCAATATAAGAGGAACCAGCCAAAATCCCTTGTTTAGTGAGAAGACCACTGTATCCTCTCACAGGTGTAAACAAGAATGATTCAGCAGACAAAAGAGTCTTTAAATCATGTGCAGCCCAAACTTACTGAACATTTGGGAATACTTCTAAGTAGTCCATTCAGGATGTGGTGATGTGAAGTCCGTCTGTGAGAGCTGCTGTGTATTTTTGATAGAGCATTTCAGACACTGTTTTAGATGGCAAGGCATAGGCTTATGAGAAGCATAATGATTTCACTGCACTAGATAATAACAGTACTGGGCAAGTGGCCAGTTTCATTGCTGTCTTTTAATTTTTATTTGTTACTGGAATCGCCTTTACCATGCGCTTGAATGCTATGCTTGCTGCCCCTGAAGCGCCCTTGACAATATTTTGGGGCATTAAACTGAGCACAAGTGAATTTAGAATGGGGTGGGGGTAACAACTCTACCATATTAATCTTGTGTTGATGGTTATATTTCTAACACCTGAGACTTCTAAAGGTTATTGTAAAGCAAATGCCTTCTGATTGGGAATTTTCAGTCAGTAAGTAACTGGACCATATTAAATCAGTTTATAATTCTCTGGTTTTCCAAAATTGACTACTTCTTAGCTTAAGGTAGTACCATAGCAGAATAAAACACCCGGCTCCATGTGGTGCAGTTGAATACCCTACCCAACAGCTGTATGATTAATTAGATATTATTGTAATGGGAACATCTATGGTGTTTCTGAATCTTCTACCTCTTTCATGTATTTCCTTTAGTAAGTGAACCCAACACTTGCAGCCTTTTAATGTATTTTTTTAACTTTTACGTCTCTCAATAAAGTCAGATATATGTAAGACTAAATTAAGAAATGTTTAAAGATGTCGGCAGCTGTAAAGTATGTAAGATTTCTAGAAGTACTATATTTTATGATTAGGCTGTCTGTTGGATTATGACAAAATATTGGCCTTGGCGTTCAAATGATTTTCCTTCACAGTCAACAGGTTCTGGTAAGTATTTGGAAAAAGACAAATATAAGTGAGCAGAAGTGGGTGCAGACTGACCATCTGGAAGGAGCCAGTCACTTGTAATTACTTTAGGGAAAGATTCTGCATTTTTGCGAAAGGAAAATATATCAATGAGCACTGAAAAATATTTTTTGCAAAGATTTACTTTGAGTGTAGATATCTGGATTAAAGATAGTTGATAGCGCGTAGCTCATGAAATTAGGGTCTGAGCCATAACTTGAAATCAATATGTCTTTTGTTGATTTCACTGGACTTTGAGCAGGACCCTCAAGAGGTTCACCCACATTAGGACATTATGCTAACCCAAATGTCACTGTATTACTCTGTCGCCTCAAAGCTGGTTTTCCCTCCCATATTCATATCTTGTCTTTAGTAACTGGACTGTTCATCATGTGCCTTTTATGTATTTTTTTGGATACAAACTGGCATGTAATTTTGAATAATCCCATTAGATTGCTGTGCATATTTTATGTTTACCACTGTTTACCACTCTTCCCTTTCCATTTTGCCTTACCAAGAAGCAGCAAGATTTGGCAGACAGAACTGGATATGATATACTGGCTCTTTCTGCAATGTTCATAGCTTCTTGTTTTGCAAACAGATGGCCCTCCTGACTGTATTTTCAATGTAGTATGTACTTCCAGCTTCTTTTGTTTTGGTATAAGTCATTTGTAGCATATGATGATACAGTTGTGTGTGTAGTGTACTTTTAACAGTCACCTTCACATTTGGAGAGATATGTAGTGACTGGAAGTCTAGTTGTGAGCACTAAGTTTAAGTTAAATAAATGTTGACTTTCACTTTGGTGGTCTAGAGTGAGAATATCACAGCACTTGAGTTTTTGCAAAATTCTGCAGAGAACTTTGCATCAGGGTGGTAACTTGGGAGACCTGAACTGGCAGGGCTGTGTGAGCTTCCCAAGCCAGCGGAGGTTGGAGAGGGAAGTTGTTTGCTTACAAGCTGTCATTTCCTACTTTTAAAATGTAGTGTGTTGGAAAGCTTCCAGATTAATAACCTTGAAGATTGCAAATATTTTTATCCACTGTAGTTAGTTACACTGGCAATAGCAATATAAACTGCCACATAATACCTCATCCAGACTAAAGCAGAGTACTTGTCACTAATATAGCTCAGTCATTTTGACTCATTGAGACTCATGCTTTTATTTTGGTTTTATTTTAATAAATGAACTACTTATTGCCAACTATACTGTAGATGCCTGTTGAAGTGGGGAAGCTATCAGTTCTCAACTAGAAGTAATTGCTCTTATGAGCATAGGACCTGCAGGATGAGCTATACTTAAGTTACCTTTATGGATTTGAATGTGGGAGAAGAATCTTGTGTAATTTATAATAGAATTAATATGACTAACTGATGGAGACTGGAAAATTGAGATCATATCTAAAAATAATGCTGCACAATGATGCCACAGTTTAACAAGTAAAGATTTACCTGCTAATTCTGGATTTGTTGACTTAAGAACTTCAGTAATCTCAGGCAGTATACCAGAAATGGTTGTGACTGATAATTTACATACAGTTTTGTTATATTTAAGTAAGTAGGTTCAAGAAGATTGTTAATTTTCCACAGCCTATCTTTGCTTAAGTTGTGAACTTAAGTCAGTACTTGCCAGTCACCTGAAGTGTGACTTGACTTTGAAGCTGGCTTCTTCCAAATGATTTAAGAGTTCCTGATTTATGAGATATTGAACCTGCTGAGCTCATGTGCTCATGAAATAATTTTGATTGTGATATTGAACAAGTGGACCTTTGAGCTATAGCCTGAATTAAAATCAGAAAGAAATTCTGTCAATAGTTAGTGTAGGAAAATCCTATTACTCGAATCCTTATTGCTGGTCTGGACTGATTGGTGTTGTCAACACTAATGTGACAACTCTTTTCAAATCCAGAGATAAGAATGGGTAGGTGCGCTATTATAGACGTGCATATACTACAAATTCTAACCAATTTTGCTGTAATTTCATTAAGGAATTGATTAGTGGATAGGATGTAATGTGAAAGAAGGATGACACTCCATAATCCTAAAGGATTATGCTCTTCAGTTAGCCTTTAGAATTTGCTCTGTCATCTAATCCCATACCTAGTTGTTGTAAGCAAAGTTATCACACTCCAGTGTAAAACTCAGCGAGCTCCTGTTCTCTTCCATCCCCTTTTCACTCTTACTGAAAAGCATTTTCATGATACATTCATCCACTAACAGCCTCTGAGAGTTGGCTGACATTAGAAAGCTGCTAAATTGGTCACCTTTCCACACTATGTCCTGGATAGGGTCTTTCCAATGCTGTTAATAATAGTAGGTTTAAATGAGGTATTAGGAAGAAATTCTTTACGATGAGGGTGATGGGACACTGGAACAGGTTGCCGAGAGGAGCTGTGGATGCCCCATCCCTTGCAATGTTCAAGGCCAGGTTGGATGGGGCTCTGAACAACCTGGTCTAGTGGAAAGTCCTGCCTGGGGCAGGGGGGTTCGAGCTAGATGATCTTTAAGGTCCCTTCCAACCCAGACTATTCTATGATTCTGTGATCTTCTGCTTGTGCTATAGTCAGGTGATGATCCCTCCCATCTTGTGGATTTTGCACTGGTTTTGCCTGGGGATGAATTAATTTTCTTCACAGTAGCTGTTATGAGGCTGTGGTTTGGATTTGTGCTGAAAACAGTGTTGACAATGCAGGGAATTTTTTAGTTATTGCTGAGCAGTGCTTGCAATGAACCAAGGCCTTTTCTACTCCTCACACTGCCCTGCCAGCGCACAGGCTTGGGCTGCACAAGGAGTTGGGAGGGGACACAGCCAGGACAGCAGACCCAAGCGATATCCTAAACCATACAATGCCATGCTCAGCAACAATCCAGGGGGAAGGTTGGCAGTGAGGAACTGCAGCTCAGGGACTGGCTGAGCACTGGTTTGTTGATGGTGAGCAATTGTTCTCATTTGCATCACTTGTCTTTCTTGGGTTTTATTTCTTTCTCTGTTGATACCCTTTTCATTAATTTTTTCCCTCTTATTATTACTATAATTATTTAGTTTTAATTATTAAACTATTCTTATGTCAACCCATGAGTTTTCTCACTTTTACCTTTCCAGTTCTCTTGCCCCATCCCACTGGGGGTGGGGACTGACTCAGCCATCCTGTGTCTCTCTCACCTGCTAGCATTGTTGAAGGCTAAGCCTCTTTAATCACCAGGTCATGAACCTAACAGTTTCCTGTTTCTATTTCCTATTTCTCTTGCTCCGAGTCTGAAGATCATCTGTTTCTTTCTCTAAATTGAGTATCAGTGTCACAGGATAACAGTGGTCTGTTTGGACCACTGTTTTCAATCACAATGTGATGTTATTTGCCTCATTTTTAAAGAGCTTGAGCATTTCAGTCTCCACTGAATACCAAGAATGGATTATCCATCAGACTGCTGAGCTGATGACCCACTATTTGCATGGCTTCCAAATCATATGACATTTATCAGCAATATGGGATTTGACTTTGATCACATTTGATGCACTCAGTTGGTCAGAGCATGGTATTAATAATGTCAGGGTCAAGGGTTCAATCCCCATACGGGCCATTCACTTAAGAGTTGGACTTGATGATCCTTGTGGGGTCCCTTCCCCAGAATATTCTGTGATTCCTGAAGAAAAATTTGAATAAACTGCATAAATATGTGGAGGTTGTGATCCCATGACTGCATGGTGGAGTGAGGTTCCTGTATGCACATAACTATTATCCTAATAAGGCAAGAAAAAATGAATCAGTGAAACTGATTGTGTAAACATAGCTGCAATACAGAGAGGACTCCCTTAAGTGTGATTTTGTCAGAAATAGGAAGGAAGTGATAGTTTCTACCATCTATGGTAAAATCTCCTTTGACACAAGTATTTTCTAAGTCAGCTTATGAAAACCATTTCTGGTGTCTCAAGTATGGATGCTGATGTAAACTGGAGCCTTGGAAACAGCAGCTTGTGCACCCAGCACACGGTATCTTGTCATTCCACAACAGTTTTCTGCAAGTATTTAGAGAAGCACTACAACAATCAACAGTCCTATGTTATCTCAGCCAAGGAAGGAAAGCAAGCAGTAAAAATAAGTTCAGAACACAGATACTGCTCACACTTGAGACACTGTACCTGGCTTCAGATTGGCTTACCTAGTCAGGTCTGGAAGTTCTAGCTCTTTAAAATCCAATCTACACCAGTTTCATAATCACTACAGCTAAACCAGCTTTAAACGGTTTAAAAACTTCTGCTATTAAGACGGGCTATAATTACAATATAACTCAGAATGAGATGAGAAGAATTTGGGAAAATAAGCACAGAGCAGTTGAAAAGAAACGTTCTCTAAGGGAGAAGTAAAGGTGTCTTAACACAATTTTTAATTGCTAGAGCATAAAATGTCAAAGCAACAGGCTTTTGTTTTTCTGTTTCTGTATTCCTCTGAATAAAAAAGTTTTTGTTTTAAAAAAATCAACATGAGGCCTTAAGACCTTATATATTCTAACTTTAGCATGGAGAGTCTATTTTTACAACCATGTTAGAAATTCTGTATATAGGCCTGACTGACCGTGTAAGTAGAGTGGTACGAGCAGCTAGTCATGCAATATTGTAAGGCTCTGTAGAACAGCAAATGCTGATTTAGTTTGATCATTGGTACAAGAACTCCTGCTCACTGCCTGTGTAGACTCTGCGTATTTTATGCTTGGAAATACAGTCCAGAACATACTCAAACTGTGAATATATAACCTGATTTTTCTTTTCTTAAGGATAAAAATATATTACAATAGGTAATGTTTTATATAGAATACAGTACTTATTTTTATTGTTGCATAAATGCAAAATATTTTTTTCAGAATAGCAAAGCATTACAGAATTTTTAATCTGCTGGAGAAAACACTATTTACTGTATGACCAGTTCTTTCAGCAAAGCTTTTGGGGTGGTATATACCAACTGGCTCTGCCAGCTTCATTTTGTGCTAATGTTTAACTTGAGCATTGCTGTAAAAAAAAAGCTATTTTTTCACTCATACTAGCCATTATTGAGAGAGGCAAGGAGAATCGTGTTTCACCACTGTGGCTGGGCTAGTACTGGCAAAAACAATGATTTGCATCATATCATTGTCTTTGCTAGTTAAAATCCTTTAAAAAACATACCCGATGTAATAAAAGCGTAAGATTTTGACAAACATCAAAATGAAGCATTGCAATTTACAACTTCCTAGCTTTGAGTGTGATATTTTTGTCATAAACATTACAGGCATTGGGCTGTTGAATGAATCTGGCTTTCATGTAGCTAAACAAAACGTTGCTTTTTATAAAATCAAATCGTTGTAATTTGGGGTTCTAAATTCCTGCTCACTTTTAATAATAACAGCGTCACAGTATCCACTTCTACAAACGTATTTAGTACAAATGCCTGTGGTTTTCAATGTTACTAACATATTGTAACATCAGTAAAGTGATTTTCAATGACAAAGACTGTTGTGTGTATTTTGTTCTTCTAAGTTGTTGTATTTAGCACTTCCTGTTTTACAGGTCTCTGTGAAAAAAAAAGATGTTGCATGCATGGGAAAAGGCTAATAGTAGAATGTAGATGTTATTTTTCAAATTCCAGGGTTGAAAACGATCCAGTGAGCTTCTCAAATCTTTGTCTTAGGGACCTACTGTTCTCAAAGCAAATCTAAAATACTATTCCTTAGTTTGCATGTTTGAGGGCAACCTAGAAAAAAAATCTCTTTGAAACTATGCCCAGTGGAGAGCACTCACCCCATTTGGTGATGTAAGCATCCTTCCCAGTATGCCTTGTGGGAAAGAGAAACCATTAATTCTGAGAATAACTGTTTCTCTGAAGCAGGTAACTTGCATATTCAATCTGTTCACTGAATCTACTCTTAATGGGGAAGCAATTTTCACAAAGGTGTCAGGTGGCTTTTTTTTAGCTATGACAGCAAACTCTGTAGTAACTCTTTAGCATCTATATGTATTAGGTTAGTTTCTCTCTAAACTTGAAAGATTATGTGTCTCATCAGTCCCTGTGAATACACTGGATTTTTGAAATGCATATGGAAACAAAAAACTATTTTTTCTTGAGGAAGCTACAATTTTCTCTTGCTTTTGGAACAGTTTTTTTTTCCAGTTTTCTCTGGTTTGTGCTTATAAGATAAGAAAACCCTGTCGGTTCACACTGTTTTCTTGCAGCATTTCACTGCCCAGTAGCTGGCTGGTGCCAAAATACTAATTCAGCCTGGGGAAATAAACTGAGAAAGACTTGAGTTTTGCGTCCTTGGGTCTTGAGTACTTTGGCCCACTTGAGTCAGCTGTCCTCAACGAGTTCCCTCCCAGCCTCTTGCCCACACTCGGCCTATTCACTGTGATTGCAGAGTGAGAAAAAGACCTTGATGCTGTGCAAGCACTGCCCAGCAACAGCCAAAACACTGCTGTGTTACTGATGCTGCTTAGTCACAAATCCGAAACACAGCAGCATTTGGGCTGCTATAAGGAATATTAATTCTATCCCAGCAAAGCCACTACAAGACCAGAAACACAACTAAGCAGAAGCAAAGATGTGTGGGTAATAAACATTTTGGTAAAGATGTCTTACTATTTTTAGGGTAAAAGTAACAGTGTAACGATGAGCCCTGTATCTATACAAAATAGTCTAATCAAGTCCCTCCAGGAAGAACAGCCTTTGTTTCATACTCTTACTAACCTCATCAGCTGTCAAAGTTTTGAACTGCAGCAGAACAGATGTTGGCTGCTACACTCAGATGAACCTGTATGGACTTTGGTCATCCCATTAGAAATACTTTCTGTAGTATTCCATCTGTTTCCCAACTTTATGTGCAACAGGACAATGTACTATGAGAATATGGATGTATAATGCTGTCTCTGCCTTTGAAATTCATTTTTGAGGGTAGAAAGAGAACTAGCTTCTGAAATGAAACTACAAGCAATATCCAAAGGATTCTAAATTTAAGCAGTAAGTACAAGTTGCTTCTTTAGGTGAGACCAGCCTGCTTTGAATTTATAGCCCAGAAACTAAAGACCAGGATTTCATAGTAATCTCCACCAAGCAGGGTATAAATACAGTATCTTCGAGTGAGATTCCTGCTCTGAGGAGCTCTTGTTTGTCCAATGAAGTACATGCATATGTGTCTATATATATGTACATATGTATAGCTTCTTTCATTCCTTAATGCAAAAGTTCCTCCCCAAAAGTGCCCTAAACTACTTATTTAAGAAGTATGCTTTTAACATTCTTCTGGCATTCTTGGCATGTTGTGAAACAACATCTATCACTCCTCTGTGGTAGGCAAAAGTGACCAAAATTAACAGAAGTTTCATTAACTTATTTCATTGGAAAGAAGCGTGAACTACCTCTGTACAGTTGTGCTGCTCCCCCTTTCCATACAACGTCCATCTTCCCCTCAAAAAGCCCTACAACAAAAGCAACCAAAAAACTCCCACCAAACAAAAATCCCATTTTTTTCCCCCTGAAAAGCCTCAGGCAAGCAAGTCTTGCCTGTCTGTATCTGCTTTCATGAACACTCTACAGCATTGGTAACTACTGCTGTGATCTACAAGAGTAATCTGGCAAGAATCTTTTCCAAGTGGGTTTGGCCCTTGTTCTATTAGTTGGCATATTGAAGCAGGAGGGCCACTTGCTAGGGGTTAAAGTGGAGGAGATAGAAACATTCATTTACATGTAACTGAAAGCCGTCTGTCTGCCTGTGAAAGGACAATTGATGCACAAACTGACACAGCACAGCTTTTGTATGTTTAAAAGTGTTTTATGCAGTGACACAAACAAAGCAAGAATCTTACAGGAACAAAGTCCCCTGTACCAGAGCACAAGGCTAGAAGAGTTCTCTGCTATGTTTTCCTGCATCCTTCCTTACAAGTAAGTTCTAGCAGGTAGTCTCATACTCAGTGCATGGTGTCGCAGGCTTCATCTCCAAAAGAGTTCACAAAATAAGCAACCGAAACTTACTGATGTTCTAACAGACCAGTGCAAAATGACCATTCCAAAAGCCCTTTCAGTTTGTAGATCTGTCTTACGTTGTCAAAGACCAGAGAATATGTATCCTCTGAAGTCATACATCTTACTGTTTAAGTCAGAAAAAGGTAAGTTGCACTCCGGAAACTAATTTTAGTGAATCATGGGAAAAAAAGTAGACACATTACTGAAAATCTTACCATTTGCATGATCTGAGTTACACATAGTGAACTGCAAGTTTATGAAAATAAAAGCATCTTTAATAATCACACATTGGAAGTTAAAGACAACAGTACATGAGTAGTTTATATTCATTATCGAGACTAAAAAAATGTGTGTAAAGCGATATCTTCATAAAATATGCAATTTCCAATATTGAGATACACAATCATTGGAGGACTTGGCAAAGCAAAACACATACTGGAATGTTAAATCATGATCATCCACAGCTTGCTTCCTTTTGATTTAGATGCTCATAAAGCTGGAATGTTAAACCATGATCATCCACGGCTTGCTTCCTTTTGATTTAGATGCTCATAACACACTGTATGAACTGAGAAGAGAATAACCACTTATTAGATGTACAGCAGAGAACAAGTTTTTACTTTTTCTCCTACAATACTCATTGTCACTACTTTTTCTGTAAAGAAATTCAGTCCACGAACAGTAAAGCTTTAAAATACATATGAAAATATGCAAATAGTTAATTAAAGCAAAGCATCTCCTTAATGATAACAACAACAACAAAAAAACAACAACAAAAAAACGAGCACACATGGCCCTCCTCCCCCCGCTCCAAAAAAAACCCCCAAACCACCCAAATCCAGGGTGATTTGAATCTGGTGTTCTCTTTTAGCTGCACAGATGTGGTAAGGAAGCCAAGACCCACAAGCCTGACTGAGTGTGATTTAAGTCTTTCCACCAGACCTCCACCAACCTTTCCTGGGAAAAATGCCTACCAAGCTTTAAAACAAAAAATGAAAAAAAAAAAGTCACAGAAAGTGATGCTAGCAAGTGATGTAGCTTCTTGGATCTTCTTGAACCACTCTGGTTAGAAGTTCAGAAAAAAGCACACAACATTTTATAGAACTCTGTAAAATACACAAAAGCTTTTTGAGACAATACTCAACAAGCCCCAGAACTTCTGGGTTCTGTGTGTAGGGAAGGCAGGCACAAACTCAAATCATTACTGATAATGTCTTAAGTTTTTCTTTTGTTTTACCCTGGAATTTTAAGAGATGCCCTAAAATTCACTTACATCATCATAGTGGAAGTTCACAAAACCCTGCTGAGTTGTATCCCTTCTTCTAAAGCATTCTGCAAAAATGCATTAAGAAAACAGAAACCAGGTAAGAAGAATTACAGATAAATAATTTTTTTAAAGTGTATAGTACTTTCCTAAAGTTTCCCAAGTCACGTGAAGGAGAACTGATGAATACTGCAATTAATTCCAAGACTTAATTTCCCATTCTAAATTTTTGTATTTATCATATACAACCCTTTATGTTCTGTTAATAAATAAAGTTTTCCAATTTTGGTAACATAACTTTTCCAGTCTCTGGAGTAAACCCTGCATTAGTATAAAGTCCTTTTTTACATGGGAATTTAAAATATCCTTATCTATAATTGTTGCACTTCTGCCTGTAGACTACTGAAAGAAACCTCTTTCATAGTACGCCAAAGCTGAACTGGAGATAAGTGAACAATCGGGTTTTATTAAATAAAAATATATTATGGAGATGACAGTAACAAGGCTATAATCCAGCATACCAGTGAGAGCTCTGAGTTTCACGCAGCAGGCAATGTAATCATCAAATGCAATCTTTCCTTGAGTGCTGTATCGCTTTGTGATTGCAGTCACAGCCTGTGGGCTCAGTCTAAATCCTATTTGAAAATAAAAAGTCTTATTGCGAAAAGACAGGTAAGTTAACAGAATCCAACACAGGTTTGCATTGGAAATATCATGTGTTAGTTACTGCAGGATGATAACTGTTACTGGGAAATGGTGTAAGTCAGTGTCAGAAGCAAGAACAATTCACAACTTACCCATAGTCATCAAGGCTTTCTCCAGTTCCTGACGATCCACTGTGCCACTTCCATCACTGTCAAAACTTACGAAGTGTTGCTTCCAGCCATTGACCACAGCCCAGAGTTCTTTAAACTCATTAAATCCCAGTGTGCCAGACATATCCCTCTGATTTCAAAGCTAAGAGAAACATTTCTCAACTAAACAAAACCAACAAAAAACGACAAACAAACAAAAAAGGCATCTCTCTGTAGTTAAGAACTCTTACTTGAAGGTAAATATTAGTATGATTTTACTATTATTAATTTTTCTTGTAGAAAACTAACTGAAGTATCCCCCAGCACAGATGGAGGGAATACTGCCCAAAACCTAAGGTCAGAGAACCTGCTCTCCCCACTTCTTCCCGGTGAAACCTGCTAAAGCTATTTTCTCTTTGTGGATTCTACTTTAGTTGACACACTTCTCTTTTACCTGCTGCTATATAACTGTAACCAATTAAACACATAGCTGAAATAAAAATAGATGCCAAATTGTTGTAATATCAGTTCTCTTGTATTCTAAGTGGTTTGTTCAAGATGAGCTAAGAGCCCTTCCAGTTTCATTTCTGTTTTTTTCTTTTTAAGCAGCAAAACTTTCAATTTAAGTTTTGGCTAAAAAACCTCCAAAGATTCCAACCTTACACAGTCTATCTAAGTCTTCCATAGGTCCTACTACTGAATGCCACATACCATTCCATTAGATACTCAAACCTGATTCATTCATGGAACAGGATTTAGGGGGACTTAGATTGTATTCAGGCTGTGTAGTAAAAATACTCAAAATTCATTAGGAAGGATGAAAAATTGGAAAGTTGTCCTGTTTGAAAAACACAGTAAGTGATTTGCACAATACTTTATTCTGGGCCACCAGACCTGACCCTTCATGCATTAAGTGGAGAAACAGTTTCCCAGGCTTAGAGGGATACCACTTGGTGTAAAAAGATTGGTCAGCAAGAGCCTCTTTTATTATTACTTCTTCATTCTTTAAAATTAGTAAGAATGGAGTTTTGTAGCTTCCCAATCACAGTGATCACAAGACCTATCAAGTAAAGGCTGAATGGAAACTACAAAGCATTTGCCAAATGTTTTGGCGCTCTCATCTTTGCTTACACAATGCAAAAATGTTTACATTTCATAATAAAGGATACATCCAGCATTGAGATCATAAGTCTGCAAGTCTCTAAGTTGAAAGCTGTTAAAATCAGAAAAAGGAAAAATAAATTATGTTAAGAGCATAATCTTCAGTTTTGTCTAAACATAAAATTTCAGATTTATTATATTATAAATTGAAATTATATATGAATAATATATTATAATGTATAAAGTATTATGTAATTGGTTCCCCTGTATAAAGGCATACCATGTTTTGATCCAAACAAGAGCCATTACTTGTTAGAAAAACTGACAGTAGACAATTTCGAGGCAATTCAAGCTGTATTTAAAATTAACTTACTCTTATCTTAATCCATAACAGTTTTGGGTTTCAAAGTGGTCATTTATATTCCCCCCCATAGACACCACTTGAGCAAGCCAGTTTCACTCACAGAAGCTGTAAACTGAACAGGAGATATCCCAGCAGAGGAGTCCTGCCGCAGATTTTGGTCACTATCAAAGCTCAGTTCAAACCAAAGCAAAGCATCTTTTTAAGAACTGTCTGTCCATTACAAAACAAACCACTTCAACCCCACAGCCCAGCAGAGTGGGGAACTAAGGAGGCTGAGAAGGCAAGTCCTTGGTGCACAGAGCTGAATACAGAGAATTTACATTTCCAAGATATGGAAAGGAAACCCATTTGCCATGCAAAGAAAAAACCCCAGCTCTGCAGAAGGCACAACTACAAGCGTTTTCTAGTACAGGAAGAAGAATTAGTGTGCTTTAGGTTTGCTTGTTTATTTAAATCATTAACTTACGTTTATATGCTCCTGCAATCCCTGACTGGGTGAGACATCTCTGTAGCTCATCAGCATCTATTTGTCCATCCTTTCGATAACAGAAGATGTATCAGCTATTGTTTTAATACCCTCTCCCAGGCTGCTTATTCCCAGTACCCACTCCATTTCCAGTGGCATTCAATTAGTTACCCTTCTCAAGACATCCTCATAACTGACAAATATACAAATTCCTGGTTTTTTTGAAATTTTAAGTGCTAGCAGAACAAGAAAACGCAGAAAGCAAAGAACTTTGGAAGAAAAACAACACAAACCAAGAAAACATACCTATCCACATGGTTTGGAAAATGCCTCACTTCCAACAAATCCTGCTCAGGGCCAAATAGAGAAAACAATTGACAATTCATGGAAAGCAGTGAGCTGCCAGAACTGGAGCTGGAATTCTAAGTTTTATTCCTCATATCCCCAACATGACATTTGGTTCACAGAGAGTTTAATTTAACCTCATTCAGGAATGGAACATTATGTCTGTAGACATAAAAAATGATGCCATTTCTGTAAAGCATTAGAAGATGAAAAGCTGAGTCAGGGGAGATTTAGGCTGGATATCAGGAAAAGATTTTTCACCCACAGGGTGGCTGAGCACTGGAATGGGCTTCCCAGAGAAGTGATCACAGCGCCAAGCCTGTCAGAGTTCAAGAGGTATTTGGACAACACACTTGGGCACTTGGTGTGACTCTTGGGGTGTCTTGTGCAGGGCCAGGAGTTGGACTTGATGATCCTTGTGGGTCCCTTCCAACTCAGCATATTCTATTATTCTGTTTGCTACAGCATTTTCCTAATGTTTTTAAACCCGTTTTTGAAAGCACTTTTTTTCAAGAACAAGGGTATGCTACTGAATGGTATGGTGGGAACAGCACAGCCTGATAACTTTCAGAAATGAAGTATCATTGTTTATAAGACAAATAGTAGTTCTATGTTAAATGATATTGACAAGGTCTGGGAAAAAAAGCAACAATGTTTTGGTTCTATGTAAAGCTAACAGCAGCTAAACACTAAATTGCTTCCAATCTACTCCATCAATCTAATTATAAAGATGTATTTAACACTTTATATTCACAGGGAAAAAAAAAAGATTTTAAATAGCCATTAATATTAAGTAACTAATCTCTTCAAAGGCTTTATACCTTCTGAAATAAAGATAGGAACTGCATAACTTTAAAATAGAGGAAGATAGAAAAGCATGACTGTAATCAAGATTAACATTACCAAAAAGATGTTCGTCTTTTATTTTTTTTTTAGTAGAACATAAGCAACTTAACATACACAGTGTTCTCCTTTAGACAATGCATATGGGCTATGCAAACAGGCTAAAAAATACATTATTACTTCCTACAAAGACAGACTCAATTGAATAAAGATTTGAAACAATACTTTTTGACTTTCTTCTGTAAACAAAGGAAGCTAATTCATCAAGTCAAAGACAAGATCCCTGTTGTAAAGTATTTCAAAGAAAGATCAGAGAGAACATTATATATTATATAGGCATAAAAACAACACAGAGAGCACCAAACCATAACCAAAACATACTAATTCTACAATAAGTAAATATGGATAACTGAGATGTGGCTTTTTACAGAGTTGCATAGATGGCCATGAAAGCAACTGATAATTTAGCTGTTCCATTTCACTGTCTCCTTACAGGGTTTTTACCTCTGCACAGCCACTTGTTCCAGAAACAGACACCTCAAATTCCAAGGATAACTTCAAAAGTTTCGAGTTCATTTCAGTAAGGAATGATTTCTATGACTGGAAAGTATTTCAGAGTATTAACTGAAGTATTCTTAAGGGCTAACTTGATCATACGCATCAACCCACTGGTTCCCCAGCTTCCTGTATCCATATCTATGTTTTGCTGAGGTCCAGCTCCTGCCACCTCTTCTCCACAGCGCTGTAGCCTGTTTGCTGCTACCTCCCTTTATCTTTACAGTAGGAGCTTATTAATTTTTCCAGCGTCAGTTACTGGCTCCACTACTGATTCCTGGCACACATCCAGGTGGCACCTGCACACAGAGGCATCTCAGCTGGCAGACAAACTGTCAGCACATTCAGCAGAACTCAGCTCTGGGCTCCACCTTCTCAGAGCGGCCTCACTACACAGAGGTCATTCCAGTGTTCTCCTTTACTACAAAAACACATGGTCTACATATTTACATAAGCAGTTAGAAGGAAGTAAGATATAGCCTGCAAGCTGCATTATTAATTCAAAAGAGTAAGACCAAGAACAAAACTAATCCAAGTTATGGTGGGAATCTGAACATCAGTTAATATTGCTGAATTCAAACAGTCATGTTGTGGTTGTACTCTACCCGAGGATAACAGATCCAAGAGCAGAGTTTTAGATCTGCACACACCCTACAAGTGTGCAATAAACAGCTATAATATGGCCAACAGACACGGAACTTCAGTTCAATAAACCTAACTTAATTGCTCCTAAACTCTGTAATACAGGTCAAACAGAACTTATTTCTAGTAACATACATTATCATACAAAAACAATACATGCCACAAAATTACAGGAAAGATATTAAAAATGCAGTGCAGAATGACAGTGAAGAAAAAAAAAAAGTTGTGAATGCTTTTCCTCTAAAAGAATAATCACTCTACACTACCAGTAAACTCAGATGTTGGCACAACCCATGACTGCTTTTCCATTTGTGAGTCAATTAAGATCATGTAATGACCTCTTTCCTATTAGCATTTCCTGCTCTTAGCCAGGCCATCTCCACAGCCCACACTTTCCACCGATTCTGGTTTCTTTCTCCTAAACCTCCTAGCAGCATTCACCAGCCCAGAGCTGAGTCACAATTCAGTTACAAAATTTCACGCATCTATATATTCCCTGTATGTACCTATATAGGAAATATAGGCATACATGCATATGTTTGTGTATGTATGTGTGTATCTACACGTACAATATAGAAACTAACACCATTATTCAAACTGTACACTTCCTGTATGTGTACAGCTATAACACAGACCAATACAGCTATATACAGCAAATAGGCTAAGTAAAATAATTATGGATTTTTTTTTTAAACTTGAAATATCAGTTTTTCTCACTGCAAATACTAGGCATTCCTCCTTCCAAAGGTAGAAAGTATTCCCCAAGAAAAAAAAAAATCCAAGAAGTAAATAACATTTCATAATTTCATAGGTTTACCTGTCCTCCTACTGCAGCAAAATAACCATACAAAGGATCCTGAGCTTGTCCAGGGAATGCTGGTCCTCCTGGAGCTCCTCCATACTTTGGAAATCAAGAAGAAAATTTATTTTAAATCAAGGATTCAGTTAAGGATCTGTACTTATCAACTTATGTTTTTATGTACACACTATGCCAAAAAAATCAACCAAAAAACAAACTCCTTATAAAAAAAACCAAAAAACAAACCAGCTCTCAGTTTCAGTACTGATTTACTAATTTATCATAATGTAAGCAGATCAGTGTTAAACCTTGTGCAGGAGCAATCCACTGATCTAGATATAGCCTGGTCTATCTCACCGAGGTTTAATTTTATTCTGCCACTAGCAGAAAACGGCGTGCTGAAGAAATACTAAGGCACTGCAGGTTTTTCTTTCCACTTCAGAAAAGCTGAGCAAAACAGATCTCTAGGGGAAATACATGGAGGAATATGCATTAAGTGTGAAAATCTTTAAATAAAACTGGTTCTTAAGTGAAAAATCACGGAACGACACCCTCAGCACTGACTTTCGCCCCGCGGCAGCAGCTGCGGGGGATGTGCCTCCTCCCTCCCTTCTCCCGCGGGCGCAGCCCCGAGCTGGCGCCTGCGGCACCTCTCGGCAGGAGCGGCGGTCGGAGGCCGGGCAGCCCCCGCCTCACACGGCTCCCGCCGCTCCCCCCGGGCCGCCGGCCACAGACCCCCGCGGGCCGCAGCCCCCGCTCACCCCGCCCTGGTAGAACCCGCCGGGCGCCGGCTGCCCGGGATACGCCATCTTCGCTTGGCACCGGCTCCGGCGGTCCGGCCGCGCCCGGGAGCAACCACCCAGATACGCAGGGAGGGCGGCGGCTGCCAGCCCCGGCCGCGCCCAGAGCCCGCGTCCCGCCGCCGCCCGGGCGGAGCAAGCGGCGACCTGCCCCCATCGGGGCAGAGGGCGGTGCCGGGTGGTGCCATCGGGAGCTGAGGGACCACCCCCTCCGATCTCCTCCCCTCCAAGTTCCCCCTCCGGCACGGTGGTACAGGCCTATGGCCCCGCGGCGGCATTTCCCGGCGCAGGCAGGGCGGGGCGCTGCCTCGGGGCCGCTCGCGCAGGTGGGCGGGGTCAGAGCGGGATGCGGGCNGCGCAGGTGGGCGGGGTTAGAGCGGGATGCGGGCGGAGAGCGCTGAGCGGGTCGGAGTCAGCGCGGGGCTCCCGGCGAAGGGGAGCGGGTCGGGTCCCGGCGGCTCCCGGCCAGCAGCTGCCAGACACCCGCGGGAGGTAGCGCCCGTGGACGGAACCGCTCCGCTGAGGCTGCGCCCTCCGGAGCCACCGGCCGCGGTCAGCGGAGGTGGAGCCGGTCCCTGGTGCATCCCGGGACTGCCGCTCCCGGGAAAGCGGTGTTCTCTGGCGGCTGTGACCCACTAAGGCGACGGGAAAGCTCCCGACATGTTCACTGGTGAATCGGCTGAGTTGACGTCAGATTATTTTAGACACAAACTCAGTAGTTCGTGCGTCCGTATCGTGTATTACAAAACGCATCCTTATATGTTCTCTTTTGGTACCGTAGCTTTTTCTTCAGACTCCGACCACCTGTCCCTGTTCCCAAAGACAGAAAACAGGCTGTACAATTTCTTTTGGGTCTGTAGACCTAAATTCTGGAGCAGGAGCTGGGGGAATACCCGTGTCCCACTGAAGCGAGGAAGCTTTTTTGTGTTCAGTCGGGGGCTGCTCCGGGTTTGAGGGTTAGCTGGAACAGCACCAGCTTTGATCCAGCAGTCTCCTCCTGGCTGGAGGAACTCATCGGTACAGCCCGCGATTTGCTCCCACTGACCACCCAGTACCCCAGGGAGCAGCATCAGCCGGAATGGCCGCAGCTTGGTCTGAGCTGGACCGCGACTTTGCAAAACACAGAACTCCCTCCCTCTCCTAGTGAGAGCTATTTAATTCAGTCGCAAGACAATGAGAAATCAGTTGCTGGATGACCCTGCTGAGACCTTGCAGGGTAAATGGTCTGTTGTCAGAAATCTGGAAGCATAACATTTTATTTTCTGTTTATTAGCATATTTTCTGAAGAACTTTATAAATTTGACAGGACCTTACTAATTAAAGCATGCTAATTTATAGTAAACTTTCCATTAAAAGTGAGTCACCCTTCTCATCTTCTAACTCATCCTGTAAACAGGACTTTCAGATGTTACCTGTATAGCATATATTTTATTATTTCAGCACTAATTGCGCCTTATAACGGTTAACAATTGCCAGTGACATGAAAACAAAACTGTGGTGTTCTGTGTAATTTAATAATCAATAGAGTTGCCAAATGAAAGAGAAATCATTCATCAGGCAGGATAGGATAGATGAAGTTCATCTTTTCAGGGCACTTGAGAAACAAAGTAGTGAACCTGACTAGCTTTTTGGCTTAAGAAATACCTATCTCACAAGGGTATTTGACTAAGTGTATGTTGATACCAAGCTGTGTGGTGGTCAAGTAGTTTTATTGACCAGACTTAATCACGTGCAGTGCAGTTTATTGGAGGCTCTGAGCTGAACTTTGTTAGAGTACATATATTAATGTCTGGGCAAAAAGCCCACCTAGTTAAAATGGCACCTAGGAACAGTGATAAAAGTATTAAAGGCTGGAAAGATTGAAAGTAAGTGGCAAAGAATATAAGTGATAAGATTTGAAGAGTTATACACTGATAAGCAAAATGTCAAATGGTATATATGTATTGCCAATAGCTTAATAGGAATGAATTTTTCACTGCTTCAGTGAGAAAAAACCAGATACGATTCATACCAGTTGGTAGATAAAGACACTAAACTGTGCAGCTGTAGCTATATAGAAAAGGAAGACATGCTTCATAATTTGGGGTAGAGTTTTTCTGTACTTCAGTTCAGTGTAAATATCTGGTCATCCTCCATTTTCAGTACATCTACTGAGACTCCTGGCACTCATCAAATAAGAGTTTAGGCTGGAAAAGATCACTTGGAACATTGAGACCACCTGTTAATCCAGCACTGCCAGGCCCACCGCTAAACCATGTCCCTCAGTGCCCCATCTACTGGTCTTTTAACACCTCCAGGGATGGTGATTCAGCCACTTCCTTGGGCAGCCTGTTCCAATGCTCAACAACGCTTTCAATGAAGACATTTCTCCAAATATCCAAAAACCATCCCTGGCACAACTTGAGTCTATTTCCTCTCATCCTATCTTTTGTTACTTGCAAGTAGAGACTGACCCCCACATCACTACAACCTTTTTTCAGGCAGTTGTAGAGAGTTACACTGTCCCCTTTCAGCCTCCTTTTCTCCAGGCTAATCACCCCAGGTCCGTCAGCTTCTCCTCATCAGACCTGTGCTCCAGACCCTTCATCAGCTCCATTGCCCTTCTTTGATCTTACTCCAGCACCTCAGTGTCTGTCTTGTAGTGAGGGCCCAAAATGCACTGCACTCAGTAGTTAGCATTTGCAAGATTACTTATATTTAAACATACATGAGCAAAAGAGCTAGGAGACAGATGTAACCAAGGCATGTATTTCAAACGGATTGTTGGGTAGGCATTTTGTTTGCACTGGTGCATACTCCTTATCTGAGGAAAAGGAAGGCCTCAAAGGAAAGCTGTTCGAGGAGATTAATGAGTATACATCTGCCTTCTGAAGGGCTATTGATCTGTGGTAACCTTTTAAGTTACGATAAGATCATCATATTACAAACACACCAGTAAGAAATCTGTGTAGAATAAATAGTTTCTGATTTTGCAGATCTCAGAGTGTGTAATCCCTCTAGTGGGAAAATTGAAGCCAAGCAACACAGGATGCTAGTAGTACTATTGCCTTTTTTTTTTTCTTTTTTTGAGATAATTCACTGTATTTTCCTAGGAAAGGCCTAAGTAAAATAATTTCGTTTAGAAAGGGAAAATTATGGGCACAGTTTTCATTCCATAGCTTTTTCTGTATTCTTTGTAGTAGGATTTTAAGAAAGAATTCAGAACAGAGCTACAGTAATAGTGTTACTGCCTTAAACTCTGGTCACAAGTCACATTCATTGTGTGTGCCATGCTTCCTTACAGTGAACCAAGGCTAGCATAAACCCATGACACATCACAGCAGACTTTCTGCTTGCCCATCTGGTCTACTTCTGTTCCTTCTAAATCTGCGTACATTTGACCCTGACATGAGCTCACACATGATGTGGGAATTCGGTCACCCTGAACTGAAAGCCTTGAGCCAGATCGTGCTGCCAGTTACATTCCCATCTGGTGTAGTGGCTGGGAGCTTGGTGTTAGTGTGCCGAGGCATCACGCTTTCCTGACAACTGCAATAAAGCTAGGGAGGACATGGGGAATTAAAGTGTAAAGTTCAATTTTCTTGAGTTGTTTACTTAGCACAGCTGAGGGGATAAAAATTTCAGAATAAGTGTACTGCTTAAGGAAGGACAAGAAAGAATCTCCTCACCCTTTTAAACTGCAATACTTGAGAAGAGGCTTAATTTTTAAACAGTGGAAAAATAAATATAGTACAGACCAGATGTCTCTAATATAATGCCTGACTTGGTGCCCAAAGGAATGGTGCTTCTGTGTTCTGCTGCTTTTTCTTCTCTTTGATGCCACCCTTTAATTTTTTATTTACTGCACATTATTTATGCTCAGTTCTGCAGCCAGGTATTTTTACAGGGTTTTCTTTAATAGCCAAAT
The DNA here is from genome assembly GCA_013399875.1 of Gymnorhina tibicen. NCBI lineage: Eukaryota > Metazoa > Chordata > Aves > Passeriformes > Artamidae > Gymnorhina > Gymnorhina tibicen. Next base: position 1,055,952 of record VXAZ01000550.1, read on the forward strand.
TTTATGCTGGATTCATCACATAATGTGCTTGAAAGGATAGGGGACAGGGGGAAGGCATTTCTGTCACTTTATAGATTCAGAGAGTATGGAGATCAAAATTTTCTATAGATTTTAGTCACCCAGTTTGAGCTACCTCAGTTTTTCTGCAACTTCATCTGTCTTCCAGACTTTTCCCTCCCTGCTGCAACTTTTTTAATAGCTGGTTCAGTGGTGACCAACTCCCTTGCTCCATACTCATTCCCTTCTTTGTTTTGTCTGTGTTCAGAGTTGTGGAAATTCTTCATCATTCCCTGGGCATCAGCAAGAGTATTACTGAGGCCTAAAACAAAATAACCTTAACTGTGGATGGTACAGCTAGTGAGGTTTTGATATTGAGATTTTTTGAGGCTAACAATCAGCTGTTATTCAGTGCAGTACAATAACACAATTTACCACATCCTTTTAAATATAAATACAACAGTTTGTGCATTCCCCAGGCATGAGTGCTTTACAGAACAAAAGCTGAAATGCAGTTTTTCAGCAATGACAATAATTTCTTAGATCTGGTACATTGCAGTCAGATGGCTCCCAAGATGGTTTTTAACTAAAGATATAATTACAATATAAAGATATCTGATGATAACAGTGATACATGCCTGTGACTTGAAAAAAACATTTACAATATTGCTTACTTTGCATATCACTTGTCAACTGATCTTTATTCCCTTACTGTCCATATACCTTATTTCAAAACCTTCAATACCAAGAGCTTGGATAATTTAGAACAGATTGGTGACAACCAAGGCAACTCATGCAAGCTCTTTTAGTCATTTTGTTGAATAACATGGGGTCAGGATTCAGGTCTCTGTTTTTGCCAGACAGAAGCCAGAATATGAAAATGAACTGTGTATAAAGGATTGAAGCACAGAACAAGTTCAACAATAAAGCATTTGATTATTTCTCTACAACACTTTCTGCAATCCTATGTGTCAGCATATATGTTCTAACATAAATCCGAATCTATATTATGCTACTTTACCTTCTGAAAGGCTAGGATTCCACTGTACTGGCTGGATGGTGAGCATCAGCTTGTGAAACTCCCAGGTGCAGATGGAAAGGAATTGCTTTGAAGCCTTATTCTTCCAAAGCAGTGTCATGGGTATCCAGCTACAAAAGGGATATTCCTGATGATTTAGGAATTATGCTCTGCACCATCACCTCTGGTGATAGGTGAGAAGTTAGCTCATAGTTGGTCATTCAGTTGTGGGACAGGGACAGTACTTCTGGGCACAAAACCAGCAGACAGAGCATAGAAATGACATTTCAGGTGTCTGATTTCTATGATGGTCACCGATTAGGTGCTGGATGTCCATCTGGGCTCTCATTCTTACTTCCCTTCTTACCTCCTAAGTTTGTTGAGAATCTAGGCAGATAACATTTATTCTCTCCATGTCTACTGCTTGAACTGAGTTGACACCACTGCAGTACTACCAGAATTCATTTTCATTTGCTGATCTGTAATTTCCATAATCAATGAGACTGCCCAAATTACTGGGGAAATGTCTTGGGCTGGTTTGTGTGTGACTCATGTAGTAGAAGTGACATGGAAATAAACAACTCCGGGAAAATAAATTTTAGTTTTTATTTACCTGTTTGTTTTTTTTAAGTGCCCCACTACCACCTATGATGCAATGGAGTTTTTAGCATTTGGGGGAATCCCAAGTTTCAGCATACTGGAAGTGAAAGAGGTGTGCCACACTCTGTGGGGGAAAGTCCCTTTCCTATTCATGATGTCTCCTCTCGGTGCTTGTTTTGGTTAATGCTTCTGTGGCAGCATGGGATATGTGTTGAAAATGCCTCAGATATTGCAACACAAATCCCCAGGTGGCCAACATGAGATGTATTTTCAATTCCCGTTAGTCATACTTGAGTACACTCTGAAAGCAGTACCAGTGAATGTAAAACTTCTTCCTCCACCTCTGGCTTTTGTATATATTTTTTCCTCACTTATATAGTCTGTGGCTGTTTTCTTTGTTCCTTGTATTGGCTTCTTTGCCTCTTTTGTTCAGTTTCTTAAAACCTGTTATCTCAGTTGGTAGAGCATGGTGCTGGTAACACCAAGGTCGTGAATTCAATCTTTGTACTGGCCATTCACTTAAGAGTTGGACTTGATGATCCTTGTGGGTCCCTTTCAACTCAGAATATTCTGTGATCTGTGAGCTTTATGAGTTGCTAAAAAGGAATCAGCCTATTGCTGTCCCAAAAAGAGCCCACTAGATGTCACACTGCTACTTCTAAGTCAGGCACATCAGCCCTTGCTTGTTGGCTCTGTAACCTATACCTGTTTTTTACTATAACCAGATACAAGTTTTGCCAAAGGTAGAAACAGAACCCATCTACACAGGCCTCTGGTACCAGCTGTGGGAGCAGCTCCTTGGGTCCCAGTGCTCATCTCTAATAGGAGACATAGTATTCCTGAGCCTAAAGAAATTATTTGTGCCAAAATCCCTTTTCAAATGTCTTAACAGTGGTTTAGGAGTTTATATATAGGTTTTTCTACTGCAAAAAATTTAACATGTTCATGCTTATATTTTCGGAAATCCATTCTGAGGATTTTGGGTAATATGTAAATGTTTGTGTATGATAGTTCTAAATAACTGGATTGGTTAAGCAGTGTAATTTCTAAAATTACCCATAAATCTGACACTTAAAGTATTCCAGTTTGCCATATTTTATATGAACTGTATCACAGAGAACATTTTTTCTCCCTGTTTCTGGATGTAACAGATTGAATGTAAGAATCTTTTTGTCCACCTAGAAAGAGTGTGCACAATGTAAAAATGAGGTCATGATTAGTTAAGTGAAGTCAGAACTCATTAGCCAATTATGCATAATAATGTATCAAAACATAATAATATTTAATTCAGAACATGGTACCATGGCTGTTAGGAGAGCTGATGATGTACAGTTTGTTCTTCATGTTTGCAGGATGTCTTATACGGAGGGGTTTTTTTTGTTGTCGTTGTCATATTGATGCTTCTTTCTTGCTCAATCCTTTTGCAGTTGAATCCTTTCATACATTGTTAATATGTACATTATAGGTAATTACTCCTTATTCTTTTAGTAAAATGATTAGAATTTTCATGAAGAAATAAAAATGTTCTGCATCACCTCTAAGTAGGAACATCCACATATGTTTATAAAATTATACACAGGGCTATGGAAAAACAAAGGGGTAAATAGGCCAGGCAGGCTGTCAGTTGTTGTACTCTGTGCTCCAAAATGTTTAGGGCTTTCCAGTTAAAAAAAGATACAGAACTGTACTCTTTTTTCACTGTTCTGATAATGTATATTGTTCTTAACAACAATACTTACTTTTATATAATTGACCTGTTCCTGGCATCTTTGCAGATGCTGATTGTCACTTGGTGGTTTCCATCTGTGTTGTGCATGCTTAACCTGTTACAGCCAGGAGTGAATTGACCTTGAGCTGTCTAAGAGTACTCTGCAAGTTAACAGAGAAGCTTTCTGATTTCATTTGAAATTTGTTTAAGCAAAACTTAGAGCAATTGGTTGGTGGCAGTAAACACTAAAACAAGGCTCTCAATTTTGGAGCTGCTCTTAGATGTGGGAGCCCAGTCTGTTTAAGCACAGTCATCTCCACACTCTTCTGGATTAGGGCTTTTGTATAACTCTAAGGATGTTCCCATCCTCTTCCGTTTCTGCTTTCATCCAGAGGTTTTGTGTCTTTGTTCATTTGTGAGGTGGTTTTCATCACCTTTTATATCGGCTAATATCTAATAATGGTTTTCTGATAGTTTAGCTTAAGCGCGATACCTCCACATCTAACACTGCAAAGCATTGGCAGACTTTCACACACATATTTCAAAGATCAAAAAAATCAGAAACTCAAAAATCAGCAGTAGTTGTCTCATCATGTTTTGGCATGGAGGCTAACAAAAACATTGAAGACTGGGAAAAAAGCCCTAAAAGACAGGGTCTGAAAAAGCCAAAAATATGCTCAGGGCAGAGGCACACAGTAGTTGTGACATGGTTTGATGATAGCTCATGACCACCATTATCTTGGACTTAAGGGGCCCCAGTTATTCACTGGTAGTGGACACAGTGAATCATACTTGCAGAGTCCTATTTTACACAGGAATCAGTCTTGTGAAGGTCTCTGCTGAAAACCTAACTGAGACCAGAGGTCACAGGTGTCTTTCTTCATGCTTGTTGAAGTGGCCAGGCTTGTTTTATCTGGGTGGTAAATAAGTCTGCTTACTCTGGAGGTTTGTGAGTGCAAGGAGAGAAGGGTGGAAAATAAGTATGGATTAAGTGCTTTATTTTGCTTCCCTCATGAACTCTGTTAATAAAACCAGTCAGAAAGAAATGATCTGCAAATACTGCCCTTTACTCTCTGGAACATCACATGGAGGCATGTTAAAGGGTGTTATTATCCTGGCTGAAAGATCTGGTTTTAAAAGTTGTCTTCAATGTAGATATACATTAGGTATAAATACTTTGCACCAAAGAGAGGTACGTGATTTTCTTCTGTTGCAGTAGTTAGAGCTGAGGGTGTCAGGAGCAGTCAGATGCCTTTAGTTCTGTCTGCCTTTGAACAGTACCTCTTTACCTCCTTGCAGACAAGGCTGGTGTTTTTTCCCCTGTGAGTCTTTCCATTTATTTAATTTGTAAAATCTTTAGGTAGTACTTCTATGATTTAACTAGTTACAGCATGAATATTCAGCAGAAGTAATTTTATTTAAGCCTTTATTAAGTCCAAGGTTGGGATTGATGACACATTCGCAAAGTACATTAGCACTGCACCTAGTTCTAGCACTGAGATCCTTTCTTAGCTTGCTTCTTCATTGTATGTAACAGATTGAATGTAATTAGTCTATTTTATTACTATGTGTTTTCTAAAAACTGAACACCCTACTTAGGAAGTTGTTGCTATTGTATTTTCTGCTAAATTTATTTTTATTCTTTTTCGTGGCACATCTCTGACAAAATGGTGTTTGGACTGATCACTGAAATTTCTCTCCAGATAGCTAAGGGGAAAATCCATGGCTCTTTATTTACACATACTCTGTGCTTGTGCTACAGTGACCTACTTAAGAAACTCTTCTCTTATTTTTTTCTCACATAACTGTGTGGAGAAAGACGGGGATGATGAAACAACATGATTGTTTTTTCAATTGTCTGTTCTTAGAAAATCTCAGAAAAATAAACAGAAGGTATTCAGGTGGTAGCGTTCATACACTCATTCCCTATTTTGAAGAATAAAGATTTTGCAGTGCAGTATAACCTTCTGCATTACACAGGCAATTAATATTTAATCTAATGCTGGTGTCCCTTTGCTAAACTAAGTGATTTAAACTTGACTTAAGCAGCCATGCTTGACCTGGTGTTTGCAAGAGTGAATCCACCCATACTAAAAAATAGTCACCTGACACATGAGGATAAATATTTTCACTGGTTTTGTCTTCAAGGGACATCCAGAAGGTTTTTAATCTCATTTGTATAGTTTTAACTCTAAGCTTTTTCAGTGTATCCTTCTCATGCTGGGATAATGATATTTGCTATTGGTGTTTTGTCTCTCAAATTGTTCTAATACTTCTCCTAACCCAAGCATTTACAACTTATTAGTCTTCATGTTCTTTTCTTTAGAAGGAGAAGTTGTAATTAAGCCATTTATTTCCTTATGTGTGTTCTTTGAAAATAAGTGCAGCAGCGCCAAATGTCAAATACCTAAACTTGGGAAGAAATGGACAAGTTTCTTTACTCTCAGCCTCTGGGTAGAGTGATTTAAGTAGAGTTTCACCTTTAAACTTAGCCAAAGCTGCCTAAGTACACTTGTGGTTTTATCTGAAGCTTATGTGATATTCCCTGTATGCTTCTCTCACACCCCATGCTCTGTTAAACAATCCCAGAGTTGCATATATTTGCATAGATTATGTATTTTTTCTGCTGTCTCATAGAAGAGACAAACTACTTTTTCTCACTTTTCCAGTTACTGGATTATGACATTTCATCAGTAGAATAGTGACCTGGGAACTTTTTATTGCATTCATCTCTAACTTTTTTTTTTTTAAATGAATCAATTAAATTACTGTAGTCTGTGAATATAACAAATTTTTCCACATTCTTACACCATTTTTAAAATGGTGTTAATGGAGATTGTTCCAGAGACTTCATTGTCCCTTTCACAGTGTGAAGCTGTATGCAGCCACTGCTCTCTGCAGCAGTGGAGTTCTCTTCTGTGTGCATCTGAAAATCACAAAACCATGGTAGATCTTTCTCCTGCCCTCTTTTTCCTACCCCCTTAGCATTTTTGAACAAGGTTCATAACCCTTTCTAGTAGGCCCTCTGTGAATGGTTGTGGTGCTGTATCCCCACTCCTGCCTGCCCTTTCCACATGGTCCCCTCATTCCCCGTCCCTAGTCCTAACCGCTCCCTTGGGTTTGTCCCATTGGCTCTGTTACCCCAACGCCGCCCATGTACCGCCCCTATGCCCTGAGAGTCCATGTGCTCTCTCCGCCCCGCTCGTCGCAAGACAAAACCACTGGCTCCAGGGTACGGGACGGTCTCTGGCTTTGGGGATCAGCCTGCTGCCATCTCCCCTCTCTCTCTGCCTTGGGGAACCATGCCGTGTGCTGGCTCTCTGCCGCTGGGAGCCAGCATGTAATAAAGATCCTCTGTGGTCCCCATGCGGGGAGCCTCCTCACCTCCTTTATCGTCACCGTGTTGTGGAGCTGACAGCTAGGCGGGACAGAGCGGGCTGCCCATGAAGGGCTACAGGAGAGTGGCATGGCTGCTCTCCCTAAGACACCCCGTAGAGCTCTCCGGGAAGGCTGTGGCATGCCGTACCAACGCAGGAACCCACAAACCACAACAAATGGTTTTCAGCTGGTGCTTTCCAGGCTACATCTCCTTGGGCTGGAAGTGTGACAAGTCTTTGTTCCTCTACAATCACCTTCTGGAGAGCTGGATTCAGTGGGGCTGTGGCTCAAAATGCACCATCCATTGAATCACTTCCGTCTGTTTCTGTCCTCATTGCGGATTTCCAGGGTGCTATAGCTTGCACATTTCTTCAGCAGTGATTTTATGTTTGTTGAGACTTGTTATGTGTAATGGTGGGTCTGCAGCTAATTGATGAGACACTACCTAGAAGCCTGCCTATGTGGTAGCTGTTCTTCATGTGAATTTAACAGAGTAGGTTACAAAATCTGTAAACCTGCAGGTAATATCCTTTCTGTTTTCATACTGTTATTAACAAGTATTTATTAGGAGCTAGGATTTTTTTTTTTGTGAAGTTATGGTTAAGCTTGAGATTATCCACACTGATGTTTAGTATTTTAATTTTGTACTTGATAAGGTTTAAAAGAAATATTAATTGGAAATACCTTGAATCTTTCATTACCAAGAAGTTTCAGTGTGTGTTTGAATTTCCACATATACAGTAGGAGCACCAGGATTTATATTTCTCCACACACACATATATATGTGCATATATATATATGTGTATAAATCACACTTTTTCTTCTTACATCTGGGCTTCTTCTCTGGAGTAATATATGTGGTCCATATATAGCCACCACTCTGGACACTTCAGATAAATCATGGAAATCATAAATTACGTTTACTGAATTCTACAGTTAAAAAAACCATCCAGGCTATGTATTGAAGGGAGGGTAATCAGCTGTCAAAATAATTCGCCAGAAGTTGTGGTGAGTTCTCTAATGTTTAAATCAAGTTCAGCAGTTCTTTCAGAATATTTTTAATGCAGCCTGTTTTAATGGATTACCTGCCAGCAATAACAAATAGTAGCTAGTATAAAACTACACGTTGTCAGGAAGCTTAAACTTTACATCAATCTGTATTACTGTTGGAAAATTTGTAGCAGGTCTGTGAACCAAAAAATATGACAACTCCTGATAATTCAGAAAGGAATTAATTTAGGTGGTGTGTACAGCCCGTGTTCTGCAGGAAGAGAGAATAGCTAATCACAAGGTTGCCTTCTGGCTTTCTAATCTGTAAAGCTCCTCGTAATTAGAGAACTATCCTTAGCTTCAGGAAACCAGCATCCAGTTCCTCTCCTTGCTTCTGACTTCCTGTGTGATGTTGTATGAGTAACTGACACAGGGATCATTAAAGAAACTTGGGATATGTCTGTGATGACAGTACGTGTGAATCTAAGTGTCAGCTTCTTTGTAAAAAGACAGGGAAGACAGCTTTGCCAGGAAACATGGGTGTTTGAAGAAGACATGCTAGAAGTTATTCAGTAGTATTCAGTGATACTTGGGTATTTGGTATGGTTCCAAGTCAGCCCCTTTATCCTTCCCAGACTTCTGTAACTGGACGGGAAGTATCCCTCAGGCAAGACTGGGTATCCTAAGTTGTTAGGTTTATTTATCTCAACAATGCTAGGCAGGCTTGCTAGTAAGACCAGACTGGAGTTTCTGAAGTGTGACTTGAGGTTTAATCTTTAGACCAATACAATTAAAGATGGGATTTGGTTTCCAATTTTTACATATGGGATTGGAAAACAGAAGCTACTAGCAAAACAAACAAACTATAATCCTGCATGTATTTAACATAATTCCATGAATTACTTCAGCATCCCTCTCCTTGGATTTCCTGGGCTGAAATTTCTGAGGGACAGCAACACTGCATCTGTCCTATTCCAGGGCTCCTGAAGCCCTGACTCATTGCTAGACAAGTGGGGAGGGGAAAGGACTACCTTTCCAGTCACCTCTTCAGGTTCTGCTCACCCTGTCCAGCTCTCACTTGTCTTCTTCATCAAGTACTGTAGGATTTCTTTTAGTTCCAGTTTTCATGCCGTGTAAATGATTTACCCTTTCTTCATTGAGATCCTCTGTTTGATTTTGCTTCTTTAACTGTAAAATGAAGATGATGGTGTCTTGCATTGAGCAGTCCATTAAGCAATCTGCCCTCAATCTCTGCAGTTGGACTATGGCATCTTTTCTGGTTCTTTTACCCCAAGGAAACAGTTCTTCCAACTATATTTAATACCGAGACATGCGAGCCCTGTGCCTGATGCACAACTGGGTTTGCTACTGCTGCTGCTTAATTGTGAGTGGTGTGGTGTGGAGTGGCAGCTACCTTTGGAATGGTTTTTGTAAAGGGTGAGAAAATATGCAAATTTGTACCTGTTTGGACTAGGGAAAGAAGGCTATGGTGGGATCCTAAAGGGTAGTTTGAACTCCAGATCAAACTCTTCATTTAATTATTTATAAGGTACTGAAATAATTGGTAGTTTGATTTATAATTGCAGTCAAAAAATGTGATGTTTTCTGTCATGGAGCCAGCAGGAAAAAAGAAAAACAGCTTTGTCTTCCACCTTCTTCTTTCCTTCTCTCTCTCTCATTCATTCTAATAACTTTTAAATTTTGTTCCCTATACTTTTTTCCAGTATGTTTCTTTAAAAATAACTTCCCCCTATGATGCCAGAACTCTGTCGTAGATAACATGTCCCCAACGTGCCTTTTTTGGGACATTCTAGTTTGGTCTAATGGTGTTCAACCACTTGAGTCCTGTAATGATTAGCATATTACAATAACTTACGTTTTTTCAATTTTCTTTTATCTATTTTCTGAAGGCTCTAAAAGAGAGATTTAAAAAGACTGCATTTTCCCATCTTCCGTAAAACTGGTGCAAAAATTTAATGGATAACTAGGAAACTAGGAAAGGCTAGGAACAACTACTGCTACTACTACTACTACTACTACTACTACTACTACTACTACTACTACTACTACTACTACTACTACCACCTTGAGTCTACTGACTGCGGTTAAAGCTATTCCTAGTTTAAATCTGAGCACATGTGAAGAGGAGCAAGCACAGTGAAAGGATTGTTTCTCAAATAATAAGCAAATCTGGACGTGGAAGCAAAAAGAGAGACAGGAATAAAGTATGTGTGTGAAGACATATGAACAAAATTTACCACTTCTGGCTTGCAGCATTTGGAGATGTTAGCTAAGTTTCATGCAGTTCTCTGACATCTGTGCATGTCCTGTCAAGATTCTGTAGTGTATTTTTCTTGTAGCACTGAGGTTGCTTATAAGAAAGTAATATTTAGGGGTCTAGTCTTGTCAGAGCTAATATTTATGTCAATTCTGGGTTCCCAGAGTCAAGAACATTAAGGCAGTGTGCAAGAATAAGAGATGTGTAGTTCACCACGGTGATAGATAAATTATAGTTCAAGGAATGTCAGCTTCCTCGAGGGAGAAAATAGTTCATGTTAAGGTCAGAAATTAGTGATACAAATGGAGATCCACAACAAAAACCTGTATAAAGTAGAGAAAAAAATAGTCTCTGCAGGAGAGAAAAGTTTCAAAATTGTGTGGAAGAGAAACCATATTTAGGCTATTATGGGAACACTGAATGCTTATTAAATGTGCTAATCATAGTAAGGAAGAACAGGCAAACGGGGTTATGTAGCTACTGTGAGTGTTCATAATTTTCACTAATTCTTTATTTGGGCTAGTGAATCCAACATGTTCAACAGCATTTGAAACAAAATATGCTCTTGTAAAATCTTGTGTCTCGTAGGAGGTTACAAGAGTGAAGCTGCAAAAACCTGACATACAGGAATAAAGGGGCTTTGTAGAGTGGGTCACAAAGTGTCATGTTATGGAGCGAAAGGTGATTGTTAGATAAGGCAGAGAAGCCTGACAGAAGGTTGTGCTGCAGAGCAAAATTAAGTTGAAGATCTCAGGGCTTGCAGTGCAGTGTGGTGGAACTGAAGGGAATTGCTCAGATCTCCATGGTTTGGCATCCAGCAGCATCTGTGGTGTCAGCAGCATCCCCTGGGGCCAATGTGTGTCTGAAATCCCATTCTATTTCAAGGAAATCTAATTAATTAAAATATTTTCTTTTCATGAATAAGTATATTTTTTGGTTAAAATAGATATTCCCCAGGTATAACAAAAAGGTAGAGTTAAATTAGCCCTATCACAAAGGATAGAGAGGTCTACCCACACTATGCTGTAGTGCATCAGAATAAAACTTTCTTAGGTAATGAAATCCAAACTTAATTGTTACTGTGACAATATCCATGTGACTATTTATTTTAAATGCTGTAATTTGTATTTTCTAAGTGTTGACTCTGATTTAGAAGTAGATTTGAGAATCAATGCTTTATTCCTGCAGGAATTTTTAGAATCACATTATGTACATGTGCACATAAAGGCTTTTCTTGGCTTCTGGGAACCATATGGAAAACACGCTTTCCACAATTACTTTCATGATCCTTCTGATCTCCTTTTTTACCAGGCTTTGTCAGCACATAAAAGGAAAAAAAAATAGAATACCAAGATACTTTAACTACCAGGACGATTACTGAATTTGTTTTCTCTGCCCTGTTCAGGAAGTAAATATGTAAATTTGTAAAGCAAATACTCCCCAGAACAAGAGGATATGAAGAGGATATGAAATCCCTCACTCAGATCTGAGTGATGAAGATCTGACCTATTATCTACCAAAGTCAACAAAGCACCTGCTGCTGAGTTCAGATGCTCTGGATCTGCTCCTGAGAGCTGCTGCATACACCCCATGAAAGCAAACAGCGTTGCCTCCTCGGTTTGTACGCAGCCGATATTGGCACTTTATCCTTGGAGTAAACAGCAAATTGCAAATCATACCCAGCTGCTTTGCATTTCCAGTACATCTTGGCCTGTTTTCACTTAACAAAGCAACGTGATATCCATCCCCAAAGAAGTTCCTTTGTCTTGCCTGCAGGAGGACAGTCCTGTGGGTGTTTGAGACTATGGATTATCTGTGAGAAAGTGTACAAAGCAGCATTCAGTCAGGCCACGGTTACTTTGTGCTAGTTCCCGGTGAGGGTAAAGAAGACTTGGTTTGGCCTCTTTTAACACAAGGCCCTCAGAAAACACACAGGAGCCTGTTCACTGGGAGGAAAGGATGCAGAGCACTTGCACTGTTTGTATTCCATAAAGCACAGCTTTTAAATGGGACTTGCCATGGCTGTTCTGGTTTAAACTCCAACCCACCGGCTTGGCTGTGAGAGAGGAAGGGCAGGTTTTAAATCTGTATCGGGAGGCAGAAACCCTGAAAATAAATCCTTTATAAAGTATTATCAAAACCCAATATGTGTCAGTGCTTTGGAACTGTTGCTACTCATAATAACATAAATCTGGAGTAACTGTCACTGAGACTGGAATCTACCACCAAAATGGCAAGTCTAGAGGATATTCACTCAGACTGCTGCTACTTATTTTCTGCTCTTGTCTGTCCCTTTGTACACATGCAAACACAATTTCTCTCTCTCGTTCTGTCTTGTTTTCCTCCTCTCTTTCTGCTGCTTCCATCTCTCCCTCCTCTTCTCCAGGGAGCTGTAAAGAGGCGTTACAGGCATCCTCACAACAGTGAGGTCACTTGGGACTGTTGAGCCTATACCTGATCCCTTCTGCAATAAATGATTCCATGGAAAATCACTGAAGGAAGCTTGAAGTGTAGTACTACTTCATCATGGCACAGGTCAAGAAAAACTTCCGTAAAGACTTACATCAACATATGCATATCAGTTTAGGACAAGTATAGCATATACACCAGTGCTGGTTAGTAAGAGTACTTGGTGCCAGAATTTTTCTAAGAAATCTGGCTCCATCAATTGCTGATATCCCAGACTACTTTACCATTCTTTTGGGTATAAAGAACAGATTCTGGGACAGAAGATGACATGAAGAGGGTATGTATGCCCAGAATTAAAAAATACTCCAAAACTGAGAAATGTTTTCTGAAGCATTGTTCAGATGGTTGCTTGTTTGGTTTTTTCTTTTATTTTTTAAAGTTGCCTGATATGCTTGTTTGGAAGCACAGCTAGCTATACTAGTTAACATGCTTATACTTTTGTGTGTGTGAGTATGTCTTTGTATGTCTTTGTATGGACAGGGAAAACAGCAGAGAGGTAAAAAAATAGTAAGCAATTCTCTTCCTATAAAACCAGCCAATTTTATCTTTTCTTTATTCTCCAGTCCAAAGGAGACTGTTGGATCTTCTGTTTGCAATTTAACAGGAAGTCACCATCCCGGCTGGATCCTGTTTGTCCCCAGCATCCTCAGCCTACTTGGATGACTAAGCAAAGATCTGCTTATGTGAACATCCAAGACGCAAAGACCAGGGAAGGTGAGTCTAGGCAGCTGGCTGAAGACAGCATCCCATTCTATTCTTTGTCCCAAGGCTTCCCAACACCTTTGTGCAACTGAGCACACCAGCAGCTGCATCTTAGCAGAAGAGGTTCCCGAAATGATAACAGAACTCAACAGTGTAAAAATAACCCACTTTATTGTCTTTAAAATATGTATATTTTCATAGAATATCCAATGATTTATTTTTTGAAAAATCAACAATATTATCTTCATGAGATATAACTATGACATGTAATATTACCCCCGATATAAAAGGATTTTCCTTCAGTTTCTTTTCTTACAACTCACTGCTTACACAAAAAATCATGGATCATTTTTTGCCTATGCTTGAAAAGCTTATGCTTGTAAGCATTTCTCTGCCATTTGATCTCTACTCCTTCTCCTTGTCCCAGAATTTCTGGTAGAGCAGTACAAGCAAAGGTTCAGCAGTCCTTGACCCTTACACTTTGAACATCAGCTTTCCTGTGCACAAACCAAACAAATCTTACTCAACTATGTGTAAGGCATCAACATAGCTCTCCTTGGTTCATGGAGATAAACTAATGCTAGGAGACAAAGCTCTGTTCCTTAGCTAGCAGCCATCATGCACCTGTTCTGTTGGTGCTGGTGGCTTCTGGGGGTAGAAAGAGGGAAACGTGTGGAAACTCATGCAGGTGTGTGTATGGATCTCTGTGGATGTGTGTAGGTGCATGTAGACCTAAGTCCCGATGGGCAGGATAGGAAAGAGGAGCAAACACTGTCTAACACCAAAGGTTGCTGTGGTTCTCCCAGCTCTGGAGGAGTTTGGAAGAACAGTGGAGGGACATGGAACACCACCTAGTTCTCACATACCCTTCTTAGGATGGAGGGTAAACAGGAAAGGGGAAACATACAGAGCAAAAAGAGAGGGTCTGCACCTGTGTGAAAGCATGCCTGGGGTGCAGAAACTCGATGGCCTCATTTGTATTTTAAGCTTTTCTTTGGGATGGCTTGGTTTTACACAGAGCCTGTCCAAGTTTTCACTTTTTCACTCCCTCTCCAGATAGAGTAGGCTTAAGACTTCATTTTGATATGCCCTCATAATATTTTTTTAAAATAATACAGTTTAGTCTGATTATACAGCAGACTTGTTGATAATGTAATTTGACTGTTCTGAGTGTTTGGGATTTCTCTCCCAGCCCTGTCGAATTTGTGTGAGAGGTTTGTCTACACAAGGAAATATCAGCACAAATTTGACAACCAGTACAGCACATGGAATGACGAGGGAGAGCATATAGATGTTTGGAAGATACCATTTGTACGCTGATGGGCTCAGGAACCATTTTCCACCGTAAACCAGCGTGTGTGCAGTGCAGAAAATCAGTGCCAGATATCCCAGTTTGGACTAAAAGAGAAATAAGGAAAGAAAGAAGGAAAGAAATGGAGGTTAAAAAAGTAAATTAAACCAGAAAAAAAGCAATTTTAAGGACACAGTAAGATTTGTGGCATGTGCCAACTTGGGGACTGATGAAATGAAACTGTTTTATATAACATAAAGGCTCTTATTATTTTAAAAATGATCAATTCAAATGGATATAGATGAAATAGTTTGGTTTTTTTCCTCCATCAATAACCCTGATAATTTTTCCTACCTCACACATACTGCCTAATGGCTGTCATATTTGTGAAAAAGCAGAGAAAACGCTGACATTCAGTGGAGACATCCAAGATTTTTTATGCTCTAGTGCTAATCCATCCAGAAGTACCTTACTGTGCAAAATTTTTGCCTTGATAAAACATTCATTGATAGTAATTTCCCCTTCTCTTTCCTCCCCTCCCCTCCAGCCCAGCTCCTGCAGAGGCATGGCAGCTTGCACCAAACTTCCTCTGAATGGAATGCTGAGATTATAGTGTTACCAAGGGCAGCCTGTTTATAGTCACAGCAGTTTTTACAGTCTGCAGAAATTGCAGATTCTCTTTAGATGCTTGGCATTGAGAAGATTAGAGTTATAAAGTAATTTTCAGATCAATTTTAACTGAATTATATTGTGAACCAAAAAATTAGCCCAATAAATGGCTAAATCTTCTTGTGACTTAGTACAATAGTGGAATTTGATATCAAAGTCAGCTTTCTGTTTTTCATTTAGGAGCTCACATCTTCCCAGCTTTCTCTTGTTAATGCAGTAATCCCAGTTGTACCATAAGCAGCCGTCAGAGCGGTTGTGGGTTTTTACATCTATATGGCCATGTAGATGATTTTTTCACTGTGTGATGGTGGATAGTGCACAGATCACATTTGGAGATACTAGTGGAAGAAAGCCGTAAGTCTCTAATAACCCCCCCCATGGCCGTTGTTTATAAGGGAAGAAGGTTTTTTAGAAGAAGGTTTTTTTAGAGGTAGTCTTCTTACTTGTACAAATCGAAATTCTCGCCAGTTGACATTGTTGCTGACTGAAGGCAAGGAAGTTATTCCCAGAAGAACAAATAAAAAAAATCCTAAAATTCCCAAAGCCAAATAAGAGTCACTAATCCAGGCATTAGTCTTGTCGAGTGGTTCTGTTTTATTGTTCAGTGCCTGAAGAAAAGAAGACCAGCTGTATTTCAGTGATAGCAATTTTAGCATCAATAAGTAGAAAAAATTTCCTTTGTTAAGTAAGATCAGAAAGTCAAAATATATTCTGTTCTTGAAGGTATATGGAGAAATAGTGTTTACATTTTTCCTGAATACTTTATTAATATGTCAACTATCTAGGAGGAAGACTGAGGCCAGAAATCCCCTCAGCTCAACATAATATCAACAAAATGTAGATATATCAATGTTTAAAAGAAACACAGAAGCTAGGAATATTATTCTGTTTTAGAGAACATTGGACTGTCCACATGGATTTCTGAAGCTCAAGAGAGAAGGTAGTATTTTAACAGGGCCAGAAGAAAGGAAGACACAGAGCAGGGAACAAAACTTACCTGGGAGATGATTCCTTTGCTGGTTCTCCAACTTACGAAGGCACGCATTGGAGTAACAAGAGTGAACACAACGTGCAGGGAAGCAAATGCCAAGGCTATTAGTCCAAGTTGTTTCCTACACAGCATCCATTTGTCGAGCCAGTCTGGAAAACGGCGGTATTTGGTACCTCTGTATAACTGAATAATTGCAGCAAATATACCAGGAAGATAAACCAAGGCAAGAAGGATGAGTGCCATTACAGGGCAGACCCGATTTGGAATGGTAATTGCAATAAAAAATGAAAAGTTATTTTTTTCATAAATGTAAGTGTAAATTACATCAAGAGCCAAACAATAGAAGAAGAAGAATACAGTTAGGCCAAGGGACAAAAAGATGGGGAACTTCCACATTGGAAAGAGTTGCAGAGGGTAATTTTCTATTTCCTGAGCTGCTGAGAGGGTTCCCTTATCTAGTGGAGTGAGACCCAGTGCACGAACAATATTCATCACCATTTGTTTAGCTTCCATATCATCTCCACAGACAAACACCTGCAGACAAAAACAGACAGAAGTTTTATTTTTAGAGATTTTTGTGACATTATCTGCTGCCATCCTGCCTGGATATGGACAGGAAGCACAAGCTTCCTAGGCTGCTTGTTTTCTTCCCTGCTGACCTTAATTAATATAGGCAAAAAATAGCCTATAGGTACTTTTGGCAAACAAGTCAAAGAACTTCAAATATGATTCTTTACTTCGGGGTTGGAGATTGTTTCAAGTGGCAAAATTTTATATCTGGAAAGAACAATGTATAACATGCTTAGTACATGTCTTTGCATAGAAGATTTGACATACTTTTCTGAAGATCTGCAAGTAGTTTGTAAGCAGAAGATTTTATAGGACTAAATTGAAGCAAAGTTTTCAATAGCAGTAAACTAGAGTAAAATTTTCAGTTGCTGCTATAGTGGTCCTTAAGTACTCTAGGGAAGCGAGGACAGAGATCTTTAAAACACGATTTCCCTGTCATGAAAGTAAATATTAATTCTTTCCAGGTCTAGTAAAATAGAGAAGAAACCATCTTTTCTGTGAGCGCGTAACACAATAGTCCTTTTGGAACTGGGAGAAAGGGGGCAATTTCTGCTCTTGTTGAGATGATGAAGGCTTATAGAGCCTAGGCTTGGAAGCCCTTGGGGTCCCTAGCCAAAACCATTTATCTGGCAGCAGAGAGCAAAGTTAGCAATAGTTTGAGTAGCTGAGTGATTTCATGTGTTGTACTGTCCTTTGAAGTGGCAGAAATCAGGGCTAGAATAAATGATTTGTCTTTAAGTAAGCTGCTGTGTTGCTTCCTACGTCCAGCTCTGTGCTTTCTGGCCTGTGATTAAGGAGCTGGTTAAAACAGTTCGCACACACTGATGCTGTGTTAAACTTAGGTGGCAATGATTTAGAAAACTTTAGTAATTTATTCACCTTTCAGCATACTTCTTTTGCCCATACTCATTGCCCTATTATATCCTTTGCCTCCCTTGTTTTGCTTTCTTCATTTTATTCTTGCTTTGAAAATTCCTCCTATCTCATTTCTGTTTAACTTTACAACCCTGATGAACAATTGATATAACTCTCCTTAATGTTATGTCTCTTTGTAGCTCTGCTATCTTCCTTTCCTTACTTCTCTAGTGTCTCTAAACACCTTACTGAGTTCAGAGGCAATCTATTTATATTCCTTGTCATGCCGTATTAAAAACCCAAAGTAAATTTTAGCTCACATTTAGTTTGAAATCGGAGATTAGAGTGAAAATACCATCTCAACCTTGCCTAATTCCAATGTCCCAGGTGTGTTTTGCGTAGCTGATAAGAAGCCATGCGATGTGTAACTCTGTGACAGAGGAAATCCCCGTTGCTCAGCCTTACCTGCCGGCTTGCATCCAGCGTGCCTGACTGCAGGGCCCAGGCTGACACGGTGTTGAAGGCTTTCACAACCCTACTGCCAGGCAGCAGCTGAGCCAGGTACTCTGCGTTGGATTCAGGATACTGGTTTAATTTCAAGTTGTTGCTTATGTCCACCAAGACTTTTCCACGGAGAATTTCTGCTAGTGGTATAAGAAAGTTGTAGTGCTGCCTCTGGATTGCTATAATGATGATGGCAGCTTTCTGTGCTGCCTCTGCATGGCTCAACACCTCTGCATCCTTGGGAACCAGGTTGGATATCTGGGTGCTCCGGCTTCCATACACCACGGGGTAGCCAGACTGAATCATCTTATGCCCCAGAGCTCGTCCAAAATCTCCAGTTCCAAATATGCACACGGTCTCTCTTTTGTTAGAAGTGTTAGGAGCCAAAGCCATTATGTTGGAAGAATTTTTATTCATCTGTTAAAAAAAAAAACCCAAAAAAGTAACAGGAACAAACTAAGCAAAACATCAATCTCTTGAAAATGAAAGGCTTGTATTCACTCTGGGTGTACAAAATAGATGTCTTAGCATCTTCTTGCCCTTTATTATGATTCCTGCACACTCTTCTGAATACACACTCTCAGAAGATTTATGTACAGTTTTTAAAAAATCATTCTGAATATTCAGTTCTCCATCTTTTACAGCACCCTCTTTTCCATCCATTTTATGGATTTTAACATCCAACTGAACTGTTTCAGTTTTCCTCTCACAAAGAGAAAATAGGAGGAAAATAACAGGAGCAGAGAGAGCTAGGGTAGCACACTTTTCAGAGCAATTTCTGCTTACTTATGCTATAGAAAAGCATTGAGGAGGAGTATGTTTCTAATCAGATTAGAACCTGAAAGGTCTTTTTCAAAATACTTTAAGAAGGGTATTATAAAAGGTAGCTATAAACCTATCTGTTGTTCTCAGTATTTCCTTAATGCAAGTAGTCAGTTCCAGTTTGTTTTATTATTGTTCTTCAATCTCCTGAAGAATGTTCCATGAAGCATCTGGACAGTGGACTTGAATATTTCATGTTGAAAATAGATTTTTTGATATTTATATATTACTCATAGTAAAATTCTCTTTGAGGTTTTATCTCTCTTCCTTTATCACTGTACCTGGCAACTTCAAAGTCTTTAATGTATTATCTATGCAATAGCTGTGTGTTTGCTCTGTACTTGCAGAGTGAGACCCATGATACAAATGCAGAATCAAAAAGGTCTGCTCCAAAGGTCTTGCAGTAGGTCCACATGCTGTTCTCCCTTAACAAAAGGTGAACTCAGAGCAGAAAACCTAAGACATCCAACAGGAGACCCTGAGACACTTGTCTCTTGGACTGTCCATCAATTTGGTACTTAGAGCAGTAATTTAATTTGCAGGAGCCCTGATTCAAGTCTTTTACTAACTGTCTTAATTAGAGCTGTGGGAATAACAGATTTTCCAATTTGCAGGAAAGAAATCCATGAAATGGTTAACTAGAGCCAAAACAACTGCTTTGCTCTTGCTTTTTATGAACCTTTTGCTTACATTCTTCTGTGAAGCACCATTCAGAATACTGCAATTTAAACATATGGCCTTTTAAAAACACTGAGATGATGTCTTCACTTTCTTTTTTATTTTTCTCTAGCCAGAACAGTTTTTGCTTTTTAAAAATCTGACATGATTTTAAATTATTTGACCAAAAACTTGCATTTGTTTGGTGAATGAAAGAAATCAAGCCTCAGCTTCCCCCTACCTGCCATGACTTAGGGATAAGAGGTGTGAGTCAAGGATGCAAGCATCTGTGACCTATGCAGTAGGGTGCAAGCTTTGCTAGCAAGATAGACACATAAATTCTTATTCTGAGACTCACATGTGAAGATTTTGGCTTGGACTACCTCTGTATGTAGCTATGTAGCCCTCAGCTGACATCAGCTGCCTGCTCAGCAGCACTCCTGCACTGATCTGTGGGGGCCCTGGTTTAGAGAGGTGCCAAGACAGTTGCTTCTGGTCATTAGGGAAGGTGAGGATTCAGGCAGAGAAGGGCTGAGCACCTGTGGGCTGAGGGATCTGTGTGGCTGGGACAGGTCCCATGGGAGGCTTTGCAGTGCAGCAGGGTGTTAACCCTGGCTCTATGAGCTGGACTCCATGTACTTTGTCAAGTAGTACACTGAGCATGAAAATATATCCTCAAAGGGCCCCTTCTGAATGTGTTTTGCATATTTGTGTGCTTTGACACATGCATAAAATTGCGAAGTCCTTTGACATATTTGAAAATCATTCTCTGAGGGCTTTACTAATGTCCCATGAGGCTCTAACATGACTAAAGCTATAAAATTCCTTTCTGGGGATAGTCTGTATTTCAAAAAGAACAGAAGGGTTGCTTATGTAATATTAATAAATGGTCCAACTCAGTACCTAATGAGACTCCACTCTCTTTCCTTAATTTTAGTTTTTAACAAAGTGGTCTCCTACTTAAATAAAAATTAAAACTTATTTGTAACATGCAATCATCCAGTTGAAAACATCTGTATTTGTCCTCAAGAAATCCTCAAGTTATTGCTGAGTGAACTATGCAATTTGTTCTTCTCTCCAAACTCGGGCTGGAAAAAACCAAAACTCAGATGGATGATACCAGGTATTATATTTTGTACATCAGTCCAGTTATGTTTTGTTTGGGCTTATAAAAATATTTAACATAGAAATAGATCCACCAGCAAGAAATAAAGTACTTCCACTGTTCACTTATACTGAACACCTCATTCAGTAGTGAACACTGAACTCCTTTTGCCAAAGAAAAAAAGAGGGAATGAAAAGAAAAATGAATGTAAGGAATTTTTTTTTTCAAAATGTGGTTGGTTTGAAGTGCTATATAAGATGTTAAGGGATAGAAAAGGCATAGAAAGCTGAAGAGAGTTAAGGTTTTTTCCAGTACTTGTGGTCTAATTTAGCTTAATACCACTTTTAACAAGAGAGACAATTTGCTTGAATAGATTAAGCAGAATTCACCTTTTCTTTTTAAGAGTTACTTAATAAGGATGACCATAGCTGTTATGACAGCACACATTATATATTAGAAATAAACTATTC
Organism: Gymnorhina tibicen; assembly: GCA_013399875.1. Taxonomy (NCBI): domain Eukaryota; kingdom Metazoa; phylum Chordata; class Aves; order Passeriformes; family Artamidae; genus Gymnorhina; species Gymnorhina tibicen. The sequence continues at coordinate 1,077,026 of VXAZ01000550.1, forward strand.
ACCAATTAACGTTTTAACAAATGCATTACATTGTAAAACTGGTAGTGCATCTGCTGTTTCTGAAAATCACATGTAAGACAAGGCAAGTTTACTTTTAAATTCCAGGTCTTCTGGACCATGCCTGCTTCTGAAAAATACAGTAATTAAGTTAATTTTCTCCATAGAATCCTTCTTTTTCTTCCTTTCAACATGTCTTTGTGTCAGCTGGCTCTAATTGAACTAAAAGAAGGTTGGCGGCTTGGCAGTGAATATCTGGAGGTTAATTCAGGCAATAGGATACGAGCATGTAGAGAGTGTATAGACATATCCTGGCACTGCTGTGTGTATTTGAAGAAAATGCAGCATCCCATGGCAACTGTGTGGTTGTAAAGTCAAAAGAAGGAAATTGGACTCCCAGATTCATGACAGCGGTAGCTGGAATATAAGAAGATAGTAATTTTCTACAGGACGAGCTGTTTTATTGTCGTGTATCAGTGTGAAAGATGGAAAGCAGAAATATATCACAAGGGACACAAGGTTTGTTTGGTAACTGGGAGCTCAGCCCAAAGGCTGACACTGGGCTATCACTCAGCAGCTGGTGGCAGTGGAGCTCTGCGCCATGCCCGTGGGTTATGCTGGGTGCTCTCAAAGCACCAGAGGAAAGCAGAAATACCAGGAAAGACACATGCAGTAATCATTGTCTGTTCTTTTACATATATACCTATATATTATCTGAGAAAAAGCTGTAGAGATTTGTATGCGTACATAATATTTTTGCTTATATCCATCCCCCTAACATTAGAGCACTAGTAATGCCTTTTGTTATTTGAAAGATAATCCATGTAAGCTTCTACAATGATTAACCGTGTCCTTTCTCCTCTGCATTGTTGTATTCTTCTGCACTGAGTGATCCTCTTTTAAAGAAAATGGTGGTAATCTCTGAGTTTACTTGGTCAGTAAAGATAAGAGGAGATGCTGAATGAAAAAAAAGAAGTCACCTGCAACACTTTCATTTTTCCTCATTGCGCAAACACTAGGGGAAGTGAATGAAGGTACAATGTTTGGTTAAGCAGTTATATGCAAATACTTGATTATGTAGGAAATTGAATTAAGACAGGCACATTTCTTTGCACATGGCAAAAAGGAGGGATATCCTACTAGAAGCAATACCACAGATGAAGTACAATGCCAGAAGTGGAAAGGTGGAGATGGGATGGATAATGGATAATGGAAATATCAGAAAGATGTAACGTGAAATGCAGATGGAAGATCAGTGGAACGATTCAAAAGTTAGAAAGACAAGTTGAAAGGAGCAGGAAAGAGTAATTTTGCTATTTACATTTTAAAAAGGAACAAAACTAATTGCTCTGGTTGTGGTCTCAAGAGGTTATCTAGTCCATCTTCATTTCTAAGGCGGAATGAACTGTGTTTAAATAAAGTCTGACAGATGCTTGTCTAACCTGTTTGTGAGACTTTCCTGTGTTATGGATGCTGAAGTGCCTTGCTTACTGCTTTCTCAGTCATTTTATTAGGCAGATTTTCTCGTGAGCAATGTGTTCCCTCCCCCACAGGATACACAGCTGTCAAAGCTGTCAATTTATCCCACTTCTCTTTGCAGCAGCCTTTGTTGGACATGAAAGCTGTTACCATTTCACCCTTTTCTTCTAGAGATAAAATGGTTCCACAGCTTTCCTGCAACTTGTGTTTCTGAGAGTGGTGATCTTTCTCATGGCTTTCTTCTGATCTTTCTAGGCTAAACTGCTCCAACTGTTAATTAAAAGTGTGGTGCTAAAACTGACTGCAGTGCTCTCACAGAGATCTTACCAGACAGAAAAGGATTGCTTCAGTTGCCTCACAGACGACACCTAATTCTGCTGTCACATTTGTCTCATTCACAGCACGGTTGATTCAATAGCTTGTGATGCATTAAGGCAACGAGTGCATTAACAAGTAGTGTGTGGCAACAGGGACCAAGATGTGGAGTGCAACAGCTGGTGCTGAGCTCATGATTTACACACCATCCATATGTCAGATTTCCACCTTGGGCTAACTTCAGTCTAGCAGTGCAGCCTGCGTGCCCACTTGCTAGCTGAATGTGTTTGGGTCCACCTAAAACACATCTTCTGGCTCACCTTTTGTGGTAAGGAATCTAGTTTCATATGTTCCAAGATCTCTCTGTTATGTAAAGCAAAGCTTGAAAAGTGAGGATCTGCTTCTACATCTGAGCAGAACTGAAATGCTAATGCAAATGCATCCTGTTACACCCAGTCCTTTAAATGGACTCCTCCCATGCCACTTGCTCCATCCTTGATTTCTGTAGTGTTTTCTGACTCACAGCTACGTTGTGAACCTGTCCCTGTTGAATAGCACCATATTTTTTCAAACTGTAGCTTCAATTTATCAAGATCATTCTCATTTCCAGGCTGTCCTCTAACTTGCTTGCAGCGCTTTTCAACTTTGTTAGATTTTCAGCTTTAATAAGTAGAGTGTCTATTCCGGCATCTACGCCATTTAATGAAATTCTGGAATAGGAGTTTTGCCAGGAGAAACCCCCTGTATATCTGCAGTAAATGCAGTCTTCTATTTTGACAATGGTTAACTGAAAGACTGAAAAATGTTTCTTTTGCTAGTTCCACAGAACCCTTATATTAGTTTAATCTAAACTGCATTTTTGTAGTTTGCTTTTGAATTTTTTTTCTAACATTTACCATACTAAAAAATTTGTTCATGTCAAGTTGTATCACCTCTGTGATTTGCAAGGCCTGTTATCCTTTTATAAGAAATAATGGGGTTGGTTTGGAATGACTTATTCTTGATTAATTCATGTGCCTATCATCTGTCTCTCTTATCTTCTATTTGCTTTCTCTGTTTGTTTGAGAGTTGTATTTAAATGGATTGGGCCATAATTTTGCATCTCCTCTTTCTTCTTACATTTAAAGGTAGCTGTTATTGCCTTTCCAGTCTTTCAAAGCTTTAGCTCTTCCCTACAATTCTTAAAGATAGTTATTTATAACCATGGAAATGCTTCAGTTGTCACCTGAACAGTGTGAGATGAATTCCATCAGCCTTGCTGATCCTGGGTCATTTAACTCACCTAAGCATGGCCTAATCTCATTCTTCTGTCATTTAGTAAAAATTTCCAGCTCTTCGCTAATGATGTAAACCCTTCTATCATGGTTGACCCTTCCAGTGTACAAAAAGAGAAATAGGCACTACAGAGTTGGCTTTCTTGGAGTCATTAGTCAATAGCTTTCTCTCAGCTGAGTGGTGGATCAATTCTCTCCTTGATTTTTCTTTAACAGTTTATGCTTTTGCAAGAAACCTTTTCTTATTCCTTATGTACCTTACTAATTATATTTCTTTTTGTGCTTTGGCTTTTCAAATTGTATTAACATATTAGCACAATTCTGTGCTTTTCCATAGATTTTGATTTATGTGTGTTATTTGAATTTGAAGTTTCAAAGAACTGACAGCTCCAGCCGCATGGCTCTCTTACGGCAGTCCTTGCTCTGCACTGCATATCTCTGCTTTTAACAGAGTTTCTTTAAGCAGCTGTCAATCTCCTGACCTCATTTTCTTCTCAAATTGTACTTCTCATGTAACACTACCTTCCCACCTTCAGAATGTAGTATACTCTGCTTGTTAATTCTGCTAGGGGAACAAATGCATTTCTGAGCATTTGATGTTTCTTGGTCACCTGTGGTGGTTCCAAGTTGTGACAGAACCTCTGTATTTTCCCGTCTTTTTTCACAATCTTCTATTGGGATTATGTTCTTTTTTCTCTTGATTCAGGGCAAAAGTTTAGAAGACAAAGCAGGATATAAGGACTATGAGAAGAGAAAAGGCCAAAGAAATGTGACCCATTGCCACGTAAAGGAAAGTTTTATAAGTAGGATGGTAGGTTATGGTGTTGTCTACTGTAGCAACTAGTGCCAGGATTTAAAACACGGGTGCATTTATGTTTTTCCTCTTTTTTTCTTTTTTCTTTTTAAGCTCATTGTAAGAATCGTAATCCCAAAGGTGGACATAAGTATTATACGCACAAAAAATATTATGGGAGCTTAACTTTAAAAAATGAAGAGTCAAAGGCCTTCTTTCTATGTAAACTAATTCTTTTTATTGCTATTTCCCTGTAAATAACAGCAAGGATTCTGTTACTCTATACAAATAATAGAGAGTGTTAGGGATGAGAATGGCCTCTCTGGAGCAGCTTGCCCTTGCTCTAGTACAGCATTCTGGAGGCAGATAAAAGTCCTGAAATAATACATCTTGCTCATTATATAGCATGCTGAGTGTAGATTCATATGTGTGAATTCATATATGGTTATACTGAAGTCATAACAACAGTATTGACTGCATATTCCAGTGATTTTGTGTAGTAGAATATGCGTATGAAGTCTGTTTTCTAGGTTCAAGAAACCAGAAAAACCTTGTTTCTCCATATTTCAAAAGGGTTATTTTTCTATAATGATGGGGAAACTCTTGGACTGACAGTTTGGAGCTTATTAAATTGAGTCCATTGCACAGATGAACTCTAATAGTACCTTGCTGCATTGAGAAGATAATTCTTCCCTTGGGGTCACTAACCTGCAGTGTTTAACTCTGCCTGTACAATAGTGAAACTGGGATATCTGGGATAAGCAGTTTGGGGTCAGACTATGCCCTCATTTTAAGCTGCAGACTTGACTTCTTACATCGCCCCATAACCACACTGCTCTTTTAACATGGAGTATTTAGCTGTTTCTTTTTTTTTTTTAGGCTTCTGTCTCTCTTGTTTTCGTTACAGCAACGATCAACTGAGCTTTCTCACACAGCATCCACATAGATAAGTCCTCAAGCCTCTGCTAGAGGCTTTTTTCAGTCAAAGTACTGTATCTCTCTGGTAATGAAACACCTGAAGCATACAGTTCCTTACACAGATTCAGGAACTTGCTTACATAGTTTGAACCACTCAGACAGGCTCGAGCACATGACCACTCATTTCAACAACAGAGGTTCAGAGCATGTCTCTTCAAAACATTTTGAAAACAGATTCCCACCATCACTACAGAGAGTAAGTCCTGAACACTGCTGGACTTGATGTGATTATTCATTTTAATTTTGCTGGGCTACTGTAAGCTGACCTTGAGTTGACATTTAAGGTTGAAATGGTGAAAATAAACCTTTGTATCATGTCCTGAAGACCTTCCTCATACCTCTTTGAACAGACCAAGCAGGTTCAGTCAGGTTTGCTCTCCCAGTACCTCTGTGCATACCTAATCCCTCCCTGCCTGATAAACATACATCCTTCTCAATCATGGCTGGGCTGCACTCCTGGTAACCATGGTGCTTTGACACCCTCCTAATGCCATGAACTTATGCTGGTGGCAATAAAAAGCACTGCCTATGACCAAAGGTGCCAAAGGCAGTGGACGTGGCCAGGATTATTTATTTATTTATTTACTTAATTTTCTTAATATCAAGTCTCTGTTTCCCTTTTTTTTTCCTTTATATTCTACATACCTGTGGGTGGGCATGGGGAACTTGAACCAAATAAGTAAATGAGTACATATGTTTATTTGGATTTATACTTTTTTCTCTGATAATTTTTAGTTTCCCATACTGTCAAGTTCTCCAAATTTAAACAGTTTCTTTCTTGAATAGAGTTAATGAATTCTTATTATTGTGTTAAAATTTTATTGCATTACTGGCAAGTAGAAGTAATCCCCAACTGCAGGGTTTCTTTTGTAAATGAGTCCTGCTTTGTCTTGTAATCTATGATCAAGAGGCTTATATTAGACAAAAATGCCCTAATACAGTAAAATTACACATAGTAGCCCATTAAATAGAGTACAAAAAGAGAGAAATTATTAATTTATTTCTTGCATAAGTAGTACTGCATCTTTGGAATACTTTATGAAGTATTTCACACATACTTAATGTACAGTAATCCTGTTGTAACTTGGAAAACAGGTGAAATGAGATTTAAAAATTCTCCTCAGAAAGACGTGCACACTGCTCTGAGGCAATCCCATTCACTTCAAATTTCATTTTACTATTCCCACAGAGAGAGAAAGAACACACTCTATAACGAATACTGTTTCTTATAAGCTGACAGCTGTGGAACCAAATCTGCCTTAAATTATAAATTGCATTTTCTGTTTCTTGATACACCTAAAACTAAAAGGCATGTGGCTAAACTACTCTCCCATGATTAATCCAGTGCTTAAACACATAAAGAAAACAGCAGAATAGCTTCAACAAACGTATTACAACAAATTATTCATGAATTTTCTTTCAAGCAAATGAATATCTGCTGTTCTTCTCAGCAGAAAATCCCGGGCTCCAAGTTTTGACAAAGCTGATAAAAAATAATTGTTTGAGACAATAAATCCTCCTATGGAGGACATTGCATTTCCCACATCTTCACTTTTTATCAGGAGTACACTAAAACTGCCTGGAGGCTCTTCAAACAGATGAAATATAGTCCTAAATAGATGTGCTTAATGTTGTCTAAATCATAGCAGAGTACTGAGAGGGCTGGAAATCTCACCATCTCCAGCTGCTCCCATAAACACGTAAGACCCAGCTATAACTTGAGTAATTTCCTCAGTCTCTTCAGGGCTGTTGTTCTATTCTGAGGTTTGTAGGTATTAAGCTTTAATCCAGCCAATTCAACTGCAAGAAGAATGAAAATATTTCTTAAAACACCTGAAGGTGAGCAAGCGGGAGGGAGAGAGAGACCTGCCTACAGTGCAGGGGCACTGGCTTTATCCCAGCTGGCCCAGGAGATGTTCTGGGACCTTGAAAGACATGCTTGCAGATCTACCTGGCATGGAGAGGCACCTCTTGGATTCCTGCTGAGTCGTTCCCTCAGTGTGAAGCTATTCTTTTGAGCATTTTTATCTGCCCTTTAGAGACATTAACAAGTAGCTGTATCTCACGGAGAAATAACACTAGTAATAATGAAGCCTGGCTTCCTAGGGGTTTGTGTTTCTTGGCTGATTACAAGCGCTGATTGAAACTGTTTCCAGTCATAGAAAATGACTCCTGTAACATTTCTTCTCTTGGATTTTAGGTATTTCAAATGTATATAGTCACATTATAGTCTTTTATTTTTCAGGACTCTTCTGTGGGGTCTTCAGCTGCCCTTTTTCATGCAATGTGAGAAGAAGAGAGCACTCTGCCCTCCTGGTATATTTGTTTGAAATCATCACTAAAAAAATGATTGAGGAACACACATAAATGTGAGACACTCACATACCTCTGCATGAGCAGAGAAATTCCACTTCCTACAGAAATCAAGCTAAAGTAGTGGACACCCTAAAAATTTGTGAAGTACACACACCCAAATGCATGTCTGTACCACTAAAAGAGAAGGAAGCAAGTGAGAAGTGGCTCTTCAGTTTTGACCCTACGTCATTGTGGTCTCTTGAAAGTAATGGAGAATGAGGCAGGGGATGTTATTTGGGAGGCTTTTACTGACAGCCCATCAGTGCCTTGCACTGAGACTGGAATTAGCTGAAATTACACCAGCAACCTACCAAAACCAGACCTTCAGAACACTAAAAATGCAAGAGTTCATGCCCCATATTTATTATGAGCTCCAGGAGAGCATGAAAAGCCTGACTCTCTTCCCATTTACACTCATGAATTGTTGATTTGCAGCTCACTTGCTTTTGGACCACTTTTGGACAAGTGGGGAAATGAAGCCACCTTGTTTCATTGCACCTTTCACAAAAACAAGGGCGAGGTGGCTGCAGTGGTGCAGTGACAATGTTCTTGATTGTCTTACACTCTTCGAAATCTGAGAAGTGAGATTATGATGAAAGATTGAAGGAAACCGAGCATGAATATGAAGTTTTCTTGCCCAAACAAATAAATGTGGATTTGCAACTTTTCTGGAAAGGGGCCAAGCAGATTTTACAGGAAGTTCATTAATCTATGTTTAAAGACATATGATTGGACAATCCAATACAGTGGATAACTTCATCAGTTCCCTTACTCACTTGATGTGAAGTGTACTAATTGTATTTACTTTCTCCTTTTGATTTCCTTTCTTTATTTTATGTGGACTTGAATATTTTCCTCTCTCACTTGACTGAATTTGAGTGGCATGTGCAGAGACATGCCTGCCTCCAGGACAGAATGAACACTGATATTTTCAGAAGAAATTATTCCTCATAAAAAAACCAACTCACCAAAAACCACAAAAACAAAAGAAAAAAAAAGAGAGTGAGATAGATATTTTTATATGCTCTTGCATTTTTCAACATGGAAAAATTCTTATCAGGCAATCTTTTAAATTCTTCTCAAGATGGAAGAAGTTCTCCTTCTTACTGAGCCACTGATTTCAAAACTCTTAAAAAAATAACCTTAAGCTACAGGCTTTGAAAATTAATTGCTGAGAAGCCTGAATTTAGAAACATGCTTTTAAAACAGAAGAAAACCCCAGCGATGGGATTAGTAAAAAATTGACAGAGCTGTTCAGGGCAGCATCCTATACTGAGAAATGGAAAGATCTGGTGTTTGTTTTTGTTTTTATTTTTTGACCAAAGCTCCCTTTGAGTTCATCCCAGGTTTTGCAGATGCCCAAACTGCTGCTGGTGATTCCCGCCTGGCAAGCAGGGATGGGTGTGCACAGCAGTGAGTCATTAGCTGTCTCCCAGCCAAGATGTTGGTACAAATGACACCTCTCTGCCAGGGTACTGCCTTGAGGCACTGCTCTTGGGGCACAGCACTGCCACCAAATTGCTATCAGGGCAGCCAGAGTTATCCTGTGCCGCTGCACGGGGGACAGGAAACCTTACAAAACATCTCTTGCAAATCCCTGTGTGCCAGGGGCTGCAGCCTTCAGAGAAAACTCACCCTGATTTCTGTCTTCTACTTGCTCCTGGGTCTCAGTCAAGGTTACTGGGTATCTCGTGTTCCTACCTCTGTGAAATATGTGGGGTCAAGGCAGAAGTCACTCTTGGCTCTGCATGTCAAGACCATGCAATAAGCAAGAAAGGAGTGACGGAAAAGGTGGATATTTGGATCAGAGACAAATGGAAAGCTTCTTACTAAACTTAGCTGAAGAGCAAAGAAGAGGATGCCAGGAGGTATGGAACAAAGTGTCATGCTGCTTTTGTAATTGCCTAATTGGACAAAATAATTCCCTCCTGCAGAGTGACCCTCTCTTGCATTTCCAGCAAGGAAATGCAATACAAAATAAGCAGCTGAGTTTTCTGAAAAAACCCATTGTCTTTATTGAATTACCGTTTTATGCTATTATGATTATTGCGTAATTATCCACTTGTTGTGAGTACTCATGTCTTTTTACATATTTCCTGCTCTCACAGTAATCGTAGCATGGGACCACCCCGGAGAAATCCTTTGTCAAACATTCCTCTGCTTTAATGATGCCAGAAGGTGTTTTGCTCTTTGGCAATCAACTTCTCCACTTCATTTCTTAGCTCTTAAGGCTTGTTTATCTAGAGGCCTCCAGAAACTTGTTCACATATTTGGCATCACTAAAGGTGACAGGCAGCAGTAAAACACTTTGATCCCAGTCCTCATGTGCTGTAACTTGTCCGAATTGGATGGGTGAGCCTTTTCACCATTGATCAAGCAGTTTGTAGCAGATTATTATAATTAAGCATCTTTGAAGTACCAAGTTATATGAAGCTCTGGAGCAGTTCAGGTTTCAGAACTCAAATCAAATTTATCAATATTCTCCTTTTTTAGGGATATCGTGCTGTTTATGAAAGTGGTTTTTCTGCACATTCTTATTTGTCCTGGTGAGGCTGCTCCACTTGGGAAAAGCATACGTAGGGAAATCATCCAGAGCTAAGAACCTGTCCTCACTCCTGATTTAATCTTAACCTCATGTTTTCCTAAACTAGCCATGGGAACTGCATCTCCCAGTGGAAGGTTAGACCTAGTCTAGCTGCTGAACCAGGCTGATTTGTGTCACTCTGCCAGTTCAACAAACAAGGCAGCTCAGCCAAGCATCAGAAGAGCAGTCCCAAGCCAGGTAGCCTGAGCCTGTCTCCAGCATACTGCCACCACCAAAGTTAGAGCATTTCTCTGGGAACCCCACCAGGAGAGACATTGCCTCAACAGTTTAGTAAAGTAAAAAAATTAGCTTAAAATCACCTTTGCAATTGTGCGTCCAGGGCTGTACTCAGTAGTGACTATGAAGTTGAGAGGAAGCTTTGTCAGTCCTCTAATTAATGATTTTGCCAGCAGCTATTCCCTCTCTTCCTCTGTTTCCAAGGAGCACCAGTGTAACCAGTGCTTACCTGAGCTGCTGCCTGGCACAGTCCCACCACCCTGCCCAGACCTCCACAGCTGGGAGGAGAAAGCTGTCGGGAGCTCAGGAAGGGCTCATAAGGACATTTGGGAGTGCACCCATTTCTCACAGCCCTGCCTACAAACATCTAGTAAGTGAATTTACTGAGTATTTTATTGGCAGTTCTCTCACTAAGGGGAGTACACATTGGAGAAATTTTGAAAAAGAAGACTGTATCTGGTTCTAAACAGTGATGTCAAAAGAGGAAAAAAAAAACCCAGTATTTTGTTTTAGAACATGCAGGGACAAAAAGCTCCCCACGTCTGAACTGCAATAAGCATGCAAATGCGACATTTAAATACCTGTCCTTACCTTTTTGTCCCAAACCCCAGCTTTTTAACCCCAAAGTCAGTATACATTAAAATCTGAATAGAATAAAAATAAAGTCAAAATGCCAATGCCTCTGAAATGTCCCACAGAAAATAAGATATTGAAAATGTTGCAGTTCCACTCTAGCTAGCTCAGCAACCAAGATGAGAATGGAAGAAACGTTGGCTCAAATCTTGAAGTTACCAAATAAACAGGTTTAAATAAAAATAGACTGGGGAGCAGTGAAAGAGACCTTAAAATATGTAGGTTCTAATTACTCTACCTGAAAGTCTCAGTTGCTGTCTGTATTTTTGAGAGACTGGGTTTATAGGGAGCATCCAACGCCCATGCTGATGGGGTTTTTACTTTGGAGTAGCTCTGGTCTGGTCCTGTGAGCTTAATTGCATTTAGCTGTGAGATTGTTTTGTTTCACCCATGAGCAGCCAAGACTGTGTGTCCCCAGCTGCTCTGCAATGTGAGACATGGAGTGATACATGGTGGAGGGCAGCAGATTTATTCCCAAGTGAGCTCCTGCTCTGAAATCAACCACTAGTGTAGGCTACCCACTTTGTTAGTAATTTCTCAACACAAAGTAGCCCCTTCATCTGGTTATCATTTCTGCCTGTAACTAAGTGAAGAAAAAACATTCCATCTGCCAAAAAATGTACAAATATGAAAAGTGCTTAATATATTTTTATAAGAAAATTCCAATATGGAGCAAGAAAACACAGCAATGCTTGATTTCTCAGTGACTTTTGCAATATTTTGGTCTGTAGTTACGATGCTACTTCATGCTAGTCTAAATCATTGCTATTAACAAATCTAAGAGCTTCAGAAAGGCCACATCTAAAAAAGAATTTTCATCTTCCACTAATTGCATAATTTTATGAAGTTTTAACAGACTTGAAAAAATTGGCCTACAGTCTGAGTGACAGTTTGTGTTGCAGATTTAGAGGGGATATGAAATTTTCCTATATCAAAGCTGAAGAACAGTTCTGACAGCTGCAAATGTTCTCTGAATTAATAATGTGGAGCTGGTATAAGACAATATTTAAGAAAAATCCATTTCTTTCTGCAGCATTGAAGCCCCTTGCTTATAAAATATTAAATGGGATTAAAATTGGTATGCTGCTTGAATGGGAAGAGAAAACTTGAAATCCACGTATGAATCCAGAAGTGAAAAGGATCATTAGTTCCAACTTTTATAAGGGATAACTTATAATTCAGGGTAAAACAACACCCTGCCCTTGCTACTAAAATTCAAACTAATATTTTGACTCTGGCATGGGAAAGAAAATACACTTTCTACCTTTGTCACTTAAACCCTACTGACCAACCCTTATTTGCAGAGGCTTTCTTCACTTTAACTATAACAAACATCTCTGGAAGATTAAGTAAGCTTGCTATCTGCTATGTAAGCTCTGTGAATATTAATTGACAGATCTGAAGTTCTGGTTTGAAGTTCACCTGCAGAAATGAGAGAAACCTGTGTCATCTGTAAAAAACTCACCTGTGCACTCCACCTGAGGCAGTCCCCCTAAGCAAGTCAGTGCTTTCCCAGCTGGGGAGATGCTGTATGTGCTGGACCAAGGGAAACCTCAGGATCTGCAGAGAGGTCCTGCTGCCTGGAGCAGACACAGAAACCCTGACAGCCCAGCTGGTATTTATCTTGTGGAAGCCAGGGTGAGTGCACAGGGCAGGAATATGTGAGGGGATGTGGCAAGCCTTTTCTGTCTGTGTGGGTTGAAAGAACTTCCCGTCAAAGTCTCAGGGAAAGTCCCAGCCCTTGTATTTACTGCTGAGGTGGAGCTGTGGTTGCTTTTGTCATGCTGGCACTGACTTGCCCCTTGGCTATTTGCCAGATCTAAGGTTTGGCTGCTTTTCCCTGCTCTTGGAAGACTAACCATAACAGCAGAAGCCCGAAATGTTGTAGAAGCACAACAGCAAATATTTGCCTGGAAGGAGAGCTGGTTTTTTGTGTTATGGCTTTCTTGTGCCATTCCACCTGTAGGTAAGCACAGTAAGATTGCAACATTGAGATGAAAGGGATTTGGCATGGGGATGGTTGAAAGTAGCTGATCTCTGAAATTCTCTAGATATTCTTTGTAAGGGCAGCTATCCTGTGGAGCCAGTCTGTGATGGGTAAGTGTTGAGAAATGAGTCTTTAAGGGATAAGCCACTGTGTAGATGCAAATTTTGTGATGTTACATATCTGTTTGAAATGCGACATAATTCCAAACAGATGACTTGAGCATCATTGAACTAGATCATAATCCAGATAAGGGCAAGGGACTAAGAGAGTCCCACTAGCATGGAAATTTTATAAGTTTGAAAAATGAATTGAAGGGGATTTAAATAATATAGCACTCTAGACTTGCAAGCAATGTTTGACATTAAAGAGGAAGATAGTAAAAGAAAAATGTTTTTACAAAGTCTTGACTTTGGGACACTTACTGGAAACTAATCAGAAAAATGCACCAAGAAGAAAGAGTCATAGAAAATATAAAACACAGAGGTAATTTCTAAAAACAGAAAGAAAGGACAAGAAGAAGTTCCATTCAGAACAGTCTGTGACTGCTCTAGGGCTGAAGAAAGTGTATTTGAGAATTTGAGTTCAAGAGAAGAGATGGTCATGTTTGAGATTTAGAACAGAAGTATCCTGTGTCACTTGTACACTGTGACAAAAAGCAGAAGCCAGTGTGATGCCTGAACCACTGGAAGAGATCCAGGAACTGAAGAAGATGATATCACTTTGAAAGAGCTTGGAAGATTCAACAAGGTGCACTTGGCATGTGCAAAGTGTACGGCCTCGCCCAGAATGTCCACTGAGGCAGAGGATGTGCCTGGGGATAGCCAGCGTGGTGCTCATTTTCAGGTGACCCTTATATGAAGATGCTGCCAAGAATTGTGTTATTATGCTTAAATTAAAGGGAATGGAGAGGAAGATACTTGACTTGCAGCATTTAAAACCACAAGGCTAAGCCCACAGAAGATATATGAGAAATAAATGTATAAATTCATAATAGATGGGAACAAGGGCAAGTGCTACGCAATTCAATGCATCAAGTTGATCTAAGCATTGAGTTCCTGTGTAATAACATGAGCAAAAAAATCTGAAAATAATTTGAAGCTATTTTCCAGATGATAAATACCTTATGAATACTTAAAAAAAAAAAGCAGGAAAGCATTGAATTGTCCAACAATTCCCACACCTATGTGATCCCTCCACATAGTAAAGCAATGCTTTATAGAGGAGCTGGATATACTCATTGCTCTGGAATGACTGGAAGAACAGGCAGAATAGTTCTTTTAGTTGTAGGAAGGATGAGTGAAACACCTTGTTTGTCCGTTGATAGGCCTGAAGAAACAAAACAGGTCTGTTACACTACTGAGGGGAGATGTGGTCAGTCACAAGCACCTCTGTCCCTTGTACATCACGGGGGTCCTGGTGGGTGCTCATAGTGGCAAAAATAAAAGAGGGGTGTTTTATTAACTTTTTAAAACATTTGTGAGCTGCACTGTTTTCTCAGATGTGTATTTAGGCTGCGTTTGGCACCTGAGGAAAAACGTGATAAATTTTGCAAACCTTTCGGGTTAGTTAGATTTATACAGATGACATTTAGATTTGATGAAAAAATACTGTCTCAGAGCAGCCATGGAAAGAAACTGTGCTTCTGGGCTGAAGGTGGACAAGCAACACTGTAAATACCATGTAACACAAATAATAATATGCTTGAAAAAAGCTAGCAAAACCCCAAGTAAATCACCAGAAAATATTCAGCAATTTGTATTCTCCAAAAGTATTTGGGTGCTGAATTACAAAGAGAAATATGTACCTAATGTAGCTTCTTGAGAGCACTGTCGTGATCATCTCACATACAATTATTGAAGAAAATGAGAAACAGGAGAAATTATTTAGACATTTCAGACCTTAAAATAAATCATCCATGGAGGATTTCAGGGCATATGTTGATGTGGTCATTTTAAACAGTGTGGAAAATAAAAAAAAAAAGAGATTGCAGTAGTTTGAGTTAACAAAACTTAGGTATACTCACAGGGGAAAAAAAAGAAGATTTAATCTTAGTCATGGAAATAAACAAACCCATATATTTTTATTTACTGAAGGCCAGTGCTGTTTGAAACTGATTATAAATTATAAAGAATTACCAAACAGAGCCTGGCCAATGGCTATTTTTCATTATTTTCCAGTTATGGAGTGTGACTTGCATCTTCAATATATCCTTGAAATTGCAAGCTGGATTTCTAGAGCATTTGACAGTGGAACCAAGTCCAGAGAGATATTTGCTCATCACTCTTATTGCAAGAATAGTTACTGAGGCTAAGAGGCTTCAGCAAATAGTTCATATCATTGAATGCAAGATTGAATTTATCCTGAAAACATGAGAGTGGTGAAATTGAAAGTGCTGCTGGGGAAGATCTTCCAAAGCATATGTGCCAATAATTCCAAGATTCAAAGGTATAAGGAAAAGGCCGGGGACATGGGAGGAATGTGCTCTGCTCTGTGTCCATCTCTGGGGTCCTTACACATGTTTGAGCTCTCATCTCTCACACTTCACCCTTCCTTCTTCTTTTTTTTTTGGTTTGTTGTTTCCTATCATCACTTGTCTGGGCTCCTTTTTTTAGGGCAAAGCAAAAAAGAGCAATGGTGTTACAAAGCCGCATGTTGTTTGTAGGAGGTTGTTTCCCCAGGCTCATAGTTACTGTGGAAGAAAAGATGACAACCTTCTAAAAAAACCCAGAAGGGAAAAAGAGGCACAAAGCCTGTCACTTTGTGCTGCAAAATCTCCATCAGACAGCAAACACCCTGGGACTGGGGAGACCCAGGACACACAGCTAGGATGGCTGTCCCCGAGAAAAGCAGTCCTGGTGCCCTGGGGGAGCCAGCATGCCCACGGGGACGCCACAGGGCACCTCAGAGGCTGATGGAAATTTACTGACAAATGCAGCCTCAAGGCTGCTGATAAACATTTGTATCCCTCTGTTATATCACTGTTTGAAATATACTTGGTTTTATGTTTTCCTTGGCAGGGAAGGTATAGTCTTGGGAATGTACATTGAAGTTTTAGCATCTGGAAAAAAAGTTCTGGCTATAGTTTTGTAAAGCCTGCCTTTGTTTTGTGCAGCCTTCACAGACAGAGGAACGTAATTTTGCTGGGGGTTTATTCTGAGGTCCAACATTACACAGGTATTCAGAATGGAAGTCAATGTGTCTGTGAAGATTTATGCATTAGAGATGGCAAACACCACAAAGCACACTAGTTAACCCAAATCTTAGACATGCCAGAGTAAATTGATTTCTCCCTGAAAACAGGGTACACAGTAGCATGGTTTAAACATAAGCTTTGTCCGATATTCTGTGTCCCTATCATGGCATTTCTGCACAAAGCATAGTTTCTTGAGAGTGAAATACTGATTCCTCAGTGTTTAGGGGTAGCTGACTTGACATCAGCTTTCCTGGAAACAGGAAAAAAATCACCCTTCACAAAGTCACAGATACAGGCGTCACTTTTAAATCCATGGATTTCCCATACAATGGCATTGTCTTTGACTGGAAACAATTCAGAGTAATTTCAGTGAAACTTGATTTAAAAAAAAAAAGTGTTTAGGAGACAAATTAGATCATATTTCCCTTTCAAAAAAAGTCTACAAACTTTCTTTCTTGAACTTTGTTTGACACTGTTTCATGTGATGGTTCACTTGCTTCCTTGTGCTCAAACTGAAGCTGTTGACTGTAAGTGTTTGCTGTCAATTTCGACAGGGTGGGAATAGCCAGACCATTCCCGAACGTAAGCTTCAGAACTTTTGACAGCTTAAGATTTCTTTCTTGCACAGTACTTTATCTGTGAAGCCTATGAGGGAAGCACTGGGCATGCAAGCAGGTGAGCAATACAGGTCACTTGAAGTTGCAGACCAAGATAAACAGCATTTCATAAGGTACTCAGCGAGTGAAAACATGAGCCAAAAACATACATACGGAGGTGAGCTGTTGTGTGACCAGATATTCCAAGTTAGGGAACAGGTGAGTTTTTGGAGCAGACAGTAATTTTGAACGTCTTTCTTTCTGTATAAATCACTAACCTCGTCCAGCCTGTACATGCTTCATTTTGATCATCTTCTAAGAAAGTGTTTGAGAAGTGAAGGACATGAGAAGGGGAATAATTTTTCTTGTCGGAAGTGAGACTGACACATGGGAGGATGAAAGTCAGTAATGGCTGAAACATTTTTCCATTTCTTGTTCTCAACTTGGCTGAAGCCAAATCCTAGCTTGGAATCCTTCCTCTAAAGTTAATATTTTCAAAGGAACTACACTCAAAATGTGTGAGATGTCTCAGGTTTTTATTGTGTCTCATTAGTTTTCAACACACATGTGAAGATCAGTAAAGATCCTGGAGGGACCTCTTATAATACTGTCAGTAGGAGATGGGAAAATGTAACTGTATAAGCTTTTACATTCTTAGTGTTATTTTCTATTTTTTGGCTACCTGCCATTTGATTTTAAGTGGGGATTAAAGGCACTGAAGACACATGTAGCTAAAATATCACAGGTTTTTTTATGCTAAATAAAGGTAATTTTGTTCAGCTGGTGTTTATCGCCTATTCACAGAGTGACACTTTCATTTTTGAGATGATAATAACCATTCAGTATCAGCATTCCTTGCTGTTTCAGCAGATAAAGTTACCCTGTGACCAGAGATAGATGTTGTGCATGTGTTTAAAGGCTGCTCTGGATTCCTGTTGCATTCAAGCTTGTTGCTTCATTTCTAAACAGTCTTTCCTTAAATCACAACAAAGAATGTGACACTATTGTTCTCTTAGTTTCTGGGAACATAACACTGCTGATGACAGTGCCTACCAGGAGGCCGAAATACCCTCCAAGATAGTTACTGTCTGATGTAGAGAAATATGCAGGATTTTAACTTCTTAGCATTTCACAGATAAACCATACTGTGATTTTGTGAGATGGAAGGCAAAATACTTGTTACAAGTATTCTGGGAAGAACATTCGGGTACAGTTAGAAAAAAAAGCGTGAAGTAAAGCACACTGAAATATTTCAGTCAATGGCCCAAAGCAAAGCCTAGATTATCATCAGACTGATCCATTCTGGAGTTGGAAAGGTGTATTTTTCCTTGGGCTGTGGGGAGGCATGAGCACTGCACAAAAGTAATGGTGTCATACTGGGAGTGCTTTATTTCTGTAGAGTGTCCTCAGCAACTGGCAACACCACGGTTTGAAGCTCATGGGAATGGGTGCTGTATTTTAGGTTGTGTGTTAATGTCCAGTACTATTTCAAAATGATGCTAGGAAGAAAAGGTGAATTTACAAAATATTTATTTGTAGACCATAATACTTTTGAACTGAAATCTGCCTAGGCTGTATTGAATAGATCTTTATGGTCTACAAGCCATGTGTGTCCAATAAGTCATTGCAGTACATCTAGTGATTTTTCTTGAAAGAATTTACAAATATTCATAAGTCAGGGATGATGATTCTTCCTGCTTCATACTTTTAGCTGAAATTGCTTCCATTTCATGAAGCTGAACTGTCATATTTAGAGCAGGTTAACAAGGGATTTTTGATGTTTTCGGAAAAGATGAATATCTCTTGTGGATATTTTTATACCTGAAAAATTTTGTAGATCCTTCAACTGAAACTATTTTTAAAATTTCACTTAGGCTCTCCCACCCCCTNGAAATTTAGAACTGCTTGTGAGAGAGAAAATAGGCTGTAGAACTTCTGTCCATAACCATTCCAGATTATTGTATCCCATTTATGTAATGTCTTTACAGCTACTCTCTAGCTAATTAAAAAATGAGCCGCAAGGATAACAGCAGCATAGAAATGTAGAAAGATCAACTGGTCAGTTTTATGGACTTGGAAAGAATACAAAAGCCCCGAATCCATTTTGAGCAGCTCACTCCAGCAGCAAGATACACCACTGTCATAGCCAGACTTTTTACTGAGTTCCATAGCTGACAAAATCACCCCTGCTGCCAAAATGCTCAAACATATGACCGAGTCACAGGAGCTGAACAAATTACTCTGTATCAGTTTAGCCATACTACCTCTTCATGTCCATGCTCTCGACTTACTCCAGTAAATGTTACCATACTAGTTTAAATGTCTTCCTCTGAGCTCTGCAGGTCTAAGTCCCCCATCTGACCAAGTTTGACTGCATGTGGATGGTATTTGTATCCTGCTTTAATCTTTCCTGCCACTTTGTAAAAATAAATTTTCCAGACACAGACTTCTTAATATATATTCCTTTGTATCATCCATAACAGGAAGAGCTTGAAAAGCATCGTTTTTCTTCTAGGCTAGTTAGACATACAGAATCTATTTTTGTTTCCCTTCTTTTTCTTTGATTTCCTTTTGAAAATGGGGACTTCATTATCATGTAAGCAATAGCCAACAGACACAGACAGAAATAAAAGTTAACATTTAGTCAAGGAGAAATAATTTTGATATTTTTATAGCTGTGCTCCCTTTGAAAGGTAGAACTTCTTTTCCAGTGATACATTTATGATATTATAATTAATCAGAGAAAAAGAAATTGTACTGCATTATGAAAGAAAGCAATAAGGAGGGGACATGAAGATGAATAGGCTACTTAAGTGAGTAAATGATTTCTGGTGCCAGCCCGACAATGACATAGAGGACTTGAGTGTCTGTAGTGCTATCAGGTCTCTCAGACTCCCTGGTAGTTTTATTCAGGGCTTTTGAGGGCTTATGACATTACTGGTCATCATTGCTATGCTTGGCCACCAAGCAGAAGATGGAAGAGGAAGTTATTTGAACAACGCAAGGTGCTGGTTTCACTGAGTAAGATGAGTTTCATTGGAAAGGATGAGTTTGAGTTCTTCAGAAATGATTGTGACCTGTTATTAAATGACATAATTCTTCCAAAAGGTCTTGCTTTTGATCATGGCACAACAAATGTTCTATCCTCAAAGTCTCTTCCTTTCAGTTTCCTCTCACTGACCTCACAGCACTGACCATTCTCTCTCTGCTCCTCTTCTCTTTCTTCTACATTCCCTGTCCTTTCAACTCCTTTTAAAGTATGCTTATTACTAGCAGTGATCTCCCTGGTTTCTTTGTCAGACAGTATCCCAGCCACATTAGGGTTACTTTTTGCGAAGTTGGTGTTTACACCTAACTCAATGAAGTGGGAATGAGAGGTCTTCTCAGAATAAGTAAGGATGCAGACTTTCAGGTTTCACAAGAAGCTTTTCACAGACAGGTGAATATGTTCACAAAAAAATATGCTGACAGCAGCCCTGTATATGAAGAGACTGTACATGAACAAGAGGAAAATTTCTGTTCTCCATTCCTCCGGTCCACTTTGTTATTTAGAAAAATCAAAACATCAACAGTCAGAAGGTTCACGTAGACTGTATTTGATGCTAATAATGGGACTGGAAACACCAGCATGTATTGCAGTTAAGCTTTTTCCATCTTGACCATTCTCATCTACATCCTTTTATTTCTGTGAGGTTATTTAAATGTGTGCATATAACTCAGACGAGTACTCTGTATTTTGCATTTTTTTAAAGAATGTCAGGAAGCTACAATAAATATCTCCATGAAATTTGCTTAATAAGAATTTTCAGAAGCATTTGTCATATTTCTGCTGGCAAAGTCAACTGGAAGAGTAATTTTAGCAATGTGAAAAGTTGCTTCTATTGTGACAAAAATTATGGCCTAAGGGACAGAGCCGCCCCCTCTAGAAATGAATACTTACAAAACCACATTTCTGTCAACAATCTGATGGTAATGCCATGGGAAGCTACTAATGGGAAAGCAGAGCTGTCAGAATAAAAAGTGTTCACATTCTCTAAACCAAGGAGGCTTTATTTATTCTTCCAAGAAGTAGGCACAATTGAACTGTCTCTCTGAAATCTCTGTCTCCTGTAGATAATATGCTTGGTTTAGTACTAACTCGTACTTCAACTTCTGTCTCATGTACTTGGTATTTTTTTAGCATCTTGTAGCCCTTATGCTCCGGGGAATAACAACTTTCTTAATCTATTTTTGTGTTGCATCCACAATTACAACTAAGCAGTAGAGGTACCAAATACACAAGAATCAAGAATCATTCCCCCCCCCATGAATTTTATATGGGTTGAAAAATGAAATCTTACATATCAACACAAGTATTAATTAAGGTATTAGCAGTCTACTCAAAGTGTTCTTATTAGTCTCATTTTGTGAAAACCAACACTTCAAATTTTCCAATTATTATAGCTCACTCCCACTCATGATGCAATTTATGCTAGTACCCACCAATTTCCTCGTCTCCACCCCATTCTCCAGAATTATGCTCACCTTTCTGTTGGTCCTCAAGAAGCAAGGGAGAGGGTTCTGGTGAGTTGTTAGTGTCCTGGGTTCTTCACTGGGAGAAGTATGGTGCTGCTGAGGATTTCTTCCATCTTACTCTAGGATCAGTGTGGGGCTACTTTTATATGGTTCTTAGCACGTACTGCACGTTATTCTTTCCTCATTGGTCCACAATTCCTCTTTATATCTAAATATACTATATATAGTATCTTTTAATTATCTGTCTTGAATATTTGTTCTTTGTTCCCTTTGTTATCTCTAAAGCCAGTTTTACCAGCCTCCCAAGGGCTTAATGACCAGTAATTGATCATTACTAATTTGTTTATAGCTCAGGAGCATCTGGTTTCATCCTGTCTCCACACATTGAGAACCTCTTCTATAATCTTTTACTTGTATAATCCCCTCCACCAGTTTTATTTCAGATCATAGCTGCCTCTATGCAAAGCAGCTACTTCTCCTCTCCTATCTATTACATACAGAAATAGAAAAAGTATCATAAAAATAGGCATTAAGATACACAAACCGACAAAGCTAAGCTAAATTATAAACAAATATAGATAATATTCACGTGGCAGGTAAATAATTTTTTGTACAGCTCACCTAGGTAAAATGAAGGAAAAGGCAATCCAGGATAATAATCCTGACGTGTCCTAGCTCCCAGGCTTTGGAGATATAACACAAAGTTATTGGGATCCTACTCACAATGGCAATGCCCTGCTTGTCAGGCTGTGCTGCTCTGCCCTGTGGAAGCAGGCAAGGGAGTCTTGGCCGTGGGACTCATCAGCCTTATGAGGTGAGACCCAAAGAGAACACCCTGGAAGAGATGGTTTCCTATATTCTGGATTAGTTTGAGTTGTCTAAGAACTGGCAGCTGTGGTTCCTCTGTTATACAGCAAACTGTGGGCAGTCAAGCACCATTCAATATAAAATCTGCTATGTGGAAAGAAAATAAAAAGAAGTTGCTTAAAAGTAGCTTCATTTTCATGCCTAAGTCCTACTGATATCTGCACCTTATCTCTTCCGAGGAGCCTGGTCTTACTGATGCACAATAAAACTGAATTCAGATGTCATGGAAATGAGGGAACAAGGAGGGTTTCTAGCCACCTGCTTCATGGGACAGCATTCCTTCCAGGCTGGAGCTTTGTGTCCCAGTCTGGCCTCAGGCTCATTCAGTGCCTGCCCTGGGAGGGAGAAGGTCAAGTTCCAAATGGGGAAGAAGGAACACTTTCTGGTGGACCACAAACAGTTCTTCTGTGTCAACACTGGCTTTTCACTGGCTCCTGCCCAGAAGTGTTTTTTGAATCAAACACAAAAGGAAGCAGAATTAAGTCTATTGGTGGTGCTTTTTTAACTATTTCCAAAAAATCATGTTCCTTCTCAGGGTTTGTGCTGTCCTAAATGCAGCTTCCTTTTCAGAAAGCTGAGAGCAGGGGCAGACAAGGTGTCAGGAATGTTACCTGGACATACATTTGCGCATCTCCTGGTTGTCTGGATGTGTGTTGGATAGGGAGCAGGCTTCCAAACTGTCCTCACAGAAGTGAAAAGCCTACTCTTTGCTGCAGAGCTGTGAGCTAAGACCGCTGTCAGGGAATCCTCATGTGGATTTCTTCCCTCCAGATGCACATTGTGGCCTTTTCTGCAGCAGGCAATAGCACCTCACAGTAAAACTCTGATGTAATAAATGACACGAATCATAAAGCATCTGCCAGTAAGGAAAGTAACCATCCCAGCTCAATATTGCAGAGACTCCTGCTGGTTTATTATAGCCAGTTTACAGGATTTATTTCTGTTTGACACTGGGAATAATTCTCAAAACATCTATAAGGCAGAAGAAAATAATTAAGTTACTTCTACCTTGATGGTTAATGTAATCTTCTCACATCAAGAAGAGAGGTTAAATTTAAATGGTTTCTTAAATTCCATCTCAATTTGTCAGAGCTGCATATACTCAATGCATTTTTTGTTTTAAATAGAAGAATATAAAGTTCTCATGTAGATTTCTACATTCTGTTTCTCATATAAAATAATTTTTAATAAGACCCAAGACTATAAAATTACCAGTGAAAAAGGAATTAAATGATTCTTTAAAATTTAATGCTTCTTTAAAAAAACACAAAGGGCTTGGTACTGCAATACTTTACACGTAGTGTGGTCACTTCACTTGTAACATCCTGGTAGCCACAAAAAAATTACTGTTTTGTCAGGTAGAATGTAATTTCTATGCTACACTGATTTTTTGAAATTAAATTTATAATAACTTTTGGAAAAATCTGATTTATTGTTACATTTTAGTCCTATGATCAGGTGTACACTTGCCCACATATGTCATGTTGATATGGAATTGTTTTATGTGGAGTTGTTTTACAAATGCCACTAAGAAATAATGTTGAAAGATCTTTTATCCTAAAGATTTTTTTCTGCCTGTTTTAGCAGTAATTGGGAAAAACAAGGGTGGAAAGTTAAATAACGTAAGCAGAAATTATCTAGTTACAAGAGCAAAAGTTCAGTGGGGAGGTGGTAGTTGAATGTGTGTTCATCACAGAAAGTTACTAACATTGATCATCACAGAAAATATTCATTTGAAGTGTGCTCAGATGTACGACACAGAAGACACATTCCTTTCAAGTGACAGTGATTGAACTGAAGATGAAAAACTCCATCCTGTTATGTATTATGAAATAATTAATTTTGAAATGATCCATTAGAAACTGAGAAGTATATGTCTGAATAATTGCAATTGGTGCACAAAAGGGCATGTTGGTCATTTTATTATAACTATGGTGTCTGAAGCCTATTTTATAATATGTATGTAGCTATATATAGCTAGTGATCACAGAATAAAAATCTTCATAATTTATCTAAAAGTCTTGCACATTGGTCATAAAAACATACTGAACCGGAGTGGGACTATACATACAGATTGCACAGCAAACTGGGAGGAAGCATGTCAGATTGAGTGGGTCTCTCACTCTCCCCAGAAGTAACGTTCTATTGTAAACAGGCAGAAAGCAAATATGGAAATAGAGGCCAGCAGTGGAACTGTAGGTGTGTGAGTTGGCAGTGCCACTGAAGTAACAACGCTAGTGTCTTCAAAAGAAAGCACATTGTAAACATAAATGCAAATAGAAATACAAAGGAGGCCATGTGGATCGTCCATGTAAATGGCACATGGTCCTGCAGACCCAGTGAGAAACATTTTGAGAGAGTTTGCAGAGGTGTGAGTAACACTATGGTAGATTTTACAGTAAGAAAACCAGATACTGTCAAAAGTGATATTTTCTGTAAAAATAGAAAAAATGCATCATACAGCAGAATTTTCTTCACTTACAGAGTTTTTGTGCTTCTAATATATAATTTAATGTTGTAGACAACTCTGCTATCAAATATTTCCTGGAAAACTCTTTGAAAAGGAGTCATCAATGCTGGATCACTTGGCAAAACAGGTTGAAGTACTTTGAAAATCATGTGAATAGACTGAAAAAACAGTTGAAAGAAGGAAGTGTAGAAGCCTATTATGGTCCAAGTAGTGTAGTACACTGTTGTAAGAGCTTGTTCTTTTCCCAGGAACAAAGGCAGACAACCTCAGAGCAATAAAAATATCTAAACCAAGGGCCACTTGTGCCAGTATTCTCCGGGTGTGACAAACACTTGAGCTCAATCAAACCAACAGCTAAATGTAAGATAAATAAGTATTTTATAGCTATTTCATAGTTGAAGAAAAGTGTTCATAATAGCCACCTTTTCTTTGCATCGTTTATACAATTTATTACAGGAGTGCTTAGTCACTGTTTTTAAAGTATAACTTAGCAAGATACTTTCTCTCTGGCCTTGTATTGCTCTGGGAGCCTAACGGTTCTCACTGGCGTGACAGGTGGCAAGATCTAATTTTCTTAGAAAGTGGCCTTGTGAGATGTCAAATGTGCAATCCAGCTCAATGAACACTTCAGAATCAAGAAACAGTCTAAATGAAAAATAATTGCCATTTTCCATGACAAATAGAAAGCGAAACCTTTTGGTTCGCAGCACTTTAATTGTACCTGTTAGTTCTGATGACTTACTGATAGTGTCACTAGTACTTAAAACTTTGGTATATGTTGGTATTATTAAAATTACATTAATCAGTAACCTCTCAGTCAAAATTGCTTTTCCCCTTCATCTGTGCCTGATAATATTCTAAAAATTACAGTGTAAGAATTGTCTTTAATTTTAATTACATGGATATGATATATTAATGTTAATAATCTACTGGATGAGTACTTATCTCTTAATTTTGGGCAAGGATGCAGGTTGTCTAGAGGCTCTCATAAAAGTTCCTATTGACTTCAGCTGTGTAATTTGGAAACACTAATATGTGTATCCACTAATTACACTGGTTGGATTTCTTTTCCCTCTGAGTAACTTGAAGGTTCCTGAATTTTTTTCTGTTCATGGGTGTAAGTAGGGCTCCAAGATCTAGCTTTGGGTAATTGTATTATCCTAGCTTTAAACTGGCAGGTTAATATTAATCAGGAGCCAGTTTCACACCAGCAGATAAAATCCTACCAGATTTTGCTGGGACTCTGTTAGCAATCCAAATAAGGATAAAGGATATAGTCTTAAGTCATACAGCTATGTGAACATCTGAAATCGATTGGAGCTGTTATTGAACTCACTTGGATCCCTAGTCACACAGATATTTATGGAAACAATTACACAACTAAAGTAGGAAAAAAGCATTAAGAGGGATTATGCTGATATTCTAGTTTCACTGTCTAGGGGTGAAACCACATCTCTTACCTACTCATGAGCAATAAAACCTGCTCTTCAAGGAAAAAGGAAAGTGATCCGTATAGAAAATATTTTTTTGTATAATGTGTTTAGGTGTAACCCAGAGATTTGGCATGAAGAAATGCAATAGAAAGACTCATGACAAATTCATTAAAAGAAAAGGTCTTGTTATTTATATCAGGAGGTGGGCCAATTGTTCACTCATTTTTAAATTGTAGATGATTTCTTATTTGTTTATGCTATTCCATTATCCCTCCTGGAGCTCTTTACTCAAAGACTGGTGCTTATTCCCCTGTTTGTCTGGTCCCACAGCCTGCTGTACTCGATGCTGCTGCTGAGCTTTCTGTTTACTACTGACTGAGGTAGCACTGTGGTGTTGTCTGCTCAACAGACAGGAGGCAGGTTTGGCAGTGCTTTTGCAAGTCGTGCAAAGATTTGAAAATATGCCATGTCAGAAGATAAAGCCCACATCAAATAAAGACTTTTTAAAGCCTCGGTAATCTATTTAAAATGCCACTCCGGTGGCTTAAGAGACTCTTATTGCCTACAGCTTAATTGACCTAATATGAAGGATTTGATTTCTGTTTATTGCGCTGTTAAAGCTGGATATTACTCGAGCTGTCATTATTGATTATCAGCGCTGCTGTCACTAATTAGGCTGTTTGTGGAGAACACCCAGCGGCTCCAAAGAATGCCTTACAGCCAGCAGGGCTGCCCGGGAGCGAGGGCAGGGCTGGCCCCACGGCCGTGACGGGGCGCAGGGACGCGGGGCGGTGGCTGGATGCGCACAAGGGCGCGGCGGCTCCGCGGCTGCCCTGAAGGCATGGGCTGCCTTTGATTTCTCCCTGCGCCTGCACGCAGAGAGGCACGTCCGCACCGGCATCCTTTCTTTACAGAGGAGCAGTGTGCAGGGGAGACACAACCTCGAGGGTGAAGGTAGCACTAAGGAGATTCCAGCAGGATATTTTGCAACACATATAATGACTGTATAGTTGGTGAACGTCTCCTGCATCTCTGTGTCCCACTCTGTGCTGTTGCATTCAGCAGTACTTTGCCAAATCCCTTTCTAAACTTTTCAGTCTCCATCTCCACCTGGTTCTGGATTTGTGTTGCAATTCTCTATTTAAGGAAGCTGTTACAGTACCTTATTTTCTAATTTGTGGGAAATTTGGCTCCTATTTCTAGCCTAGGCAGGCCAGGGTGGTTTCTAATACTTAAACAGTTATCAGTTGTTAAGATATAAAAGTAGCAGTTCCTGTATGTGAGAAGAAGAGTCAAAAGAGAAGAGAATAATAAAGCACATGTGTGTACCTGTTTTCTTTTGAGAAGAAAAATGTGGATACCTCTGCTGTGGTTGATATCAAAGCATAATACATAAATATCTGTGATTCTAAAAGCTGACAACCTTGCCTTGACTGATGAATGTTCAATTTCTGTAGAGATAATATAATAACATATTAGAATCATCCTTTAAAATAATAATGTCTGACTCAATTTGAATGATCTGAAAGCCTTAAAGAGGGAACAAATGAGTACTGAAAACCCTACAATGCTTCCGTGTTCGACAGTTATAAATATTTTTTAAAGGTCTCAACTAGTTGCTTGCCTGACAATTCAATTATTCAACCTTGTGCTGGAGAACATCATAACAAAATTTGTCTCTGTGCTGACACTGCAGTAAATCTGAAATAAAAGATGTTTTTGGAATGAACAAAGAATCTACTTGTTATTTTTATTTATGTGATATCAAAGGAAAAACCAGCCAAATCACCTACTCATGTGATCTCTCTTTCAGCACTCTATCACACTAAAATGTAGGATTTTCATCCTTCCATGTTAAGAACTGCCTCTTTTCTGACTGCGCAGTAGTTCTTTTCATAAGGTTTGTAGTGGATAAAAATTGGGAAATCAGCCCTTAAAAAATCAGGAGCCCCAAGGAGGGCCTGTATGAAGCTGCCAGAGGCAAAGAGATTCCTGTGGTACTGTGGGCCTGATCTGGTGCCTGTCCAGCCCAGCCAGGAGATGCATGGCTGCAGCACTGTGGACATGGTCAGTGCACCATCAGCCCTGCAGGATTTCCCCCTACAGAGAAATGTCCCTTCTCCATGCATGGGGCAGTGAAACACTGACACAGCATCTACTTTTCATTTTCTTCCTACAGCAATCAGCTACAAGAGATCATTATCACCACATAGGAGGGGATATATCCTGGTGGCAAGGGCACACTCCTACAATGGGTACCAAACCCCAGAGGTTTGGCAGTAGGCGACAGATATCCTGATCAGAGTTTATTATACAACAGTTGCCCCTGGGGATGTGACTGCTACAGGAGCAGGTGTGACCCAGCCTGGAGGATAGGTGGGGACATGGACAGTCTCGGCTTGGGCTACACAGCTGTGTGCAAGAAAGGCAGTGTAGGTCTGATGATTTCTGAAAACACCTGGTAAGTCCAAACCCACCCCAGAATATCAGACCCTGTGTTTCTGAAGTCCTTCACTCCCCACTGAAAGTATATGAGACAGAAACAGTGCTGATCATATACCTTGGAAGACCTTCTCAGTGGCTGAGACACATTTTCTGTTAGTATAATATATAGCCATCACTCTGGGACCTCCATTAGTTTTTCTAGCAGGAAGTAGTGCACAATCCTTAGTGATGGCCATGCCTTGCTCTGAATCTTGGTAGTCCACCTCTGTTCTCAAGGTTCCTGTGGAGAAAACAAATTGATACACTCACTTTGAAATGCTTACCCTCCCATGCTTTTGACTGTAAGGCTGGGAGGAACATTGGCTACAGGGTGCAAAATTTTAATTGAAGTATGTTAAATTCCTAAAAAAATTTAAATTCTGGTCTTAAGCTCACAGATATGAATGGCTTCCTTCAAATCCTTCACTTGCATTTATGTGGGCAGAAAAAAGAGGAAAAAAAGGTAAAAATTGTTCTTGAAGAGATGCAGGACAAGCTATAAGCCATTGTGGAGAAAATAAAAACCTCTGATGTTAATATACTCTTGATCAGTGCTCAGACTTAAGCTCAAAGACCAAAAGGGGAAGAAGTTGCAACAATATGGATGAATGTGAAAGGGAAATCCAGAAGAGAGAAATTATAGAGAGGTAACTAGCTGGTGGCTGCAAGGAATAGAGGACACATCTGAAGCTCAGTGCCCTTTGCGTGGTGTTTGTGGAAGAGCTTTGTTTACTAGAGGCAGCCTCTGCTCTTTGCAGGGGAACAGCTTTGGGGAGTTTTCCAAGGCAGAGTAGACAAAATGAAAGCGTCTTTGGAAAAACCAAACAATTGTAGAGATAAGCCGTATCTTTCCAGAAAGTTCTGTCTTTTGACTTTGTATGCAAACGCTCAGATCTCATATTTGACATAAATAACATAACATGAAGCTTTTCTCTACTTCTGGGTCTCAGTCAAGGGTCAGTGTTGCAGAGTGGTAGACCTGACACATTGCAGGGGAAATAGCTAATGAATTTAGCTGCTCCTGGCATGAACATGGCAACATTTCTTGAGCACTTTTGCACTACTTTCTGTTTCCTGGTGTGACTTTCACTCATATCACTCTCTGCAAAGAGGTTTTGTTATTTGTATAGATATAACTCTCATGGAAAGCATTCTGGGGGCAAAGATTAAAGGATTACAGTGCAGATGAGACAGAAGAAAGGAGTAAAAGGTGTGTTTTGAGAAAAATGCCATAGTTCAGTGCAAGACATTTTCAGGGACTACTTTATTTCCACTGATAAATTATACTTCTTGTGTGCATAGCGACAGACAGTACAAAGATAAGCTTAAACAGCACTCTGCATGAATAAAAGTTGGACTTTAACATTCTACCATATCAGCAATAAATGCAGAAGCCAAGGACTGTATTTATATTGATTTCTGCCTGAGAACTGGTGAGAGAGCTGCCGGCGGCTAACTTTACACACGCTATCAGCTCTTGCTTTGCTGGAGGATGGAGCCTGTGATAAAGGCTGAGGACGAGGAGGAGGAGTGCGGTATGAAGAAGATGAGGAATGAGTGAAAGAAAATGCTCACGTCTCCACAGATGACACTGTGATGCGCGTGTAGGTCTTAGTTCAGCTCGTAAGCACAGGTGAACTCTGTGAGCGTGGTGTTGGACGTGAGGCAGGGCAGGCGGGGCGGGCTGGGCACCTCTTGCTGCTGCTGTCCTGCCTGCAGCAGGTGGGTGCCAGTGGTGCAGAGCAGAGCTTCAGTGCAGCCACTTTAGCAAAATTCATAGGTACCAATGGCCTTGTTAATGACCTTCTTTTTGGCTTTGTGAGACACAGAAGAACTTGCCTTTAATCAATACTGTACAACGGTGCTCTCCTGTGCAAGGCAGCGGGTCGGGTCAGGACAGGACAAGCAGCAGGAAGTAGAGGTCACAAGCCTGGGAGTCTCTGGGCTGTTTTTCCATTGGACCTCTAAACTTACAGCTCTTTGGTGATGGTTAATATGAATGACATGCACAGGAAGATGAATCACAAAGAATAAAAACACTCTCACATTAGCTGGAAAGAGAGTTTGGTGGTGCATATGGAAACAGTCTGGGTTTCTCACTAGCCTCCTTGTTCTGTGAATGCAAATTATTTTTTATAAATCCTTTGCTGCACCACATAAGGGCTAGGGTAATTGGTTTTTTCCCTTCAACTGATTGCTCATCATTATAACAAAAAAGCGTGGGATTGCTTAGAAGGAAATCCAGACCACTAATTCTTTGCCTGATTGTGTTAGTATGTTCTTTATTTAGGCTTTTGTCAGAAACCCAGTTTTATTCCTTCAAATATTACTGCACCCTCTCACTATTAGTCATTTTTATGATATTATCTTTGTTTTGATGATGGTTGTCATTATGTATCAATTCAAAGAGAGATCCTCAAGGAACATCATGCTCAGGTTGTTTTCTGTCATCACGGTGGGCAGCTGCTTTTCTTTTCTGTTTTCTGGTAAGGTGCCATTTCTTTCAGTCGCAAGGGTGTATTTTTGCTGGTGCAGATAATGAGTGCAAGATTAACTCACAAGGCAGGCACTTGCTGAGAAGCTTAGCATTAGCTCATGGAATAGGAAACCAAACACTGTAACTGCCTATCCTGTAAAACCTGAAATTAAACGAGCTTCCATTGTTATGGGAGCAAAAGGACTACAAATTGTCTTGAGAAGTATACATTCACATTCTAATAAATTTATCATTTTTCTAATAAAAATATCGTGTTCCATATGAATATGTATAATGTATTTCATATTTCATACTTCATATTTAATGTTCTGTATTTCATGTTTCATATTTCATATCTCATATTTAATATAAATATAAATACAAATATAGATATAAATATAGATATAAATATAAATATACCAAAACCTTCTCAAATTTTACTGACGATTTTGAGGTCTCAGGACATGTGACTTCTCAGTGTTCCTCAGAAACAGCAGCTGATTTTCAGGAAACAAGGCAAACCAAGAAGTCTTTTCCCTAGTTTTCAGAAAATTTCGCCTCCACACTGGGAGCCAAGCATCTGATAATCTCTAAAAGAAGCAAATTAATTAACCTGAAAAAAAATATAGAGAGATTAAAGGCTGAACTTTTCTTTTTAAAGCAGATAGCCTCAACCTACAATATTTTACAGTAGATTTCCAAAGTTTTTAGAAACAATTTTTATTCTTATGAATAAGAAAAGTATATTTAGCTATACGAGTTCAGATAAAATTATTATTGCTATTATTTCTCTAAAGCATCTGGTTTTGCAGTTCTAAAAGACTGGAAGTTTCAGAGATCAGAAAAAGGAAAAGCTGATGTGGCATCAGATCTGGTGCTGTTTTTATCTTTCATTTTGTTCTTTCTCTTTAGAGAAAGTAAACAGCAAAAAGGAGATTTTAAATTATCCATGCTAGCCAGAGTTAACTGGATGCTGGCTCAGCATCACATGTGCGTATGCCCACAGAGGAAATCCAAAATGGGATATGGATGCTAAGGCAAAATCTACCCCACCTTCTGAGACTGTGGCAGTCATGGACTGAGGAAGGGCAGCTTCAGGTAAACCGAAATCAGAGTCCATCTACCCCTACTCCTCTGGGCTGAAAGCTATGATGCTGCAGTCATGGATTCCCATTCACACACTTCTCTGCTGGGGAGACAGATGTGTCTCAGGGAGGTTGTGCCACACCTGCAGATAGTAGTTTAATTTCCAGCTGCCACAGCATATTGGTCAGGACGTCCACTATGGCACGGACAGAGAGCCTGCTTGGTGCAGCCCGTGGTGGCCTTGCAACCACTCTAGTTCCCAGGATAGGGGAGAGGAGTGCTTAGTGCTCCAAGAACTCTGAATGCAGCACAAAGCACAGTGGAAACGACTGTTTTTTGTTTAGAGACATGACTGGCAATGGAGAAACTCCTGCTTCCAAAAGAGCTTATGAATTTTACATTGGAGGAATTGTTGGATAATGCACACAGATGTTGTTGGGAGGTTGGTGACGACATCCATGTCCCATGTAGCACTGTCCGAGTGAAAGCAGATGTGGTTAGTTTGATATTTTTCTGAGTTTTGGTCGGTTCTTCCCATCTTATGTATTTGTGTCAACTGAAGTCCTGCTGACCTGCTTTCTTGTAGCTTAAATGCTTATAAGACAGATGCCAAGGCTGTAGGATAATTAAAATACTAATTACTACTTTTGACATATATTTCTAGTGATTAGGATTGTTTCCAGAATGCCTTTGATGCTGTTTTGCAAGGGCACTGAGCTTTTATTTGTTATATTATGTTTCAATGCTGACGTTTGCTTGTTCTGTTCCTTTAGATGTAGGAATATAACAGCAGACAGTAAAGCAAATTCACCCATGGGTTTTCTATGTAATAGAAGGCACAAAGTAAACCAAGCAATAGATTTTTGCTACAGGGAAAAGATATTTCTGTTTTTCTCAGTAGTTTTGCTATGCAATACCCTTATTTAATTTACTCATCTTGTATCCTTGAAAACGGGACAAGAATCACCTAAAGGTAAAAGTTGAGAATCACAGCTAAACATAACCATGTATCTCTTGCCAGTTTCCAGCTGCAGCCTCCTCATCAGTAGTTCTTACACGTCTTCGTTACTTTTGCTCTCTTTGTTAGGGAGAGAATTTGCACACAGGAACTGTGCTTGTCCTGTGGGGAGAGACCGAAGGACTGGCACTGGTTCAGCTGGGAGACAAGAGGACTTCAGGAGGGACCAAACTCCCCCAGACCAGAGAAGAAGGTTGTGAAAACACAGAGCCACCCCATCATGGAGATGTGTGGTGGGAGGTATGGCACAGTGTAAACTGAACAACCGTGACCCAGACTGGACACGGTGAGAAGCTTGTTCTCCATGGGGACAGTGGAGCTGTGAAAGAGTTTGACAGTGTAAGTTGTGCTGTCTCTGTCCTTGCAGGTTTTCAAAACCTTACTTGACAATATTCTAAGAAAGCTGTTCTGATCTCACCTTTATCCTTCCTTGAGCAGGAAGCTGGGCCAGAGACTTTCTGGGGCCGTTTCCAGCCTGAATTATCTATGACAAATACCTGATTCCTGTTCAGAGCTCTGTTATTTCAGGGAAGTAGGAGAAGTATTGGGAAATGAAGGGATCAAGACAGATGGGGAGCAAGTGGTGAATGCAAGGCTGGCTGTTTGTTTTAAAATTTCCTTTTCGAAATGGACTTGACTCATCTTACTGCTTTGAACAGCACTGATCCTTACAGTGTTTATTCCTCTGTAGGACCTCATAGGCAGGTGAATATGGAGTGCCAGATGCAGCACAGTTTCTAGTGGAGCTGGGTAGAAAAGCAACAGATTATCCATTGCTTATTTTTTCTTTTGTGAATGAGCAATGGGTTTTTGAATGCTTAACTTTTTTCCTAATGAGTCTCATGCAACAGCATTTCCTGTCCTTTACTAATAGTGCTGTAAACCATGGCCTAATTGCAACCAAATCTGTTGGAGCAGCCTCAAATATTATGTTTCCATGCCTTTAATGAGAAGAAGAAGTTAGGTAATGGAGAAAGGATCCGTTAGTGTCTCTGTCATCAGTTTAGGCAGTAACTGGTATGAAGGTCTGTGCAGGGGAGGTCAAAGGTAAGTACAGGGAGATAAGAGCCCTAGAGGTGATCTCAGGCAGAGTTTATGTACCTCTCAGTACCAGACTCAAAACTATAGCAAATGGGCCCACAGTTCTTCTGCAGCTGGTGATGTGGACTATTTGGATGTAGAAAGTCCATGCTTCATGACCCAGACATTTTCTTGAAAATGGCATATTTCATGTTGCTGAGTTTTCCATTCCTCCTGGTCTCTTTCTATAATGGGAGCTGTAACTGAAGAGTGTGTTAGTTAACTGAAATTAGTGACTTTCTCCATAACTCCAAGCGTATTTGCCATTTTTTTCATTATGAGTCTTGGCACTGAGGTTCCCAGAACAGACTTGACCCTTCACCCTACACAGAGTGTATGTGCAGCCCAGGGCTGGCTGCTTGGTATTCCTTGTTCCTAATCAGATGCAGCTGGACAGACTAATGTCTGATCAGCTGAGCGGCTTTGTATGGGATGAGAAGAGTGAGAAAGAAATCAGTATTATTAATTGGGACCAGAAGTTATGCAGAATCAGAAGCCCCAAAGGTACACCTTGTCAGAGGGTTTCTTGCCACTGCTACCCTCCATGGGACCCGAATCACCAGATACACTCCCCATATGGCACTGTCTCCATCCTAGTGAAACGCTGCCTTCAAAGGCCTCCATCCCACTATTCCTCTAACTACTTTGCTTTGTTCTGGGCATGAGGATGAGCGGGAGCCTCAGTGATATGCCACCTCTAGATGGCATGATGATACTATAAAATGTTAAATTTTTTTTTTATATATTAAGCAATCATTAAACTACTGCCATGGTAAGGACATATTCCAAAGACCAACTGTCAGGACCCATATTGGATGATACTGATTCCTAGCATGCCTGGAGTGGTCATGATTCTAATACTCAATATGGATTTAAAGAGCCAAAAGAAAATAACTGGAAATGCAGCACAGACACATTTTCAAATAGTACTTATTCATTCACTTTTCAAGTGCTAAGACGGAATAATCTCATAATTTATGAAAGCATCAGTTCATGATTCAGTTTTTGTAATAGTTGTGTTTGTGTTGCAAGAATGCAAAATAAGGCTGTTTTTGCTAACTTCTGTCACCATTTTCATTCTCTAGATCAACTTGCATTTGAAGAAAAATAAGATACAATAATATCTGTGCATACTGGTCATATAGATTCTAGCATGTCTGCAAATAAACATTAAGGGGCCCACAGAAAATTATTTACACTTCACTAAGCGTATGAAACTCCTTACAAACTTCAGTGGGAGCTGTGCACGTGTGTTTGACTGCATTCCTAAATTTGGCTTGTGGGCATGAAAGAAGTCCAAATGGTGATTTTAAAGAGAAAAAATAATCCTGGTTTTGTGGTTTGTGGTTTTATTTTTGGTTTTGGGTTGGTTTTTTCTTTTTTATATTGAGTTATTTTTCTGGATGGTGCTTTCTCTGAGCTCATCAGTTTTTAGTTGTCAAAGAATGCCTCAAATGCCAAATCCCAAGTAGTTCTCACTTTTGAACCATCAGTGAAATGAGTTCCATAATAAGATAAGAATTTACACTAGCTGAGGAGATCCCCTGCAGTTCTCTGCTCTGAAAACCAACAAAAACAGGACTGAGATAGGTAGACAAAATATATTATTTGACAGGGCAAACCCCGTGCTAGTGAGAAATTGCCTATGGAAGTAGTTGAAGAAATGAAAAGTAATTATATACTGCAGAAGAAGGAATAGTTCCGAAAATAACTTTCTGCTCTGCAGTCTCCTGTGACACTAGACAGTCTCTTTGGGTCCTGTCATGTTTTGCAGAAGCCACTCTACATCTGCTTCAGCATTTAGATTGGCACTTTTAAAGCCAGATCTGCCAGGCTGGAGATGAGATGCCTGGTTTTGCAGACCACTTAGTTCCTGTATCTCTGGAGCCACTGCTCCTTACACCATAAGATGACTTTGAAGAAGAGATGCAATTCCCAGAAATGTTTAAAACTGTGGTGCACTGGCTCTGAAAATGAGTTTATAACTTCCTCCTGCAGTAGTTAAAAATCTCGGTCTGCTTTGTAAGAAAGGTGATGAGATGGTCCCTGTGGCTTGTGCACCACAGTTTGCATAATTCCCTTACTCCATTACCCAGTAAGCAAATACTAAAGTGCAAAATACTAAAGGGAAAGCTGTGAAATTCTAGATTGAAGATTTGCTTTGCAAAATGAATTCAGCTACTTTGGATTTATGCAGGATGTTACTGCCTAGAACCACATGCTCCTTTCTCCAACGGGAGCATTTGTTCATCCCATATACAGGTAACAACTGAATACGTCTTTTAGCTTTTTAGTATTGGGTTTTTAATGCCTAACCAACTAACTAACAAAACCAAAAACCCCCACCAAACTGAATACACAGTCATACAATATGTATGGAATTATTCCTATGGTCTGCCAACATAAATGCATCCTCATTTGTCTTCTAGCCATTGTAAAATCCATTAATATTCTGAGTGCCTTGGTGACAGCAGACCCTCACAAGGCATAATCATGCGATGCAGCTCCCAGTCACTCACTCAGCTCACACTTATGTGATGGATTTCAGATGACTGGCCCTCAGGATAGGCCCATATGGTGTGGTACAACACGCTTTCTGTTTTTTCCAGACTGGCTGAGAAAAACAGTACAGAAGAGGAATAAAGAAATTCAGAACAAGTGTCTCTGGTTCAGGGTTTCGGAGGAGCATTCTGTGCTGCATGTCCTGCTCTGCTCTCTCCTCCCATAACTGCAGGATCCTGCCCGCGTCCCCATCACCATTCTGCCTCCAACCCATTCGCTGCCATCCCACCTGGCCTCCAGTCCCCTGCTTCCAGACCTTCTCTTTTTGTTTGCTCTCTCTCAAAACCCAGCTCTCTCTTCCACTCTACTAATAGATTACCTTTATTTTCTTTACCCAAGTACTTTCCCTGTTCTTCCCTATTCCCAAACAGATTTCTCTGTGCTGTGAGGTCTTCGCTACCTTTTCTCTGAAGTGCATGGAAGGTGTCTGACGGACCACAGAGAGCAGCCCTTAACACCCTGAGTCCTTGGTGCTTCCTTCCCCAGATGGATCCCTCCTGAGACTGTCTCCACTCTTTACCCAGGACCTTCATGATTTTATGTCAAATAAGATTTGCTTTGAAGCCTTGTAGTTTTCGTTGACCTTTGAGTTTTCACAGGAACAATGTAATTTCCAATACCTCAGTAGCCCCTCTCACGTTAATTTTCAAAAACTTCATTCTGAGCTTAACAGCAAAACAGATGAGAGTAATGTATGGCCCAAGTGTTACGTATTATCCTTATGCTCATGGTGCTGGTGGGAATACTCTTGTGGTCAGATCTGTGAACTTGAAGGTTTAATTGTCTTATCATGCCTAATCATGCCTGTTACTCAGTAGTAGCTGATGGTTCAAGCTTTGGTTGCTGCAGTGGTAATGGAAACCTGTTGGAGAGGTGATTTCTCAGACCACCTGAAGCCAGTTCCACTCACTGGTAAGACCCGTGTTCTGGGAATGGAGAAAAACGTTTGAGCTGAAATTTTAAGACAGGCATCTGGGACAGAAAACCTCTGACTCAATGGCAAAATTATAAGCAACTGAATCTGGAGCCTGATAAAAGACCTTGACTGCAGGCATTGCTCACCGTTCAGCTGTGATTTTGCATCCCTAACCTCCCCATGCAGCTTCACTGGATATATTGTTCAGTGTTTGGTGCTTACAGCTACCATGTAGCGCTGGTGTGAGTAGTGAAAAGCTGCTCAGCTGAGCTGCAATGGTGGTAGAGATTTCCACAGTGCTCTCTATGAAGGTTTGTGTATGAATAGAGTTTGTTGCAATTTGAAAGCACTTTAGATCCCTGAGCCTGAGCAAAGCTCAGTTAAGGATGTCAAAATTCAGGTTTTGTAATAGCACCGAAGAAATGGCAAATCTTTCATAGTGTTTAACTAATACATGCTGTTCCGCTGCTGCTGGGAATGTAAAAAGTTACAAAAACATCCAAAACAATAACAACACAGTGTTTCTTACTAAGAATAACATAGATTGAAGTAGTGATTTTCTTGTTCAGGGAGTCAAATTGTAGCATGTTGTCGATAGTAATATACTGGTCTGTGTGGTCCTCTAAGCAGATTCTGCACTAATATTAGGAAGCGCAGAAAAGTGTGTGGAGGAGGAATGTGCCTGTTGTTTCCTCCTCCCTTATTTATAAGGGAATATAATGGGATTCCCTTTACATATCTGGGAATATGCATGTTGGTTTAGCTTTCTAAAATAGCTGCAAACTGATGCCTAAAAAACACTGCTGTATGTATTTTTCCTAAATTATATTTTAAAAATCTTGGTTTCTCCTAAAATCTCACATGACTTGATATCTTTCATAGTTAATAAGATGGGTTTGCAACTACTGCTGTCTTATGAATGCACAGATTTGTACAGCTTCCAGAGGAGAAGCTTAGTGCACCAGAGACAGTGTGGAGCTGGCGCTGGCTGTCCATCTGCCAACACGCCAAGCTAGAAGTTGGGAATTTCTTTTTGTACAGACTTTTCTACATTATCCAGTCTCTTAGAGAATTATAAGGTGCTAGTCTTGTGATATCTAATACCACTAGACTACATTTTTTCAGGCATGAGGAAAAATTATTGGTTCTGGAATGGATTCCAACCCCCATTCACAATAATTAGTTAAAATAAATTATTTGCTTCAACATGGATTTCCACTAGAGTAAATTAGGTCTGACTCTAGCTATATTTCTTTTGAGAAGAGTCTGCGGTTTGCTAGAGCCTGAAAATAATGATATCTCTCTGTGCTGAGGCTGTTTTTTGTGATGATCTCCCTGTAATTTTCTTTAGTTGAGAGACATCTGTTATCTTCTCAGTGCAT
This sequence comes from Gymnorhina tibicen, assembly GCA_013399875.1. NCBI lineage: Eukaryota > Metazoa > Chordata > Aves > Passeriformes > Artamidae > Gymnorhina > Gymnorhina tibicen. Next base: position 1,115,736 of record VXAZ01000550.1, read on the forward strand.
TAGGGATTCTTGTAGCAATGTTTAAATCAAGGGGAGTTTGAGTGGAGAATGTGCTTTGAGTGCATTCACCACCTCCTTAATTCCTTAAAAAATCCTATAACCTCATCCATATTTATTACTAAGGTCTCTAGTACGGCAAACATAAACCTCTTTTCTTCATATAATTTTCATCTCACATTACTTATTTTCATTAAAAAAAAGAGAAACAAAAGTGGCACGTGATATTTTTGTTTACTAATTCACTCACTAAATCCCTAAGGCAGCTATTTCACCCTATTTGGACAGCACCACCCTGTTCTGATCTTTCAAACAAGCCTGCACCAAAATCATAATCTTAGTGCTGTCTCTTCCTTCCTTTCAGCTAGAAATGCCTGAACGGTCCAGGAACTTGTTAATTTGGATGTGGATTTTATGTTTTATTTTAATTTTGCCCCACCGGAGGTCAAGGTGTTAACTGGACGCTTCACAATATCAGCTCATAAAATGTCAGAAAATTTACTGCAGGTGACGGGAGTTGGGAAGTCTGTTTGCATTCTGTCTGTGCAGATTTCTCTAGTCCTCACAATCTTCCTCCAAACTGACTGTTGTTTTGCAGAACAGCCTGGTAATATCACCCACACCCCTTTTTGCCACTTTTTCCATGTGGGGGATTGAGTAAATTATTTAACCTGCCTGGGGTTCAGCATCCTCTGTCAACATGCTAGTCATATCAATACCATGTTCTCAAAGAAAATCACCACTTTCACTACTTATTATTCATACTTAATTAAAAAATGATCTGATATACTCAGTAATAACTTGAGAACTCTGAGGTTTTATTGATGAATGATAAGCAAAAGTGGTAAAAACTGAAATTAAGAAAAGTTGCAAAACGTACAGCTTTAAAACCAGCTTTTCATTTTTTTTCTGTGGTAATAAAATTGCACTGTTCTTGCCCCTGTAGTGTTAATTGTTGTCTAGGACTTTAAATTTCTGTCATTAGGAAAATGCAGGAGGCAACATACTTGTGCATTTATGAGAAATATAAAAAGAAGGGATCCAACTGTGAGTGCATCTCCCACTGAGTCAAAATTTACTGTGTTCTTCTCTCTTTTCAAATTGGTCTTTTTGCAAAATCAAGGAAAAGTGGAAAAGGAAATGGAAGTAGCTATATTTAATACAGTCTTCATTGAAATCCAAAGAACAAAAAACTGTTCTTGCTTAAATTAATTCAGGACAGATAAATAATGCTAACAGAGCAATTAACACAAACAAGCCAACTTGCAATTTAGCTGCTGTGTAGCACACTCAGCATCAGTGTTAATTAGTTGGGACAAAACTGCATCTTTGTCACAGGATAGCAGCTCTTGGAGTTTTCATATTTTTAAAATTCTGTCCCTGCCCTTTAATTACTGGATTCTCCACGTCAGCACGCCCATGGATGGCAGGATAGTAAAGGGCTCCAAATAATGTGCTAAAGATTGCATAGCTGTAAAAATATGAAACATCATTTGGATGGAAAACTAGTAAAAGCTAGTGAGGAGAAACCTGAGGCTCTCATGAATTTTGTATTGGAGTAAAAGTTTTCGTGTTAGAACATTGAACATATTGATGGATCAGTCTGGACCTTTGGTTCTCAGAGAGGCTGGGATTTCCTGCAGTGAGCACATGCACACTGTGACATCACTGGTTTTACATTTATTGAAAAAATTAGTCCACAGGAATTAACATATTTCACACTGTTTGGCAAGGAGAAATAAGAGGTTACAAGGTTCTTTCCTAAAAGAGAACTGATCTGGAGACTAACATCAGTTCAGGATGGACAATTACTAAAAGATTGTGGAGAATTATCACAATGTGAGTTCTTGTTGCTTGATTAAAAATGATTGAAGAAATGATTTGTGATTGAAGCAATCCCTTGGGACTTTCCACAACATATTTCTGCAATTCTTCTTGTGCTACTCCCTCCCTCCCTTCCCTTTCCTTATACTTAGGAAAGAAAGTAAAATATAAACTATGTGTAGGATACAAAGGAACCTGAAATGGGAGAAAAAGTAGAGTTAGCAATAGGTTCAACTGACTGTTACATTTTCAGTGGGTGGATTGAGTAACTTTACAGTTTAACTCAACTATCACACACTCTGAAGTGCTGCTTATCCTTAATTGGCCACAAAGTAAGTAGCCACACATTTAAACAATTTGACAATTATACACAGATGCAAAAACCAAAGATCTTTGGAAAAAACCCCAAAGATTATACAAAACAATTAGAGATAAAAGATCAGTGCAGGATAAAAGGGCTTTGTGAGCTGGCATATGCCACGTAAGCAACGTACTTATCAGCTCACCTTAACATATATGCTGACTTGCCCAGTCCTTTCTAAAATATATCAGTTAAAATTTAACTGTATGTGAGCACTGGGAATAGCAAGGAAAGAAGCTGATGTGCCATCTTAAAAGTTTCATACGTAACTTCAGATCTTGCATAACATACTGAGCTTCTGCTCCTGTTCTGCAGAAGATTTACAGCATCACAGTCCTGTAATATCTGCTGTAACATTTGATTCCCTGTAAAGCTGAAATCAGGATCTTGTGATAAGTCCTGCAGTAACCAATTATTGTGCATCACTTCACCATTGTAGATCACATGAAATAAAATGGTTTCATTGTATTTCTAGGTTGTCACCTAGAAATATTGTACAGTCATCTTTCTGGAACTGTGGGATGTACCAAGGTTGTGAAGCTGATTGTGTCACAGCAGATTTAGCCCTGTATTTGTTTACAGGTCCTTCTCAAAGAAATCTTGATTTTTCCATCTACAGATATTATTTCTGACCATTTATTTACCAGGTAGTCTGAACAGAGCGTATCACTTCATAAGCTTTTCATGACTACTTTGTTTCAGCTATTTTCTTTTTGCTAATCATAGGATCTACATGCTCACCTAAGTAACCTGCAAAAATAGATCTGATTTTCTTTCTCCAATTAGAAAGTTTATTTACTGTACAGTGAGCTCCAGTAGATGATAAGGATTGAATTAAGGTCTTCAAACACAATAACATTTATGAATGCTATGATTCTAAACCGTAAAAGTACAGAATGGTGAGCCTCATGGATTAAATTTTGATCCTCATTTAAATAATTCTATATCAGTTTGCCTGTGCCAGCTGGCTGAAGAAAATAGTCCATCCTGAGCAGTGTTAGCACTTTGTGTTCTACCTTTCTGACTTCACCCACAGTTCAAAGTAAGCTCTTTATTTTAAATCAGTTTCAGCAGATTTTTACTTACCAAGCCTTAGGATTGACACATTATGCAAAATTTACTCTACTTTTATGTCTTTGGTTTTTCAGGCTTTGTTTTGTATTTCACATAGGTGATTTCCTAGTTGCAGAAAGCCTCTCCTCAAATATACTGGTCATACTTACATTGTCTTTTCCCTGGAACGTATGTGAAGCAGCCTTGCCTTTTCTGCAGCTGTGTGGCTTCCCTTCCTGTGTCTCATTCTGGTTTTTTCTGCTACATTCGTTCTTCCTTGCCTAATATCACCCTTTTCAAAGCTGGACAGTTAAAGGAATGGTATTTCCAATAGCTGAAATCTATTGATAGGCTCAAACTCATCAGGGGAGAGTAGGAGTGATGGCTGCAGTCTGTCTCTCTCTCATACTGCTCCTGTCAGTTCAGACTCAGTGCCTGCTCTGTGCCCTAAGCAGTAGCAAGCTCATCTGTTTGTCTACAGCAGAAACACTCTGAACCGTGGATTCCTCCATGTGGAGAAGGATTAAATCATGCTGCACAAGGACTAGAAGATGGTGGTGAATTGTGTGTGATGTGTTGGTATCTGAAAGAAGCTTCTGTGGTTGCCAAAACAATTTGGCAATTGTTTTCTAATTAGACTTTGCTGTAGAGTTTTCCATCCATGAGCAAGCAATATGTGGGTCTTTTGTCACCAGCTGACTCTTGGTCTGTGTCACTCAGAGAAGTCCTCATACTTCCCTCCCTTTTGAAAAAGCCTTCTGCTGGGGTCATGAGCATCCCAAAACACTGGGAAGCAGAGTCAGAAAGCTTCAGTGAGAAGGGGGTGGGAGAAGAGCGCTGCTGATGGGAATTTGATGCCTGGTTTGGCTCAGCAGTACTCTGTGGACACAGGAGTGTGTGGATTTGGAGCTCCTGCTCCAGGGGTGGCTACAGAGAAACACACAGGCCTCAAGAGAAAATATTTCTTGCTGGTGCATGTATTTTCTTTACACACTTGGATTTTATTAAGTGATTTGCCACCTAAAGAGCAATGATTGCAAGCAACATGTAGGGATTAAGGACCATATGTTCAGAGCACTGATGCACCACACAGTTAGTACAGCAGTTCTTCCCTAGTCAGGAAAAAAGAAGAATAAGGTATTTACAATCTGCAGTTGTAAAAACTGCTGGGAAGCTTACGGAATCTATGCTTTTGCTGTGAAGGTTAGGCAATTCCTGTTGTCTGGTGATTTCATAAGCACCAGATTAATAGTTGATTCTGCAGCCAAACTTCCCAAGAGAGACCAAATTACAATAATAAAATCAGTATTATAAGGATAAGATGCTAATGCTATGTATTCATAGAATAATTAAGTTGGAAGGGGTCTCTGGAGGTTATCTAGTCCAAGTTCCTGCTTAAAGTTAGATCAGGCTGCTGGTAGATCTGTACAACTGACTTTCAAATATCTTCAAAGATGGAGATTTACTATGCTTTCATTAATAACTGCAAGATTATGTCTTTGTGTTGGATCAAGAGAAAAACACATTTTCTGCAAACATTTGCCTAAAAATCAACTAATAAATATTAAGATTAGTAAATTTTGACACAAACTCCATGTCTGAGTAAATGTAAATGTGAAATAAATGAAAACAAGTTACTCAGAAAAGTGAGTAACACACCACAGTTTGAACCATATGGAGGCTGAAGATGCTTTTGGTGCTACAAGTGTGACAGAGAATCAAAATCATAAAGCAGACCCAGGACAGGAAGGCAGACTCAGTTCTGAGGTTGAGACTGCAAATATTCAGCACATCCATCAAACCACTCAACCCCAGGCAGCAACATGTGAGAACTAAATTGTGTTGATTTGCTTTGGTAGGGTTTTCATGCACGGTCTGCTCAGAGGATAGTAGCAACAATATTACCTCATAAAATGTATCATAAGAATCATTGTCAATATTGCAGCAAAAGTTTAGAGACCTGCCAGCATGAAAGGAAATGTGATATTTATTAATTTCAAGCTGGATAAGGATATAGTGCCAGCAGCTGAGATATTACTTCTGAAAGAAAATCCACAAACAGTAGAGGGTGAAGAGGTAAAATTCATGTTTACTGAGGTGACCTAACCTCCATAAAGGAATATATGAACTAAATTTACCAGTAAATAAGCTCAAGGGGATGGAAATTTTAATACTAACAGGAAATAAAAGGCCCATTATTTGAGAATATACAAAATCCTTCCTTTCATTTGAGGGTGTGTTCAGTGAAAAGGGATCTAAATAGGAGATGAGAAAAATTTTAAAATATCTTTCTTGAATACAAAAACTCTCAACAGAATATGGAAGAATACACCGGAAAAGCTATACCTTTCTGATGTTTTTAGAGAGTTCACCTTAAGGTTAAGACAGAAAAATCTTAGTAAGTTGCTTTCTCTGGAAGTCACAGAGCGAGAGGGAGGAAAAAAAGATATGGTGATGCTCTCATTGATCTCTGTATTAGCAATAGCTGAGCCCCCTACTTGGGATTAAACCTCAGTCTAAAAAAGGAAAAAAAAATTAGGCTGCATATGCTCAGAGATCTATCAATAGAAGAAAAAGCTTTTTTTTTTTCCTTTTTCTACATTGAAGAACCAGATGGCCTCTGACAGTTTCCATCAAAGCAATCAAATATATTTTAATGTACTGTCAATATTTGTTTGCAGGGGCACATTTTCTGCAGACAGTGCTTTTGAGGTGTATGTTACCCAAGATGTACCACAAGAAGGTGTCAGAACTGCAGACAGCAGACATTAAAGTTCTGCTCCAAAATATATTGGATAGTTGTATAAAAATAAAAAAGTGGAGAAATTCCAACAGGAGAAATGAAAATGTAATTAAACAATCAGGATATTCTTGCTGGAAGTCTTTGTTTATACTGAGATTTCTTGCAAGGTGGAGGAGGAGGAGGGATTTGGATCTGGCACTTTTACATCAGTGGTGAACAAGCACCAGCCTGCCTGGCATGAGGGAAAATTTACTCCTTTGTATTATTATTATTATTATTATTTTTAAAGAAGCCCAAGGTGGTTGATGCTTTCTGAGAGTCTGATGGGTTCATTTCCATTGGAGCAGCAGGTGGAAAGGGTGGGAAAGGGAGCTGTGTGGGGTAATGTGGGGCCCATGCTGCCAGCACGCACATCAGCAAGGGGGCATAGATGCCTCCACAATTAGCTAAACATTCAAGCCAGAGACAAAAATTCAGATGAAGTACCACAGCCTTTTTCCTGGGTCTGAATCAGAATGTGCCAAAATTTCCTCCAGATGGAAAAGTAGATGGGCAGGAGGAGGTTAATTTGGGATAGGTTAGACAAGGAGTAAATGTGTGCACTTCCTACCAGTATTGCAGGTTCACAGGAGGTTTTTCAGAGTGCTCAAACCTAATTTAAGCTCATGATGAAAAACTGCCACTTGTCTTATTTATAGAGCAGGTTTGTCAGCTCCAGGATTTGAGCTATTGGGAAATTCCTCTCTCAGTCTACAAATTGTAGCCATGAGCTGGGCCCACACTTGCTCACAAGCTTGAGGAAATGAGAGGAACAGAGGCTAAGAACAAAGCCGGTGAAGCCATGAAAAGTACCTTTGTCTTACTCAGTACAAACTGCAGCTTTTCCCAGGCTGCTTGCTTTGGTGGGGCTGCCTCGTGTCCAGCGGTTTAAAGCACCAAGCTTCAGTGCAGCTCAGCTCCATGATGAGTTGGATGTGTCTGGAGCTACATGCCCACATTGTGGGAGGTCAGCCTGCAGCTGGACAGTAAGTCCAGTGGGCTCTGAGGTGTCAGATATCTTCTGTGTAACCATGGAGCAGCTCTGGGCAGCTGTGCAGCCTCTGCAGAAGTAGGGCAGATTCCATTTTGGCTGGACTCTTCTAGTGATTGCAAGTATCATGTAGAGCAAGATATGAAAATAAACATATGTCAGTTTTATTAATCCTCCTGTTAACTTTACTAGAATTAGTCTTTTGGGGAGGGCACAACATGAGATAGGACTCATTTTTTGGGTATCCTTGAACTTCCCAAGCGCAAGATGAGAAAGGTGGGATTTAGACATGAAACACTCTTACAGTGTCTAAAATGTCCCTATATTCTCTGGCAGTTTCAGTGCCTGCCTGACAAAGTGATGTCTACTTCAGTTCTTTGTCAAGCCTGCCTTAAGTGAGTTGCAGTTTCAGAGGACATGCGTGTCAGAGTACTTTGGGCACACCAGCCTGCGCAATCCTTTTGTAGAAGGCTTGGAAAGCTGGTACCTCCATCTGAAGGGGCTGTTTTCCTTGCTGTGGTGGTGATTTATCCCTTGCTTCTTCAACTGCATTTAGTAATGACCATTTAGTCTGGCCACTGTGCAGGGTAGATTACAATTTCTGTGGATTCAAAGGATCAAACTTACATGATAGTTCATTTAAATACCTAAATTGTTTAAATAGATGGTGTAGGGGTAGTTGCTGTCCAGTTTTGTGAACTTCACTGTTTCATCAGGAAAGAACCCTGCAGTTTTGGAACTTCTAGGCAGACCTTAAAAACAGGATAAATATTTAATTTTTTTTACAAAGCCTTAAAGAGGAAAAGCCATTTAACATAGAACATATCTCTTCATTTGTCATACATTGTCATTCATAGAATAGCTTTTGTTATGTCTGCAACTTCAACCTGTCAGTAAGTAAGTAAATAAAATAGAATAATAATATCCTTAATGACTCATAATTAAGAACTTAACAATTTATTTAAAAAGGACTATTTATGCTCAAGATTTCAGAAGCAGTCAAGAGTTAAAATCTGGGGCTTTTCACAAGGGAAGTGCTGAAACTGGACAAACACATTGAGTCCCCCTGGAATTGATTCACATGTTGTGTGGCAGTAATGGCTGAAGGGCCTCAACATCCTCTATATTTCTTTTTGATTGATTTTATGATAATGCAGCTGCATATTTGGTGTGCTGGCAACCTGGGGTGAAATAGTAAAGGAAAGCAGGGTAGTATTGTTATTTTACCCTATGAGTCCTTTGCAATGTTAAGTCCTTTAAAGCCTGGAAAAGAAAGGAAACTCACCTCATTCCTCATGTTTTAATGAAGGATGCATACTGCTAGAGGCAAGAATTTCTCTGAATCCTTGCATGTTCATTCAGTACTTAGGGAAAGGTAGAAATGACTGTTATTAACTCTTGCCCACAGCTTCACATTAATGTATTTTTAAAGCTGTAAAATTTCTGCTTCTGGTAGATGGTTTGAGAAGGAACAGGTAAATCAAGTTTAAAATAAGTTCTTGCTCTGAGTAAGGGAACCTGTAAGACTGTTGAATTGTTGATTACTAATGGGACTTAGAGAGAAACAATAGAAAACAGAGAAAAAAATTGTGTCAAAAATTACTGGTATTGCAGTTGTCTATCTTATTCCTGACTGCCATAGCAGCTGGCATGCATTTAAAAAAGAACTGAGTGATCTGCTGTCTAATAATGTTCCATCTTGCTCACCAGTGGTAATTTTTTATGATATTAATAAACAATAACCTTTTTATTCAAACACTTATCTATCTAGCTCAGCATTTTGCCTCCAGTAACAGAAGTACCAGATGTGTTACAGAAATACAAAGTTTCCAGTTATTTAATATTCTGAGTATACAGAAAGTTTCTTTTTTGTCTCCTTGAGTGCGAAGCAGTTTTCTACCTTGAAGGAAGAATGAGGAGACATATCCCACCAAAGCTCTTGGCATAATGATATCTCTGGGTATTTTCCTTATCAGTACAGATGCATAATCATTTGGGGGATCTAAGAAAGATGTTGATATGGAGAAATATTGTGAAATAAGTTGGCTATAGGCTATTCGTGCTTTGCCTGGGGAGAGTGTTCCTCATCTGCCTTTCAGTATTAGGAAATGCCCTTTTCTCTTGCATTAGGAGAAAGGACAACAGAAACATGAGGAATCATTTTAGATGTTGTGTAGGAGAGAAACACGCATGGTAATGAGTGGAAAACATCAGAATTGCTTATAATCAACACCGAAGCCCTGCTGCTGCGAACCCCAGGCCCAAGCCTATGCTCATGTGCATTTTTGTGAAGCATCCTGATATTCCAGGGGAAAACAATGAGGTTTTGAGAGTTTCCACCAAAAGGCACAGATGTGGCAATGGTGACAACACATAAGGCATGTTGGCTGAATGATTTGTATGCTGGGTCTAGCATGGGCCTGGACTTTCTAATCTTCCCTTAGTTTTCTTTTGCACAAATGCTGACTTTTACAGAATAATTCTGAGAAAGAAAAAGAACTGTGTTGAACAGACAGCATGTGGCAAGCATGTCATCACTGAAACCCTGAAGGAATGTAATAATTCAGGCGATAAATCAGGCCAATGACTTTTAGGACTACACTAATGCTTTTTGCTTGGATCTGAATACCAATGTGCCTGCATTTGGTTTCTTCCATGTTCTATTCACAATCACTGCTACAAAAAGGCCTTTAAGAAACATTAAGAAACTATTTTTCGGTATTGTTCACGTTCAGAACCTGGCTATGAATTACAATCAGACACTGGATGGGTGGAATACTCCAGTACATTCCAGTATTCACATGAGAAGTAGGATTTAAATCCAGTGAGAAGTGAGTCAAAACAGGCCTAGAGGTTTGCCTGGTCTCAGGTGTCGTTACTGTTCTCCATAGTGCTGCTATGAGACAGAACTTTTTCTCCCGATGTACAACAAGTACAACTTGTACAACAAGTTCCACCCCAAAAACTTCTCTGTAATGCGCAGATTGTCACTCTCAGGTCCTTTGTGTGAGTGGCACCTTGGTGCTGCATTCCTGTGGTTCAGCTGGGCAGCTTCCACAGCCTCCCGTGGCCCAAACCTCCAAATCCCTTTGTGTACACGACACAACTGACCCAGCTTCTGGCATTACTATGGGAGGACACCAAAGAGATGTGTAACAATGAAACAGAATGAGAAAGAGATTCACCTCACAAAATGGTGAGGGGGTGACAGCAGAAAGAGTCGAGGCAGCAATTAGTATTTCTCTACAGCGTTGCTTTAAGGATAATTTCCTCCTTAACAAAAACAGTATGAGCTCTTTGGATGCATGCAAGAGACTGCTAAGAGCTTGCAGTGGCCCTGAACCTTGCAGCTGAGGGTGGATGGGATTGAAAACAACCAAAAATTTCAAATTTATTAGCTCTGGTGCTCATTAGCAGAATATGGGGGAAAAAAGGAAAGCTTTGAACAAAATTATCTGATTCCAAAAGCATGCAGCATATGTTAATTACGGGAGGAAAAGAAAGGGGCATAAACAGCCATCAGTGAGAACTTGGACAGTCTCTAGCATCTGAAAGGAAGACTGGAACAGAAATGGTGCCAGAACTATAAGTCAGAGCCTCAAAGCAAATATTTTTGTCTGAAATTACATATTGCCAACATCCCAAAATTGCTAATTATCTTCTCTCTCTCAATCTGCTACTAGTCTGGTGTGCAGATAAACCCACTATTTACCCGCATATCCAACAAGATTTTCTGTGAGCTATCCTGGGTGTGTGGTTTTCTCATGGGCACCATTGGGAGCTAAGTAGCTGAGGCAGCATGTCAAATGGTACTTGAAACTTTTTCAGACCTTATTAAATGCATTTTGAGACCGAGGCAGGGCTTAAAAAGATACTGCATCCAGATCACCATGCTAGATCACCTAGAGAGGCAATCCACGTCTTCTCTCACAGAAAACCCTCCTGGCCTCAGTAAGTCTATAATCTTCTGTGTGCTATCAGAAACCCCTGTCATGCTTTATATTGTGAAGAGAAGAGGAGAAAACAGTTGAAGACCAGCATTTCTTGCTCAAGTCACATTATCCCTCTGTTGTCAGTCCAGAAGGAGCAATTCATCAAAATCAGCCTGGAGGAACTTTGGGAGTTTTTCTGTGCATCCGTTGCTGCCTCAGGTTGGAAGAACATCAGGTCCACATGGCAAGGATGGAGCAGATGTTTTCTCTTTCAGTGCTGCCTCAGCAGAGTGGTTCTGGTCATACACAGCACATCCAGAGAGGTGTGTGTGTGCACTTGAGAACAGTGGGATAACAGAGGGAGCATTGATGGAGGAAAGCTGAGTCTGGGAGGCTTTGGGGCACAGTGATGTTTTCCAGGCTGCAGTGGCCACCTGACGTAAACATGAGAAGTACAACTGGTCCTTACTTGTCATTTAGTTGGGATCCAGCCATGCTACCAGATGTCACAGACACACACACACAAATGAATCTCTCTGGTAGCAGGTCCAGCCCTATGGTGTCCCCCACCTCTCAGGCCCCGGGACTGCCCAATAGCTGGCTCAGACCCATGGTCCATCTGTTAGTGAGTTCTCAGACTTCTGATAGAGTAGATTTGCATGGACTGGAGAGTGCTCTCACCCAGGGTAATGTTTAAGAATGGAGTGTAACAATGACAGACTGCAGTGGTCAGGCACAGGACTTGGTGGCATTTATCTGCCCTCCTCTTCTCTCCTTTTTCCCATTATTGGTGCTCCCTTATCTACACTGATGCCTGTACTTCCCCTCCCCTTAAATATTTCACACTAAGTTTATCGCATTCCCAAAATTTCCTCAAATATCCCATAGTAGGTTTGTTTATGGCCTTAAAACCCGTGGTAATCTTGCTTCTCCCTTCTTATCAGTAAAAGAGTTCTGGTGGTATTTGTCAAAGCTTTGTTCCAGTAATGTCCCATCAATAATCAGTGTGAGAGCTCTGGTCTTTGGTATAAATATTAATTTTCTCCTGCTCTTTTTGGATTCTGTGATTGGGTTTTTAATGTATTCCTTCTCTTCCTGTCTCTTGTCCCAGTCTTTTATGCTCAACAGCCCTGAACCCAATATCCTCACAAAGTAAACAGCCTCTCAGTCCTCACAAGAATATCTTGCAGTCTTCTCTAACAGATGTTCAGAGTATCTTGTGGAGCTGGAGTGGGACAGGAAATGGCTGTGCTTAATTTTGCTCTTGTGTGAATTTTTGACTAAAAATATATATTGTCTCTATAGCAGCCAAACAACTTTCAATAGCAAGAAATCAAGTTAATGGAGGGAAAGAAAATTAAACATAAGCTTTGTATTAAGGCTCATTAAATTACAAATCATTGAATCACTTGAAATAGGGTTAAAATGTGAGTTCTCTAGTCTATTTTTAAGCTGTTCTACTATTATGGTTTTTTTTATTATAGAAAAGTTAAGTTAGTCATTTATAAAATCATCTAAATGCACCTTTTTCACCTTCTGTTCTCAAATTTGGCAGTGAAAAATTGTTCTGATTGCGGTTTCTTGAAGTGTAATTACTTTGTCAAAGGAAAATATAATTAGCACTGATATTTGAAATGCACTATAATTGTACTTAAGCCATTTGATAATTTGCTCACGTACTGGATGTTTTATTAATTTATCAACAGCTAACAATACTGAAGTTGGAGAATCATCTGACAGTTTCTCTTTCCCATTTAAAAGAAAACATAGTTTGCTTTAGCCTTCCATCTACTCCCAAAGAGAAGCTGTGGACACCCACTTTCTGTGAGCAGCCACATTTACTTCACAATGAATTGTTCACAGTAGTACTCCTGTCGATAGCCTGAATGGATCGGGTTTTTTTGAATGACTTGAACTTCTTATATGACCACTCTAAGATTTTAGAGGAGAGAAGTGTAATATGAGCAATCAGGTGGAGGCTGGAAGCTGAGTCTTAGTGCCAGCTTTGTCACACAAGCAAATTCACACTCTTCAGCTTTACCTTCCTGTAACACGATGTTGTTAGATGCTTACCAACTTCTCTGTGTGGTGACAAGAACTCAGCAGATGGTAGCTTGAAAGCTGAAAATAGCTATTCTTTTATTAGTTATTTTCTCTATTTGGAATGGACTCTTAGTAATGCAAAATAAGGAATTCCCATGATTCATCTCTAACACTTCAAAATACTCCAAGCAGCACTTGCCTTTCCTTGCTAATAACGGGCAACATCTATCATTCATCACTGGCTCATGCAGATTCATTAAACCTTCCTCACTTGGTGAGGAGCTGCCTTCTCCCATGAAGTCAGTGATGTGTCCTTTGCAGGGACAAGGGGGTGGTAGGCACTACCCTCCACCTGCAACCATGGCAGTAGACATGGAGTGCCCTGATCTGGGAAATTCAGACCTTTGCATCTCCTAATGCCAGCACTGTGACCAGATGACCAGAGACACGTCTTTTATCAGGAATGACAGCGTCACAGCCCAGATGGATTGAAGTAAGGTCTTGGTGGTGGGGACTATGCACAGGAAGCACCAGGACATTTGGTGCTGCTCAGTGGTGCCCTGGGCAATTCCCATGGTGATAGAGTACCATACGTAGTACCCATTTCTGGATCCAAGTTGACTCTCTATTCAGAATCAGAAATCACATATTCACCTCAGCAACAGAGGCAGCAGAAGGCCTGCAATCCATAGACAGCTGCTGTGTTAGCAGTCATGAGCAGAACCAGAACAGGTTTTGGGAGGGAACTGAGCAGAAGCTCAGCAAGCAGTGGTGATGGGTGGTGAGGATGGATGATCTGTTTCTGGCCTCCCAGTAAAAGTGGATATGGCACAATGCAAGGCTGACACTCACACATCTGCAGTGTTTTGTAAGGGTGGTGTTCAGAGTAGCACGGAGTGAACCTTGGATGCTATTTTTTGTAAAAGTATTGAGAAGAGCCCCTCATGAGGGAGCTTGCAGCAAAGATGGATGTTTGTGGGTATAGGTGTGTCACCAAAAGAAAGGGACCGGCAGACAGCACTGTCTCATGCTCAGAACTAGTACCAGTTAGTCTTCCTATCCCGAGGTGTTTTCTCTAAGAGAGAGAATATACATATTCACTCAACTTTTCTAGAAGCTCTCTTGAAAACTCCTCTAGAAGGTATGTAATTCATTGGCAGAAGCTATCTCATGTGGAACTTGTTACCCAAGAAGGAATTTTGCTTTCTGGATCTGTTCTTACATTCAGCCCACAGGTAGAAAGCTGTAGCCACATTCAAGAGCCTATGCCATGGAGACAGTGTTTATAGAACCTTCACTAGAGCTGTTCCAGATGGTCTCTCATCAGCTGATGAGACTCAGAAAAATTCTGTGAGAACTGGTGGGACTGAGGAAAGTTGTGGTCAGGGATATTTATTTGTCTACTTTTTCTTTTTTTTTTTTTTTTATCAGAAGATCCAGTTGTCTTTCTGTACTAAATTTCTTTGTAGAGGAAAAGCCACTAACTCACTCCCTCAAGACAGTCTTTTTCTTTTTGTCGCTCTATAGTATTTCGCTCTTTGAATTTTTTCAAAAGACTTTTCATGGTCCCCATTAAAGTTGTCTTTGATTTGCTTGAGTCTCAGGGTATTCCAGCCTGTTATCACTCAGTCTAGTTTTCATTTCAGGCAGCCAAACAAAATTTAGTAACACTACAAATGTGTTTACTGTTTTGCTGATAAAGAGGTCTGGTCACACAGCCTCTTTGCCTTGAACAATATTAAATGTCAGCAGTGGAAAACCACTCACCTGAACAAAAGATTCAGGGAAAAAACATCTCCGTGAGCAGAGGGAGAAAGGAGGATCTGGCCTTAATGTGCTGAAGTATGAGGGCCAGCAAATTAATGATTCTGATGTATCCATGAGGAAAACTGCTGCTCCTCAGGTGAGAACCCTTCCCATAAAAGTCAGGGGGTGCTCTGCATCTTACTGTCAGCTCAAACTACCTGCTGATCCTTGGGGAATTTTAAAAGGGGACTGCAGCCCCAGGAAGTTTATGATGTTTTTCCTGCACAGGTCGGGTTTGTGGTTGTTTTGTCTGTAATTTTTTTCCCCCTTTTCCTCTCCCCCCCTTTTTTGTTTTTCCTTTCTTTTACCACCTTTCTTTTACCACCTTTCTGCCATCCAAATCCCTCCTTTCTATTTATGTGCCTCATTTCCATCTTTTCAGATCTCTTCCTGCTGTGTGATGAGCTGTTTGCTTTTAACTAGTGGTGGGTCCCTCAGCAAGACCTCTCGGGTCCCCAAAGCCCACTGGGATCACTCAGTTTCGTCTGATCTCTGGTAAAATCTGTCACTCTCCTCTTATCAAACAAGAAGAAAGGAGGCAGAGAGGAGTCTCATGGGCTGATGGGCTGATGTGTTCCTCTGGTCTCTAAACAGCCATTCCTATTTGGGAAAACAGTTCCTCAATATTCATGTTGCCACCTCTGTTCCTGCAGCTCCCATAGCTATTGCTTTAACTAGTGCTGCGGTGCTTTTTTACTGAGCAGGAGAGATTTCAACATTAGGTTGCAGTAAGGTTCAAGAAACAAGATTTCATTTAGACAGAGAGCTCCATTAATAACTAGAGAAAAGTAAAAAGCCTAACTTCAGCAGTTGTTTTGGCATTTCATAACACTCAGAGCAAAGGGACAGAGGTGCTGTGGACAGGTGAGAACAAAAAAGAGGAGACAGAGGACAACATAGGCTGGTGTCACCACTGCCCTGTGCACCAGTGTCATCAGGGTACCTTTCTGGTCCCATTTCTCAAAATAATCGTTTATTATTAAAAACCAATTAAATTGAAGTATTCTTATTTTATTTTATTTTGCTTTTGCAGTATAAATAGAGCTAGTGTCTTACGTGAAGTTGCTGCTAAGACTTTGAAGAGACTTTCTGGATTACTTGAATCCCCTGCTTGAGTCTCTGTTCTTGTGGTAGGGCCACAAGGGTATCTCACACAGAGGATGAATGGCAGCCCACCAAGCTGATCTTTGCTATGTTTTTTTCTCTCTTCTGTTCTCCCCGGTTGATAGTTACCCAGCTGTACGTGGATTTGGGTTGTCCTAAGCAGCATCAACTCCAGAGCAGTGCACTGCATTGCACAGCTGCCTTTCCAACCTGGGGGGGTTCATCTGCTACACACAAGGTAGCTGTAGTACAGAATATTACATACAGATTTACCAGCCTTTCAGCTGGTACCTTGGACTTCCTGTGACTGGGATTAGCTCTCATCTATCTCCAAGTAACATGTTCAGGTTAGGAGTATAGCACTGTTAATGAGTAATTATGGTATGCTTACACTTAAATATGTAACATGCAAGTAGTGGTATTTCAGTAATGATAGTAATGGTGATGATGTCTTGAATGATGCAGAAGCACAGCAGTAATGAAAGCTGGTTTTCCTACATGACATGAAAACAACTTTTTTTACTGTACTGGGATTTTAAAGGTTTGAAATCTGTTATAAAATGCTTTATTTCATCACCTTTTGATTATAGCATTATTTAGGTTTTTTGGTGTTCAGGTAACTTAGAGTGTTGTAATGATTATAATGCACAGCTTAAAAATTAGTACTACATGCTACATATGAGGATTGCAATATGGAAAAAAAACCCCCATTTTTTTCCAGCTGCTGTTATAAATTCTCACTGCATTGGAATGAGAAAGAGAAAAGTGTTACTTTATCAGTTTCTTTTCTGTGATATTTTGAATGATTTAAAAATATGCAAAGGCCCAGAGAGTTCACAACAGATTCTCTCTGTTCCAGACTTCATTATGGACTTTGGCAAGCATGTTTTACAGAATAAAGATGAGTCAAGTGCAGCCTTGGGTGCCAAGGGTGAATTAAGCCAAGTGAGTTGATGTTATGCCCTCTGTTTTTCTATATAACCATTCTTCCTCTTTTGCTTTCTTTATTTTCTGTATCTTTCTGTTCCCTCACACATAGTTATTTTCTGTTTTTCCAGCATTAATTTCCCCTTAGCTTATTTTTTCTGTAGGTTCATTCTGCCATGTTACTTGTTTTCAGGATTTCTTCCCTTCAGTCTCTTTTTAGCCCCTTTCTCTTTTGGATGTTGTTATTTTAGCTCCATAAAGACAGAAAAAATGTTTTACTGCATGTTCTGCCATTTTTTTCAAGTTTTGAGTCTGACTCCAAGCCCCAGGCCAGGTGATAGGCCTATAGCTTCCCAATCTTCCTCCTTTCCCTTTCTGAAGACATGTGTGATGTTTGCGGTTTTTTTCAGCCATGGTGAATAGTCTCTCTGCTTCAGCCTCCCAAAATATATGGATAAATTGATGGACCTCCAGCTGAAATGTTGCTGAATCACCCATCTATTCAGATGCAGAGCAGTCTGGCTGTAGCGCCAGACTCATGTTAGAGCTGTAAGAGATAAAACCCAAAAGGGATGGTGGCATAATTAAGAACAGGTTTCTTCTCATTGTCCATATCTCCTCCAAGATAGTTTTACATAAAAGTCTGAATTGTGCATCTTCTACTTCTAAGTAAATTTAAATAAATAAAACTCTCAAAAATAATTTGAGATTATTTGATAAGGAGAAATATGAATGATGATTTAGAGCTAACACAGCAAAGCAGAAAGGACAGCAACTACTGAGTATTTGTGCAAAGGACAGTGTGGTGGAATGGCTGTAAGGGAAGAAATGATTACTGCTCTGTAAGAAAGCTGAAAGCCTTCTCCACTTTTGGATGTCAGCAGCTGTGGTTCTAATTCTCAGCCATGGCAAAGAAAGGAAGCAGCTTTTGTTGAGATCTTGGCCCATGAGCCTGTAATTCTGGCTGTTGTTTCTAGTTGTGCTGTAGACTTTCACCCTGTTCTTTGATCGCATTTATCTAACTATGAATTTCTTGTGTATTAAATAGGGAAAATACCAATTTCTTTCCAGATTAGTTTCAATTCCTGATGCTTAGACACAGACTTGTGAAGGATATTTGAAGAACATGAACTAAAAAAAAGCTAAAAATCCTCTTTATGTCAGTCCAGACAAGAATACCGTATTCTCATAAGTCATATTTATTGCATCACTTGAACTTGGGAACAAAACAAGAGAAGTATGCAGACAGGTTGTCATTTGGGAATAAAACAAGGTAAGTACAACACTAAATTTATGCTAAAACTCCATGCTCATTATCTGTATTTTAAAGTATGTCATTAAAGATATTCATTGTAACTATTCTAATTTGTTGTTCTGTTGGACAATATTATCTGCATGATGGTGGAATGGAATGAGAAGATGAACCAGGAGATTTTTGTAGGAGATTAGAAGAATCAAAGTCTTTTCTGGTTGAGAATATAGCTGGAAAATAATTTTTGTTTCCAGATTTCAGTATAGGATGCAAGGCAGATACAAGATTTAATATGAAAGCCCCTTCTCTGTGTGTGTGTGTGAACATGTACTGTAGGTTGTTGTAGTCCCCGAGCCACCAGCTGGGATGGCTGGGGAACAAGGGGGCTCAGCAGCTCAGTGGTGGGTGAATTCAGAGATCTAACACCCCCCACAAGACAGCTGGCCAGGATCCCCTCACCTGGTCTGGTGACCTGTGTGAGGAGGGTCCCCCTGGTTGGTCAGCAGCCAGACAGTCACTCTAACCTTGGGTCACACCACATTGGCCCTCAGCTGTTGTCCCTCCCCTGTCTGTATCCTTTGATAAGGAACTTGGCGGGCGGGGCCCGCTCTCTTGCTACCTGGCCTGGCTTGGGAGCAGGTCAGAATAAACATCGGATCCCTCGCAAGAGCCATCTCTGGACTCTTTACTTCTGATACCGCTCGAGCTAGCAGGCTCTGTGTGGGCTTGGCTGCGTGCCTCCATCGCACGGGTCGGAGAGAAGCTGTATGCGAGGTGCCCGGACACCGCCAGGAGTTCCTGAGCCAGGAATTCTTAGGGAAAAGCAACAGCTTCCTCCACCAGCCAGGCCGCACAGCGGCAGTAGGTAACTCTGTGTGTAGATGGAGAAATTTTACCAGATTACAACAGCTGAAGAGTGGAAAGTATGTGTTGAGAGGCAACCTGTGAAAGTCTCCCAAGAAGCTGTAAATGGTTAAATCCACCAGAAGTGATAAACTCCCAAATTAGCCAACACCTCAAGAGGCCATGGCCCACCAACCTCAGCCAAGCATTGGGTAACTTGGGCATGTCTGAGAGGGCAAGAGCTGCTTGCTACCTGCTGACAGGAACTATGGAGTCAGACACGTGTCACATGTCAAGGACCCCATGAGGGACCATTCCAACTCTACCTAGAAGCCACCAGTGTGCTAGTGCAGTTGCCTAATTCTGAGTGAACATCTGGCCTTGTCCTCACTGCATGATCGTGAGAGTGCACCTGTGGAAACTGTGAGAGAATCACAGTGAAGGAATTTACTGTCCAAATAGTAACTGCTATTAACAACAGCTTCGTATCAACTCAGTTAACATAAGGTTTTCTAAGAATTGCTTGGTTTGATCTCTGTCTTCCACAGCTCTATCCCCAGTCAGAGATAAAGGGAGTTCACTACATATTCACAGTTGTCCTGGTTTTGGCTGGGATAGAGTTAATTTCTTCCCAGTGTCTGGTGCAGTGCTGTATTTTGGAGATTCAGTATTAGAATAATATTGATAACATGCTGATGTTTTGATGCTTTCACTACCCTGAGTCAAGGACTTTTTAGTGTCTCCTGCTCTGCCAGTGAGGAGGAGCAGGAGATGCTGGTGGGGAGCACAGCCAGGACAGCTGAGCAAACGGGCCAAAGGGATACCCCACACCAGAGAACGTCATGCCCAGTGTACAAACTGGGGGAGTTACCCACAAGAGGAGCAAGGTCTGGCATTAATCAGTGGGTGGTGAGCAATTGTATTGTGCATCACCTGTTTTGACATGGTTTTATCTTCTTCTTCTTCTTCTTCTTCTTCTTCTTCTCCTTCTCCTTCTTCTTTCCTCTTCCTCTTCTTGTTTCTCTTCTTCTTCTTCTTCGTCTTCTTCATCTTCTCCTTGTCTTCCTCTTTGTCTTCTCCATCTTCCTCGTCTTCTCTGTCTTTTACTTTGTTTAAATTATTAATCTGTTCTTATCTAAATGTACAAGTTTTATTTTTGATTCTCCTCCCCATTCCACTGTGCTGTGGGAGGTTTAACCAGCAGTTTCTTGGTGCTTAGTTGCCAGCTGGGCTTAAACCACAACAGTCTTTTTTGGCCTGCAATATGGGGCCAGAGGGCTGAGATAATGACAGCACTGTTCCAGCTACTGAGATGAAAGTAACTCTGTCTGAGCCAAAACCTGGACAACAGTGAAGAAATAGAGCAAACACTTGATGGTTTCTGGTAGTGACACATTTGAAAACTTATTTGATTATTTTATCATTATAAGAATTATACTGAGCTATTTCAGGAAGTGTTCCTCTAGAGATTTATTGCCAGAATGTCAGGAAAGCTCCCAGAACTTGGTAATGTTGTTAACAAGGTGTTTAATGGCAAAGAAGAATTTTAAATGCCTTAAGAAGTTTTTATATTTTAGATTTGCTACATTTTTAATTAGGCTGCAAATATAGCAAGGTGGTTGGCATGAATGAAAGAAAACTACATCCACCTTAGCAGGCAGTTCAGTGCAACATGTTTTGTAGGTGAAAAGATGGTGCCAAGGACCCAGCAGCTCTGTCACATGCACTGGAACCGACTCTCTTTGGTACTGCAGACTGATTACCTGTCAGTGGCTGGAGTACATCAGGTGAGCTTGTGAAGTTCAGCTCTTCATTTAGGCCTATACAGTGAAATGGAGCCTGTGTGCTCTCAGGTTACTCTGAGATCTGAAACAAAACAGGGTAATTGGAAATGGCAGGACGTTTGATTCAGAAGTGCACTCCTGCTTCAGGCTGTCACATTAATGTAGACACACACAATACTAATTAAGAAGCAATGGACCAAATGGACTGAAGGAACACAGAACACGTAATTGATACAGCAATTCCTGTTATATTATGTCATGTCTTTTGTATTATTATTTTTTATTCCATTTACAATGCCATTCATTTCTAGTGCAGGAATGTCTACAAAAAATTTAATGTAACAGGGAAATAACATTTTCTTAATAAGAACCCCTTTATCTTCATAAGATTTTCTTTTACTTTCTAGAACTTGATATCAGTACTTTTATAACCTCTACCTAAAAAAGATGACAATACTTACAAGCAAAATGTCCAGTAAAGAAAGACAATGGTCTCAAATGTCTTCTGATCACCAGTCCTCTTAATAGAAGTGGAACAGATTGACTTCAAAATGAACTGGAGGCTTTGAGACTGTAATTTCTATAGCTTTTTCAGGTCCCCATAACTTCCCCTTCTCCCTCTTTCTCTCTCTTCTTTCCCCTGTAGTTTGTTTGAGCCATTTGTATCTACTGGAAAATTCCCCATAGGCTGTATTTACTTTCCAGAGGGAACACAATATGAAGCTGTTAGCAGCTGTTTGTACTTTTATGTTTTTCCTTTCCAGAGCTCCAAGGCTGCAGTTTTTGATGGTGTTTTCTATACTATCTTTGCCATGCAATTGACTGAGCCCTACCGAGTACCAAAGGCACGTGACTCTCCATGTGAGATTTGGGACTGTACGTCTGAGCTGGGAGTATTCACTTGGGTAAAATTCAATGAAGCCATGGAAAAACACAAACCTGAAGCTTCTACTTGATGGGAATATGTTAGTCCTTTCAAAGCTTTTAATTTTGTATTTGTATAATGAATTTAAAGGAAGCAACATGTTTAAAGAATGTAATGAATTTAAGGGAAGCAAAGGGAGATGTTAAGTGTTAGGGGTGTATTTCACAAGAAGACACACACTTTTATGGTTTTCCTGTCTCCCTTACCAGGAGCAGGTAATGTGCTCATTTCTGGAGCTGTCCCCATGTGCCAGGTGTAGCAGCCCACAGGATTGCCTGCATTCGGGGCAGCAGCAGACAAGATGCAGTGCTGAACAGCAATCAGGGGCTGCTTCATGGCTGGACCCTTTCAATTTTCTCTTAATAAGCCCAGAAAATAGTTTTTGAATTTGTCAGACACCACTGAGCTGTAGAAAGCTGTCAGCATGACAGGAGCCCTGTCAAATATGTCCAGATGGGCTCTCACGCCTGTACGGTTTGCCACACTCTCTTAAATTTCTGCTGTTTAAATTAAAAATAAAATAAGATGTGGTCTTTGATTTGGGTCATCCTAACATATATAAGTTCACCTCTGTTCTTAAATGCACGGCCAGGCAGTCTGTTGCCAAACAATTACAAAGAATGTCTGTAAATTGGATTCACTACACTATCTCCAGAGACGGCTACAATTGTCAGCTCTCTGTCAGCTAAATGAAAATAATGAAATGTAAGTTACAAACAGCAGGAAAATTGGGTGAGTCATTCTATTTGTACATGTAATTACATCTAAAGGTCCAAGTGCCTTGAAATTAAAAGAAGATTGGTTCTGTCAGGTGCTTAACAAGGTTTTCTTGGAAAGGGTCTTCCTAGAGAAAGCACTGCAGAAAGCATCTGTGTCAGCAGAGCACAAACAGCTTGACACCGTCTGCCAGGACTCAAGCGAGATAGTGCTGCAGTGCACATGTGCACATCGCGGCGACAGGCAGAGCGGCGTGACCGCGATGGAGAGTGACGGCCACGCAGAGCTCTGCCTCCCTCCAGCTCTGATAATGAGCAGTAGCCAAAAGTTGACAAAAGGAGGTAGAAAATGCTGAGGACAAGTGGGAGCTCCTGTCTTCTTTCTTTGAATCTCTCAGAAGGCCTTGGGGCTCTGGAAGCTTGGTATCAGGATGCATTGCATATTAATAATATATAAAGCAAATTAGCACAAACGGTGCTTTGCAGGCTTGTAACTCATGCTTGGCTCCAAACTTCAGAACAGCACTACGGGGGGATAGGGAAGAGCTACATCATAAATACAAAATAACGGATAGATGCATTATTGAACAATTTAGTTCAGCAAGTCTTGTCAGCACAGATTTGAAGAGAAAAAAAAAGGAGGCTCCATGAGACATTCATACAAATAAAGTAATGGGATTTTGAGGATAGAGAAATAGCTTCAAAAATGTTGGGTTTTCCTTTCATCAAGTGATTTTAAGTTTTTTAAGTAAAAGCTTATAGGATAAAGATTTTTTTGAGAATTGATGGAGAGACAACATCTGTGGCTGTAACATCAAATATAAAAATTATAAATTGACTCTTTGTCCTAGTTGCAGCTGGGATAGAGTTAATTTTCTTCCTAATAGCTGGTATAGTGCTGTTTGGATTTAGTATGACAATAGTGTTGATAACACGCTGATGTTTTAGCTGCTGCTATTCAGTGTTTATACTGAGCTTTCAGCTTCTTGTGCCCTGCCAGTGAGAAGGCCAGAGGTGCACAAGAAGCTGTGGGGGGGCACAGCCAGGACAACTAACCCCATCCCAAGAGGATATTCCATAACATATGGCATGAGCAATAAACTAGGGGGAAGGCTGGCCAGAGTC
Organism: Gymnorhina tibicen; assembly: GCA_013399875.1. Classification (NCBI taxonomy): domain Eukaryota; kingdom Metazoa; phylum Chordata; class Aves; order Passeriformes; family Artamidae; genus Gymnorhina; species Gymnorhina tibicen. The sequence goes on from VXAZ01000550.1 coordinate 1,139,201, forward strand.
CACTGCTCAGGAACTGGCTGACATCGGTCAGTGAGAGGTGAGCAGTTCCATTGTGCATCACTTGTTTTGTATACTCTGATTCTTTTATTATTATTATTTTTTTTTCTTCCTTTTCTGTTTCATTAAACTACCTTTATCTCAACACATGTGTTTTCTCTCTTCTGTTCTGGTTCTCTCCCCCATCAGGCTGTGGGGCAGGTGGAGAGGGTGAGTGAGTGGCTGTGTGATGTTCAGCTACCAGCAGGGGGTAAACCACAACACACGTCCACGTGAAAGAATATAATATTGTATAACTCATGTTATGGGACTGGAACCCATTTCCTCCCAGAAGTCCTAAGTTTTACAGATATAATATTAAGCATCAGTAGGCTGAAGTGACTTATTTTGTGTGTCCATTATAGTACGGTGATTTTATTAACATCCAGAGTGTTTTAAAACACTGCTACTTGGGACTGTAATTTATGGTGCATCTTAAATATTCACTTACAAAAGCTGAGTATTGGATGTTCCTGTTCATATAACATGAATTTTTAATACTTTTCAAATAGCTGAAAGTGAGCCCATGTGGTACTTTATTTTGGCAATTCATATAATAGATTTAATAGATATGTTGTGGAACATGCTTTAAATGTCCATTATTGTTCTTAGGAGTATATATGTTACATTACAGATATAATTTTGTAGTACAGTGTTGCTTTAAGAAGTTGCTGAAGGACTATCAAGACCATGGTAACCAATTATGGTTCTTAAATTGTTTCTGTTGAAAAGATAACTAAGTAAATTCATTAGTAAAAAGTAACACTGTGACAGGTTGTCACATGAATATTTGTTCTGTTAACCAGATTTGATTTTTGCTAAGAAAACATCTAGCTTCTTAAATGTCTATTTGAAATGTGGATTGCTTCACTGAGAGAGATAATTGCTTCACTGTTTCTTTTCAGCAACAAAATAAAATATGGACTGGCTGTCATTACTCGTGCATGCTAGTAGCATATTTGTTCACACTCGTTTGTATATTCATCATTATTTTACCTCATGGATATTTTAAGCCAAACTCTCCTTTCTTTAACTGGAATAATCTGCTAAGAAAAGACCAGATTTTCATTACTTTGAATCTTTTTTTTTCCCTGATAAATAGCATCACATTTGAATGGCTGCAGTATCTTTGCAAGGCTGAGTGGAGTTTAGCATGTCCATTTTCACATGGCAAGCTTCTGTGACCCTGGTTAGATGGAGATGATCAGAATCAAGAACATAACTCCCAAATATACTGGTAAATCCTGTCACTGGTGTTTAGGTTTCACTGATGTTTCAGAAATTTGTGTTATTTCTCTAGGGGATCCCCCAACTTAAACGTCAGTGAAAACAGCTCGATTTATCTGGACTGAGTATGACTGGTGTACCTGTAAAAAACCCAAAAAACCACCAAAACATCCCAGCCCCTCCTCCCCATCCCCAAATTTCCAAAGCCTTAGGAACAGGCACCATGGAATTGTTCTCTTTGAATGTATCTTTTAGAACCAAATTCTTGCCATCCCAGTCAGGGGCTGCACTTCTGTGTTTGGATAAAACAAAAGTGGTCAGCAATTTGAACTGTGCCAATGGAAGGAAGCAAGTTTATCCTTGATGAACCCCAGAGTTTTTGATGGTGAAGAATTAAATTTTCCTACTTCTGTGGCTCACACAAATTCTTTGGAATAGCCCTTAGAGAAAACTGACCTATAGATTGACAAATTATTGGTCCCTCCTCATAGGTGATATGCTTTTTTGCAGGAGTATGAAATACCATGTTTGCTAATCTGCTGGGAGTCTCCACTGCACACTGACTGCTCTCATTTTCATGTGTTTTAATTCAATTTACTTTTACTTTACGGGGTTAATGCAAGTTGTATTTTAATTTTATATTAAAAAGGTAAATACTGGGATCGATCAGAACAGTTCTTGAAGTCCCCGAGTCCTACCATTTTGTTGACAACAACAAACAGTGCATTAGGTAAAAGATTAGTATAGATATTTTTTGCTTAGTATCCAGAAACCATTTATCTCCTCATCTAGCAGCCTTTTCCACTGCCTGACCTACTCATTGTTCTGAGGAATCAGATGAAAATGAATCAGTCAGCACTTACATTGGGGGACTGCAGCAGGAGGTTTACATTAGAAACAATCTCAGGAATGATAGAAAGACACATTTGTCAATCCAAGAATGGCACCTAGAGGGATCTTAGCTTCTGAATTAAATCAGGACTCGCCTTTATAATACTTTAAAGCTTCCCATCAGATTGTATCAGGCAGGCTGAGTGGCAACACAGGGAGGCTGGAGATCTTGAAGGCGTACTTCTTTTATTTCTGCCCCTTTGCTTTTTAGGCAGGTAGATATTTGCAGCATTTGGCAGCCCGAGCAAAGCCAAATTGTTACAGATTTGGACAGCAACATTTCACAATTACGAATGTTGAAAGCTTTCTGTTGAAAAATTGCTCCACATTTTTCTCTTCAGTCAACAGCTACAGGGGTCCACTAATACTACACAGGATCCGTGTAGGTGTTTAACAGATTGCTTGTAGGTGAAAGGTTTTGGCTTCAGCAACTCATTATACTTTTACATAAGTTACAGCCTGTTCTATTGTACTGGAATATTACAGAAAACCTTCAAGATTCAAGTAATTTTCCCACTTCACAGCTGTGTCAGGGTATTCTGGCTAATGCTTAGCACTAAAAGACATCACATTCAAATCAAGAACCTGTTTTTCAAGTGCAGTTTAATGAAGGAGTAGCCTGCTAACACATAGGGTTACTTGATCTTATACTGAGTTGTTGATCGTGTGGCAATATACCAGTTTCTCTTCAGAGATCTCTATTCCCCAGTGGATGGTGTGCCAGTGTGTTGCGACCTTTACATCAAAAATTTCAAAGGTAAAAGACCTTAGAAAACACTTTTACAACAACCCAAATACTAACAGTACAGCTCACTTCTGTATATACAATTGCATACAAATGAAGGAGGTTCATACCTGGCAGAAAATCCAACACTGCAGGTTAGCCATCAAAGGTTTTCTGCTCTTTCTTCCAGGTAAGGAGCTAAAGAGGTCTTGAGCAGAAATTTAATCTGAGATCTAGCTGTTAGACTGGATCTGCATTGCTGGCACTGCTTTCACTGGGAAGAACTGGAATTTTTGACAAGCACGGCACTATGCTCACTTTCTCCTTGAGGATCTACTCAAACTCAGATCAAATACCCTTTGAGATTTGGTAGGTTTAGTATTTAGTTCTTGAAATCTGGTAGTTAATCAATACACCAGATTTTAATACTGCTCCCAGAACATTACTGACTCTTTTCAGACTGCTTAGACCTTTGACTCTGCAAAGTAGAAAAAGCTGGTGGTGACCACATATTAAAGGAACTGAAATGATGATTGCCCAAGTATTTAATCTCTCTATAAACTATTGTCTGCCCACTGTGGAGGCAGTGACCTCCTTTCTGTCAGGGTGTGATTGGCCCTGTCTACATGCTGGAAAACTTGCTGTGTACAAACACATGCTCTGACAGACACTGTTTACATTAAACATCATGGCAAATGCTACATTTTCTGGACTCCCTATAGGCAGTGGGTAGAGGTAATACAAAGTTTGGCATAAATTGCTTTTCGCTCCATGTTGAAGGACACCAGGGCATAGAGATGACACTCAAGATAGTATCATGCTTACTGGGAATACAGAATTTTGAGTGTCTTTATGTGTTTATATAAACAATAAAATAATAAAAAGTTTCTATAAATCCTTGGGTTCTGGCCCTATAGGTCTAACAGAAGAAGAGGTAGCTAGATAACGAGTACATGTGCTTATGTAGGAGAATGTGCAGAGCTAAAAAATGTTCACAAAATACCAGTTGCCAGAAGGCAAACAAATATGGGAAAAGTCACATGGAAGTCCTTCTAACAAAGCTTTGCCTCATTAGCTACTGCATTTTTCTGTCCCATATTCACGTACTCAATATCAGGTTTGTGGCAACTTTTATACTGGCTCAATCTATAATACAGAATTTTCCATTTTTTTGAAGCTTATACTTTGATCAACACATGGACAACAAAATGGTTGCTAGGTTACTCTGTAGTAAAGTCTCAGATATCATTGTGTAGCCTTATTTCCAGTGAAAAAATTAATTGATTCTTTGGTTAATATAGCCTTTTAATGGTAAGATCTACAAATACTTGAAGATTGCAGTACATTTTGGCAGGCAATTGCTAGTTTAATGTCTAAAAAATTAAGATAAAATAGCAGAAATGCAGTAACTATCAATGCAATTTCACATCCACAGGTACATAATTTTATATTAGTTACATCTCACTGTATTGTATGCTGGTTTTTGTCACACTGGGACAAGACAGAGGAAGAATTTTGGTCATTTCTGTGCATAAAGACATTTTCCCTTGCAGTTTGCAGCAAAGACACTACAGCAGCCTATGAAGACAATGCAAGCCTCCTGAAAGTCAAAATATTGTTTTCTGGTATTTTTCCTTTCTAAGGCATACGAAGAAAAGAGTTTTCAGATGCTTATCCCACCCAGTAACAAATCCATGCTTTAGCTGAGTCCTGTTTAGGTGTACTCCTAGCTCCACTAAAGGCAATTGCAAAACTGTCATTGGCTTCAAAGCAGAAAGAGTATTAGTCAGAATGTTCCTCAGGAGAGTGACGCTCTTGAAGTCCAGGTGTATTAGACCAAAAATATAACCCAAAAGGACTAAAGAAAAAACCTGTCCCTTCAGCCAGGACACAGGAGCTGTGCTATGCTTTCTCAGCTGGTAGTTAATGAAGGTGTGTTTTAAGAATTTGATCCTGATTCAGAGGCACTTCTGTTTCAAAGTTCTGCTAGAAACTTATTAACAGTATTACTTTGCTTCAGCTGCTGGGGATTAGATTTTGTGCATTCATTAATTTCTCTTTTTGTGGTTATAATTTTCACAAAACAAAGTGAGTGTAGTTCTCCACGCTTTGTTGATTTGAGAGTACTTAGAAGCCCAAGGGTTATTAGCAGCTTTTGTGAGACACCCCCACGCATGTGCCTGTGCACCCACACACATCTCAGGTAAGAGCTGGAGCTCAATGGTTTGTTTTGCAGTTAGCAACCTCCTCTGTACTTTTTAAAGCTTCTGGTCTCCTGAGGCTGAGATATCTAGATAGTTCTTGTGAAGTAATTGTCTTGCTTTGACAAATACATTACATTCACACTTCTTGGTAGTCTTCTGTCTAAACTTGTTCACAAAGTGAGCATATACATCTGGACACCGTACGGGAACAAATTCTGATACAAAGTTAAAAAGAAAACTCACAAGAATTCTAAAATTGTTTGTACCCTACTTGGTTTTCTTACTTTTTAATCTGTTCCTGAAGCTTTATGTATTTTTCTCTCAGGACTTATATCCATTACAATAGTTTAGTTATTCCTCTGCTCTGGAAACTCTCAGTGTACACATTTTAAAGGCTATCAGCTCTTTCAAATGACTAGTGCACAGCATCCATCAATGATGAATCTAGGCAAATAACTAATAAGGGTAAATAAACCTGGGACTTTCTGGATGACAGATAGCTGAAGGATAACTGCATATGGTTTTTGATATCTATCTGTCTCTGTCAGAATTAATTTCCTGGACTTCTACATTGTGACACATGGCTATTAAATTTTTGGTTTAGAGTTGGTAAATTTTCTGTTATTTTCTGTTTCTCAGTATTTTCATGTAGGCTAAAACCACTGAAAAATAATGAAAGATTTTAAAATTTTTGTATCCAGAAAATGGTTAGCTTCATATACACAGGTTTTTTTGGGTACAAATGGGTAAATCTGTGCATTGAAAAGCATGTATGGCACATCTACACTGGTCTTGATGGGTAGTAACTTCTCATCCTACTCATTGGTGCTCTGGCTCAAAAAATCACTGCCATTCAGGAACACATGCAGGCAAAGAGCAGGGTGGGCACACAGACAGAAGGCAGAAATAGGACTAAATGAGGAAATAGGATGGACTGCTGTGTCCAAGAACAGAGCTCAGGCAGACAAATGAATGGGCCAGAGGCCTGTTTACATGATTGACTGTTTTAATGCTCATTGTCCACTTCTGTTCCTGCCTTATTAACCCTGATCCTTCCCTTTCTCCACCTCTGGTCCTTCCTCTAAACATCCCATAGGAAGTCTTGCGCATTTCTGCAATCCCCTTAAATGATCCCACATTAAGTGTTGAGCAAACTCCAAATTCTCTTCCCCCACAAGCCACAATAAATTCTGCATCCCTGTGGGCAGCCACCCCTCAGCTTGCATGGCATGGCTTTGGAGACAGATATTCTCCTTCATCTATCTCAGAGAATTTCACTCCATGAAGCGTGGGCTCCTCAACCTCCACAGATTACTTCGGAGTAACTAATTTGAAGTGCTCTGTTTTCACCAATTAGGCTACTGAGGTTTCTTCACATGTTGCTGTTCCTATGTTTCTTACTGGCATTTGAGTTTATTGAGATTAGTGTATGATCAGATCACCTAACAGAACTCAACAATCATGAAACGTGTGCTTAGCTGTGGGTAACCTGTCACCTGCTGTGCACTAAGTGGTGGCCTGAAATATTCCACAATGGTTTTATGAGGTTGCAGTACATAAGCAATACCTCTTTTATGAACAGGTTTGCTCTTCTAAACCTAGTCATCACCAGCCCAAAACCTTCTCTGTGATTAGGAAGGTTTATATCACACCATGTGGCATTCAGGTAATGCATTTTCAGAAAATTATCCTGGAGCAAGAAAGGTGGACCAGCAGAAAAGCCCTTCCCATGGACACTGTGGTGTCTCTCTCTTTATAAAACCTTCAAGCACAGGCTCAACACATATATGTTGGGAACAACCTGTGTGTAGCAGATCACACAGGATAGTCCAGGATCAGAGAAGCTGATGTCCTGAGGGCCTTCATAGCCCTATGACCCTACAAGTAATGTCTCCACATAGATAAGAATTCCTTATGTGACTCATAGTTTGAAAGTTTGCACTCAGGTCCAGCTAAGAAATCAGAGACATTTTTAAAAATAGCCATGTTTTTAAAAACATATACCATGGAGAAGACTATGGGCATTGAAAACATAGTTTAAAACTGAAAGTATCTTCATCAGCTCTGTTGCTCATAACCAAGTGATTGTCATTATCCAGGACTTGAGTAACGCGTGTGTCTGTGATCTATTATTCAAAAAGTATGACTACACTTCTTGCAGTATAGTCTTACCTTTATTTGAATAATGTTATGCTAAAAATATGTCTAGATCTTGGAGAAATTTTTAAATTAGTATTAATTTCTTTGGCTTTTTAAAGTAAAAAATAACTTCTGGTATAGATTTCACATTTCAGGCTTCATATATCAGAACTGCAGACTTTCAGATACTGCAAGGCTATAAAGGCTCACTTTTTTATCATAGATTGGGAGACTCAGAAATCTGGAGGTCAGGGAGTATTTAGAAACAAACAAAACCTCAGACCCCACAGCTTTTTCAAAGTTCATCCAAAAAGCTCAGCTAGAGTTTAACAGTCCCACAGAAATATTTAGGTTAGTGTTTCCATAGCAACCGAAATTGAATTGTTTAAAACAAAACAATGTACTTGAAAAGCTTCCATATCTTATATAGTTTCTTTTGTTTTGATACATATATACTTCCTCTATTAGTCAAAAATAGTAGATGATAATTCTTAAGGAGCAATTAGAACAATTTGTGATCTCACTTTCAGTCCATTTAAATGAAGAACAGTAACTACACACAGCAGATGAAAACTGTTTCCTCACCTGTAATACAGATTAAAAAATGGCTGGAAGTCACAATTCAGTGACTGAACTTGGTCTAAATATCCAGGCACTTATATACACCTGAGCATGTATAAAGGCTTCCTGGGCTTTTCCTTATGCTTGTACATGACCCTACCCAGCAAGTGCATAAGATGATCCTCGGTCACACATCTTGATTTAAGAATAAAAAGGGTAAGAGTAAGAATAAAGCTTTGGATAAAACCAAGTTAGATGAAGCATGCAATGAACAACAGTTTCAAGGCAACCTCTAATTTCGAATGCTCAATGTCAACTGTTTGGAGCTTGTGTGCTGCAGTACTGAGTAGTCAGAGATGTCCCTGAGCCAAAGAAGCCAGTGTAACTCTAATGCAGAACAGGCTCTTATAAACACAAGTTTATTCGTGTGTGTGTTTAGTGTTTTTAGAGGCTCTCGCTGACAAACTAGTCACATTTCTTATTGTCTTTGCATCTGTATTACCTGTGGGTAGTTGTGCCACAACATAGTGAAATGAGTGAATTGAATTTAGCTCCAAATTCACCTCACTGATCAGAATGTCACCTGCAGTGTGCAAAGGTAGGCTGACAAATTACACTGTCATATATTTCATTTTCTCAGTGTTTGGGGATTCCTTCAGTAACCCTTCCATAAGTGATACAACAGCCCTAGAAAAGCATGTAGCAAATCAGTTCTGACACACTGAAAATAAACTTAGGCTTAATAAAGACTTTATAGTTCATCCTTGTTTTCAGATTGGGCAGAGGCTTCGGCTTTTTTGGTGCTACAAACTGGCTAAACAAGCTACAGCTGCTATAAACTAGGATCCAGAAGTACTTGTAAATAAAGTGAAATGTTAGAAGCAGGGCTGGCAGCAGGTGAAGCTGTGTGAATGGGGAGGAACATCCTTCCTCTCTCCCCGTGAGGCAGGGGCTGCTGGAGCCCACCCTGAGAGCACAGCTCCCAGTTCTCACCTCCTGAAATTTCTGTGTGGTCTCTGATAGCCAGAGCACTTCTTAATGAGGGTACATGGGGCCTTACCAACAATTCAAAGGAACTTAAATTCAAAGCAGTCTATAATTTTTAAGCATCCTTGGACATATTTTTTTCCTGTATTTGAAAATGGAACTGTACCCAAGGGGAATGCATTATTACTGTTATTATTTACAGTTGGTATAATCCCTTTAAGTAGAACTGATGCATGCAGAGGAAGATTTCTCTAATGAACCTCAGCCTCTCCTGTAGTCATCTTTGTCTCAGGTAGGTTATGAGGCTGTTTGACACAATGAGATGGATTCCAGTAGGTGTACTCTGGTGCCACTGTGTGTTGCCAGTGAAGAGCCCTATAACCAGACAACATTAGCAATCCTTACACCCAAAAGCTTTCATTGTGTAGTGTCAGTCTTCAATGTATGCACTGTAAATGCATTGACTGCAGGGCCAAAGTAAAACCACATTATGTATCAAAATTACTCCACAGATAATCTTTCTTTTAGTCATTTAAAGTCTAGGAGATTCCTTTTTTAACAAGCTGAAAGGGAACAAAGTTAGAAAAGTTAAAGGACAAATGTCTAATTTGAGGGCACAGAACATGAGTGGGAAAATATTACTGGGAATCCTTGTTAAGGATTCTGTAAAGTTGCATAAGACAAAAATGAAATGTTTCATAATTAGACTGAAAATGTCATAATGTTCTTGGTTTTCTGTGAGACATGAAAGGAAAAATCACTTTAAACTTATTTCTGAATCATACAATAGATTATTCTTCCCTTAGGTCAGGGAAACATTATGTGTCTTAGAAGAAAAGACTTCTGACACTCCTGTTGTGTTACGAAGTGCCTGCTTTGATAAAGTGGATGAAGAGAGAGCACTTGCCCATTTTATCAGTGGTATCAACAGGTCTTGCTGTTCCTCTGTCAAGTCCCTCTTCGTAATTCTGCTAGAGACGCAACAAAACCTAACTAAAGGGTTACATCTCTATTCAGTAAGGTCATGAGCCAGCTGCAGTCCTGAATGCATATTGGATGTGCAACAATGTACTACAATAACCATTCTTCTCTGCAACTCAACTATTTACACTAGACCAGTGTAGGCAGCCCCTGCAGCAGGCCCTTGTGATGCAAAATAAGAAGGGTTGTGTGTAGGAGAGAGCAAAAAATAGCACAGAATATACAGTTGTGCCAGATGTAAATTATTTTTTCTAAAGAAATAATGAAAGAGGTTTATAACACTCCATTGGTGGTTTTTCCTTTTGTTTTGGTTTTTTTCCTCATCCTGTTGAAGGAAAGGGAGAGTTTGCAAAAATGACACAGCTGTCTGCTACAGAAGCGAGATGAAGGACTCCCAGTTAAAACCTGACACCTCCCGCAGCAGCCCTGCTCTTGTTCCTCCTATTTGGTGAACTGTTCTAGCAATGCCTTCAGAAAGATGGCAGGTGTCTCTGCTGCTGATTCCACTGCAAAAACCCCTGACTGAGGAATCTGTATTTTTCCAGTACTGAGGAAAAGAAGTTAGTGTCCCTTAAAGGCAAGAGAAGGAGAAGTATATGTGTGCTGGCCAGTGTCCACAATGTACTATTATTCTCGGGATTTCGTATTTTTTGTATTTTCTTTTGTATATAGCTGTCTTTTTTTACTCTCCTATTAACCTTGTCAGAAAAACGGCCTTTACTTGGATTTTCTTGATGTTGAGAGATTCTTATTCAGTTTATTTTTGAAGAGAGTATTATCTCAGTCAGCACCTTATCAAGTTGACTGCTGCTCTACTATTTTTCTTTTGTGTACTTTAAACATCTGTTGTAAAAAGTCCTTTTCTCTGTTAACTTCCTTGGTAGGTAAAATTGTTTTCTGCTAGTTGTTTTATATCATATATACTGCTAGAAATTACATTTTGAGATCTACCATTATCATATGTAGTAATGATCCAAAAAAGAACTCATTTTTGTGATAGAATTTCAGTTACTTCCTTTATTGCCTTAGTTTACGTTCATGCTGATTTATGAAAAGATGCAATCTACAAGGTGTGATGTTACCTTGTTCTTCCTATCAGCTCATCTCTGCTTACTCCTTCCTTTACTTCCACTCTCACTCTCTCTCTTTCTTACAGATGCAGTTTTTCATTCATGTTTCTAACTCCTGCACTTTCTCCAGTCACCTATTCCTTTCCTTGTGTTTTGATTTTCTCTTTACATTCTCTTTCTCTTATGATTTTTCCTCATTGCAGAAGACTCTCCCAAGCTCACAAATGGGAAAAAACAGGAGACAAAGACTCCTGATCCTGCTCTGTTTTCTTCAAAATGCTGTTGAAAAGCATTTTCTCTGCCTCTTCCTTGGTCTGTGTACCCCTGTTCGTATTCTCTACATGCTTCTCTCTGCTACAACAAGCACGTGTTCATTTTTGTTGTTGTTCCAAGAGCTTTCATAGCAGCCCGTGTTATCTCCCTCTTTAGATATATGTTTTCTCCCATTCTGCCTCTCGTATTTTGTCAGAAGAATTCATCTGCAAAGCTACCTCATTGCTTTCTTCAGTTCTTCAGTGAAAGAATAAAATTTTTCTTCCCCCCTGCAATTTGCTAATAGATGGGTTATTTGTCTTTTGGTTCTTGCTGACATGCTGACCAGTGCTGATTGACTCCTCATTTCTGGTGCTATTCCAGCAGGTTTTACTCCTTTCCTGTGTCTGGCCTTATGCTGATGGATTATGTGTATGGAGTGGTGCAGCAGAAAGATGCCTGAGGAAGCTGAAACTGAGCCAGCCTGGGTACCAGAAGAGGGACAGTGCTGCTGATGCAGTGCTCTTCTCGCCTTGTTTTCCCTCCTGCCAAGCTGACTCCCCTGGGAAGGAGGTTATAAGGGTGCTGCCCTTGGAAAGTGTACCTAGGCCAGTGCTTGGGTAAGTCTGGATACATCCATCAGGGAAAGCATTGCCTTGTGCTCTTAGGTCATGTGTTTTTGGGGCATAACATTATATGTTTTTACTGATCACAGCATACCACTAGCCCAGGCATAAAACAAATTTGCATTCATAAAGCAAACAATAATTATAAATGTCTCTCAAGAGGGTAGAATATCTTGTTTTTAACTTGAAGTTTAAGTATTCTAACTGAAGGCTTAATTATTTTAATTTTCTCAATATATTTTTTTTCTGTCAAGGGGATTTTTTAAAATCAAACTGAAGGGTCTGAAGACATGTTGTTTGTAATAATCTGTCATTATTGCTAGAGGTTTAAACTGCATTGTATATCTAAGGAGGTTAATCACTGTCCTTTTAATAGGAAATCAAGAATAAAATCCTTATTGGAATACTCTGCCCCAAAGAGCTTATTAATTTTTACACTCATTCCAAGGAACAGCAGCCTGTCAGTTCCTTTCCTGGAGAGGTCTTTGATTAAAGAAAGTAAAACCTCTGTTAGCAGCTGAGCTCATGAGCAAAGTGAAGTGGCTGTTTTGCCTCAGACCTCTTCCAGTTCAGTGTAACTAATGTAGATACTGCCATTGTAATATATTTTCACCTTTCCCAAGTGAACACCAGTTATATAGTTGTTTCTCCATGGATCAGCAAGGTTTTTATTATTCTTTACTCGGAAAGATTTAAAACACCTGTGGCCCAAACTGGACAAAAAGGGGGTTCCACATACTTAATTTCTTGAAAAGTGAGTAAGTATGTGGATCTAAAATGAAGTACTCAAAATAATTTAAAAAATACTTTTTTGTTTTCAAAGAAGTTCTTAATGTTAGCAGTATCCTTCCCTTATGCTGTCTGCAAAGGAGGAAAAAAGTAAAAAAGTTTTCTTTGTGTCTCATCACTCAATACAGAGGCTTGTAACTGCTGAGTATATTTTTCTAACACTGGAGGTTTTGAAATATGCAAAAGGCTGTACCAGCATAAGTACCTAAGGTGTTGGAAGTTGATTTGGCTTATTTTTACACATCATTTCCAGGCTGAAAACTTTTAACAGATAGAAAAACTGGGACATTGATTTAAACAATATCACCGAGTTTTTTGGTTGGTAATGGAGAACGTTTAGGAGAGATGAGAAGAATCATGACATCCCTCTTCACTTCAAACTGAAAAGCATGTCTGCCTTGAGGCAGATTACCCAACAGTAACACCACCTTTGTGACCTCTTTGCTGTTTCCTAGGGTTTCTCATTGCTCAGTTACACCATCATCTTGTCTGAACTATCTGTAAGACATGTACACAGTCCCATGCAGCTGTTTTCATTCCTGACTGATAACCTGATCAATCTTGTTGACACCTCAGGGCCTCTTCTGGATCCTGCAGCTTCTCCTGACTTGTGCAGTGCAGAGACACCCAGGCTGGAGAATCTATTCACTCCACATCTCACACTCTCCTCTCAGGTCCAAAATCATCCCCTCTGACATGCAGCACTGAAGAAGGACCTCCCACAGAATCACAGGAAATGTCCAAAATCAAAAATTTATGTTCTAAACCACAGGGCCCTTTTTTCTCTGTCGTTTTCCATTACATGTTTTAGAGCTGTGTGCATCCATATATGCACTCATGCACCTGCACACACACCTTCTCATGGCAGGGTTAAGTAAGAAACTGAGAAGGTTAAGAGTTTTGTACTGATTTTTTTTTGTGCTATTGTTGTTTCTGCGGCTGCCACACTCACCTGTTGTATTAAGCCTGTTAACACCATAAACAGTTTCCCAGGTACATTACAATCAGCCAGCTGAGAGTGGATGACTTTTTAGACACAAGGAGCTGCATACAAGATTGATGTGTGAGAACATCAAGAAAAGGAAAGTGTTTTATGAGACAGACTTGTGGCACTTGTTGCCATCTTCCTTGATCCATTAGTCTCTTCTTCACTTATCCTGGACAGTGTGAAGACTCTTTTTTTCCTGACTGAGTAATGAGGAAAGTAACAGAAAGTATAACAGCAATCTCTAGCAGCTGGGATCTGCAGAGGGCTATAACTCTACAGCCAATAGTACATATAAACAATATTTTTAAATGTTGAGTCTTGGGTTGTGATTATCTCGGTTGAACTCTAGTGTGCAGGATTTACATAAAGGCCAGCTAGGAAAATAAGGAATGAAATGTTGGCTTGTATTTATGCTCTTACCCTGACCTACAGAGAGAAAGGCAGTTTGACTTGCTATGTCGTAAGGAGAGAGATCATATTTTTAGCAGGAAAGTTTACTGCACCTTCTGTGTTGCTCTATCTGGGCTAGAAAAATCCCATGAATAACAGAGAGACATGCACACAAAATTACACAAAATAACTGATAACACAGCCACAATGTGCATCTTCAGCTGAACCTGCTTTTAGCATTCTATTCCTTTCCCAATTTTTTCTTTCAGCAAAAAGGTTCTTTTTAACCAGCCTCTTTACATCTAGAAGTGGATTATTTTTCTTCTAATTTCCCAACACAGGATTTGGACTAAAAGAGCTGATCTCCTTTTTAGGATACCATGGCATCATCTTGAGAAGGTTTCTCTGTGATAGTTTGATGTCAGTTTTACAAAATTTTCTGTCCATAGAAAATAAACAAAGTACATGATTTATTTATATTTTCTGATTTTCTTTTTATCGATACCAGTGTATTTTTGGTTAAATGGGCAGAAAAACCCAGGCTAATTCTTCCAGTGATTTCTTGAATGTTCCCCACTAAGTCTGACATTTGATGAATATTTCAGTGGATAAATTCCTTTCTAGTGTCTCCCTTAATGATTACATGAATTCCATGTGCATGGTCCACATAGACACAGTGCTGAGGTGTTGATGAACCATGACTGTTACAGAAGAGCAACTAAGGAAGAGCACAAAAGAACAATCTTAATTAGACTTTGGGGTGCTAAGGATGAAATACTGCCTATGTATTCAGAAGTAGTGTGTGCTGTGTCATTTCCAAGAAATAAAAACCACATGCAAGGTCCATTTCAACACACTTAATATGCAAACAAATAATGGAACATATGAATGCAAACTTACATGAAACCAGTGGGGCTTTTTACTGTTTCTTAAACACATGTATAATATTAGATAGATACGTACAGTAAGTCGTTCTAAAGCTAGACATGAGAGAAGATTGGATTTGCTTTTGAAAATAATTGTTTCTTGGAGGAACTTCAGCATGAATAGATTTAGTTGAAAAATTAATAGAAACATTCCAGAATGTAGATAACTGAAATACCATTAATTTTCCACTAATTGGCAAAACCAGTTATCTATCTTTCCACTTGGTATTTATTGTAACATGATTTCTTTGTAGAAATGAGATGAAATATTTCATTGAAGTGCAGCTCTTACTAAGCATCGGCGTGCTTGCAGAAGAATAGAATCATTTGCAGTAGAAGAGATGCCTCTTGGGTCATCACAGTCCATCAGCCTGAATCATCAGTGGATGGATTTCATTATTCTTAAAATAGATTTGAATATCTTCGGTGATGGAAATGCTGTAACCTTCACTGGCAGGTTGTTTCATTATGTAACTGTTCCTCTGGTTATAAATTTTCCCTGCTGCACTTTAATCTAGTTATTAGCATTTACTGATTAACCCTATTGACTAATGACAGTAATTGATCCGTATTATCTTTATAATGTTAAGTATTTGTATTTGTTCTGTTAAGTATTTGCACATTGCTTGTTTCTCTTCAACTTACTTTTCCTTAGTTTGGCATGATCATTTTTTTAAATCTGTCTCACATATCTGATTATCCATATTTTCTCATATGTATTTGTATACCCATTTAACCGCTACCTTTTTGGTGGGCTATTAAAATTAGATTAAAACTGAAGAACTCCAATGGAGTCTGTAATACTATGGAATTCAGTAACATATCACAAATCATTTGGTCATATATAGGTTATATTTAATAAAAGCAGGTCAGTGAAGATGATTGGAGACACTCCTGGGAGTCACCAAACAAGACAATTCCATAGTCCTGTATGGGACAGGTAATTCCATTCATAAATTTAGAAGAACCATCTTCTTCCTTCCAACTTCATATTCTTTTTGTTCTCCTGCCAGCATTACCCCCTATTTTAAACATAATTTTCCTTCCCGCTATCCTCCTTCATCCATCCATCCATCCATCCATCCATCCATCCATCCATCCCTTCCAAATCCCCTCCTGTTTATCTCCCACATATACATACAGAAAAAAAATCCATGCCCTGGTTTTAAATGCCACTTTTGCTGAGGCATTTCAGGTTTTTACTGCAGACTGGTCTGCCAATTCACCTGGTCATCCTAGCAACCCTCCTTTGTGTGTATTGCAACGAATTCAATTTCCCTTGAGTACAGGCAATGAAGGCTGTGTTCCCCATTCCTGATGAGACTGTTCTTGTGCAATGGCAGTAATAAGTCCCTCTCTCAGTATAAAGGCCTCACTTAATGCTTCTTGGGATCACTGTTTTAATTTCATAGCCTTTCTGTAGTGAAGGATCACTGTGACCCTGGCTCTGCCTGGTTCAGGTCTTTCACCTCCTCTGTTATTGCTGTAGAATAAACTTCTCCTTTATTTCAGACATTCTTGCTTTTGGGTCATGGTGTGCTGTTGAATTCCACCTCGCTCCATGTATTCCACCTCATTCCACATATTCCAGCCCTGAAGGTGTGTTCATATTTCAGACACAAGGTTGTGGATGAGATGGCAGGTGACCGAAGCCTGGTATCTGCTTGCAAAACAGCTGAGTAATTTTGAGTTTTCTTGTCTTCTTGTGGGAATGTGCTCTGTAGCAACAGCTGGGTGGGCGTGGTGGGTTGGCCTTGGCTGGCTGTCAGGCCAAGCTGTTCTCTCTCCCTCCTCAGCAAGACAGGGGGAAAAAATAAGATGAGAAATCTTCTTGGTCGGGATAAGGACAGGGAAATTGCTCACCAGTTATCATCATGGACAAAGCAGACTCAGTTTGGGGAAGATTAGTTAAATTTATTGCCAGTTAAAAATAGAGCTAGTGAGAAACAGGAACAAAAATGAAACCACCTTCTCCCCAGTCCCTTTCTTCCCAGGCTCAACTTCACTCTCAACTCCTCAACCTCCTGCCTCCCTGCAGAGCTCTGCAGGAGGATGGGAATGGCGAGGAGTGGTCAGTTCATATCACCATATCTGCCACTCCTACCTTCTCACTCTCTTCCCCATTCCAACATGAGCTCCCACCCATGGTATACAATCCTTCATGAACTTCTGCAGTGTGGCTCCTTCTTGGAGACTGCAGTTCTTCAAAAGCTGCCAAGTCCCTCCTGGGCTACATGTGTTGC
Source organism: Gymnorhina tibicen (assembly GCA_013399875.1). Lineage (NCBI taxonomy): Eukaryota > Metazoa > Chordata > Aves > Passeriformes > Artamidae > Gymnorhina > Gymnorhina tibicen. Next base: position 1,156,235 of record VXAZ01000550.1, read on the forward strand.
CAGAAATTCTGATCCCATGTGGGCTCCTCTCCAGAGGTCACAGCTCCTGCTGAGAGCCTGCTCCAGTGTGGGATCTCCACAGGGTGCAGCTTCCTTCAGGGCACTTCACTCTGCATCCCCATGGACCTCCATGGGCTGTGGGGGGGACATCCTGCCTCACTGTGGTCTGCAGCACGGGCTGCAAAGGAATATCTGCTCCAGTGCCTGCAGCACCTCCTCCCACTTTTTTCGGTGACCTTGGTGTCTGCAGAGATGTTTCTCTTATTTTTTGTCTTGTTCCTATCTGCCACAGATACTGTGCAGTGTATTTTACCTGTTGTTAAGTATGCTATTGACAAAGTGCCACCAGCATCACTGATGCGCTTAGCTCTGGGCAGCAGAGAGTTTATTTTGGGGACAGCTGGACCTGGCTCTGTTCAGTACAGGGGCAGCATCTGGTGACTTCTCACAAAAGCCACCTCTGAAGCCCCACTTCAAAAACCTGAACATGTGCACCAAACAGTAGGGAATGCTCCTGTCTCTTGCAGTGAATCTGTCAGAGGCTTTGGGTGGAAGTGCCCTAATCAAACAGCCTTTTTTCCTCCTCCAGTTCCCATGATTTGGGTACAAGCTGCCTTCAGTAATTTACACAGCACAAGCTTAGTCCCAGCCTGATACATGCAGCCCAAAGCAGCTCCACTGAGCAGCCTGAACACCCTTTGCTGGGCTTTCTGGGCTCTGAGAGTTTATTACAAACAAGCACAAATATCTTTGTAAGGAGAATCAGCGATTCTGCACTGAATGCGGTTTATGCTCAGGGGCACAAATATGTGAAAACTTGTGTGTGACGTAGCCCTTGTTGCTTTCTGGGGGAGAGGGAGTGAGAAATAAGTGGTTTTAGTACTGCATTTGCAATCCTCCTTCAAGGGACAGCTGATGTGCAAGATGTTTCCCACACCCTTTTCCGGAATGCTGAGTGCCCCTCCCTTTGTCCTGAGTTTTGTTCTGATCCCGGTACTTGGTGGGGTGCCCTGTGTGAGAGGAGGCTGTGAACTGCTCTGGGCCTGTTGCAGATGTTTTCAGATGTCTTCAGAATGGTGGGAAAACCCAGTGCCCACCAAAACTAAAGGCAGGCAGGAAGCCTGTGGCAGCTCTGTGTGGACACACTTAGGAAAGGTTGTTTGTCACCTGGGCAGGAGACACCAGAGGACGCCTCTGAAGAGGCACAGCAGAAGATGCAAAAGGACACATGTGAGGGCGCATGTGAGAAGGCATACGAAGATGTGAGAGGAGACACAGGAGGATACACAAAACAGGAACATGTGAGGAGGACTGTGAGGAGACACTTCTGGAGAGATAAAATAGAAAAGACAAAAGGAAAGGAACATTGTTGGGGTCGTGCCTGTTGTGATCCGGTTTAAACCCAGAAGAGCAAAGAAAACTAAGTTTCTGTGCATAAACCGGAGGGAACTTAGAGAAGGTTCAAAATATTCCCAAAAACGAGATTAAAACCAAACGAGGTTAGATGTTGGTGGCAAAAAATTGATATATTTTATTTAATAGTAAAAGAGGCAAAGAGAAGGAAAGAGAAAAGAAAGAAAGAAAGAGAAAGAAGTGTGCACGGGGGGGTGTGGGGACAGGGAGAGGTGACAGGGGTTAGGTAAGCACATCACCCATCCGAGGGTCCCAGTGACGTCTTGTTGCTCCCTTCTGTCTGGTCTTCTTGGTGGTGAGGGTCCCCCACTGCCACGCCACGCCACGCCACGCCACGTGGCCACACGCGGCCACACGCCAAAGAGTAAAGAATCCCATGGATTAATATATGTTTCGGGCAGCTGGGAACACCCACGTGTCTCCCTTGCAGGGGCCAGCTTGACACTGTCCCTTGCAACACTGAGGGTCTGTTGCATCATCCCTGGTGCTCTGGTGCAGGGTCTGGGGACCCCTTTGGGGGGGAGCCCTTTGATGGGCCATGTCACCCCCTGTGCTGTGGATAAGCTTTTCCCTGGGTGCAGGGCCCCTCAGCTGGGCTCCTCTGCACAGGGGAGGATGGGCAGTCACTGTGCCTCTCACCAGAGGCTTTTCCAACACACCCAAAGCCTCTCCTCCCCCACCCTTTGGTGTGAGGGTCTGTGCGAGCCTGGCAGCTGATAGCCTTGGGGCTGTGGTCTCCACCTTGGTGGTGTTAAGCTTAGGCTTTGTGAATGTCCCCAGTCCAGAGTTGCTCTTCTACCTTCATCAGCGAGCGGTGTAAGGCCTCTGTCAGGCCCCCATTCAGGGTCTTCTCTGCAGCTTTTTCAATACAGTTTTAAGAGTCCTGCATGAAAAAGTTTAAGTCATAAACTGTAATATTTCAGTCTCTGACAATGCCTGCAGAGCATTCACGGAAGGAGGAGAAGACTGAGTCTGTGGGCAACCTGTGCTGGGACAGGGACACCTCTGAGGGACTGTGGTCAGTGGGTAACACACACCGGAGTTGAGAGCAGTAACAAGTGAGGAGGAGGGAAGGAAAAGGGTGAGAAACAGGGACTGGTTCAAGAAACTATTATGCACTGACATCGATCTCCTGTGCTGCCCATTGCCCCATCAGTGAGATTGGGAAGGACTGAGATAAGTGTGATGAAAATAAGATCAGATAGAAGGCAAGGGGAGGAGTGGTGTTGAAGTGCAGTTGAACCTGTGGAAGGGGAATGAAAGGTGCTTGCCTTTGTTTTTTGTTTAATTGCCTATGTCTTTTTTTGTTTCTCAATACCTGAATCACTAAGGAAAAGATTATGCTAATTTACAACAAATTATCCAAAAAATCCCGGGACTGAGATTGTTTTGTCTGCAATAGCAGGTCAGAGCATCAAGGCTGGCCAAAGGGTGTCATGAGCATTGTGTATCCTGTCAAATAAAAGGATAGCCCTATTTGTATTTTCTTTATGAGACCGCCCCCTTGCAGTTTTTCTCCTCTTCCATTCATAAGAACAGGAGGCTCATGAGTATTAGTATGTAATACAGGAATTACTTGCATGCCTTTGTTATTTAGTTTTCCATTTTCACTAATAGTGCTGGCTTAGCTTAATTAAATGTTTTCTAGAAGCAGTTCTGCTGAAAGAGTCTACAGGTAGAAAAGCCACATGTTGCTTCTGCAACATGCTTCTATGGCTATACAAGGTCCTCTGTTGTGTCTCCAGAGAGGAGGAGGGCTTGGGGGTGTCTGACACAAAGAAATAAAGGATACCCTGGAGCAGTGCACAGCTGCAGTGCTGCCACCAGTGTTCAGGTAAGTCCAGAGCTCCTTTTGAACACAGAAACATGGTAAGGAGGTTTCCTTCTGCTCCTCTCCAGCTGCACGTCAATTCCCACTGAAGCAGCTGCTCATAGCCCTACTTCTCCGAGTTTGCTTTTCACTGCAGAGAATTTAGCAGAACCAGACGTGACACGGGTCTCTTTTGTGCTATTCCCTAATTGACAGGAAAGTATTTTGAATGATGAAAGTCTGTTTGGACCTCTGGAAGATCACTGCTCTTTATTTCGGAATAATGCCTTCCAAAATAACTGGTGAAATCACACAGAGGTGTTCAAAATATATTTTGGCTCTAAATTTTTTTGATAAAATACTCACATTAGTAGATGAACTACATTGGGTGTACTCTAAATTACTTGTTAACTTCCCAGTAGTGGTTGTGAGTATGAGCCATTGTATCAGCAGATAAAACTTAGATAAAACGGCAAGACTCCTCTATTCTTTCCTTTCAAAAGGGAATACCTCAGTGCTCATTCTTCTGTAAAGAAATAACATTCTCCTGTGGCTGGGAGACGATTTGGTGAAGCATCACATTAGCAGAACCATCCTGACCAGCTGTGCAGGGGCTTAACAAAAGGCAGCTCATTTACAGGATAGCTGTGCTGCATTTTTGGCACTCAGCTCTGGTTTGGAAGGGCCTCTTTAAAATAATGCATAGGCTGGCCTTTTCCTCCTGCATCGTAAAGCTGTGAGGTTTATTTCTTCCCTGTGGTCAAATACCTTGGGGATCAAATGTCCTGCTCTCCCTCTAGACAAGTCCCTAGAGCACTGAACCCATTACAAAGTGGATAACCAACTGAAAAACACTATGATTATTACCAAAAATTCTCACCATAAAAATGTAGTCTCTATTAAAAAATATTGGGTTTTACTTTCTTAGAAGCATTCTTGTGTTAATACGCTATGTCAAGTGAAACGTCCTGAATGTCATATTTTATGTGAACTCTCTAAATAAATGGAGGAATCAGTTGAAAAATGGTTTACAGCCTAGTTTTTGAATTTAATACCATCTTTTCTTACTCTGTCGTTCCAAGTGTTGCAGCCTTCTTCTGAATACATGAAAGCTCAAATAGTTTATGCAACTAGAGATGTCACTGGGTCTCAGCCTCACTGCAGCACTCAGCCAGCAGCACTTCTCATGAAATTCTCATACAGGTAAGATACCCAAAGTACTCTCTAAGCAATTGAGTTCATATGAAGTTCACAATTTATATGTACTGTGGGAAGGGGGATATGATTGTTGGTTTATGTTAGTTATAAACAATTTCTGGGTTCTTGTAAATGAAATGTATTTGAGGAATCAGTTTTATTATTACTGAGAAAAACCCTATCCTCATTATCTGTGTGTGGATCATTGTAGAAAAGTAGCCTGGCAAAACTGGCTGAATGAACTTATCCAATTAACCCCAGAATATTTTATTCCTTCGTTGTACTCTGCTATTGCCTCTGACAGTTTTGCTGCTCCTCTGATCTAATTAAGACTTTTTGGCAAGCATCACAGTGTTATAAATTTTGAAAATGTGAACCAATACTGGCTCACAGCACTTACTTCAAATGAAGAGGAGAGCTGAAATTCCATTTACTTCTTGGACTGACAGATGAGTTTGCATGAGAAATGTCTACTTCTGTTTAGCTTGTACATAAATATATACTTATTTATGAATTTATATACACATATAGATGCATATGTGTGTATTTATATACACATATCACATTACATGATCATATTATAAGTGCTTGCTTCTTCCTCAGAGTTTCTTTTCTCTGTTTTTATTAATGAAGAAAACACTTTATGATGTGAATAAAGACAAGTGGCTTATCTGGCTTTCAAATTCAATGTCAGAACACGACATTTCAGTCTTCCACTTGGCAAACTAGGGGTTTATGACTGGGCTGTATGAAGCTAACAAATTTTTCTGGGTCAGAGGACAGCAGGCAGGAGAATTGCAGTGTTCATTCCTTCTCTGAGAAAATCGGCTAGAAAATAAAGGTTTAACCTGTTCTGGGCTGCTTTTCTACTCTTACATAGTGTTTGTAAGTTCAGTAGCATTGGAGATCTGGAGGTTTTCTTATGATAGATATGAGCTTCTTATCTCCCCTATGCTTTCTAGGAAGAAAGAAATCTTAAACCTACATGCTAGATTGCACCCCAAATGCTGGCAGTTCCTCTGGCTGCTCCTTCTACAGCCTCATTCCTCACTTGATTCCTATAGCTTGTCCAGTAAGTGTTGAAAGAGTAAGGTATTGCTGAAAATGCCTTTTCAGGTGAGGTAGACCCCTGCGCACCCCCTGCCACCCAGCTCAAACCCCATGCTGGCTCCAGGCTTCTGGCAGATGAAGCTCAGGAGTGCAGGTCCAACCCAGCACCATGGGTGTCTCTCCCTGGTGCCTCCTGGCCCCAGGTAATGCCCCCACCTGCTGGAACCCACCCTGGGACTGCAGTTCTTGGATGGCATTGGGCAGATGAGCCCTAGAAGCCCCTGGGTCATGTGTCTGACAGCTCTATGGGGACTTTGAGCAGGTGAGCCAGCTGCACCTGCACAGCTGTTATAGAGATACATAGCCATGTCTTTACCATGCTCACTGGCCCTAGCTGCAGCTGGAGAGTGGCTGGCACCTGGCAGGACTTTGATGACTGGCTTTGGCTTTGGCAGGAAACCAGGCTCCTTATCTTCCTTTAATCCTGAAATTCATTTGAGGCAGAAAACATTTTTATGTGATACAGCACCAACACATCGTTAAGGTTTATGAAACACTAATGTTATTCTCCTGTTACTATTTAACTGCCACTGTGTTCTAGAAATACATTAGTAAGGTACTCAGTGAAGCTGTTTGTGATGTCAGTTGTGCAATAATGACTTGGACTCTGTTTAGGTTACCTCTCCTCTGGTTTTAGTTAATTGGAGTTGCTCTACTCTCATGTTTGGCTGTACAAATCAATGGCTATAAAAGATTTAACTACAGGTTACAGCTATGTGAAAAACAGCCCCCCTGTTGTTTTCCTGGATCCCAGTCCCTAAGATAGCACAGAAGAAAGTCTGGTCTGCTGTGTGATACCTAGGAAAGTATTTAGCAGCTGAGCCCCGGAGCTGGGCAGTCCCTAGTATTAACCCAGAGCCTCTGCAAGTTGTTTTACAGCCATCTTTCAGCGAGTGAAAGCCTTTGATCTCTGTAGTAAGTGCATTTAATAAGCTACCATGTCTCCATGATAATCCATCCATTATTTTGACACAAAGAGGAGACTTCCCCAAGAGACTCAGTGTGTGTTTCAGTGGAAAAAATACATTTGTCAATCCCTCTAGAGCAATAAAGAAGCTGGTGTAAAGTCACATCTACTACCACAAAAGAAGAGGATATGTATTTTTGTTGAGTAATGGCACAGAGATCTGTTACTGATGGTGTTAGTGAGAATAGATTGTGTTAATTTACAGTAATGTACCATAATTTTTATGTTGTCAGCAGTGTGGAGGAGACCTTCCATGAATTTTCAGTGATACCAGCTTCTAATTAGTAGTGGCCTCAGAGAAAGCTCCAGAAGTTTGCCATCAAGAAAGATAAACACCGTTAATTGACATATTCAAAAGCCCTTAGCATTGCTTTAACACTAGTCTCTTATGAGTCTTATTGGTTTTTTACCAATGAGTTCAGTAGAAAAAGGTTACAGCCAACAGCAAATATTAAAAGAATACAATTATAAGCTATTTTTCTGAAATACATTGTTTTCAAACTAGAAATGGGGATGACTTCAAGCACCTCTGCACAAGCTGACTTCTAAAAGGTGTATTCTTTTAAAAGACTATTCCCTTTTTAAAAATAATCAATCATAAGGAGCCATTTGCTTTTAAATACCTATATTTTCTTAAATGTCTTCAATTACCTGTATTCTGAACAAGCAAATCCAATTAATTTTAGGACTGAAATGTTCACATTTTTGATATAAAAGTACATCTCAAATTTAGTGCTGTAATCAGTATTTGAAGTGCTCCATCTGAGTACTTAGAAAGGAACTTATTTTTATATCTATGAGAAGATAGTCAGATATTACATTTGAAGTGAAAAAGTAGAGAACAGACAAATTAGGTTATGGCAACCTTTTCTCCATCTGCTTTCATCCAAAGTTTGCTAGACCTACAAGTGAACTTCCCTGCATTTTATAAATAGTTTCTGTCTTAAAAACTGCTGATTCTCTGCCGTGACACATTCAGTTACGGTTAGAAGGAAAAGTTGCACTTTACCCTTATGATGTGATTGTTTGAAGTGGGGAGGAGGAGGAGGTGTCCTCTGCATTTTGCAGTAACTGTTTCATTACAAATGCAAAGGCCAGGGGTCAGTTGGCAGAATTCATTAGACTTTCCTGGTTTGCACAAAGCAAGCCTAAGCTCAAAAGCAATGGTATGGTTAAGGTAGTATCATACTTTGTTCTCCTCATCAGTCGGAAGAATTTTCAGCATCAGACAGAAAATCTGCACACTGGTGAAAATTAAAATACGGTATACAGACTGTGTGGGAGGAGTGGCTAATTCACCAGAAGGTTGTGCTTCTGAAGGACCTCTACAAGCAAAGTCCTGCACCTGAGGAGGAAAAAACCCGGGTACCAATGTGTACTGGGGGCCAAAAAGGTGGAAACAGCTTGGTATGAAAGCACCAGCAGGGCTTGGTGGAAACCAAGTTGAAGCCAAGGCAGCAGTGTGGCCTTGCAGCAGAAGGTGAATGGTGTTCGAGGCTGCATTAGACAAAGCATTGCCAGCAGGTCAAGGGAGCTGATTGTTCCTTTCCACTCAGCACTGGTGAGGCCATACCTGCTGTGTCCATCTCTGGGCTCAGAACGAGAGAGACATGGACATGCAGGAGAGAGTCCAACAAAGGGACAAACAGATGAGGAAGGGACTGGACCATCTCTCCTATGAGAAAAGGCTGAGACCTGGAACAGTTTATCCTGGAGAAGAGAAGGCTCAGGGAAACACCTGAAGGGAGCAAAAAGGATGGAGAGAGGCTCTTTTCAGTTCCCAGTGCCCTTACCAGAGGCACAAACAGAAACACAGAAGGTTCCCGCTGAACATCAGGAAACACTTCTTCACTGTGGGCTGACTGAGCACTGGCACAGGTTACCCAGGAATGTTGTGGACTCTCCAGCCTTGGAGCTATTCAAGAGCCATCTGGATACAGTCCTGGGCAAATGGCTCTAAGTGGCCCTGCATGAGCTGAGGGAATTGGACCAGATGATGCCCAGAGGTCCCTTCCAAGGTCAACCACCCTGTGATTTTTATGGAGATGATGGTGAAGGATTTCACACAAGACATGTCAGCCATGCACTGGGCCTAAGAAGTTGGGAAGTGGCTGTGAAAAACCTCACTCGCCCTACACAGGTAGCAATTAGTCCCAGCATTGAGGGCAGACTGACCAAGCAGGGTATTTCAAAGCAGCTGTGTCACAGCTTGGGACCTACACCCTAAACACATAAGAGATATTGTAGTGAAGAGAAGAAGCCACCCCTTTTTACTTGTCTAAGCTATCATACCTACGCAGTGCTCCTGCAAGCGTGAGGCATAGTCCTGCATCACATGCACAGGAAGGATTCATCTTTCTTAAACACCTCTACAGAGTGCACCACCTTTGAGTTAGACATCAAGGCTCCTCCTGTAATCAACAGAAAGAGATAACCTCCCCCAGAAAGCCCTTGATCTGTCCCCAGAGTGTTGTTTGCAGCAGGTAGGATATATTTGGGTCTCTGGTAGTGACGACTGTATTGGACATTTAAGGCAAATAAACTAGATTGTACTCTCCAAGTCTCCAGCCAGCAATGCCTGTCCCTCGCTTCCCAAGTAGGCCAGCACAGCTGTGTCTTTGGCAGCCCTAAATTACCTTCCAGTGATTAGTTTTAGGTCAGTACAGCTTAACATTTTAAGACACATAGAGGGTCTTTTCCAGATATGTCACTGTTTTTTTAAACTTTCATTCCAGACAGAGTTCTTCATCATGGAGCAAAACATTTGTAACTGGATAAATACACAAACTGTTCAGTTTAAAGCTGTGTAAATCATACTGGCTTCAGTTAAGTTTATTCCATCTGCTTTTATCATCTGTTGTCACACTAATTTATAATTCCCCCATAATATTAAAACATCAGTGAATCAAAAAAAGAAACACATCTATGGACCTCTAGTAGCTAATGGCATTACATTCAGCAAGTGAACCAAGTCACATAATTAATCATATTTCATCACCATAGATGCTTGTAATTGTGTAATTAATGTATATTTGCATAATCACATAATGAGATCTCTATGATTCATGCTTTATGGTAATCTGTATGCACAAATTTCTATCTCAGAATTGTAACCATTCGCAAAGCTGTTATTGTAGTTTCTGTTTTCTCATCGAAGAAATATGAAGATCCAGTGAATGATCTGGTCTTGTCTGAATGGTCTTGTCTCAGACCTTTTCTGTGACTTATCCATAGGAGTAGCTATCCATGCATACTAGTTACTTGCAAAGAAATTGCCAATGATAAAAAAAATTATCACATGGATGAATCTATTATATAGATTAGGAAAACATATAATGTAATTTCACAGGGTTTCCCAGTTTTTATTAACCAGCTTATCTGTTTTCAGTCTTTTTCAATAATTAAAGAGAGGATTCTCCTTGTAGATCAAGTTTATGGGAAGGAATGAATGTATTTTGAATATACAGACTTCTGTCCTCCTTGATAAAAATGATTTTTCATTAACTTACTGAGGCATTTTATTGAATTTAACATTCAATCCACTGTGCTTAATTACATCTCCTTCCAGATAAGATGAACTAATCTGGGCAGTTGGGTTGTATTCAAATAAATGTAACCACCTTACAATTTTTTTTCCCCCAGATACTCTTTGTCAGGATTCAACCTGAAAAAATGTATTTTTAAAGCAGTGTTTAGAAGATGCAAAACATGCTCAGCTTTTAGACACATTTTATACAGCCATAAACATTTGTATTCATAAATAAACCAAGTAAAATATAATAAATAAGTAGAAAAAGAAAGCAGAACAGGTTTAAATTACTAATATGATCTCTATTCCTCAACAATGTAGAAGAGGAAGAGATCTATGGAGATTCATGTGGTGACTGTGAATGACAAGCATGCAGTCAGGAGCAGAAAAGATGACAGTACCTCTAAGTATTTACAAAGCTTGATATTATGTATTAATGACAAATCTCTTCTAAACTGCAAAGGAATGTAAAGAACGTCTGAGCTGGACTGGGATGTTAATGCCTGCCTCTGTGCCTGGCTCCACTGTCCATGTGCATCAGAGGGAGATTTATTACGGCAGCCAGGAACTACATGGGTTGGCCCTGTTACCTTATGGCTTAGAACATCAATTTTGTTCTCAACCACTTTGCTTCTGAAGGTCTTTTGAGTTTTGTTTCAAACGTTGTACAGAGTTTTTTATTTCTTTGCACTCAGAGGTTTCATTTTCAACCTGATACATGATCCAGGCCAGTTGTATTTATAACCCTTGTTTGCTGAGACAATGGCACAAAAGCAGAAGTTTTTGAGGGGTTGCAGATTGCCAGTGTGACAGCAACAAGGTGTCCCTGCCCTTAGCTGTGTATAACTACAGAAGGAACCAAACCACATGAGCTTAAAAAGCTGCAAAAGTGATTTGAATGGTTCAGATTCCAAAGCAAGGTATTAAAACTCTTTTGCTCATTCATAATGCATACTTTGATTTTCTTCACAAGGGCATTATCCAAAGAGAATTCACAATTTTACTGATGTCCTTGAGTATAGCTAATACAATAAAGGATAATTAAAATATCTGTAAAATTTGATTTCCCAAATTCCCATACACTACTCAATTATTACTTACATCTCATTTCAGTCCTGCAAGCTACTGCAGTCAGATTGTCTTTTGTTTACATTGTCACTCCGTCTCACACTGTCATTTGTGTAACATTTCAGAGGCAAATAATAAAAAGTATTTCTGCCCTTAAGGTCCTGAAAAGAGTCCTCTTAGAATCAGTGGAGTACTACCAGCTGACATGAAGAGCAGATGTATGTATGGATCCTAACTTTGGTCAAGGCAAAACCTTAATTATGGGGTTAGGCAAAAATTCTGATAGTGACATTTTAACCCACTTTTAATTCATATTGTGGTGCTACACTACATAGCTAAACATTACTTTGGGGAAAGCTGTGTGAACATTTATTAAAAACAGAACAAGATGGGAAAATTTTGATGAGGCAATGCTCAAATTTATTTGGAAATATAGTGGAGATAAATTCACATAAGAAAACGTGCTTTTTTTTTTTTTTTGGCTGTTCTATCTCTAGGCTGTTAGAGGGTTACTTCCTAGCAAAATGAAAAAGCAACAGACATCAAATCCCTTAGTGAAATGTCAGATGACTGAGCCACTGAAGATTCTGGGGACTTAATACACAAATCTGTCAGGACCTGTACTCACAGCCTAGCAGACTCATCTTTCTTTGGCACCTTTTTGATAAGCTACCAGACCCACATTTATTTAACCCTGACACAATCACAGTTGGAAGCCCATTTTACACATGGAGAAATTAGTCAAGCAACAATTCTGCTAAAACTCAAAAAGCCTTGGGCTAAGATGGGCACGACTTTGATTTTTGTATAGCAGCCAGCCCTCTTGTCATGATACCATGCACTCCTCAAATTCCTGCTCCTTCAGTTCCATTTCTCATTATATCTTTTATCTAAGGCAAAGCAATACAGATTTCCTAGCAAATATTAATATCTAGCATTTCTCATCTGTAGATGTGAAGGCAATTTATAAAGTAGATAAGTATCATCCTCATTTACTCTGTGATAAATCTGGGGGCAGTTGGCATCATGAGCTCTTAAAGAAATTAAGCTGCCTGTGGGAGAGAGGTAAGTCATATTATAGATTAACAACAGGTTAACAGGTAAGAAACAAAGAGAAGGGAAGAATGTTTGGGCTTCACAATGGAGGCAAGCCATAGATCACTGGGATCTTAGCAGTGTCTGTTATACTCAGTATACAGAAACAGAAGAGGATGGAGAACAAGGAGACTAATGGTGATACAAAATTATTCAGGGTAATAAAAATGAAAGCTGATTACAAAGAGCTGGGGAAAAATGTCATGGTACTAAGCAGGCAATAGGATGACAGATTAAATTCAATATAATAAATATGAAGTAATGCACAAGGGGAAAAACAGTCTGAGACAATGGATCCTAAACTACTTATTTCCATTCAGGAAAGAGAACTTGTGGTTATAATAATAGGTCTTTTCAAACATCAGTAAAATTCTCAATAGTGGATTTAAAAAAACCTACTGGGTATTGTAGCAAGTACTGGGAAAAAAACAGAAAACAAAGCAGGAAAAAAATTCTTAAGCCATTAATCCATGTTATGAATACGTCTTGAAATGTGGTGTAGAACTGGTCGTCTTCATTTCAAAGAGGACTTAGTGGTACTACAAAAAGTCCAGAGAGGAGAAAGAAGGTCAAAGTTTTGGAGCATATCTTTTTGAGCAATGAAACGAATCAGGTAGCTGTGATGGGAATCCACAACAATACAGACTGCAAGGGTAAGTGAAGAAGGAGCAGCTGTAGCAGCTGTTCATTCATTCTTGTTAGCTGAAAAAAAAAGTCAGAGTCAAATGAAATTGAGAGATGGTACTTTCAAAATAATCAACAGGAGGCATTCTTTTCACACTGCTTCTGTTTAAACTGTGTATCTCCCTGCCCTGAGAGGTGGTAACACAGAATGGACTTGACAAATGTATGGAAGAAACTTCCTTCAGCTGCTATTAAAAAACAAGGAAGCACACCTGATTTAGAAGTCCCCTACAGGTTATTGGAACCTGAGAGCACTTCTGCTCTTACAGTGCCGGTCACTGCTGGCCACTGTCACACACAGGACAGATGGACCTTTAGTCTCTTCCAGTGAACTGTCCTTCAAGGCCTTAAGTTTACCAGAAGGGCGGTGGCTTAGACCAACAAGCAAAAGCTTCTCCTTGTAATTTAGAACTGGCAATGCAAACCTGCACAGTGCCTCTTGCAGCCAGGTGGGAGATACACTGTTCCTGAAGACACTGACGTTCAGCCCAGCGGCCAGGGTCTGCAACAGGTGGCTTCTACACCGTGCTGTCTCATGAACTTTAATTTTGTGAAAACCAACATATATAACATTAAAAAAAAAAACCAACATAACATAATACAACATAATATAATACAATATAACAGATAGTATTTTTACTTTATACCTTATACTTTATACTATCTATTATATATTATATGTTATGTTTTATATATATTATTCTGCTCAGTCAAAGAGCAGAAAAGCTTATGAGTAAGAAGAAATCCCAATTTTCTTGACCAAAGACAAAAAGTTAATACTGGTTACATAGTCCTAGAAGTTTGTCCCCTCAAGATGTCCCCCCAAAACCACAAAAAACCACAATAAAACAGAATAGGAAAAAACCCCCACAAACTCATAACGATGACCAAAAGCAATTTTAGACTTCGTGATGCATTCCTTTTTTAGTTGCTCTGTAGCATTGGCGAATGAACAGGTGTAATGTATTCCTTTTCTCCCTCCGCTGCCCTAATGGCTTACCTTTCTTAATTTTCTGAAACTAAAACTCCTCAAACTTTACTTCTGTAAATTATTTTATTCCTTAAGCATTTGCCTTTGATTGTGCTGTTTTCTTACAGCCCTTCATCACTTATGGCTAGAGTAGCTTACAAGTTCTTTCATTCTTTTGCTCTTTGGAGTTGGATTTCTTTCTCCAGCCCTCATGTTTAAGAAAACAAAGCCACTTCTGTCAGACTGTAGAAGTGATGAAGTACAAATCTTTGTTTGTATATCAGACATTCAAGGTTGTTCAGTACGAGCACATGACAGCATCTTCTAGGATGTTGTAACAGGGTATGTTCCAAATAAGAAAAATTCACCATATGGACATTTTACCAAAACCAGAGCTGATAGCTGGCCATTAGTTCTTCAAGAACAACATATGAAATACTAACACTACAACTGATGGGGATAACAGTCCCTCTTCTGCCTCTATATTTAATTGATTTTAATAATTTTAACCATTCTTACAGAAACTCACTTAGAAATGAAGAAAGGCATAGAAAATTCAGTGAGATGGCTTGGTTGTGCCAGAGACAGGGGCTTTTAATTCTCATGTCTTCTGGTATCTCTTTTCAGGATCTTATTCTGAGTGAAGCTTGAATCTTACTCTCAATTTTATAAGGCTTTGTTTTCCATTTAAAAACAAAACAATTTTTTCCCCATGTAACAGTAGGTACCCAATCAGCCTGGTTGCAGCTTGACCTGTGTCCACATAAAGGTGCATATGATGATAAAATCCATAATTTGTGAAAAATTTTGAATACTTCACTATCCAAATGACCTAAACTTCAAAACTCTTGTAGGATAAAATGACCTCAGCAATTAATGGTACCTAGAAAGGCTGCAGGCACAATGAAGGAAGGGATATTGAAATTTTGGCTGTGAAAACACAGCATGTTCTTTATTTGTCTTTAGTGAAATCTGTTTTCCTTCTTTTATATTTTCAACCCCTTTTTTTGGGCCCTTTCACATTTACTGCAAGCATTATAGTGATAGCTTCTTTCAGCTATTCCCACATTCAAGCCCTTAATATCAAGATCAAGATCAAGATCAAGGACTGTTCTTACATTGTGGGTTTGTTTTTTTTTTTCCTAGTATATTCAAGGCCCTCATAATCTCTACATCTCTGTTTTTACCAGCCTGTCTCTTAGAACTTCCTCCAGAAATGCCTCGCTCTAGTAAGTAGTTTAGTGTCTTACACTAGAAAAAATGCTGTGCAAGAAGGATTTTTCAGGATTAGCTCCTTCAGCTGGAAAGTTAATAGTCTGTTAAATGTGTGCAGCTGCTTTAGGAAGCAGCAGATAAATTTCTGATGCAATATACTACAGTCATTGTTAAAACAAAAAATTATAACATAATTGAAAACATACGAAAACACTAGAATTTCCTCTACCCCATGAAAATTTTATTTACTCTTTTGATTACACTGTGCTGCAAAGATACACATTCCTTTTGCTGACAGATAAAAGACTTTTGTATTTTCCTTGTGTGTATTGCAGACAGCACATCAGATAAGTGAGATAGGAGAGAACCATTAATTACTGCAAATAAAGAGATTTATGGAGTGATTTTTAATAAAGTGTCAGACTACTTAAAAGTAAAAGAACAGATCCCCTAAGTACTGCCTGCTAATGTTAGTCAACTTTACCAGTTGTAGCAACAACACTTAAAATGTTTCAGAGTTAATTTGTTATAATCGCCTCATAACAACCTACCACAGCCATTTCAACATCTTCTTTCCCTCCTTAGTTAGAACACTGTGGTCTAAGCTTCAGAGTTAAACCACTGGAGTTAAACAAGTGTCAGAGAAAGAGGGCAAATAAGATTTGTTGAATTAGACTTTGGACACAGTCATGATCAAACAGGGAGATGAAGGCAAAATTCAAACTGAACTTTCAAACTGCAGGCAGGATTTTAGCCAAACAACATCCGTTAAAGCCGACACAAATCACAGAACTCAAATAATGCAATGGTCTCTGAGGTTCAGATTCCAGCCTGTGCTGAAGTCCACCCACCTGAGGAACATAAAGGGACCCTGAAGTAGCCTTTAATGTGTGGCAGAGGATTGCCCTAGAATGGAGAAATCTGCTGCTGGCATAAAACTGATGTTGCTATCTCATCAGTCCCTCTGGCCCGCAGCATATAAGAGGCATGTCAAGGACAAAGGGGAGAACAGCCAGAATATATTGTGCACTGCCAGCCTAATGGGAATTTTGGATACCAGGCACTAAAAAAGCACAGACGGGTGTTATGATGGAAGTTCTCTCCTCACCTATATTTCTCCTCTTCAAGAAATACCTCAGCTTCCAGAATGGTCCCTGCAGCTTCCTGGGGAGAACTAGTTTAAGGCTTTTCTGCAGGAGGAGGAGCATTACCAGAAATTTTAACAGTTAAATAATAGATGTTTATGGCTGTTAAAAACCAGCAACTTGTAACCTTGCAGAGATTTTTCACTATATAAAAGTCAGGCTCATTTCCGTTTGTGCTATGGCTGTTATCCAGCCAATCATTCAGAAATAATAAGTCTACTGCTAGCTAATACAGAGGTTTCTAGCAAAGTGAGTTTGGCTGCAGCTGGCCTGGTGGAGGGGGTCAGGACAGGCTGGATAATTTTGCTCTGTGTAGAGTCAACTGGGAGTTCATTTTTCATTCCTCTGAAAGCACTCTGGGGTCAAACAGCAGTTCTGATGTCCTGGGTTTATTAGTGCTCTCAGGTCTTCTGGCAAGACAGACTGGATCCAGATCAAGTGTGAGCTTCTGATTGTATTTCTGTCAAATTAACCATAACACATCATGGTGTTTATGTCAGCTTGTTGCATAAAGATGGATGATATCTGATATGGCATGAAATTAGATTTATTTGGATAAAAGATACTTGCTCACCACAAATCTCTGTGTTAAAACTATCTTTTGAAAAAAGATATAATTTTTAGTGGGAGAAGGTGACTTCGTCCCTTTCACTAAGGTGACTGTGTGTACTCTGTGTCTCTAGGCACCCTAAAATTAGACATACTGTCTCTAGGAACCACTGAGTAAGTATAATCAGAGCTGACTGATGGCACCTTAAATAAAAGATCCCTTCCCACCTAGAAAAGCCTGCTGTGCAGGGTAACAGGTCATAAGGATTGTAAGTGCATCTCAGTAGATCTGATAACCTTAGTCTTTCACCAGCAGCAAAGCCAATGGAAACATTTCCTCCTTTAGTTCTCTGATTTCTGAACACTGCTTCCAAGCCACTCTATTATGTCAGTGCAACCACCTGAGTGTAGGACTGTATCCATGCTCACTGAAATATAGAAAAAACTCTATTTTCTCTCTGATGCAGCACAAACAACAGCATCATCATCTAAAGGAGGCAGAAGAATCTGCACAAGAATAGGAATAGTTAGCCAGGCTAGGTGAAATTGAAAGTCCCTTAGGCTAGTTTTGCCGCTAAATAAAACATAGTTTGAACCGTTCCCTGAGGCAATCAAGTGCATAGAAGCTTGCTTTTTCTCAGAGCCCTTTATACCTTGCCACACTGTTTTCAAGACATTGCAAAAAACTGATGGGTGAGTAGCCAGAATCGGAGATTTTGATGACCCAATTATGTTCCTTTAGTGTGCAAAGAGACCGAGGTAGGTGGAGGTAGCACATCCAGACATTGCTACTTGAGGGCTTTTTGTTTACACCGAAGAGAGAACATACACAACATCACAGTTCTGTAAGTAAACAACAAGCCTGGGGAAAAAGTTTGATTTGCTTAGTATGAGACTTCTGCTGTGTTTTCCTCAGGGATCTAGCCACGCTTCTGCAGCATACCTTCATGCAGCACACATGAAAGTTAGGAAAGATAACTCCTGCTCTTACAACTTTGTCTCCTTTTTGTCATACAATAATTTCATTGTGTCCCTTTTCAGCACAAATTCTTTAAATCAAAGCAACTCATTACTTATGGGTGCCTGTGGTTACAACTATATGTGCACCACACAAATGTACATGCAGCACATACACCTCCTTTCCAGACCCATTCTCCGGTTCTGAACTGAGAGGATGAGTCCTGAAAGCTTCTGTGAGCAGGGAAGAGACCTTCAGGGAGGGAACAGGCCATAGCGAACATTTGCAATGGGTATTTTGATTCAAATGGTTTGCTGTTGCCTAAAATGAAAGTCCTGAAAGTTTTATTGAGAAGCTGAAGCCAACAGCTACTGTGTCTGCCTGCTGAGTGTGCAGGTCCTTAGTGTGTATAATTTCTCTTTCTATGCACAGTCCCAGGTTTGTAGCTCCCTCAGTGATGCTGCACTGATCAGTGATAACACAACATTGCCAGTGAAACAATTTTCACTGAAAAAACCTCAGTAGACCAGTTAGTTTCTCATAAAATTACTTTTGGATGGATATTTGAGTGGTGGTTCTCAATTTATTGCTTTTTAGCAAGTTCTTTAAAGTTTGGAGGACAAACAAATTTCTTTTGATTTTAAAATTCTCTTTATTTGGCAGATAAGTTATTGCATTTCTTTCTTTCTTTTTATTTTTAATGAAACTGGTTTGGTAAATGTGATGTTTTTGAATTCAGAAAATTTTTCCAGGAAATGGAAACAGAAAGAATAATGACACTTCTTTTTTTTTGTGTATTGCTATGGAAAATGAGGGAAGATTTCTATTCAAACAAGTTTTAATATCTAAAATTAATTAAAAGGACAGAAAACTTGATTGTAAGATGATACTTTTACAATCTCCCTTTTTTCCATGAGACCTTTCTAGTGATGTACAAAAATTAGCAAATTTTACTTATTATGATCATTATCACATAAAATAATTTATATATTGTCTAAAAAATGTAAATACTTACATTTCCAGCTAAGAAAATGTAGGGAAATTCACCCTGTGGAGCACTTTCTAAGTAACTGGAGCTCTGCTGCCTCTTCAGGATAACTAGCACCAAGTAAAGAAGGATCATCCATAAATTAAAAAAATTTTAAAAAGTATGGCAATTTCTTTAGAAATCTGAATGTACCTCAGAGCTCTTACCTCTGCTGCAGTGTATCAATACCTCTTTCAGAATAAGGTTACAATTTTCTCTGCTTCCTTCTTCAGCACTGTGACAACTTGTGTTCCTCCTTGATGTCAGTCAACAGGCTCAGTTTAGGTGCCATTAGAAAATCAATACTGTTAGTGAATTGAATCAAAAGAGGTCATAATTCCAGTATTTTTCCTCTTCAGTGAAGACATAAATGAAAAATTCTTTCTGTCCAGCACATGTTGGAGATAAAAATTAAAAAGCAGAGCTGCAGGCTGCTATATCTGTGGACTGAATGTATGTATTCAGTATGCTGCTACTACAAGCTTTGTGCTGTTCCACTGCTACCAGTTTTCATTCTGTGCAAATGAGGAGCAGGGCCAGGTTCCACGTGCTACGTAAGTGCAGATGTGGAGTTACTCCCAACCTGTGGTTTTCTATCACAATTTATGGAGTGCCCATTACAGCGATAGTGAAAGCACTCTCTGGCAGTAGAATTTTAATGCACTTAATGAAACATGGAAATCAATAACAAGATCTTCAGTGAGAATATTTTTCTGTCAATATATTTCTTACAGATTCCTGGGGCATGTAACATGGCTTGCACTTCTAATGGCTTGTTTTGTTTAATGGTTACGGAACACATTAAGTTCCCTGTCTTATCTGCATGGGTGTTAGGTGTTATCTGCATGCACTGAAATAATTTCCAGGATGTCATTGATTCTCATCTGTTATGTTTTATTGAAAGTTCTGAAGTAATTTTCTCCCTCTCTCCCCCAGTACATAATAAGAAAACACAGTTATTTGTATGATAAAGTACAATATGCAATTAAATTTGACTAGTTTAAAGAATTAGTGTGGTTTTAATGTAAATTCAAAGAGCTCTTGCTATATTGTCTACAAGAGTAGCAGTCCAGCAAGTTTATTTACTGAGGCATTTGATTAATTCTGTTCTTGGAGGCTAATTCTCTTGAGGTCTCAGCACTTTGTCATGATTGGCCATCTAGCAAGATCTTTGGACAAAAGCATATAATTTGTAATTTGCACAAATGCGGTCCTTTCCCAGGTTGGAAATTGGCTCTGATTTCACAGTAACCTGGTGCAACCTAGAGAACAAACTGTGGAGAACACTGTTTGCACAGGAGAATTTATGTTGGTTACAAGCTACAGCTGGGGCCAAACTCCTTCCTAGATAAGACCTTAGAGCTTCTGCTGAACAGGCTAAAACTCCTGCGTAGGGCCTAAAACCTGTTGTGATTTAACCCCAGCTTCCCTCCAGGGCTTCTTGCCCCTCTATGTTCATTGTCCTGTACTCCTTGAAATCCCCTTCGCTATTTGAAATCTCCCACATTTCAGCTTTAATTACGATGTTGTGATCCAAAATCACCACAAAGATTTTGCTAGTGCTATTTCCACCTGCCTTAGCTATTTTCCCTTCTTTATACATAGACTTCAGCTCTTTTTCCCTCCTTCAGTGTGCTACCAACTGGATTCCTGAGTCCAAGCAAGCAAAATGTTCTCTTCTCATTTTCTCCATTCCCCACTGCCAGGAAAAATAAAGTACAAAAACTGCAACCCCAAGCACAGAGCAGAAGAACTCACTGCCTGAGGAAAAGGAAAGACTGCAGGGGAAGCTTGGTCCATGCCAGGCAGTGAGCGAAGGGGTACTTCTGTATGAAAAAATTCTGCTTGATTGTCCTTCACAGGAAGAAAAAAAGACAGGCAGGCAACACAGATTGGACCATTTTCCTTGTGGAGAGACCTGAAAGCCTCCAGCCAAAGTGGGAGCCCCGCAGTGCTGGCAGTCCTGCACCGCCCACTGATCTCACTGAAGTGCGCTCATGTAACTGAGGGGGGAACCAATATATTTTGAAAGACATACGTGTCTCAGGGCAGCACATAAATCCAAATTCTAAATCTGTATCCATAAAACATATCCAGACAAAAGCACCAGTCTTGCTAACATGAACTTCGAATGAGTAAAGCTGCTGTTATTTGGACTACTACAGCCAGTCATGCAGAGAGCACAGCAAAGCTTTCTCTCTATTCTTCTAGTAGCTCTAGGACTTGTAAGGCAACTAACGAACTTTTACTGGAAGAAACTCATTTGAGTTTTATCAATTTCCTACCCTCAAAATCTGATTTCTGTGGTTTCTTACATGTTCAGAATGGTCACTCCTGTCTCTGCTAGTACTGTGGGCTTGATTATCTTGGCAAGCTTTGTTGCCTACAAGGAGGAACACATGAGATAATGTGATATGTAAGAGACTCACTTAATAATTTAGTGTAATTGCTAATTGATCTCATTATACAATTAATGCTGAAAGGCTTGTGAAATCTGGCTTAATTTTCCTGCTCCCAGGAGCTAAATTGATAGGAATGTTTTTTATTGCCAAGAATCATCAATATTTACAGACTTGCATATTCACAAACAGCTGAGAAGTTTTAGCCTCAGTATCCTTCTGCTCTATTGTTTGGTCTTTCATCTTCTCTCAAACACAGAGAGAGTGATTGTTGTTTGGTCTGCAGAGACTAAAAATAAAATAGGTATCACATTCAAGTCTCATTCTAGAAGTTAAATATCATTTTGGCTGTTAAAGTGCCCTTCAATGAAACAATAAAATTTGGTTCATATCCTTGCTTGAAAACAAAAATCCACCACAAATACCATATTAGCTTGGTTGTTTCTCTCCTATGTGGAAGCTCTTTCTGCAGTAAGTAGTACTTGTATGCAGGCACACAGGCAGTTTCAGTAGTTTACTTCCTCTTGTCCTTGTACACAATATATATTTTAGATTTTTGAGTCCTCAGCTGTTAAACCTCAACGCAAGCTTGACAAACAGATCATAAAAAAATGTCATCTGGACTAAAAGTCAAAATATATGAAGCGTGTTTTAAGTAAGTTAGAGTAATGAAGATAAATCACACGAACAGTTGTGTGAGTTCTAGATGAGGGGGAAGTTGCAAATGTGTTGCATCAGTTGCTGTCTTATTATTTTTTCCTTTCACTCTTATTGCCACCAAGTTAAATGTCAAGTCCTAGTGACTGAACACTAGGAACTGTTTTCTTAATAGCCATTGTCCCACACAAGAAGAATCACTCTCAGCAACAAGGTGAGCGTACAATTGCAGTTTAATTTTTCTTTTCACCTCCGAACTCAAGGAATGACAACTGTATTTCTGGTGTACTTGAGTGAAGTGACTTTGGTGGTAAGCAAGGAAGGAAATTCCCTGCAAAAGTGTGAGGAAAACAGCTACACTTTTAATTTTTTTTCCCTTAAGATAGATGATATAATTGCTACAGGCACCATAAAGACTTGGAAAATAGAGAAGAGCCTATGTAAATACACAGTGAAGAATGATTTCTGTGGGAATCCATTATGTGAATATATTGATGAAGATAAATGAATATCCATGAAAAAATCCATTGCCTTTATTAGAATCCAACACACATTGAATCTAAGCTGGGGCAGTTAGCAAAATGTACTAAAACCTCTCTGTTGTATGTACAAGTAGATATGAGTGTAAGGGTTCAAAGGACCTTGCAGTTACCCCAGGTAAGGACGTATTTATGGGCAATTAATGTGAAGTAGCTGATGAACTATTGGCAACCAGAAAATTCTTACCACATGGTAAATGCAAAGTAATTTGAAGAAGATCATACCAGACAGCTGACTTTGCACACTGAGCCAGTAAATCCATGAATTACTTCCTACTGTGTTCCTTTGTCTCAAACATTTGTAAGCGACTCTATAACAAGAGCAGGACAAGAGGAGCACCTTATGAGAGAGAAAAATGTGTTCAGGCATTACTGGCTTCTGCTGCTGAAGTCCTTGATAACTGGCCTGAAACAGAAACGAATGAAAGGAGCAGCAGTGAGAGAAAGTTCAGAGTTCAGAGAGAGGTTGTCTCAACAAAACTTGTTTGTGACCATAACGGGTGCTTAGGCTGGGAGTTGGTTACATCTGCATCTGTCACATGTGTGTTAAAGATCATTCACAATGAGCTCTGACTTAGAGCTTCCTCTGCAAGGGGAAAGACAACATTTTACCCTGATGCCTATTGACACATCAAAACCAATTAATTTCCCTGTATACATTCTATTTTATGCTTAAGTTAAAATTAATTTAATATTATTTCAATTACCTTTTCACAATTTATAGACCTTAATTCCTCACTAACTTCCACTGTTTTGACTGCCACATAAATTTATTTAAGATTATATGTCAACTAGTAGTATAAGCCTAATTATGGCAGAGCTCCGTGGAAAATTTATTGTACACAGTTGAGAAATAGAATTTGGCAGGGACTTATTCCTTACTACTGTATAGAAAACATCTAATGATTCTACCTAGAAAGCCCACGTTTAGATGAATGACCAGTTAATCAATGGAGAAATGTCTCAGTGTGGGTCAGATCTTCATAATCAATCATTTTTTAATATTGAGACACTGCAGAATTACCTCATACCTCTTATAATTTTGGATGTACCTGTTGTGTTGCAGCATTACCATTTCAGTGTATCTCCCCAGGAGTAACCACGAACAAAATTTCACTGCATTACATTTTAAATTATATTTATATTGAAAATATATATAATATAAAAATATTTACAGAGAAAATTCTGTTTTCAAGATTAGTATATAACGTTACCACCCATTTTGAATGAATGTAGTAAAGGTACATTTTCCTAGAGCAAAACAGAGAGCAGCATCTGATAACAGCTCAGCCTGAGCTACCCTTCTGTTGGCTTGTTCAAGAACTGATGGTGGTGCAGCTAGGGCAGGAGAGAGCACAGGGACTTAAGATCTCAGGCATTGTGTGCATCCTGCTGTGGAGTACACGCTGCCCATGCTGTGGTGCCCAAGTTAGTCCAGGTTTAATGAGTGTAGTGGTTCTCTTAGATCCCAGCGTGAGCACACATCTTGGGCAGTCAGCTTCTCTGGATGGTTAGCAGAAAATGCAGAGATGACTGTACACATTCTTCCTCTCCATTTCCCCTCCTGCAGGCTCACAGGGTGAGATAATAGACAGGGACTTGACAGAAATTAGGATTTAAGCACTGTAAAAGTGGGAAGGCAGTGCTGCACCCCATCCCAGCTGGGACTGGGCATCCTTAAATTTCACTGATATGAGGCTGAAGTTCATGAAAACCCCATAGCTGATGCTTCACACTGTCCTGATCCTAGATGTTTCTCCTGTCTCCTTTTACAGGTCACATATTTGGAGACAATGGATTTCCTAATTAAAGTTGACAGCTAAATTTAGAATAGTTAATTAGTGGAGGCACCAGACTCACAGCCTGGGCACAGGTTCAAGGTTTGGAGGACGTTGGTGTAGTTTGATTACAATGTTCCCATCAGGCAATAATGCCTGCTGCTGTGGGCAGAAATATGAGAGAGAAATTGATTGTGAGGTTGGAAGTCTACTCTGAGCTGAAAGAGAAGGTGAATGATGTCAATAAGGACAGTAATCTTGTCAATAAGGACAATAATCTGCCCACAGAGTAACATGAAGGAAATGATCCTTGGAACTGCCCAAAATTTCCTCAGTAGACAGTGGCATTTGGGGTGTTAGGTGCTTCTGAAAATCAGACTATTTCAGATTATTTACCCTCTCAACAGAAACAAAATCCAATCAAACAATTATAGTATACAATTGACTGTACAGTTTATTTGTATTATATATAGCGGTATTTTTTTCTTTCTATTAACAAGGTCAACATTAAAGAAATTAATTTCCCAAGGAGAATAAATTAAAACAAATACATCCAGAAAAGACAAAACCTATAAAAAGCAGATGGTGCCACATATAAAATGCCATCAATTTTTATGCATCTTTGTAAAAAGGTTGAGATATTCCCAGCTTTGATGTAAATTCTACCCATCAACCCCTTCAAAATATCACAACTTTATTAATGAATGCAACAAATTACTTTCTACTCATTAATCCAAACCCACCACACTTGCCTCAGTAGAGGCTGGGAGGAACTGTGCATGTTCATATATTACAGTAACCCTTCAGTGGAACCTTTTGCTCTTCACATCAAATGTACACTTGTAAATTCATTACTTTGCTTATGTTTTCTACTTCTGCTGCCACTAAACTTCCTTCCTAATATCTGATTTATATTTGGGCAAAGAAGAAGAATCCCTAACGACTACCCTTGGGTCTAGTTTAACAATGGATCTTTAAGAAGCTTTTCCCTTCCACCTTTCAATTAATTTTTTTCAAATGCCATCTATCACAGTCTAGACCTTAATCTGTATTTGCTGTTTCTAAGTTCAGTGCTTTAATCACAGAAAAAAAAGAATCTAATTAGCTTAGATAGAAGAATGTATTGACACATGAAATATGTGGTCAAAATCAGGTTCATGTACCCCCATATCAGAATTAGTATCTGAGCCTGAATTCCACTGTGCCCAGAACAGCTCCAGTGCTCAAAATCACATTCTGGTACATCAAAACCAGGTGCTGATATACCTTGTCAGCTGTCCAGCCCCAAATTAGCACTGCTATTGTATCATATCATGACAGTAGACAAAAAAGTTAAAGATGCTCATGGGTTTAGAGTTAACAGCTAATGCCAACTTGCTCCCAGATGTAGAGCTTGTTAAAGAAAATGGACTATAGGATTTAAGCATAAAATTAACAGTATGGAAAATAAAATATGCACATATGTAATGCAAAACTAGAGAGTTTCTAAGGGTGGACTCCAAATTCTTACTGGGAAAGATACTTTTCCAGTAACTGGACACTGTGGGGGGTTGCCAACCCTTCCCAGTTATAATTCGAGTCAGTAACAACTTTATAACTATTGGAATGACATGGCTCAGTACATTTGGTGTGATTCATGGATATCATTAGCTTCAAACTGATGAAAACTTTTTTCTTTCTTCTTCTTACTTCTTTCACTGCTTCTATATTATTAGCTGCAGCAATTTTACAGTAGTTTGCACGTAGTCAGCTTTACTTGTCCCCTGTAGAATAACATATGTTATTTCTGTAATTCAAAGTCTTGTGGTAGATCTAAAGGCCTTTAATCTACCACAACTGAAGCTGCAGACCTATATAATGTCTAAAAGCTTTGTATTTAGACTTTTAAAAGACAGGGAAATACCTCATGTATCATCAAACTTTTTTTTTCTTTCTTTAGGCATGATGTCATCAACTTAATCTATTTTGATACCAAGTTCTGCTGTACATGGGTGCTATTCTGGGTATCTATGGGTTTCTTTCTCTCTCTAAATAGAAAACAAACTTGGATCATATGGAGAAGTACTAAAAGAATAATAAGGTACTCAGCTATTTTTAATAGAAGGAGGAACTGTGGAGTACCTAATCAGGGACGTTCCATAACATTCCACATAAAATGGAAACATTTAAAATGAAAGCTGGCTATAAGTATTCATTACCACAGTCTGCCCATGGGATTGGATTTTTCTGCAAAATAGGTAGGATGACAAATCCTGGGTTTTTTCTCACTTTTGATTCAAGTGAACTCTCACTGAACTCCAGGGAATAACTGTCCATTTTCCTATGCCAATTTACCCTCCATCATGCGTTACATATGCAAGCAGAAGTAAATGTTCACGTTTACATGTTCAACCTTTTTGAAGACTGGTCCTTAAATAAATTGTCCAAGGACACAGAATGAATCAGTAAATCATGTAAATCATAAGTTACTTGCACTTTGGTCACTTCAGTTTTGGTATGCAATACTATATTCATACTACAATAACAGCGTTCAACATTATGTTAGATTAGAGTACACCTAATTTTATTTTCTGCTTTGTGTCATCCATCTCTGAGGTTTTAATGTCTTATTCTCATCACATTTAAAATAGGAAACTTACATCTCTCTCTATAATGTGATTATAGCTCTTTTATCATTCCCACCAGTATAGTGTCACAAGGAATTTTCTTCTGCTTCATGTACAATTTAATTTCCTTTTTAATTGGCATTGTGTAGTACGGTGTTTGTCAGGTATCTCCACATTTACATTTTTATACCGGCATGTATTTTCAGAACAAGAAAAATTAGAACTCAGTGAAGTGATTAAAGCAAATATTATCTGACTGGGGGATCTTTAGGTCTCAAACTCTGAATTTCCATATGTGACTGTTGTATTTTCCTGAACTCAAAATTCTAAAGAAAGCCATTACCATGGCTCTTTCCTTGGTTGACACATAGTGAATTAGACCTGCCTCACTCTTCTGCACTGACTGAGTGTGACGGTTTAGGCCAAATTCAGGGAAACGTCCAAAGGAACGTCTCCTCAAAGGAAGGCAGGTTACAAACCACCCCTTCTCCCACTTGGGTTCGGGAAAAAAAACAAATTTTCCTCAGAGGAAAGTGAAGGAGAAAATAAAACTATTTATTTAACAAACACACAGGAAAACAATACTAATAATACTAAATAATAAAATCTCTCGCTCTGGAGAGAAAACCTGAAAGATTTTAGAGTCCTTCTGTGGGTGTGGTCTCTCTCCTCCTCCTCGGAGCTGGGTTGGCGTGGGGGGCCCCCCCTTCCAGGCCGGTGGAAGGTCCCCTGGTGGGGTTCTGATGTTCTGGTGTTCCGAACAAGTCCAGAAGAGCAGAAGGGGAAAAAAAAAAACGAAGTCCCAAGAGAAAAAAACCCCTCAACTCTCCGAAGAAACAGAGCTGAAGAAAACTGACCGAAAAGCCAGAAGAAATGCTTCCTCTGCCCGCAGCAGCAGTAGCTAATCTCTGTGTCCTTGAAGCACAAACTGTTTGAAAAGTTCGCTCAGTTTTTTTCCTCTGTCTCTTGCATCCAGTTTTAAAGGCATAGAAAGGCTCAGGAATCATGTCTGGGCATAGAGCGGTGGTAGGGGGTACAACAGCACAGTCACCCCAAGACACTGAGTGAACCGCAACTTAATACCATATCTCAAATAGGCTTGACAAGTTGCTTTTATGTTAAGTTTTTTTACCCAAGTTAATCTAGATATAGAAAGTACAATTCAAAAGATATTTCATTAAAATCTGCTAAACTCCAGGCACAGTTCAACACAAAATTATGAATCTTGTATTATTGCAAAACTTGAACAAAACTAGGAAGATCAGTCTGGATGGCATATTCCTCCCCCAGCAGAGACATTTGGTTGCTTTTGCTTGTCAGTGAAAACTTTGCCAAGCAAAAGATATTTCTTCTGAAGGACATTAGAGATCCCAACTTTCCAGTGCAGTTCTAGGGTTCCACATGATTTTGACTCTCATCACAACAGAGTGGAGCTTGAAGTGAGGGCTTCTCAGGGTTGTCTTTAGGCCTATCTGAATATCTCAGATATTCAGTGAAGGCTTGGATCGGGCTCTGTGGGCTGAACAGGTGATGGAGGGACAATTGGTATCATGAAAGAGTGTTTAAAACCCAGTTCGTGAGTCACTAATTTGATACCTATTTCCTTAATTTGGCTGTTTCAACTGAAGTCATTATGTCCTGGGAGGATATAATTTGAGATGGTCAGGAAACTGTAGCGAAAACATGGCTAACTTTCCACAAGCAACAGGGATGTGAATCAGCTAAGTCAGTGTTTTAAGAATCTGCTTTTTAAGTAAAAGTACTTTTTTTGGCAGTGAGACAACTAAGTATCTCACTGGGCCTCGGCACCTAAGGCAGAGGGCTGTAATTTTTTTGTCTGGTTCTGTCTGGGTGTGAATCACAGTCACAAGAACTTCAGAGCAAAAAAAGACACTTCTGGGACTCCTCAAAGATACTGCATCATCTCATGATCCCATGGTTATTATTCTTATTAATGTTTTACTTTGTTGTGGTTTCAGAGTTGTGATCTTTTGCATGTTATTTCTAAAATGTAAACATAGGAGAAAAGCAGTAAAATGTAAAATAAACTTCTATCAACAGGTTTTCCAGCTAAAGTATGACCAGTGCCCTCTGGGTCGTATTTGGGTGCTAACATATAATGCTACTTTTTGAGTGAACAAAGAAATCTGACATATGGGCTTAATTTGAGAAAATGGAGAGCAAGAATGGCAATGCTGTTTACAGCTCTGTAAAATTATGAGGTACGTAAGGTAAGTTCTGTTCCATTAACAAACTTCCTGAGTTTTTAATTTTACTTTTTTCACTAGTCAGGGGAGGCACTAGATTTGAGTAGAACACCTACAGCTGGTAAGAGAGAAGAAAGGGAAAGAACCTATTTTTACTTGTGAAATGCAAATCATTGAACTAAATAATTAATGCACTGCAGTCTAATTTCTTAGTCCAGAACATCAGCTTTTATAACTTGTGCAAAATATGAAACATATCCAACTTCCTTTTTGGAAATAAACACATGTGTTAATTGTAGCTTGCAGATTTTATAACTGGATGAAATTCCAGTGTATTCATATGGAAAACAAAATATTGATATTCATAATTAAAAATGTAATTAGTTTCCTAGAACCTAAAGAAAAGCTTACTTACATAACTAATGAAAGAGTTTAAGTTCCTGGGGTAAAATTTATAATGTAGTGGGTGCATGCAACTGTATTTGCATGCAACTGTAATTAAAAATCTGTCTTAATGAGGATAAGTTAGAGGACTTTGATTATTTAGAAATGAAAAAACAATTAATACAAGAGAAAAATAGAAGAAACCTTATTTATTATTAAGTTTCTTCTACAGAAGACATTAATAACAAGAAGTTATCTTTTAAAATAATGATGCTGCAAATGGTATTTTAAAAAATAGCACATAATTTTTTTATGGATTAAAGTATAAAACAATTTGACAGCTCCTGGTCAAATATGTTAAAGTGACAGTGTGGCAGCAGGATAATCCATGGTGCAAAAGCCATGTCCATTGCCCAGAAGAATCCATTGACTCTCAAACTTCCTCAAGGCAGAGAACTTCTTGATGACCTAGTACTGCTGCTGTGACTTTCTGCCACATCAACACACAGAGCTCTGTATGTGTTTTGGATAAATTAAAAGGGTTTATTATATGAGAATGTATATGTCTATTGATCACTGTGTAAAGGCTCCTGGCAGTGAGGGTAAATTAGCATAAATTTTTGGCCCTTGTTTTTTTTGTGCCCATCAGTATACAAAGACTGCATGTCTCAAAAGTGGGAGGATGCACAGGGCTTGTTGTATCTTATTCTTGCTTTGCCTTACCTGGACTCTAGGCCAGGACCAATAAGTGAAACTGTCACTCAAAACATGAGATGTGGTGGCCCCACTGAAAGGGAGAAGCAGATCACGGACCTGCACCTGAGGGCACCTGGTGAGTACTACTCTTCAAAGGAACAAAATGTTTGCTCAGTGCGTCTCTTGTAGACACCAGTGATAGAAAAGTGGTAATTCTGGGGTTGGTAGGGAGGGTGACTCTGGGAAGTGGCCTTTCTTTGGCCTCACAACTCCACTATATGGCTGTGTGGGAGATGTGTTGGCCTAGTTTGTTTAAACATGCTCTGGGAACCGTGCGGTAGCTGGACCATTAACTGATGTTATTGTCACATAGCAGAGTTCAGTTTTAGGGCTAGACAGGTCTTCTACTCCTGGTGATTTCTTCACATTCTCATTTCACTGCTCACTGGGTTTAGCTTGGGGAAAGAAACCAAGCATAAGAGAGTCGGGGAAGATCCCTGAAAGTACAGCTCTTGTGCCAAGATCCATGGGGAATTTTTTCCTCTTTACTTTTCCTAATGTTCTGTTTGCTTCATACTTAAAGAGTTCCTAATTAAATGGGCAAAAATTCTTGGAGTTCTCTGGCCCTTGTCACTCTCATCTTCGGGCTGAGCTGCCTATGATCCAAGGCCAATTCCAATTCAGTTCAGCTGCATAACCTTGGTGTATACTCCTAAGCGGACTGCTAGGTTGTGAGAGAACTGAGAGAAAGCATATAGCCTGCGGCCATGTGAGAGAAGAAAGGTAAAACTGCAGAGGTAAGATTTTTGAGATGGGGATAGGCAGCAGTTCAAAGATTTAAGAGGAAAAGTGTTGACATGAAAAGGCATGAAATTCTAAGAGAGAAAACAAAGAATAGGAAGCCACCAACTCAGCAACATCAAGGGTCAGCACACTCCAGGGAGCAATGGAGACCAACCCTTCCCCATCTGGCTAGCAATTGCTTGTCCAGCAAAGACTCACTGGGTGTGGTGAGCCTATTAATGTCTAGTTATTTAGACTAATAACTAACTAGCCCTAGTTATTTATTATGTCTATTAGGAAACAACTGTGGAGTTTCTTTACAGGCGGCAAAATTTGCCTGATCAAACCTGTGAGGGCAATGGAGGAGATTTACCCACAGCTTCACCTTTTTTTTCCCCTCCAAAGCTCTCTTGCCAGAGCTACTTGTTTGTCAAAAGCCTGCCTTCCTCCTCCAAACACAGACTGCTCATTTGGGGTTGAGCAGCAGACTTTGAACCTTCAGTTATATTTCAGGAGACAGAAGGCATTAGCCTTCCTAGCACCTTGACCACACCTTTTCCTTGTTTTCATAGACTTCTGACATCATTATGATGTAAGTATTTCTATTTTCTCTCTCAGTTAAAATGGTACTGGAAAATACTCAAGCTATAACTTGGGTAGTAGTGCCAAAACTGTGATGAAATAATTTTCTACTTCAATTTGTATCCAAAGACTGCCCAACTATGTTTTTAAATGACACATTTGCAGAGGAGATGCAAAACCAGAGTCAATCTATTGGTAGATTTTCACAGTAGAGGAAATTTAACACTGACACACTCAACACTTTGTACTTAATTTTTTTTAAACAACTAAATATCATTTTGTTAATGTTCGTTTCACAGTGAATGTCATTCGAGCTGGCATTGCAGTGATCAAGAATGATCACAGATGTCAGGTTGTTGATGAAGATAAACATGATTATTACATACACTTTGGGTACCTAAAGCAATTGAACCTGATTTTTAGTTAATATACCAGTCCACTCAGCTTTTATTGGCGTAGGAAAAACATGAAGGAGGGAACGTGTCCAATGTCAGTTCTATTACTTGTCATTGAGTAAAATAAGTGCACACTTGTCATTTCACTTGCTTGGGGAAGGCATAATCCCTGCATGTTAATGGTTACTAAAGAGTGTTCCTTCCGCTTCACAACCTTTATACCTCATTCATCTGTCAAAACAAGAATGCTAAGAGTAGATAGGAGCATAGTCTATGGATTCACTCTCATCCATCTTACTCTTTAATGAATGAGCAACAAAATATACACACAAGATGTACACAGTACTATATTCAAAATTCCGTATCATTTACAAATGGGCACCTGATAAGGCACGGAACAAGTAATAAATAACTGCTGAAGGCATGTGAATAGATGGGCCTGCAGGGATTTGTGATAGCTTTCTACTTCTTTTCATGATAAGTAGTGTATATAATCTAAATCCCTAGGAATGCTTTCTTTGCAGGCCACTGTCAGCAGTCCTGAAGAATCTGTAGGTTTGAATAGTGACCTTGAAAGATGCTTTTGGAAAACGCACCATTAAAATCACACCATTCCCATTAATCAAGGCAGGATTTCTTAGATGGGAAAGTATCGTCCGCTTATGTGGGTTTGGAATGAGGAATTTAAATGTAACTGTACACACTCAGCTACAGGAAAGCTGCCAGTAGTATTTAAAGAAAATACGCACAGTCTGTAGCTGCTGTGCAAGAAAATATTGAGTAACACAATCCTTCTAGGGGGATTTGCCCCTTTATTATTATTTTTTTTTTCCCTCTTAATACTGAAAAGGATTGGTCCTCACTGAGAGTTGAGAGTTTCAGCAGCATGCTGGTGTTAGGTCTGGGTTATGTACGGCTTCTACCAGCACAGCTAACCAGTGACATCCATAATTCATTGGTTTAGGCACTTTTTACCTTCACATCTGAAAACAGTATACTAATATATACTTTTTTCTAATATAACTAACTGGTGTGAAGAACTAAGTTGTACTTCTACAACCATACCGGAAGAGTAAAACTACTGAAAACTTCTTAGTGACTTTAAATTTAAATTTAAAATACAATTTTTTTCAAGCAGATCTGAATTTTTACAAAAGTTATCTAAGCTTCATATGCATGAAGACTACCAGAAGAAAAAATTAATGATTTATGTTCTAAACTTTTGAGTGTGAATGCTTAAAGATAGGTGGAAGAATGTTTTTCTTTGAAAGTTTCTCTAGCCTTTTGCCAGGGAAACAAAAAGGACCTCCCACAGGTATTTTGCAGCATGTGAAAATGTCTAGGCAACTCCAATACAACTACATCAATCCAGGTTGCTGAAACAAGAGCTTAGATATACTTACAGCTTTAAAAGAAACAAGGACCTCTGGGTCAAGCATGCTATGCTATGTTCATCTATAGGTATTTACAGAAATTTATAACTCTCATCTGAGTTGTAAAAAGAAGACTTGGCCACAGTCTAAAAACAGAATCTTCATTTAGCTTTGATATTGGGCTATTCACTGTGTTCAGTAAATAATTCAAATCAAGATTTTGATCAAGACAGTATTCAGAAAGTCAACAATAATTATAGAATGTACTTGCTTCTACTAAATCTTCAAATGTCACTGTGGCAGTGTCATATTGAGTGGTGATGTAGACAGGTACTTAATTGCTGTCTCTAGTTATATTTTGAGGCAATGTGTTGGGGTTTTATTAGACAAACACTTCTTTCTCTATGTATATATGAGAGTGTGGTTGCTGGGCTTTGGAATATATGACATGCTGTTTAAATGCTAGGAAAACCTCTTTTTTTGACATCTCCTTCCTCTTTAGCACAGTCAATGTCAATACTATGTTTTAAGAAAACCTTCTTGTAAAGTTTGTTTTGACAGTCTTCTGTGTGAAACTGGAAATTAACAAATAGCCCAACTGTAGTCAAGTGTCCAGAGTGATTGTTTTGTTGCAAACCCTAAAATCATTGTTTGTTGTTGTTCTGTATGTTGCAAACCTCCAAAAGTTTAAAATGCTTCCTTAGGAGTAGTTGGTGGAAATTCAGAAGGGGAAGCTAAGCTAGTTGAAACCAGGCATGAAATCAGGCAGATACAGGGAAGAGCAATGGTGATTCTTGGTCAATTCTGTGCATTCTGAATGTATAAAAATCAGATCCTCAGGAACACTGAGGGTCTGATGGGACTGATATCAGATTGGCAGTAAAGTAGTTGATTTTGCTAAACTTGTAGTCCATGTGTAAAAGTTGTCTAACTACAAGCCAGTAGATGGCAATAACTGACATTCTGAAGAGCACAGGAGGAGCTGGTGTGGTTTTCTTCAGGTTATATAATTTGACTGTCACCTCCCCTACCACAAAGGGTGCTGTGTTGCTGTCTCTATGAGGTTCTTCTAGCCTGTGTGCAGGTGGGACATAGTGCCTCTGTCTCCTGTTCTTGGCTACAAGTCACATTTATGTTAATGACACAATCTATCAGGAATCAATTCCAAGCTATTAAATCTGCTCAGCTCGGGTATGAGTGCTGTGGGTCTGGCATTGCTTTCACTCCTTTTGGAGATATCACATCTGTTGGTGGTTTAGAGGTGAAAATCTATAATTAGCTGTAGCTCAGCACTGTCTCCTTTGTCTGGGACAGGATGTCTAGAAGGAATGTATGGCCTTCACATTCAAAAGTGTAGTCTTTCCTCTAAGTCAGTCACTTTCATCCTTCAACTCATATCACCTTTTTTTTTGTCTTGGGAATTGTAAATGAACTCCCCATGCATAATCGGACTGATTATTGTTACGTTTCATTCTGGAAAATTTCCTCGTACCTGTGTTATGCTCTGTGCCTACCATTCTTTCTTAGTTAATTAAGTCAATTTGTGCCATTAAAATGGAAAGCTAGCATGTAAAGTTTTTAACTTCCCTTCTATGGGATAAATTCTGAAAAGTGCTGAGTATCCTAATCCATATTTAGCATGGCTTTTTAAATCCTAAAAAATGGCACTTTGAAAGCACAAGATGTATAAGAAACACAACGTTTCTGTAAGTGCCTTTACGGTGATAGTGCTCTCAGTGTCAGGATTTCAGCTTCACAAGATCCCTCTTTCAAAAAGAGTTAAATAATTTTAGCAATGGCTTGTCAGCTCTGTTTAGCCTTAAGTTTCAATTTCTCTGGCTATCAATTATATTGCCTCCCTGTTGATATATCATCACCTTCTGAAAGGTCTCACTGTGATGCACTTAACACTTCAAATAATGACTGCAGACAGTGGAAGTTGGTGACAAATGATGTCTTTCAGAAGCTATATTGGAGAGAAAGGAGCAAGAGAAGAATGGCTGAAACAGTTATTCTTGAGATGACACTACAATCTGGGGCATGTGTAAGTATAGACAGTAGTAGTAGACTAGTTTTTAATATATCTGTATTGTCATGAAAGGAATTGGTTAAATTTATGTAGATCAAAGTGTGCTAAACACATTAATAAATACAATTTCATGTTTGGAATCAGAAGTACATGTACCTTTACTTCTGTCAACTCCAAGAATTTAGTATAATGTTGAAGTTTGTGATAATTTGAATATTTGATGGGCTAATGATGTAGTATGAATTTAATCAAGCAACAGCACAAAGAGGGCTGGGTAACTTGGCTCTCAGCTCATGTAGGCTGTTACTAATATAATCTTCTGATTCCTTTCCTCTCTTTGCCAATTGCACCAACAATTTGGCATGCATAGTAAGAAGTTATTACGGATTCTGCAGCAGCCTTCCTGTTGCATGGTACAGATAACACAAATCTTGTTAACAGTCTGACAAAATATAAATGGCTTTATAATGAACTGCCACCCTTTTAATATCTCAACAACTTCAGAAATGTTATCTGGCAACTGCAGGGGGCTAAATCTGTGCTTTAGAAGGCTGAAATTTAGTACCATACTTGCACCTATCGTGTGTCCCCCACCCCCAATGTTTTTCTTAGCACAAAACAATAATTAAACTTAATCTTCTGTATCAAACACAGGCATGTTCATCGATTTAGTTATGGTCATGTGGGAAATGTGGTGAAAAAAACCTGATGATATTTTACAATTTTTAGTGGAATCAGCAAAACTCAAACTCTTCCTAATTTTCCATGCTTTTGTGACTGTGTTGAAATTATCTCATCATCTTATGTATGTCTCGACAGGATATATCCTACTTGAAGGTATCCTCATCAGACAGGCCTGGGTAACTCCAAGGCACAGGCAGGGTGTAGGAGAGCTACAGGATGGGGAGCACAGGCATGCTCAGTGGGGAGGAAGAGCAGGAAGTGTCTTGTGAAGTGACTCACTCCACTGAGTAAGTGGAGTCAGGGCTCTAGAAAGGAAAGACAGGAAATCTGTATGGGAAGAAATGACAGAACAGATTCTTAAACTGTAGGAATGTGTAGGTGTAGCTCCTCATGTGCAGTCACTGTCTGCTCACTGGGTGTAAGCGGGAGGTAATAGCTCTGGAAAGTGAGGCTGCGGTAGGACCAGAAGGCTATGGCACAGGAAGGGCAGGCACTGAGAAAAGGTGTTTATAATCTGCTTTTCCAGTACCAGAAAAACAAGATTGGAAATAACTTCTTGGCTCCAAGTTATAAAGTGAAAAATATTCCCAAAGTGCAAAACTGACTTTTCCTCAATCCTATCTTTTTTATATACAAACTATTTGGTCTGGAAGAAAAAAAAGTCTGGAGCTTTTCCAGTAGGGGTGTTGTGTAGGGAACAAATGCTGAAGTAAGGGGTTGCAGATACCCTACTCCTTTACAGCATCAGACTGAATTTCTCTCACCACAGAATGGGATTTTTCGACAGCTTACATCTCAAATCTTGTTATTTACTCACTCACATCCTTTCTTTAATGCTTTTAGTTTCATATAAACTTTAAGTATGGCAGAAGGTGACATTGGTGTTTTAAGGATTCCTGTCCCTTGGGGAAAAGAAAGGAAGGATAACAGAGCTTGTGATGTTATTTATGGCAGATGAATTTCCTGTGAATGTACAAAGCTTTGCTGCTGCATAGAAAATGCTTAGAAAATGAGACTAACATTCTGGGAAAAAAACCCTCAAAACAACAAACCCCAAAACCCCCAAACTCCCCTGTCCTTAAGTATTTTCTACAGAGCATGGGTTGCTGCTCTTTGCATGCAGTATACAGTTATTTTCTGGTTTGGGCTAGATTCTGTGGCTTCACCTGGTGGAGTAATTCTTTATTTTGAATTGTCCCACTGAAGTCAACGGAGCTGGTCATGAGATATTACTCAGTCGAAGCAGAAGTGCCAGAATCCAGTGATATTTTGGTTTCGCTTGTGACCGGCCATCTAATTTCCAGATACTGTTTCGTAAAATGCGTGATGGCAGCTTTTAGAATATGTGAGTAAGAACCAAAAAATAGCAACAGGTAGCAATTATTTTTGCTCTGAGTGAATACCCTTGTTTCTTTCTGAGTGCAGGTATTCATATGAAAAATAGCCCTTCAGCAAGCATTTGTGTGAACAAAAAGCCCGTTTGTATGAATGCTCATAAATAAAAAATCATAAGAGTTGTAAACATGGTTGAACTGAATAGTCACTTTGCATTCAAATGAGTGTTAGCAAACACTGAGCAAAGGGGAAGCTGCTATAAGAGTTTTTTTTGCTCGGGGAATTTCTCAGCAATCATAGAAGGTGTTTCAGGCTAAGTTGTGAGGACAGAGCATTCTGTCTTCGAGAAGTGTACAAAACACTGTAGACTTCTGACCTTGAACAGCTTGGACATTCTTATTTTCTTCTTCTACTACACACTGGTAGAAAGCTCACAGTCTTGTCTGAAGTCATCAGCAGTGGATAACCAACTCCAGGAACTAGACAATAGTCAAAGAGGGTTCTGACTGTGTGAAATAGATGGGGTTTTTATCTAGTGCATGGCTGACTTGTGTCCACTTCTGTGCACCTGCACTGTAGCTTTGAAGTTGTTGCTGAAGAAATGGAATGATAGTTGTGTCACTTCAGGAGATGACTTGTTCAAATGTGTGTTTCAGTTCTCCTCTAAGTAAGTAACATCTCTGGTAACTGTGTGGCCCTTAGATCAAAAGTGAGGTGGAATATCTGTTTCCAAGGATACAAAAGCAGTTCAGACTAGGAGAATGACAAATACTATGCTGGAACTAAACGATGGCTCTGCCTCTTCACAAACATTAATTTACTTTTCATGTCCTACCAGATGTGAAACTCCATGTGTTGCAGGTGTAACACAAGCCTGCCAGGCTTCGCAGACTTTGGTTTCAAAAGGCCACAGTTCTGTCCAGTTTCTCTGGGCTAAATTGGTAGTGGTGAACCAGCAAGCCAAAGGACAAACCAGTGCCTTAATCACTTATACAGTTAATTGTTGGCAGGCTCTTCACCCCAGTTTTGATCCAGGCCAATCAGCAGCCATCCAGCCACTGAACCCTGAACCTTGGTTCAAGTGCATTAATGCAGTCTGGAGATAATTTCCCATAGGAAAATGTGAATGCTTTGGACTTAGAGAAACATGTCAGCAAAGGCTATCCCACGTTGCTTATTTTAAAGGCCAGAGGATGGATAGGCTTTAGTGTGTGTTCCTTAATAGTATTAAAATAGCCTTTAGCAATAGTCCCTTAATATCTCTTTTACTGGTAGTTCAATTCCCAAATTACTCCTGCCAGAGAAATCTATATGTGGCCAACAGCAATGCCAGCAAGACAACAGGTGACTTCAAGGCAAGCATGAAGCAATGGTCTCTGTCCCCAGCAGTGTCCCCTGAGAAAACTTCCAACACGAAACAATTGACCTAACCGTAGTGAAGACCATGTGGTTCTGTGCTTTTGCCATGCAGTACTCTAGACATCATTTCTGTATAGAAACAGGATCAGTACAGAACAGAAATAAACTTGCAGTTTTTAAGGCTTTGGATGGTGTGTATTTGTCTTTAGGTTAAAATTGCTGCATGCACAGAAGCACCCTAGGCAGAAGAAGCAAATATCCATAGAGATTTTTGTGCTAGAATTTAAACTAGAAGAAACTGGAAAAGTTTTATTAGGTGGGAAAAAACTTCTGATTTAAAATATTTGCCAATGTTTTGCAAAAGGACGTGACCCTCTGTTATATTTCTTCATCCCTTTGCAGGTGAGCGAATAGTTTCCATTTCCAGCAAGAAAAACCCGTCTGTGTATATGCAAAACAACTGTCTGGTGATGGCTTTGAACCAGCACACAGACTAAGTGCATCCTGCAAGGATTGCAGAATGCTAGATTAAAACGTCCATCTTGGTGTGAGTAAGCAAGTGATGATGCTACTTTGCTTTACCAATAAATTCAGACTGTCTTGGAGATTGACCTGTTTATGCACCGTGTTGAGAGAAAATATTGCCCAAGTTTTACTCTGTCTCTTCCAGCAATGGTTACATATTAACTGCTCCTCAGTCAGCAGTGAGAAATGAAGAATACTGCTTGTAATTTAACTTCTTCACGTGGGTTTTTACTGTGCTGGCTGGTCTTGGGAGCTGTTCAAGAGGTCTCAGAAACACTCTATGAATGCAACAGCCTTGGTAATGCCATCACATTTACAGGCATTGGAAGGGTTTTCCTTGGAAAGGTGCTGGGATCATCTTCATCTGCAGAGGTGGTCCACAACAGCAGAAGCATGTGGAGGTGGGTGGGCAAATAGCAGCTTGGGCAGTGGGAGAGGAAGCCTTTGGGCTCATTTTGCTGAGCATGTTGCACTCGGTGTCTCTAGAAAAACCTGCCTCACCACTGGTGGCTTCAAGTGTCTTCTACTGTCTGAACAATGGACTATGAAAAAATTTCTTCTCCTGGTCATGTCTTCATCTCTGTGTGAATGTAGTGGATGTCAGAGTTTTTTTCTGTAATTTCAAAAAAGACCTCTGCACAACAACAAAGTTCCTTCTAGCAAAAATGTTTCTGCCTCACACTTCACATGATCCAGAATATAAACCTGTCTGCAGGCAATAAAATGTTGTAGAATTACTTGTCCTGTTTAGGGAAGGAAAGAAGTGTCTGTAATGATCTAGATGCTAATGAGGAAAGAATATAATCATTTTTCCAGGGATATTCCATTACAAACAGGTATTTTTGTAGATAGAGGAGAGGGAGAGAGTGAATTTCTAGGTAAATTGAAGTTGTGACTACATAATTCCAGTCCTGTCATCTACTTGTTAATGAGATGACTCTGATCCAGTTTTAGCTCCCTAAAGTCTAGGTTTCTGCTAAAAATGCAAGTAGAAGGAATCACCTTCTGAGGGTACTTATCCCTCTCCATTTTAAGAAGTCTGTCTGGCTTTGTTCAGACAGCTAGTGTACACAAGATGAATCTCACCCTGCCATATCCAGCCCCTTGGACTGGAAAGATTGGCAAGCTTAGGCATTTTTTCCAGCTATTGAGTAGCATTATACTCTAATATTTTTACAAGTTACTGTCTTGCATAATTAACCTCTTGACCTAGGGGTTTTCAAAAAAGATACTTGTGCATGAGCAGCAAGATGAGGTCCTTGAAATAATGAAGTCAGCTTAAAACTGCTTGCTACAATTTATTCTGAGAATATGAATGCTGCAACTGGAAAGCAGTTGTCTGATCCCTGTAGAGCTAAGT
Organism: Gymnorhina tibicen; assembly: GCA_013399875.1. NCBI lineage: Eukaryota > Metazoa > Chordata > Aves > Passeriformes > Artamidae > Gymnorhina > Gymnorhina tibicen. The sequence continues at coordinate 1,196,663 of VXAZ01000550.1, forward strand.
CACTTTTGCTGTTTAAGTACTGCAATGAAAAAAAAGCTATGGAAAACATTTTATTCCAAACCAGTATATAGAATCACTGTAAAGCCAAGGATCTAGGCTATGACAGCTACCAGTTGAGAAATATCTTGTTTTCCTGTAAAGATGGTTCTTGCTCTGCATTACTAAATTGTGCAAAACTGAAACTGGTATAATATACAGATTTTTTTAATATGTAAAAATGCAGAAAACAGTCTGTTTTTTGTTCCAGCTTGCAAAGACCGCTTTAAATATCAATGATCCCCAAGAAAGAGAGCACTGCATGGGCACCTTGTAGTGCACAAGGATAACTAGTTTAAAAACTATGCATTAATGCTCAGTATTTAAAATTAAATACTTCCTAGATTCAAATTACTGATATCAGATTTTCATTTAGAATGCCAGGGGAAAAAACCAAAACAACATACAACAAACCCACTCAAATTATCCCTTGGCTAAGTTATCAAGTCACAGCAATAAAAAAGGGTCCTGGTTTCCTGACACAAAATTATACTGCATCATGAATCATTCAGCATTAAAACAAATCAGGCATTGGATAAAAGTTAACCTTCATGCTGGGCTCTAATGGAGGAGGAGTACTCAAACCCAATTCCCTTTAAATTGCCCTTCTGTTAGACACATTAAAGTAATTCCTGCACTTGTGCAGACATGATGGATCATGTTGCCTGCAAATGTTTGGGGTTCTTTTTAGTAGGAAGCCTGAGGTTTAAAGCTTTTCATCCTTAGCTCTCTACATGATACAACCTTATTTTACAAATTGGTTTGTTTTTTTTTTTAATTCAGTCAGATGCAGAACTCTTTAGAAAATTGTCACCATTATTCCAATATTTTTATGTTTTTAGCCATCAAGCTAGAGTGTAATTTAAACAAATATCTAATTGGTAGTGATTGTCTTTATTTAGTGTAATTTAAACAAATATCTAATTGGTAGTGATTGTCTTTAAGTGATAACACACTTTGGAGGTCTTGTCTGAAGGCACTTCCTAGAGTCTCTGCCCCAGTGAAATCACAACCTCTAAATGATATAGTTGGCTTGGAGAAAGATTAGAGTATATTAAATGTACTGTAGTAGATAAACCCACCAAACCACTACTGTCAGTGTTCGCAAGGTTATTCTATAATGGATATAATGGAAATCAAATAGGGTTTTATTAGGAAAAGAATACTATTAGTGCCTATAATAAATTATTGAAAAACTGCATGGAAAAATTAAAGTCCAAGGCAGGATAATATATTTTAAAGCCACTTTTGATTGCAGAGAAACAAAAGGCAAATATTCTAAACGTTGCACCTGGCAAACTGCTTTCTGCTTCCACTGAATTTGGTAGTATGAGTAGGGTCTATTCCTTGTATATTGGATGTTTGTGCCTGAATTTGGTTTGCTTCACTGAACAGTGCTGGTGACCAGATAAGTACCAGGGTTGTCTATCAATCTGAAGCCAAGTAATTGCTAGTGGTCATACTCACAACTCAATTTTCTCCAGCAGAGTTTAAGGAATAAGCCTTCTGATCACATACTTCCTTTTTGTGATGACTTATGTATGATTGCAGCCAAGTGAGGTCTTTACATAGTGATCTGTGTGCAGTACTTCTAGGGAACTCTTAGACAGCATCTCTTATTCCTGCTTGATGAGCTACATCATTGGCACATCCTTCTGTGTAACAGTTATAAAAAAAGAACAAAGCTTCAGTAGCTAAACATAACTGCAATTCACTGTATCTTAAACTCTGGCTCACATTCTTGGCTGTGTCTCAGAAATAGAGAAGGAGCCCAAGAAGAGGCTCTGGATCACTGTTATTTGTTTCTATGCAGGCAAGAAATGGTCTTGCCCATTTTTTCTGGCCATGACAGTGTTGTCATTCCCATATGCAGCTTCTGGGTTATGTTCTCTTCTTGGCTACAAGTGTACAGAGGAGCAAATTTGAATCCAGGCTTCCAAGTCATATTTGCTTGTGGAAATATCTAACAGAAGGGACAATATTCACTAGTATGTGCACATGCAGGGCCAGGGTAAAGAAGGAATGCTCTAGCCAGATCTCAGCAAGCCAAAGGAACATGCACAGTCATAGAGAGAGGTTGTAGTTTTTCTCCTTTGAACTAGTCTGTGTCAGCTGCCTGGGGCAATTAAGGTTTACAGCCTCTAATCAGGGCTACAGTCACTTGGCCTCCTGGAGAGCTCAGGATGAGATAACCCTACCTGCTGGCCAGGGAGACTGCTGGGGGCTTCCTCCCTTGTCCTGGCTGCCAACTGTATGCTTACCTGTGGTGCTCTGAGCCTTGCTGCTGCCTTGTCCTGTCCTGGACCTGACCTCTTCCTTCTGGAAATTCTGCTTGGCATCGTTCCCACTGCCGTGACACCATCAGGGGTGAGTATTAGGCACCAGAAATGACTCGGCATCTATTGCTGGGCTCATCTGCAACATGATGAGCATTGAAATATCATTAGTGACTTGGTAACTGATAGGAATGCAGAAAAGTAGCTTTTGCAGAAACTCAAGAAGATTACACCTTTAGAAAGAAATACTCTTTTCATGAACGCACCAGAGGGAAACTTCAGCTTTTCACAAGCCAGCTAGATTCCCAAATGTCTGAGTGGTTTTGTCAATGGTACTGAGGGCAAAAGAGAAAAATATGTACTTTTGTTTATGATGTCTCCTATGTACGTGCATTACTGCACTGAAATATTTTATCTTCCCAGTTAAATTGTATCAGTATATTTCTTCTGTTGTGATAAACACTAACATTTGTTCAACTGAGAATCAGAAACTCTAAAAAGAGTGTTTTCATTAGATTTTCAATCTGCAGACCTGACTCTACTACAAAGAATCCTCTTAGAATGGGAAAGTGACTGCTTATAGAAACGTGTCATTTTTCCCCACTTGTCTATTTTATCACTATGGTCTACATCATTAAAATTCTCACAGAGTCCCATACCAAAGGAATTGAATAAATGCAGAGATATTAGCATGGTTATATTAAATTGCAGCCATTTTACATTTTGATTTTAGTGAATGTTTTATTAATTACAATGATATCATTAATTTTTTGTGTTGAGGCCAATCTATACAGCATGCTTTTCTCCATCAAGCAGAACTTGGGAATGCTGCTCTGCATTGTTTGACAAGAGAAAAGCTGTAAAAGCATAAATGTTTGATACAGCTCAGCAGGGAAATATATTTCTACTTAGCTGTTTTTTCAAAGTTATAATGGAAGAGCAATTCCCTGTTAAGTTATTCTTTTTTGTCACAAATAGCAAACATAAGCCTGCATTGCCATTTCATTAACAGCATGGTTGAAATGACTTAGCCAGGCTGTTTTTTTTTTTTTTTCTTTTCTAACATATTTTTTCCCTCCTTAGACTTGGTTGGTAGAACTTGTATTTTGTTTCTTTGTTTTGCAAATAGAACACTTCTTTGCCTGCCTGCAGACCTTGGATAGAAGTGGTGAACGTGGTGGTTTGAAAGTGACTTGAAATGGGGCATTAAGGTGAGTTCAGGGTACTGGACTTCAGGAAAGCAGAAATAACTCTTCTGGGGTTTCCAGAGCAAACCTTGCTTTTCTGCACCGAATTGCTTGAAATTCAGGCCCTCAGCCCAACTTGGGGTAAAAGCACAATGGACCTGATGTGCTGTGAGCAGGATAATTGTTAAGAACTGGAGCAGGTGGCAGCACAGGCTGAAGATTCATCATGGCAGGGAAGGCAACGAGTTGATCACACTGCCCTGTTGAGAGGAGCAGTGAAGGAAAACAAAGCACTCTCCTTCTGCATGAGCAACTGAAGAGCCAAGAGCCAGCAGCTTGTGTGACAGCTGGTGCTGCTAGTTGTCCTGGAGGGCAATGCTGGTCTCCTCCTCTCCTTTCCCCTGCTCTGGACTAAGCTCTAATTAACCAGGCAAAAAAGAGCTTTGAGCAACAGTCTGGAAAGCATCCCAAGACCCAAATGCTGAGATAATTTTTTTATAAGTGGCTAAATTAAAACTAAAGCAGAGGGACAATATTCTTACAGTTTGGGATCTCTCATACCGTGTGGTCTTTGATGAAAGCAGTGATGATGAGTTTTCTGTGAGAAGTTAAAATAAGGAACCAAAATGTTGTTCTCCCTGTCAGTGTCCATGGTTACTTACTTGCATTCTCTTTTTTCCCAGTTATGACTTCAGCTGGCTTTTGTACGAGTTAGTTTTAGTATTTAACCTATCTGCTCATATTAAAATTAGAACCAGAAGTGAAAATAAGAAAATTATATATGTGCTGCAAGAAAGGAAAAAGAAAAAACCTCCAGTACTGTTTAGTACTCTCATTTGTAACTGCATATACTATCTTCTCAAAAAGCAAATATTTGAGAAAAGTGAGAAGAAGAACTTTTTAGTTATAACCTTGACTTTTGCTTTCTAAGAGGTTTAGGATGTTCCTAAAAGTAATCCTTTCAAAATTTAAAGTGTCTGGTTTGAGGCATGTGCTCCATATGATTGTATATATGTACATAGTTCAAATATGGCACAAATGGAGGGGCAAAAAAGAAGAAGAGGGAATGCATCTTCCTGATTAATTAAGAAAGAAGGTATTTTCATATTGTTAAAATGTGAAAACAAAAATCTATTGTACTGAGGTATAAGTTCGAAGCTGGTTTGCTTTAGAATGGCTAAATATTTCTGTTGCGGTGTGTCATGTACTATTATGATTGACCACCGCCGTCCTCTCCTTTCCCCCTCCATATATAGTTATTTTCCTAGAATGTTCTATAGTTCTTAGTTCCCTGTTGGCCCATGTTATGCCTCCCCTCCCACCTTCTTCCCTAGTGGCTGTGTACCCCCTTTCCCCGCCTTGGTACCCCCTCTTTGTCACCGTACCATTGGCTGTTGTTAGTTTTCCCTCCCCTCTCTGTTGGGGTATAAAATCCCATGTCCATGCTGTAATCTCGGTCCTTCGTGGATTTTCCTTGGTTCATGGTCTCCATGCCCTCTGTCCTCCGTCCTCAATAAACCCTTCCTGCCTTCCACGAAGAACCCCCTCCACCTCTTCTTTACCTCCCCCGCGCGCCCTTAACACCGGTGGATTGGGCGAACCCGTGCCGGAGCTTTGCCAATCCTCCCGCGCCCGCGAGCAGCCTCCATCACCCCCTCCCGTGTGGGCGGGACCCTGGCGCTGGGCACCCGCCGGCCGGACAGAGCGCCGCCGCGTATTTCCAATGTAGTATTGATGATGCTGAAGATCAAATAAACAGAAAATCATTGATTTTATTAAATTCATGTGATCTCGGTTTTATGACTGTCTTCCCACATACTCAACGCAGCATGCCTGCTACCAAAGTTTTTATTGTGGCCCATAGCAATAATTCTTTTTGTGCTGGCTTTTAAAGTTAGGATTGGGATCTTTGTCTAAAAACCAATGCACCACCTCACCAAGGAAAAGAGGCTTAATTTGTTATACAAGTCTTTATATGAAGCCAGGCGTTTTAGTTTCATGAAATCTTCAAGGCTGCATTGCATAACTTCCATGAACACTAACAAAGAAAATTGTAAACTGAGTATGTTCTTTGTTTAGTCATCCTAGTTAGCTGAGAGTTTCATAGATACAATGAACAATATATACAATGTTTCACAGATACAATGAACATTTCACTTGAGAGAAAAGCGTCTGCTGTTCACTCAGGGTTTAGTGAAGGCTTTCTCCATAGCTAAAAGAATCTTCTTGCTAGGACAGGTGGGCTTAACTTAGGGACTTACTGACCACCTTGGGAGGGGTATTGAAGAAATCCTTCCAGTATTTATATAGTCTTCCCTAGAAGAACAGACCTTGCCAGAGAAGTCTGTGGCAGAGGATTTTTATTCTGTCAGCCTTTTCTTTTTCATTACTGTTCCCTCCATTCCCTCCCTTTGGGTTTGAGGTCAGACATGAGTTTCCAGCTGAGGCAACCTCATCTTCTGCCTCGTCTGCTTGACTTCCTGAATACTGGGATGGACTTTTTTTTTTACTTATGCTTTGAGGAAATAGATTGTCCTTGAGCATCAACCAACTCTCCTGAACTTTTGGTGATTTGGTACTCACAGAATCTTTCCTACTTTTGTGCCCCCTGAACAAGGAAAAGTCTGCTCTGAACTCCAAAATATTTATTCTAATACTTGTCTTCCTTACTACCCTCAAGATCTTCCAGCTGGGACTACTTATCTTATGGATAATCATTGCAGCCAAAATTGCCAGATTGTTACATCCTTGACCTGTTACACGTTTGTAAACATCCTACTTTTATTAGTCTGGTCTGCACCTTTGGTGAAAAACTGTCCCCAGCACATAGTAGAAATATCTAGTATTACTTGTAACCAACAAAATATCCATATGGTTAGAGGCTCCCATGAGCACTGAAGCATTAAAAAAAAGGCCAATTCTGGTTCTTGATATGGTGATCTGTAGCAGATGCCCACCAAGATGTTCTGTTTATTGATCTCCTGGATCAGATAATTTGGACTCATTGACTACGGACAGTCATGCCACCCATCCCAGAGAATTTGGCATGTGAGCCACTGTTTTGCACAGAATATACTTGTCCCGCTCGTCCTCCCTGACTGAGCTTCCTGAAGAACCCTTATCCAACCAGCACTCCAGCTTTGTTCTGACTCTCAGTGTGTCTCTGCGATTCCCATTGTGTCATTGCTCTACATCTGCATACAGATGTTTGGTTTTTTTCTGCATTGTGTTTCTGGCATATGAGATAGGCTCCTGATCATCCTGCTTTCTACTTGTGATTGTGGCCCTCACTGTCTCACTCGCTATGCTCTTCCACTCACCACTTCTTGCTCTGTTGTCTGTAGCCTTTAATCTCCATCTCCCAATGAAGACAGAAGCAGCTGTTGATTAGGCCAGAACTGGTCCAGTTGATTTCTTGTTGGTTGTATTTGAACTGTCAGGTAATTTTACATGGGCAATCAGGATGTTATTTTGAAGTATCAAACTGAACCCTGGGGGGAAAAAAAAGCTGTACTATAATCTGAAGAATCCCAAGGAATTGTGAAGACCTGATCAAAAGACGGCAAAATAATTGTCTTGCACAATAATTTTTTTTTCTGCAGAGACCATAATAGAAGCAGAAATTTATCTTCAGTAAAAAAAATGTGTTTCTCTTTTGGCTATTAATATAATATTTGTCATCCTCTGTAGTTGTGGTTCACATACAAACGGCAGTACAGTATTTCAGTGAATTACTACGTTTCTCTTTGCTTAAATGAGGGAGGTTTGTGCAGTCTGAGAGTTTAATTTGCTGGCGATCCGTCTGTGTCGGTGTGAGGCCACATGGTGGAGTCAAAGCCGTGTTCTGCCTGTTCTGGTCCGTGCCACAGCCCCGAGAAGCTGCCTCTGTCTTTGCAGAGCTGTCCTTGCTGTCTGGGAACTTTTTGCTATAGATGGTCACTACAGAGACATTATGTGTTTATGATTACTATTTATTAAAATAAAACTCAAAAGCACTGCTCTCCCACTGTTGGCTGGCTTGGCTGGATCTGTATTAAAAGTGAAAAGATCCTCTGAAAAGACCTATGAAAAGGTCAAATTTAACCTTTCTTTGTCCCAAACAAATGTAAAGTCAGAACTGTTTGATTTGAATCAAATTTCAAATTAACTTTAGAAATAATTTTTCTCTAAAAAGCCAAAGCTGTTGAAGTAAAGAACTAATAAGCAAAAGGTTGTGATTCAACTCTCTGGCATGGCTGATGGCTCCCCCTGTGGAGAGCCCTGAGTGGTTTTGGGGATGGGAGAGCCCCAGATAGTTCTGTTCCCTCTGCCTGAGGGGTTCTAAACTGTTCCTTCCTATAATGTAGTTTAGTGCTTTAAGCACTAGCCTGTATTCTCAGGATGAATGAAGTGTTAAATATTTCTGAAGTGGAATATAAATAATTGATTCTTGCTGCCATACATGTATATCTCCAACTTCATGATTTAAGACTTTTCTGCTGTTCATTGCAGGAATACTAGAATGATGCAAAAATATCTGTTTGTGTTCATTGTGTATTATCAAGGAATAATTAATTGTAAATAAAAACAGTGCGGCTAAATTTTGCATTCAAATGTAAATGTAACTCATCAAGACTCTCAGCAGGCATTAGAGTTACAGCTGTGATCTGAGGGGGAAAAAGACCTTCATTTGTTAAAAGTACTGGAAGAGAGTAATAGGCATTTGAAGGAGCTGTTTTTTATTTTCCGTGTAAAGAAGATTAAAAAGGAGCTCTGAACATATGGACATGGGAGACATTTCTTGCATGCAGCTATATGACGTTCAGGCTTAAATCTTTGCCATGAGATTTCACAACTGCTTATGTTGTTTGAAGTGTGTTTTCAGAAGTGATGCTTTGTTCATCATCGGAAAATCCCCATAAATTCTCATAAAATAACAGAAAGCAACAAAATCTCTACAAAACTGTTGTGCCAGATAATCATCCGTATTATTAATTCCATGATGATCAGTGATTTTGATTGTACCCATAGAGCTATTCTTCTAGGACTGAACACTTTCCTCTACAAGATTATAAGAAGATTGACTGTGCCCTGGAAAGACTTTTTTCCCAGTCTTTACTGTCTTAGATAAAAATATCAGTATTATACATCCAGAAATACTATTATTTTTCCAAAAGAAAACATGGAGTCCCAACTCTTCTGAAGACATTTTGAAAGAAACTTTCACATATAAAAATTATGTTACTTTTTTTATCTACTGTCATTTGCAAGAAAGATTACTGTAGTTCCTGATGGATTTTTCCATCTTTAATACAATACTAAGGCTTTGACAAAGAAGTAGTGCTTTGTTTCAAAACTATTCTGTTTAAAAGAGCTGTTTTTTATTTTCCATTGTGAGTTATTTCATTCTGAACCAAAACTACCTATAGTAATGTCTCCTGGTCTCTGGATAAATCTGAAACTGACGTGCCTGGTGAGTGTCTTATTTCTTTGTGAAACTACAAATTCACCAAACTTCTGGAAGTTTTATTTGACTCTGGATCCAGATTTCAACATTAGGATGTGAGGCATTTTTAAAAGTGAAAGATTACAACTTGGAACACTTCTGAGTGTCTCTGGAAGGTCACCTTTATCAAACATTTTCAGAATACCTCCCTCCCTTCTGTAATATCCTAAAAGTTGCCAACTAGGCTATTAGAGCAGAAGTTGTTAGGTTCTTAAAACTGCTTTGATTCTCTCCCCTACTTCCCCCCGCTTCTTTTTATCACACCCCAGAAACATTATACGGAATTTGAAAGAGATTCCATTGTGTAATTACTTCTTGGAAGTTCTGGACTGAGCAAATGAACAGGTTCCTTTCATTTCAAACTCTGCAATTCTATCCATGTATTTACATATATGTGTATTTGTATTTAACTACATGTATATAATATGTACATACAAGCAAATTTTCTCAAACTTAGGATAATCAGAATAGACTTTATAATAAACATATATTATAATTTAAAATATTAAGTATTTGTATTTGAATTATTGTAATCAGTTATTACTATCTTTATTAAACAAAATGTCAAATAAATATTTGTCTTTGCAAAAATCTTATGATGAAAGTAACAGTTTGTAACTTGTTATAGGTAATAAGCTATAAATAGTGGTTCTGGCAGATTTTTTCCCCTTTGATCCCTATCAAAAATTAAATGTAATTTCTCCCTTTAACTGACTTCCCCCAAAGAGATGAAAGTGTGATTAAAGCAAACATGCTCAGTACAGATTTTTTTATTTTTTTAAAATAAAACTGACAAAGTTCTTAGTGGAACTTGGAGAACTTACATCTATTGCTATATGCAAAACACATGAAAGATTAAATATTTAAGCAGTCTACTTTTTTAAAGTCTTTAGCTGTAATATCTACTTTCAGGAGGAACTGTATTAAGTAGGTTTAATCTTAGACGTGACAAGGTATAATCCTGCCTGTTGCCTTTATCTGATAGTGTATTCGGTTGGCTGAGAGATGGTCCACCAAAAAGCATTGCCTTTCACAGCCTTGCCCCGGTTTCTGCTCTTTGAGTTTGTTCAGTCACATGTTCCCCAAGTCAGCAAAAAACTCTCATGAGACTTCCAAGTTGTAAAGTTGTATTTCTTTATATTTATATGCTTTTTTGGTTTTTTCTTTATATGTTTGTAAAAGGAAAAAACCACCCATCTTACAACAGCACTGTTGATTTAATGATTGTGCAACTGAAGTGTGGTACTATGTTGATGTCAATTGTTAATTTAAGTGTAGCTACAAGAAAAACATCACTTCAACAGAATTTTTGTCTCCATCCTATTTTAGTCTCTCTGCTGCTGGACTCAGACTCCAGAACCTTACTGCAAAGAACTCAGTCTTTAAAAATAACTGATGTGAATTAAAAGGGAAAATGAGACAATTGCAGACGATCTAATGAAGCATGTAATTGTTTTTATATATAAATATGTGTTCAGGCATATGTGTGTATACATGCAAATGATACATCACATTTCTGCATGTGAACTATGGAAAAACTAATCTTTTCCTGTTTCAACATTCTTTGAAAAAATAATATTATATTGCCAATATATTTTGAGGGACTGCTTTTGGGGAAAGAGTAGGAGTACATGATATTGTTCAAGACACTGTACTTGCAGTTGACCTTGTATTTTGTGGACTGTATTCTGTTAAACAGCAAATCCAGTGTGGGAAAGCATTTTAGAGGGCATGCATATTCTTGTCATAATGGATGAGAGATGTTAATCATATGCCTGCTGATGCTTCATCATGCTAAAAATCTGCAGAAGCAAATAATTTTGGATCAAGAACCAACTTGATCAGAAAATGTTCTTTTTAGTGGAACTATTCTTGTAATTCAAAACCTTCATTTATGTAACATGATAATCATGTTAGCAAAGAGTTTTATCTACCACAGAAACGTAAAAGCCACCTGAGAAGCATGAGAAGTGTACAGGAGCTTGAGGACCACCTCTACGGATTCTGTTGGATTACTGCTGGAATCTTAGCTACCCAGGATGTCCAAATATTTCCCTTCTTCTTTGTGCTCTGTATACTGATGTATCTGAACTCCTGTTTGGCAAATCGAGGCACATTCCCAGGGATTCCCAACAGGACAGAATTTTAAAACTAATTTGGAAGTCCCCCTTGCAAATATACTTATGCCAAAAGCTGGAAGAAGAAAGCATCAAGCTCCACAAAGAATAGGAAACCGTCCAGCATAGAAATTAGTCCCTGCTGACAATGAAGATAGGAAAAGACAAATTATAGCTTGACAGGGAATGGCACAAATGAGATCAGGGTATGCTGATGTCTGTTTTTTGCTTGAATAATGAGTTTCCTTCCCAGCTGATTTTTTTCTCCACCAGTTTGAGAAACAAAAGGAAGGTTTTGATGTATGATCTGATTTCTCCACCGTTTTAAGGACTCAGGAAAACGACAAGGCAAAGAAGCAAAACAGAAGGGAACTGGGTACAATTAATGATGTTACTAATGCACTTAAATTAAGAATATGTTTTGGGGTTTCTGCATTTTGGGTATTTTCTTTTTGAGACATGTTGTTGACCAGCATTTGCCTAGCATATAACATGTCCCTTAAGCTTAATAATTCATTGTGCTGCATATGATAAATGGCTCATCTGATCACTCATGTTGTTTCTTACTGAAGTACAGAAGTAGGATGCTGCCCTAGGTTAATAGACAACAACCCACCCCATTGATTTAGTCAGTGAGTGCTGCTTAACAAATGTTTTAAGTTGGAGGTGTTGGCATGTGGTCTGTTTTTCTCTGGGTGCTCACATATGTAATTAGAATTCATTATAATAATTATCCTTCTCTTGTTTTCCTAAAGGTTGTGGTGGCTTGACCTTGGCTGGCTGTGAGCCACCAAATCACTCTCTCAGTCCCCCCTCCACCAACAGGATGGGGGAGAAAATTAAAAAAAATGGAGAAAGAAACACAGTGAGATCACTTAGGAAGTACCATCATGGGCAAAACAGACTGAACTTGAGGAAGATTAATTTCGTTTCTTGCCAAATAAACAGAGTATGATATTGAGAAATAAGAACAAGTCTGTAATCGCTCCCTTCTTTCCAGGCTCACTTTCACTCCCAACTCTTCTATCTCCTAATTCCAAGCAATGCAAGGGAATGGGAAAAGGAAGCTGCAGTCTCTGCCACTTCTTCCCTCTCACACTCTTTCCCTGTTCCAGTTACATACAAACTTCTCCAAAATGGATCCTTTCCATGGGCTGCATTTCTTCAAGAACTGCTCCAGCCTGGTTCCTTTCCATGGGGTATAGTCCTTCAGGAACAGACTGCTGCAATGTGGGTGCCCCACAGGGCCACAAATCCTGTCAGCAGCCCTGCTCCAGGGTGGTGTCTCCATGGGGTCACATCTTCCTTTAGGGCACATCCACCTGCTCCAGAACAGGGTCCTTCATGAGCTGCAGGTGGATCTCTGCTCTGCGTGGAACTTCAGGGGCTGCAGGGGCACAGCCTTGGCTCACCACAATCTGCACCATGGGCTGCAAGGGAATCTCTGCTCCAACTCCTGGAGCACGCCCTGCCTGTCCTTCTGCACTGACCTTGGTGCCTGCAGAGTGTTTTCTCTCACATATTCTCACTCCTCTCTCCCAGCTGCTGATGTGCAGCATTTTTTACCCTTTCCTAAATAAGTAATCACAGAGACACTACCAACATTGCTGATGGTCTCAGTTTTGGCCAGCAGTGGGTCCAACTTAGAGCCAGCTGGAACAGGCACTGTCTGACATAGGGGCAGATCCTGGTGTTCTTTCACAGAGGTCCCTTCTGCAGCCTCCCTGCCACCAAAGTCTTACCAGGTAAGCTCAAGACAATGGTACATGTAATATGTTAGGCAAAAAATCCCAAACACCCCCAAAACCTAACCAAACAAACCAACAGAAAAAAACAAAAAAAAAAAAAAAGAAAAAAGAAGAAAACTCACCAAACCTGAGAGGATACAGACAGAAGAACTGATTAAAAGGCCTCACTCTCCTGGAAATAACCAGCTTTTTTTGTCTTCTGAACTCCAGCAGTTGTATCTACAGCTTTGTTGATGGCTAAAATAATACTTGGTTTGATATTTGGCTAGTAGTTTGTACCAGGAAACTGCAAACTCTTCACATAGGGCACAGGCACTGCAGGAACACAAGTTTTGTAATTGGTAGTGACGGAAACATCCCCAACTAGCTTCTTCAAAGCTCCTTTCAATTGTCCTTTTCCCCCAGAAAACAACTAACTTTGGCTAAAATTATGTGAAAATGTAGCAAGATGTTACTGGTTACAGTGGTTGTTACTGAACTCCTGCTGGAAAGGCTTCTACCGATCCTTCATTCTAATGCTGCCTTTGGAAAAGGAACGTTTTTATTGCTTACCAAGAGGAATGTTGTAATTAAAGGTCTAAGTGCTGTACTTGAGCCTTTGCTTTCCACTGGCAAGAAGAGATAAGGCAGAGCAATGAAGGCTAACATGGTTAATCTTATCTTCAGTTTGGGCAGTGTAGTACTTTATGTATGTTGTGAATAACAGCTGGTCTTGCTTTCCCTACTTATACACACTACTTAGGAGCAAACAGCTGGATGGTGCCCAGATTTTGGCAAACAACAATGCCCCCAAACAGCTGGATGGTGCCCAGATTTTGGCAAACAACAATGCCCCCATCATTCTCCCTTCAGCCCTCCACAGCTCTCCAGACTCCTTTTTCTTTCTGCCTATCAGTCTCCCTGGTACCAGCACAATTATAGTTTCCCTTTTCCATCACCACGTGCAAAGGTCAAAGCTTGAAACAGTTAAGGACTGCTCAACCCGTGTGGAAGCTGCCTCTAGGTACCAAAAGATGAAAGTTTGCTTTTCTTAGTAGATTTTTTATCTCCTTGTCAGTGGGAATTGGGCAAGTGCTCAAGTGCTTTTCTGAGCCAAGGCTTGGTTTCATAATTAAATTTGAAGGCATTTGTAGCTGCAAGTTGTTAGTTCAGCTTGGAGGACTACTTGATACTTAAATGCAAACTTTCAGAACAAATCTAACAAAAAATGCATTTAATGTAATTAATCTTACAGAGCCTTTATATTTATAAATAGACAAAAGACATTTTAGGTTGCCTAATCACAGTTCTGCATGAGCAGAATGAATTTGCCTGCTGTAGTGCGTGCAGGTAGATTGAATGATGTTAATGAAAACAGTCATCAAAAAAGGAGGTGTCTTTCAAACTGCTAAATATAATTTTACTAACTGTTTCTAGCAGATCAATTGATGTTTGTCAGCACTTTTAATTTGCATTTAGAAACATGAGTTTCACTGAATAGTTTCACTCTGTGACCCTGTGGTTTTCAGAAATCAGTGGGAATGAATGAGGAATCACCTCTTTCTCCAGGCCAGACAGCAGCAGCTGCAGTCAGCAGGGCCACTGTAGCTGGATCCCTCCAGTTATTTTTTTAAAGGTGACTGGCAGGGCACCATCAGAGATGGCTTCAGACTCTGGAACAAGCTCTTCCCCAGCTTATTCCAAAGCACACTGAATTTGGTGACCTTCTGGGCATGCTGCAAAGGACATTTCTGACAGCACAGACCTTTCTGGATTTGGCTGGCTAGATTCCTGGTGAACTGATCACTTAATTCTTCTGAGATTCCATTTCACTGTGAATTATGTTAGAGTACCTCAGATCTGAGATAGGCATCTTCTCCCTTTTCTCTGTATTTTTGTTGGGGTTTTCTCATTTGTTTTGTTATTTTAAAGTGAATGGGATTAGCTTGAGTGTTTTGTTGAATCTCAGTGAAGATAAATACTGTATTATTTATTACTTTAATGTTATTTTGGCACTATATAGAAGAAATTACAGGATTAATTCATTTTTCTTTTTGACATGCCCCAGAAAAAGTGGTTGTTTTACAAATTTCAAACTTTGTACAAAAGAACAAGAAGAATTTTGCTGTTTACTAAATGGTTGAGGAAGTAGGAGAACTTAAAATCTGAAGCTAAGACATTCAAGACACTATTTGCAATTCTTATGAAAGAAAACTCAGTACAACATTAAAGTGAGAAAAAATAAAAATGAGAATTCAGTATATTAGGCTAGTTAAAAAAGCTGAGAACTTGCTCCTCACATGTACAGCTAGTGCCTATTAATACTAACAGTTGGGTAATATTTTTTCTGTTTTTAATTATTGTCCTGCAGTTTTTCACTGTATAGTTTTCTCTGTTCTCATTGGTTGTCCTTGGCCCAGATCTCACACTAAATTTAAATAGAACACAGCACATTCTTGGTCTATGTTTTTTTTTTTAAGCTCTTTTTTAAGCATTACGTTAGTTTGCAAGAGTAAACCCAAAACCCCACAAATTCTTTAAGAGGCTGATTCCCCTCCACTCAAGTGACCATGTCCTGAGTGACATTTAGAGACCATACCTCTGCAGGTGTGAGCACCAGCCCTGACCCACATCCTGCATCCCTGAAGCCTGCAGTGTGTGAATCCATGCTAGCACTAAGCTTGCAAATCCCAGTTTTTAATATGTTTTACAAGATCATGTTCCTACAGAAAACTCAGGGGAGAAACTGCTCCTTATTTGCTTGTTCACTCTTCTGTTTTCCAAGTGTGTAGGCAAGCCAACAGAGGTGAAGAAATAATTCTGTGAGAGTGTGAAACCTCAGGAGCTGTGAAGTGCAAAGATACTACTACTGCCTTAAGAAATCCCTAAATCACAGATATGTAGGGCTGGAAGATTACAGGGGGAAATATTGTTATATTCTTCCTCTCTTTTTATTCTCTGGTCATTCATTATCAGCCACTGTCAGAGACAGGATGCACTGAGGCGATCTGAGCAAGTATGGCCATTTTTGTTCAAGTGCATTGTGTAAGCAAATGCTGGGTATTGCTCTAATACCGGTGTACACTGCTGCAGAGCAGATTTTGGAATGGTAACCTTGTTTTGCCATTCCCCATATTGTAGTAAACTTAACCTTTTATCATAATTTGTATATGTTGCTTGAATACATAGTTGGACTCATCACATCACTGGGTATATCTGTTTCTTCTGCTGTATAAGGTTGTGACTGTTCTAGGTAAGAATGGTATTTTTACTGCATGCTTTCTCTCAGCCTGTACTGTAATGTGCCAAGGTCATATTTATTACAAATACTGCATAATGCTCCTGAAATACTTTGTGTACATTTGTGCACTCACAGGCTTTTTGTAGGAAGATTGCTTTGCATAAGTTTGTAAAGCATCAGCATGCAACAAATCTTTTACTTGTGAAATTGCCTTTCCCCTTGCTAGTCATCCCTTTGACACATAAATGATCATTTTGGATTTTTTAATAATAGTGCTGCACCATTTACTTCAACCTGAACCATTTCACCAAATAATAGTCAAGTTTTAACAGTCTTCATAGGTGATTTATGAAATAAGAGTTTGAATGTTCTTTGCATTTTGCAGTTTATCCCTTTATTCAGAGCATTTCATTTTGATTCATTTGGAGTATTTTTATTTTACTTATTTTTTGTGCTTTAATCCATTCATCTGCCTACCTAGTACATAATAGGCCCTTGTTTGTTGTCAAGGAGGTAACTACAAACTCCAGGACTTCTAAATATATAGCAGACCTCAAAAACACACCCGTGACCACAGCCGACTCCTGGGATGCAGTGCCTAGAAGCCACGAGGTCTTAGCAACACATTGTCACAGTACACAGGATTTCTAACTTTGCAAGGGATTAATGAAGACCTCTAGAGGTATCAAATGCCCAAAAGGCCTAAGATCTGAACTGACTCATACGTGTAAAGATCTGAACCAAATTTTGTCCTCACCCTGTCCTACGTTATAAACTATAAGACAATCATCTTTCTTTTAACTGTCATTGCTTTCAGATAGAAAGTCACTGAAGAAAGGGAACGCTGTGGCTTAAGGCATAGCTCTGGTTTTAATAGACAATATCTGATTTTTTTCTAATACTTCAGATTTAAATATATCTATATCTGTATCTGTATCTATATCTATATCTGTATCTATATATCATCTATCTATATCTATATCTATATCTATATCTATATCTATATCTATATCTATATCTATATCTATATATCTATGTCTATATCTATATCTATATCTATATCTATTTAAGCAAAAAATAATAAAGAAGGATTTAGAATTGGGTTAATTGGTGATTCACTGCACTCTCCCACTGGTGATAAGGCAATCTTCTGACTTCCTCTTGTGCTTAGATTTCTTGGTCTTGCCATTTGTAAAGGTGCAACCTGCTTTGGGAAGGAAAGAGAATATGTGACCAGGACTTACAGCATGTTTCACAGTGTGCTGAGTCACAATGCTGTCTTTGTAACAGTGTTGCCTTTGAGACTTTCATTTTTTCATCTGCAGCAGTTTTCATGAATAAATTACTTTAAAAAAACCCCAGTGAATTTGTGAAAAGGTCTTTTTGTGCCCTGTAATTATCTCATAGAATTTAATCTGGGAAGGTACTGCCTAAAATGCTTAAAGCAATGAAGTAGACAACGTTTAACTCATGCTCATTTTAAAAACAGTCTGTTTCCTGATACTTACAATAATGATGAGGTGTATTTTTAATATATTGTGTATTGTCCGTGCTTGAATATTCTTCCTCTGACAGAACCATTATTCTACCTAAAACTAGAAGAATGAGGTTTTTTTCACTTGTAAAAAATTAAATTGGCTTTTTCTAGCTCCTATAACAAAGGGAAAGACCCTAGAATTTATCACTTTTTAAACAACAGAGCTCTGTGTAAATTGAAAATTAAAAATAAACAAACTGCTCTGGTGAATATCTGTCATGTAATTTTTAATTTGGCACTTTAAAGTAACTTTCATACTATGAAAACTACCTGCTTAAAAGATACCAATTTGTATTATGATAAGTGCTTAGCAAATTGAAGGTTGTACTAGCAGTTCTATCATAACAAGGTAGTTTCAGAAAGTTGTAAATTAAATTTCCTGTATCTTTGAGTGTGAGAATGCAATTTTTTTAATGTAGAAATAATTATTGAAATCATCTTCAGATGCTGTTAGGTTCTGCCACTTAACTCCATTATGTGACATCATACATCAGTGCTTTTAGGAAGACAATTACTTAATTGGTTGTGGCGATAGTTGATTTCTATTTCCCTCCAGACAAAGATCATTACGAACTCCCTTCTCTGAGCTCCTTCATTCCACGAGGCTTTTGCATTGGACAAGGATTGACAGAAAGCTGTAACTACATTATAGGTGCTATCATCTACATCTTCTTTCCCATGCCATTTAACTGGCAGTATCAGAAGGCAGATGTTCATAGAGTCTGGCTCACCTGGGATTTAGTCCACCCAATCTAATTTTTTTTTTTAGCTATTGTTAAGTTATGCAAGCTGAAGGCAGGATAGCATAAACAGAAACAGTTTTCCCATATTATAGACATTATTTGTGCAACTTGAAGTCAGAAGATGAGAATTATTCAGCATCATCAAAGTCTTATATTGTAGAGAGGATTTCAGTGTCTCACTACTGTCCACACTGGTGAGGTCATTGACTACTAACATTGGAAATTAACATCCACAGAGCCATAAACAAGAAAGTTTTATACGATGAGTAACAGGCCATAATTTTAGAAACCCAGCCTTCACTTCCACATGGACAATGCTGCCCATTAAGACAATACTGTGCAGTTATTATCACTAATCTGTGCTTATGCAAGTAATGCATAGACCACACAACAAGGAGGAAGAGGCAGACAAAATATTCTGTAAGCAGCTGGGAAAAGTCTCACAATTGTTTGCCTTTGTTCTCATGCAGGACTTAGAGATGTCTGCTGGAAATACAATACAGCTGAGAGGGGACAGTCTAGGAGGTTCCTGGAGTGTGTGGAAGAAGGGCCAGAAGGAGTATCTGGGGAACTACAGGCCTGTCAGCTTGACTTGGTGCTGGGGAAGGTCATGGAGCAGATCATCTTGAGTGCCATCATGCAGCACGTGCAGGACAATCAGGGGATCAAGGCTCAGCCAGCATGGGTTTATGAAAGGCAGACCCTGCTTGACAACCTGATCTCCTTATATGACTAGAGACCTGTAGATGAGGGCAAGGCTGTGGATGTGTCTACCTGGACTTCAGTAAAGCCTTTAACACCATTTCTCACAGTATTCTCCTGGAAAAACTAGCTTCTCATGACATGAGTGGGGGTTTTGCTCACTGGGTAAAAAAACTGTCTGGACGCATGGGCCCAGAGAATGGCGGTGAAAGACGCTACATCCAGCTGGTGGCTGGCCACTAGTGGGTTTCCAGGGCTCAGTACTGGGGCCAGTTCTGTTTAATATCTTTACCCATGATCCAGATGAGGGAATCAAGGGCACCCTCAGTCAGTTTGCAGATGACACCAAGCTGGGTAGGAGTGTTGATCTGCTGGAGGGTAGGAGGGCTCTGCAGAGGGACCTGGAAGGGCTGGATAAAAGTGGCAAGGACATGAGGTTCAACAAGACCACATGCCAGGTCCTACACTTTGACCACAATAACCCTATGCAGTGCTACAGGATGGGGCAGAGTGGCTAGAAATTGGCCCTGGGGATTGGCCCAGCAGGACCTGGGGGTGCTGTTTGACAGTGGCTGAAAATGAGCCAGTGTGTGCCCAACAAGGCCAATGGCATCCTGGCCTGAATCAGCAATAGTGAGGCCAGCAGAACCAGGGCAGGGATTGTCCCCCTGTACTCGGCACTGGTGAGGTCACACCTTGAGTACTGCATTCAGTTTTGTGCTCCTCAATTCAGGAAGGTGCTGGAGTGTGTCCAGAGAAGGGCAGCAGGGCTGGAGGAGGGTCTGGAGCACAAGTCCTCTGAGGAGCGACTGAGGGTACTGGGGTTGTTTAGCCTGGAGAAAAGGAGGCTCAGGAAAACCGTACTGCTCTCCACATCTGCCTGAAAGGAGGTTTCAGTGAGACTGGGGGTTGGTATATTCTCCTACGTAACAAGACAAGACTCTTGTGAACAAATATTAGCAATTATATTTGAACTTTAATAAACTTATAACCTATTTCGCAGAACTGTTGCATGTATTCAGTGGCTTTCAGTAATTAAGTACAGTGTACAATGACTTAATATCTGTCAAACCCAGTTTAGTTGTTTATTCTATTATTGTCTATTCCTGAGCATGTCACATAACTTGAGGTGATGTGCAAGCACAGAACAAATAAGAGTTCTTGCTCTGCAGTTCCTTCCATTTCCATATAACACAGCCACACAGTGAAACTGCAAGGAAACAATGAGATCACACTGAATGGCAATGATCTTGGCGTGCCAGCAACTTAATCTAAATAAAGTTATTTTCCTATGCACTGTCACCAAATTTAGACAAAAGACTAAGGGATGTATTCAGTGAGATATTTCCCTGGAAAATACAGGGAATTGCGATGGTGGTGTAAGTGGCAACATAAAACCACAAAAGCGTGTTTCGGAAACGCAGGTGGACACAATGTTTTTTCTTTGGATCCAAAGTTTATTGATTTACAAAGTTAAGCATCAATGTCAGCAAATATTTTGGGAAGAGAAGAAAAACAGAGGCAGAATAAAAAATATTGAAAAGGTTCATTTGGACTTTTTGGGTTAAATTCAGAAGAAGATTTAAGAGGCATTCAAGCAACAGAAGTCTGTGTATTCAGTAATTACAACATATACACTGCTTGTGCAGACCAAGTTTTTCCTCAAATCACCTCGTAAGTGGATCATGAAGGAACCATTCTCTTTTATTCTTTTTTTCCTTTGTCTAAAACAGTATTTAACTCTTCTATCAAAATGCAAGTGTTAAATAGAAAGACATCACACCAAGTCACATAGACTAATGGCAAAGGCTCTTCCAGCAATGGGATACAGAAGGGTGAAACTGGTGGTCTGTACAGGGTAGGTGTTATATGCTGGAGAAGATTCACAGCCAATGAACTGCTGAGCCTGGGTTTGTAAATACTGACTTGAGTCAGTATTTACAAAAAAGTCAAAAAATTGACTTGTCAGCCTAGCCTTTTACTTTATTAACATGTCTACTTGGAAGCATAGTCTAGTCAAAATTATTTTCTTCCATTTAAATATGCTGATTATGTTTTGTTGTCCTTAAATTGCTTTACATCAACACTAAACTGAAAGTAGTTGCCTTCTGTTTCGCTGAAATGACAACCATCTCTTCTTAGAAGTCAACATCATTATAATGTATCTCATCTATATGATACATATACAAGGTATTGATAATCCATGAGGGCATGGGGAAGGAGGATTTAACTTATATCTGAGCAGGGAGGTGGCCCAGTGGTGGGAAGCCAAGAGCTAAAGCTCGGCAAGAACAAATGGCCTTAATACCGATGTTCCCAGAGGGCATGAGCAAGACAAAAGGAAAGGTAGAAGGAAGATCATTGCAATCGTGGCAGTCTGGGGGAGCTGGGCGTTTAATGGGTGAACAATAAAGGCTGGGCTGACTGTTCATAGTAGGAGTGGTCTGTATTTACCTTCACTCAGTGTGTATGGAACACGGGACAGTTTCTAGCTTGCAGTTATGGGTAGGAAGAAGAAGAGGTCTGTGTTCCCTTTCCTGTGTTCGTAGGCTGCCCTTGCATGTTACTGAGTTCAGCTGTACTGAAAAATACCAGGAAGTGGAGACTTAGAGAAGCTGCACTGAGAGTTTCTGGCTGTCCTTCTTCTGTGAGGTTGTGAGAAGCTCTGATTAGAGGCATGAGAGATGCTTGAATTTTCAAAGCTCTGAAAAGTAAACACACCGAGCTGGTTACAGCATTTGTAAATTAAAGATTGCTTTAATCTTCAGCGACAGATTTATGAAATATTGCTTTAAATTCTGCTTCATGCTTCACAGCCAACTGAGTTTATTTCAGAAACAAAGGCAATTTGAAAGAACCCATAGATTACTTTGGCTACTGAAGAGTATAAATTATGCCTAACTAAATTTTGTCAGTAGAGTATGTTGAGATATTTAGATAAAACCCGCATTTGATATTCACTGCAGAATGATCCCTTTCCAAGAACTTCATGTCACAAAAGGGGAACACGGGGTGAATTATAATGGGGCTGTGATCTTTTTGCTGACATAAATGATAATTGCTAAGGATGGAAAGCTTAGAATTTCCTTTTAATTTGTTTTTTTGTTTGTTTTGGTTTGTTGGTTTTTTTTAGTATGGTGCAGTACTATGCAATCAGACAGCATTGCACTAAAATTCCAATGTTAAAAATACTGTAAACATGTAAAAATGTATCTTGATGTGGCAGATGCTGTTGCTAAATATATATTTACTAGGATGCAGAAGAAGTCTTCCTGAGATAAAAGCAAGAAATCTAAGAAATCTCTTGCTTAAGTTAAATGTTTAGCAATTACTCCTGCCCCAGATTCCTCACAAGTCAACAGTTTTTGAACACAAAGTCTCAGCAAAATACTATTTCCAGTTCCAGCCTTTTGTGAAGATATATTTGTCAAGGGTAGAATTGTGGTTTTCACAGTTAATTTTGCTTTCTTACATAGATACCCTCATTATCCCCAAGACTAAACACAAAACTTACAGTGGGAAATGAAGTATTTTTCACCAGCTAAAACGTAACTGTGGCAGGTATGCATAGCATGCTCCACTATGCATGAGCCAAGAAATCTGTGAGTGACCCTGCCCTGGAAACACACACTGTTTTGCTACTATCTGGTGGGTCTCGACTCTCTGCGAACCACCCTCACGCTCCACATCCAGATTGCTGGGGTACATGAGGTATATTCCCCCCCCTTGCTGGAGACATGGCTCTGCTTCCCAATTTATCCCACTCCCCCCAGAGCACCTGGAACAGCTTTCTGGAACAGGTGCATGCCATCAGTGTCCTCTAGGAGCCATCTGTATCTGTCCATACCTTTTGGCTGGAGACAATAGCTAACCTAGATTTGCTGCTGTCTGGGGCTGCAGAAAGAAGTCTAATGCAGTTAGCAAACTGTTAACAAGCTGTTAGCAAACAATTGTCTTATTTATTAAATGTAATTACATACCATATTCCTTCTCCTGATCCTTGTTCCTTTAGGCTCAAAACAGAAAAAGAAAAAAAAACCCTCTTTAAAAACCATTTAAATATATTCCCACAAAATTGTGCCTAATGCATGCCTTTGAAAATTGCCAGATGTGAGGAGAGAGGTAGTTACTGTCTACAAACTCTATCTTATTTCTGTTTATGCAAGTGAGCAGGTAAATACAGATGGTATTGGAGTGAGAGGCAAAAAATAATTTCCAAAGCCCAGCTGGTTCTCCAAGATATGTGCAAATCCATACTATTTCTTACCATGGTTAGGGAAGATTTAACTACCCAGTCCACAAAACTCAAATTTTCACAGTTCTTCTGTTTTCAAAGTAATGGTCAGGTAGACTACTTGTTCTCTAGTTAAAACAGCATTTCCCCTGTTTCCGTCAATATTGCCATTTTAAACACAAACTGAAGAAGACTATGGTTTGCTCCTCTGTGCCTTACCTTGCCAGTTTTCCAGCTCTCATGCTTTTCCCACGAGACACTGTACTATGAATGAAAATTCATAATTGACTATATTTAATATAAAGCAGCATTTAGATAACTGCATGTTTCTAACAAAAGGTGCCAATGTTTACTCAACACAGAACTTCAGGACAACTTATCAGGGGCTTTGGTTAAATTGAGCACTGTTTTCAGTAGGAAAGTCAGTCCTTCTTCAGCGCCGGCCGTTTCCCAGTTATTTCTTTATTCTGGAGCTTCTCTCTTTAATGTAATTCCTTTTCCGTGGGAGGAATCACAGACAATGTTTCTGCCCTTGAGTTTCCAGTTTTGCAAAGTACATACAAAAGCCACTTTAATC
Organism: Gymnorhina tibicen; assembly: GCA_013399875.1. Taxonomy (NCBI): domain Eukaryota; kingdom Metazoa; phylum Chordata; class Aves; order Passeriformes; family Artamidae; genus Gymnorhina; species Gymnorhina tibicen. The sequence goes on from VXAZ01000550.1 coordinate 1,220,525, forward strand.
TCATTAATATTCATATTCATATTTTTTACCTGACAGAATTCAAGAAAACAGACTAAAGAGTTATTGGTTACCTTTGAGCCTTCTTAATTTTATAAAAACGTATATATTCTAACACTGCTTGAATATGTATAGAAACTCAAATAGTCTACTTTGGGAAAAAAAAAGCAATCTAAAGTCCTACCACACTTACAGGGTGTCGTGGTTTAACCCCAGCCAGCAGCCAAGCCCCAGGCAGCCGCTGCCTCTCTCCCCCACGAGTGAGACTGGGGAGAGATTTGGAAGTATAAAAGGTTGAGAACTCGTATGCTGAGATAAAGACAGTTTAATAAAAAAGCAAAAGCCTCATACACAAGCAAAACAAAACAAGGAATTCAGTCACTGCTTCCCATGGGCAGGTGTTCAGCCATCCCCAGGAGAGTGCAGCCCCATCACATGTAACAGTGACTTGGGAAGACAAATGCCATCACTCCAAACATCCCTGTTTCTCCTACTTCCCCAGACTTTATATCCTGACCATGATGCCATAGGGTCTGGAGGATCCCTTTGGTCACTTTGGGTCACCTGTCCCGGCTGTGTCTCCTCCCAGCCTCCCGTGCACCCCCAGCCCCCTCACCAGTGTGGCAGTATGAAAAGCAGAAAAGGCCTTGGCTCTGCATAACCCCTGCTCAGCAACAACAAAAACATCTCTCTGTTACCAACCCCGTGTTCAGCACAAATCCAAAACAGAGCCCCATACCAGCCACTGTGAAGAAAATCAACTCTACCCCAGCTGAAACCACCATATTCTCATGATGTAACACACAAATTAAAAACCCTCCTGTGGTACTACTAATACTGCACGACTTCGTCAGGGAGAAGACTTCCTGACATCGTTCCTTAATTTAAATCAGGATGGTACCTTGTAATTCAATAAAGCAGAACTATTTCTGCAACAGAACTTCTTCCATTTCAGGGAAAAAACCTCACCACTCTCTAAAGCTCTCATCTTTATTAGCACACTGCCTTTTAAATCATCAAGATATAAAATACTCCTGCATACTGTTAACAACCATTTAATTTTAAAAGCTCATCATAAAGTGTAAATAAATCAATATCCACTGCATAATGATACTTTACTGTCAATTTGAGTAAAGCAGAGATCTAACCTGCACAATCAAACAGCTGTTGACCTGCCTAGCACAGTAGCATCCTGTTCTTGACAAGGGCTTAGGTGATCTTGATAATTGCTTTAAGGCTTAGTACGTGTGCCAAAGCAAAACTGTAGCAATACACAGTTATTTTGTGCTAAAATATTCCTTTAACTAACACTAAAATTATATAAGCCTTAAAAACAATCATGTTCTGTGTTCTTGAAATGGTATGTAGCATATATTTGCCAAATGAGTTGCATAAATGCTAATTATATTAAGATTTGCAACAACTGGTTTTCAAGGAGTGTCTTGAGATTCCTTCATTTGCAGTAGGTGAGCTCAGGAAGCCCTTGGCACCTTCCCTTGGAGTGCATGTGCAGCTTATCCATGTTTCCACAGGGACAGTGCCAGAGGTCTGTGCACTGCTTTTCTGGCTGCTCTCAGCTGTAGCTCTGGGACAAAAAGGTCTTGAGATGTGTTCTGAATTATTCCTTTGTAACCTCACGCCCTTTAGGTTTCATCTTTCTTCTTCAATAAGTACTTTTAATATCAGCCTCTGGATTTCAGACAAGGAATTCTAAGTAACAAATTTTCAAAGAGTTTACTAAGTCAAATTCACTCTTGAATTATCTCCCATGTTGACTTTGCACTGATACTTTTATTTATTTCATAGGAATGAACAGAATTTTCTGAAAACCAAATGCTGGTCTCATGTTGACTCTCTTCCCATATTAATTCTAAGTGATATCTCTCTACTGTAACTGAAACAGAATTCAGACAAAAGTACCTAATCTTTCTTATCCCACTTAAGTAAAGTGTAAGAAGGATGCCATATCTTTCCAGTGATGCATCAGAATAAAAGGATGACACCTAAATCCTATTTTTTCAGAGCCATGGCAAAGAAAAGACTTTTAAACAGCCTACAGATGAAGACATAAATCTCTTGACCTTTAAAAACTAAGAAAAATATCAGTGGCATGATATTTTAAACTGTGTCTCAAGTTACTATAAATGTGTAGCAGTAATAAAAAAGAAATCAATAAAAGAAATCTACAGGATCTATAATTCCATTTTGGATTACAGCTGGTGAAATAACTTGAGCAGGACAACACAGTACAAAAATTTGTGTGGAACATCACAAATATCTTTTCAACAGAAAGGTTATATATATTTTAAAAAATAATAAATGTATAATATACGTTAGTGAAATTTGACCTCCCCTTCTCCTTCTACCTTCCCCCCACAAAAAAAAAGACAAAAAAAAAGACCAAAAAAAAGACTTGCTTTCCTTTGGACAAAATTAATTTTAAAAAGATACAGCATACCCAAAGACATGTTTTGTTTCGGACAATTAAAGTCCGAAAAGCAATTTATAGAAAGGCTGCTGCTTCAATTTCCTACCCAGTATTTTTCACTTTTAGGAAAGTGGACCAGTGTTGATTCCTCCTGCTTCATTCTTCCTCAAGCCCTTTTCGGATTAAGTGTATAGGAACTTCTATTGAAAACTGCATAAAAATGGGAAAGAACATTAGGATTTAGCTCACCTCTTCAATCATCAAAACTTGTGATTATGTAGCTTGCATTGTTTGATGCTCACCTGTGGCTGCCAGGAGCTGCAATTTATATTAGTGTGGGGGTTTTCTGATGGTGAAGGGGAGGCTGTGCATTTTTTTTTCGAAGACAAGCAAGTTGTATAACTCATGCGAAACTGCTGATGCAGACAGCTTAGCAAGTTTCAAGGAAGAGATTGCATATTTATGTGGAATAGAAATAACCTTCACATTTGCATTAGGTAGGATATAAATAATTATAAAGGGCTTGTCTTCCCCTAATTGTACAGCATTTTATCTTTATCAGTAGAATTTAAGTAATATAACCCTCAATTCAGAAATAACCCTTAATTTAGAATGAATGAAAGTCTAGATGTAAAGAACACATGGTATCTGTTTAATGGGAACAATCAAAGCCGTAATAATCTTATTCTCAACTAGATACCTGTGCCCACGCTTATGACCGAGGAATTTATAATTCCCAACTGACTGGATTAATGAACTACTTGCCATGTCTGTAACAAAACACATGTATGTTTGTTGACCACTCAGTTGCAGAACACAAAAGTATTAACTTATTTCAGGTCATGCTGCTGCATGAGTGGTCTTCTTGAGCCTCTTCAACAGTTCAATGGTAAAGGGCATCTGTGTATACCAAGAAGAGTTTTGGGGAGACACATAGGTTGTATTCAGCACCTGAACAAGTGGCATCTTTGCCTTTGCCACAGATTTCTTCTGACACAAAACATGTTCTTCTTCGCTACTATAAATACATTTATATGCCAGCAATTTCAGATGAGGAACTACAGCAAACATCTGCCCATCAAAAACCAGTGTTATGTTTTGTGCTTCCTTCTAAACAACATGAAAAGATCTCTGCCAACTACTTTCTTAAAATCAAGCAGCAATGTTGAAAATGTAGTGTATAAAAATCAGCTATGATGAAGAATGTCCTCTTATAATTAGACAATTACATGGCCTACAATGTTAATGTATTTTCAATATATGCTCCTTTTGCTGTTAATTGTGGTTTGTAAGTTTAGAGATTGGAAGCACTTATAAACTTCTCTGGCTAAGTTTGGTTATTTTTTGGAAACATTTTTTAAAATGAATAAATACAGATTCATCTTGACTAAGTTATTTCACAAGTATTTGTAGACTGAAAAATTATTCAATATGCCAGAACGTAGAATCACAGGACAGTTAGGGTTGCAAGTGACCTCTGGATATTTTCTAGTCCAACCCCCATGCCAAGGCAGGACACATTTTGATTTGAAATATTTTGTTCTGACAGCAATGAACTATCCAGAAACTCCAGAACTCCAGAACTCTATCCAGAAAGATTCAGTGTCTTTTCTGGAATTTTTTGGAATTAGGAGAAATTAAATGAAAGTATTTGTGGTATATTAGTTAAGTCATAAGCTTGCTCACCAACAATCTGTCATTTGAATACTAGACATAATACAGCTGGAATCTCTGATACATTTTTACTTTTTTTATTCCCTAAACGTGACTTTTGTCAGCTATACATCTGGCAATTTACCTCATGTTTTAAAGAACTATTTGAAAATTAAAGATAATGTGGATCCTACAACAGGTCTATAATGAAATATAAAACAGGATGTCAATTTCTTATGTATACTTGTTCTCTACAGACCTTCAGCATCCACTATTTCATGTACAGTGAGAACTATGTTAAGAACTTCAAATTTCATTCACCCTCATTAGTGAAGATACGCAGTAATTGTTCCGTCTTGAGATACTGTCTACAACTGTGATCCAGATCCTTCTCACAGTCTTACTGTTCCTCTGGCTTGTCTTGCTATGGTAGTATAATTTATTTTACATTAGGGAGCTTTCTACGTGTTTTCAGACCCTGGGATCTGTTTATATTAATCTGACTAAACCCAAGTAAACTGTGGTCACATGAACCATACTAGAAGCCACTAGATGGTGGCTCCAAGCAGCAAAGAAGTGATGTGTAGATGAAGTCAGGATTTGCAGAGTGGGTCCTAGACAGGGTGTTTGTCCATGGCATAACAGTACACCTAAAGAGATTTTCACTTCTCTGTATTATCTAACTTGTCCAATGCAAACATACCGTCATCGAACATCAAAAGTATCCAGATCTTCATAGTCTCTCCTTTCTGATTATTTCCATGTCTGTCTTATTGTAAAGTAAGGTAAAGCAATTTCACTTATGTTTCAAATTCTCCTCAAAACAACAAAGTAATCAGTAGCAAAGATGTGAGGGAAAAAAATGAAGCTGCAGAAAAAAAAATTAACCTTTTCCCTTTGAAGATTTAAATAAAAGAAGAAAGCACAGGATAAGAACCTATCCATGCAGACTTAAGGGATAAAGCTTTCGAGCTTTTGGCAGAGAGGAAGAGCTCATGACCATGGTCTGCTAGGCTCATGCAAAAAGCCCAAATGAGGGCTCCCTTATTTGTCTCTGCTTCAGCATCAAAAAAGTGAACAATGCTATAAACATGACTTAATAAGCAATTTTAAAGCCTTTTGGTGGCAAACACCATCCTGGGTTTTCTGATGGAGGTCAGAGTGAATGCCTCTGAGAACAGCCAGACCTGTACTTTTTACACACAAAAACATGCTTTATCATTTATTCTCGTTGGCAGTAAGTTTCAGAAGGCTTAATATAAGGAAAGATCATTTCAGGATAATATATCCAAGAAGGTGGCACCCATCTGACTCTGGCAACCAACACTTTGTATGCTTTTGGAGAATATTATCAGACATCTCCACTTCCAACAGATATGCGATTCAAAACAGTATCTGCAGCTTTCAGTAATTCAAATGCAAATGTGAAGCTGCTGCATTTTGAAATAACACTGGTTCAAAGATGATTGGCTATGTCATTACACAGTTGGCTTAAAATAAATTAATAATATAATATGTCAGAGTTGCATACCATTATTTTTTATGACTTTCTTAAATATGTCCATCAAATTTTACAGTGCCTGTTGTACAACACCCACCATTTTCCCGATTCCTTGATGAACCATTCTGAGTGACAGCACCTCCATCTTGTGGTAAACTGGAGAAACAGATCTTCTTTAATGCTATCTGCCAGGAAGTACCTCTGAAAACATCACTGTAATATAGATCTATCCAGATTGGATCTTGGCTCCATGTCCTTCAGGGAGTTTTAGTATGATCTCTCTTTACCTCCACGTGGAATGCCGTGTGGGACAGTCCTCCTTGTCCATGCAGAAACCCTGTGTCTTAAAGGCAGCAGCAGGGCAACTTGTCCTCCCGAAGGAATGAGGGAGGTACTCTCCCTCTGTGAAGGGAGAACTAATGCTTTCAAGGAATAGCTGTAATTAGGCATAGAGAATTTTAAATGTTTATAAATACCTCTGTCACAGAGTAAACTTCCAATTTCCATAATTCTGGTGCAATTGTAAAGGGTTTGTTTCCTGAAGGTATAATACCAAAGCAGAAGTTTTCCACTGCCACAGTTGACTATGAGTGTGAATGAGCACGCATGTGTAGTGTCTGTATTTTGGGTTTAAAGTTAAATTTCCTAATTTGGACAAATTTAATCTGAAAAGAGAAATGTTTTTCAAGTTCAAGAAGAGATCCTTCATGACTGTCCAAAACTTAGCTAATCACTGGTCCTGTCTGCACTTTTGAAAGCCACTGAGCATAGCTCAGGCACCTGAATCGGGCTATCAGGTGAAAGTCTAATTTACTTTTTCTACTTGGTTTCCATAGGTTTTACTTGTTTTCTGTCACTAAGATACTGTGTGCTGTGAATGCAGAAAGTGAGACATTTAGCAGGCAAGTCAGCTGGATGCCAAGTATGAAAAAAAATGACTTTGTACTGTGCTATCACAGCAGTGCCCCGTTTTACAGGACAGCTCCAGATAATTAGAGCCATCAAACCCAGTGCCCTCACCCTCTCACTGTGCCCAGTGTGCTACAGTCCCGTAACTGTTGTGAATTTACCCCAGTATATTAAATTCTTGCTTATTCTGTGAAGTTCAAAACTGGGTACAGTACTCGGTGTGGTCTCACAAGAGGAGAATAGATGGAATTAATCACATCCATTGATCTGTTGCCTACAGTCTTGCTCGGAGAGGAGTATGCTGGTATTCCTCATCGCCACAGGGACACACTGCTGACTCAATGCAGCTTTCTTCCCGAGGACCTGCAGGTCTTTTTCTGCAGAGCTCCTTTTCAGCCTGTTGGTTTCCAGTCTGTGCTGTTGGATGGCATTACTGTGTACTGGCTGCTTTTGTCACTGTTGAACTTCATGGGATTTCTGTCAGATTCTGTTTTCAGTCTGTCAAAGCCACTTGAATGGCAATTCTAACCAGTATTCACAGAAGGAGTAGCACATCATTTGGACCAGAAATTATAACTGCATACTAATTTAAGAACACAAAAACTTCTGTGCTGTGATGTCCAATATTTTATCTCTGACAGTGGTCATCAGCAAAAAGTACCAGAAACCAAGAACATTTAAAATTATCTCTGTTCTCCTATGAGCTACTGTCTCTAGCAAATCAGTAGTTTAGGAACCTCTTAACTTGATATGTGCATTTCAACCTTTTCTCTTCAATAGCAGGAAAGGAACTGACTCCATTTATATTTTTTGCTGACAGACCTCCGTAGCAATTAATTAATAATGGTGGATGATGATGGATTGTGCAAAGAAACTTTTCTATTGTTTAATTTAAGCTTGCTTCCTCAAAATGTTTTTGTTATACTTTTTTGTACTGAGAAACTGGAAAAAGTGATCCACATTTCAGCTCATGCACCATTCATGCTGCTCCAGTCCCAGCCTAGTTCCCCTCTGCTTTTAGAGCAGAATGTGTTGAAATGTTTTCTATTTTGTCCTTCAATGCTTTCCTTGCAGTTTCTAACATCTGACTGGCATTTTTGACTGTTGCTGTGCAATGAGCTGGCATTTTTGTATAACCCTATCCAGGAACTTTAACGTTTCTTCCTGGCATGGCAATAGGTGATTAACCAACATCTTGGATGTGTACTTCGATTTATTTTCCCCTCTACATGTTGTTTTGTGTTTGTCAGCACTGAGTTTCATCTGCCATTCTGCTGCCCTGTCACCTGCAGGACACTTCTGCAGCTCTCTGCAGTCTGCTTTACTTCAGCTTGCTCTGAGCAATCCTGTAAAGGGAAGGGCGTGCCACAGCAAAGCCTTTACAAAAATTGGTTTGACTGAAACTCACTTCATTTAAAATCACAGGCTGAAAAGATCTTTATCCTTAAACATAGCTTCTTACTCATAGCTGCATACCATGGTCCCTCTGTACCCACCTCCTATGTGAGTTTTGGCTTTGTAGGGTGATGGAATGGAAAACACAACATAACCTGCCTGTATTTCTGAAGGCTGAAACCTTCTTCCTTACCTGGATTCAACATGTTTCTAGCAACTGCTGTTGGCTTTGGGCTGCTCCTATGTCGTTACACACGTGCATGGTCTCCTAACATAGCACCAGCTTCCGAAGCTACACACCCTTGCGAGGCATCTGATGGACACCCACATATCCACAGCTGCTCCCACAGCCGCGGGTGGCTGGAGAAGGGAAACTCCTGTCCTTCCCTTCCTGCAGTTCTACATTCCTGGTGCTGCAGCACATTTAAACTAAGTCCTGTTCAACAAAACTGACTTGAAATCCAGTTTGTGCTCCTGGAGTGGTCCTCAATAACCAGCTTTCATAATGCACGTTTCTTTAGCTCTGTGCTGAGGAAAAAAAATAAAAGGCTGTCATCATAGACATCTGCTACTTGATATTGGGTTATACACCAGCAGCAGAGCTACTTCCCTCCAGGAACTCCAGTCCTGAAAAGTGTTACATAAACACATATAAATATGGAAAATACTATATACATGTGTATATATGTAAAATGTTATGCATAAAAAAGGTTGTATGCACATGTACAGAAGTGTACAATCAGACTCAAGAGAGTGGTTTGAAGCAAAACAAAGAAGAAAAAGTGTGTGTAATGAGACAGAATTTCAAAGTACTTTAGTTCTTCAGTTCCTTTAATTTCAACAGGACATACAGAATGGCAGAAAGTAGAAACTATTGATCATAAAAGTGAATGGTGACATTGCAACACTTTGTACGTTCTATATGGAGGCCCTTTGCATTTATTACTTCAGATTAGCACCTGAATGATGAAATGTAAACTGCTAATATCTCCAGCTAGTTTTACACCAGTGTTATCATTTGAAAATCATAATTTAAAAAACAGCACACATTTGCCTGCAAACACTGAGTGGACTCTAATGACTGGATCCCAATCTCAGCCCATCCTTTTTTGATATCCACATCCAAAAATGTTTAGTCAGTGTTGGGGGGGGAAAAAAAGTAATGATAAAATAAGAATTTATTTCCATGTTATCTCTACCCCTCTTTTTTAAAGTCAATTTTCCTAAAATAAGTTTGCTATATGCATAAATCCTTAGTACATTTTGCATATCCTTCATAAAATGTTAATATGTTTTCAGGAACATTGTATGCCTCATTCAAACAAAAAATTATTCCCCATCTGGATGGGTTTGACAACCCATTCACCTCAGGTTCAATGCCTCTTGCACTTTTAATTAAAAAAACCATTATCCTTTCAAATATTACTTAATCTTTGGCGTATGAAATATGTTTTCTCTTACAGAAGTTAGATTCTACCAAGGGGCATTAAAACGTAGTACACAAAGTTTCTTGTCTTGAATTAATTCATGCTTAAGCTCTGGGTTTGCATAAATTATATCTAGAAACCATATACCCCCAAATCTTCGGCATGTTAAGTACCTGGAATTTACACAGAGCTCAGTGAATGTTGTAACATTCCTGTCTGCCTGAGAGAAGGACCACGTATCAGTTTGGAAAACCACTATTCCTTACTGCACTTTATGCCATACTTCATATTTCTATTCTGGGTTTATGTATGTGTTTGTATTGTATTTCACTCTCAGAATCAGAAGGTGCAAATGAAAGTGCATTGGTGAGGATCACAAGAGGAAAAGCAAAAATATTGATTGTTTTTCCCTAATTTGCTTAAAAGGCAATGCTTCTGGTATTATTCAGCAGTCTTTGGCTCGCTTCTCCCTCACAATGGTATCTGTTTCCCATTGTTAAAGATTCTTCATCCAGGCTAGTCTATTATTCCTGGAATTTGTAGAAAGGTTAGTGAGTCTCTAGAGTTCTGATTACTTTTTCTAGCTGACATTTATTGATCTCATTACCTTCATGCTCATATTTCAAAAAACTTTTTTTTACATTTTGTTACCATTTCAAAGATGACAGAAATGCTGCAGTGCTCACTGTATTAGAACTGTATGTAATTAAAATTTGTATTCTGTGTTTCATCAGAAATTCACTGCCAAACCTCTGCATGTGTTGTTTACAAATTAGATTGTTATAATTAGAACACCAAATGACTGCAAAAATGGAGACTGAATTTATATTTGAAACAAACATCTATTTTATTTCTTCACAGAAAACACTGACATTTTTGGCCATAAGCAAGTTGCTAGATACCATACTTTGGAGAAATCAGATAATATCCATACCTCTTCAGATGCCAGCAAGCCCATGAGACAGTTTAGGAGACACCACAGGGGAGGTAGGAGATCTACAATTCTTGTGCTAGCTTTTTACTAAGGAGTGAACCTCACCTTTTGATTTTACTGAATATTTCCTTTCTCTATTATTAATTATCACTGAAATTCATGTAATTACAACAGTATTAGCCATTTTCTTTAAGGTACAAAGAAATTTTGCTACTACTTGAATGGATCTTACAGAATTCTTGAAATACTTAGACCTATTAAGGAACAAAACTAGGCCATAAAACACTCCAAAACTTCTTAGTATACTTGTCCGTTTTAGAGAAAGTATGTAGGTGTCAATCTTAAAAAGTACTATTGCTTCATAGACACCTAATAACATGAGTGACTCCTGAATTCCAGAGGATTCCAGCTGACAAATGCTACTGTCAGTTTGAAATTTCTCCTGCACCTTTCATATCTTTCTTTGTAAAGTCTTTTTAAAGGTTGTCTGCTGAAGAATTAATGTGGAGAGATGATGAAATGCTGGCAACAGGATATATACAGAACTAACAGGGTGATCTTGTGCTAGTGCATAATAAATACTTCCATGGAAACATGAAGGTCTGAGATAGCTTAGGTAGTACAGTGGTTTAATGGGTGTGAACAGCTCAGACTTAAGTTCTGTACTGCTTTGCTGAAGACTGCTAAATCACTTCCCTGTCACTGAGCTCCCTAAAATAATAGAATAAATTGTCACTTTGCTGAAGTGGGGAAAAAGAAAAACAGCACAGGAAATAAATTGGTACAGGTGTTGACATTTAAAGCATTTAAATATCTGTATTATTCCATTAATATATGGACACTAGACAGATATCTATAAAAAATAATCTATATATAACATAGATATATATTTATATAAAATATATGTAACAATGTATTTTATTGCTGGCAGTTCAGCAGAACATATATCCATTTATTTCTCCTCAAGTTATGCAAAAAAGTTGCTTTCTCCTTATAATTTTTTCATCTGGAATGCCTTAGAGAACTACCATACTAAGTGGCCCTCTACATGGAGAAAATAGCTGTAGTTACTTGTCCCTTACTTCTTATGATCAGAATGTATAGAGCTCCCAGATCAGTGATCTCTACTGAACTTGTGTGACATCTCACAATTTCTTCTTGACCCTCTTTTCCCAAGAAAAAGGGAATTCTCTTTCACTTTGGAAAAAGCAGTGTGAGTTTTTCTCTTGACAAATGTGACCTGAGAGTCCTTTGTAAACTGTACACGATCTTATGCCAATTGATAGGCTTCAAAGGCTGAAAATGCAGCCAGACTAAATAGTAACACATATGTGCTGACAGTCTCTGGGTGACTCAGGGCAATGCTAGTACCAGACAAAAAGGGTGATACTAACTTGCCTGGTTGGAATTGTCTGAGGGTATCACTGAGGTGTTGTGCGTATTAGCACACAGCAGGTGCAAGTGTGTATGTTACTTGTGGCAGAGTAAGATAAAATACTGGGAGAAAGGAGATGTCTTACTCTGAGAATGGAAATAGCCATGTGCTGGAAGCTGCCTTCATCATTCCTTTGCAATGAGCGTCCTCTCCTGTTTCTAGGCTGCTTCATTACAGTTGTCCTTGGAGCACTCCTTGAATTCAGTGAGTTGGAAAAGGGATTGACAGCTGTGGTTACCTTAGTTATTGAAACTAATGTATCTGTGGCTGAAACATATGCTGCCAGCCTCTCTGGCTGTGGACATCATGGGTAACTATGAAAAGTTTAGGCAGTATTTTCTATCTCTTTACATTATTTTAAAATAATTTCTTCAGTTTAAAATCTGTTCTTCAGTTAATATTCAATTCTGATCCCTCATAATAAAAATGCAGTAACTTTACTCACCTTTTAGATTTTAAGGCCGCTAGCACATACAGTTCTAACCTCAGGAGATCAGTCTGATGACCATCAACAAGCAACAAAAAACACGAATCACCTGTCTTGTGGATGTCTAGTATATAATTAAAGTTTTGATAGGATTTAGCAGAAAGAAAATCTAACAAAACTACAAGATTTGAAATGCAAACCATGTTCGTCCTCTAGAAAGAGATTGATGTATTAAATATTTATGCAAACATAATAAATTGGCAAGTGTATGAAAACACTGCTACACCTTCATCTCTTCCATATATCATCTGCCTCAAGAAAAGGATTTGCTGCTAAAATAGAATTGGTGTTCTGCTATATAATTTTCATAACAGTGGCTACTTGTCATTATTCTTTCTATATCCATCCTAATATAGGTGAAGATTATAGCTAACAATAAGGAGAAACCAATGAATATTATTTCTGAATAGAAAATGGAAGTTATATTTATATTATTGGACACATACTCTGGAAGTACTGAGCTCTTGTTAATACAGGTTTAATGGCCTATTCACATTACTGATCTATGAATTTAAGTGAATGGCATGTCCAGCAACCTTCTGAAAACAATAGGTTTACTGCCTATTTTTAACTGATTATGAAATCAGCAGTTTTCCCAATATCCCAGTGCTAGTAATACTTAGCATTCTTCTCTGTGACTGTAGTTACAGTATTGGGTAATTCTCACAATAACTCCAAAGAAAATATTACATTGTTTTTTTAGTGATAGAAAAAGTAATACAGAGGGGTTGCTGAATGTCACATAAAAGGTGTATCTAAGTAAAGCTGGAGTAAGGATGAATTATGAGTGAGAATGAGATTCTTGTTCTTTTATGACTTAAAACCAGTGATGCATGAGCCTACAGGGAAAGAGGGCATGATTTACTGCTCTTCACTGATGTATACACACACACTTTGGTTTGATCACCATGAAGATTGCTGTATTTGCTGGCTGCACAATTAATAGCGTGATGGAGACCATAAAGTGACTGTTCAGCACTTAAGACATTCCAAAAAGCTCCATCCAAAGTAAAATGGTGTCATTGATTCTGCACGGACTAGAGAGTAGAGTAACTTAACCATCAATGCTTTAAGTGTATAAACTTTGAGATTCAACTTTTGTGTAACAGAAAGCTGCTTACATAAGTGATTCACAAGACAAATGTAACAACTATTTAGATTAAAATAGTCAGCCTGGGATTAAAAATGTTTGGATAAGCAGTATTATGTTTGCTTCAAATGGAATAAAATAGGGAAGGACTAAAATATCCTAAATTAATTAATGAAATAAAGGCAGATAGAATGAAGATTTTTCTATTACTTATTTCAAGAAAAAATGTAATTGTATTTTAAGATTCCGGGAAAAAAGAACAGAAGCTTGATGCTGCCATTTCACTGAAAGCAAAACAAAGCTTTATGCAGACCAGTTTACCTTGTAGTTTTGACATTCACCAGGATGTTCCTCAAAATATATGGTTCGCTAAGAAAAACAAATGAAACATTCAGACTAAAATTTATTCATGCAATCCACAGAAATGTTGACTACTTCTAATGTATGGGTCTCACTTTCAAATAACTATGACTCTTCTGGGATTTTAGATGATTTATTTAAGTAGAATAACAGGACAACTAATGCAATCGTACATTTAAGGCTTGTTACCATACATCAACACACTTAACAGTTCAAAGTTTCTAAAGAAACTCTGATTCTGTCAACCTCAAAAAGTGTCATTGGTTTCAGTGGGGCAGGAGTTCACTTTTCATGTGAACCCAGAGAAATTAGCTGTAGCTATGGACCACTGAAATGGAAAGGAGTGAGAGGCTGGATGTATGGGTGAGAGTGGAGGGAAACTGAGAGTGGAGCAGTTTAGGCCATTATAATCTAAAGATGTGCATATATTGTCAGGACTTAGAGCTTTAAATTCTCCTTTCTGTCTGAATATACTGTAAATCTACTAAGACCTTTCTGTTACATGTCAGGAACCTGTCTGTGTGTTTTTATACCTGAATTGTCTTGCCAGGAAGTTGATTTCCCCCCTTTCCTTCCCTCCCTCTGTACTGTGGGGAAGACCACCTGTAAAAATCCCATCAGCATTAGAGTATGTTTTTATTGCAGGGTTAATTTGAGTTCTTCTACATTGGAAACATGTTAACTTAAGTGAGAATAATCAGTCTGTGAAACAGTACTCAAGCTGTGTGTCTACACGCCTTCTGTCCTTGGTTTGATTGTGAAGGTAACATTTCTAGAGGTGTAGTGCCAAAAGATGCTTTGCACTCTTGGAATTTTCTCATATTTGGAGGCATGGGGAAGGATGTCTTTGTTCTTTCTAGACACAGGAAAGGGATTGTGGAAAACATTTTAGAACTGGGGCCCTTAAGCAGATCTAGCCCGTATCCACAGTGAAGAACGCATAGGTTAGCAGATGGCAAACTGCAGTTTTTACCTATACAGCAGAGAATATCAGTAGAATGGACTTTGTGTGCAGGTGGAACTCAGATTAGGAGCAATACTTGAATTACAATTTAAATAAAATTCACAAGGCAGACAAGGTTTTATGGGTATATCTACACAGTACTGTCTAATGCTGCAAAGAAACATGAACTAGCTCAACCATTAAAATTAATATGTCTGCATTAATATAGTTCTGATATTCAGAGTATATTTGTATCAGAACTAGCATCCTTAGATCTAGGCTGGGTATTTCATTTAGACATTGCATTGTGCAATAAGGACTATCCCTACAAAGACTAATTAGAAAATGCTTACAGACTTTTTTCAGGGGGGCACAATAAATGCTAAGTAATCTTTATTAATGATAAAAAAGTTTGTAAACTGAGAGGACAGATGAACTGGAGAACATTTCATTATTCTAATCATCATAATCTCTTACTGACAGCTGGCCTGCTTCTCTACTTCCTTGCATCTTGACAAGTCACTAACACTTCTGCAAAGAAAGCATAATGTTCTGAAAGGTAGTATTTTACATCCACTGTGCTCAGCTGAAAATTACTTTATGATATCTAAGGTAGTGAAGGATTGGACCCAGATGAAGGTACTAATAGTTAAGGCTCATATTTCTACATGACCTGTGATGAAAGAGAAGAAGGTGCTGCATCTCCAGAGATTTTGGGGAATGCTCAGGGAGTGATATAATTAATAACTAACTGTTCCATTTGACAACTCTTAATCTCATTTTCTCAGGCTTGCGTCCTACAGATTATTTATAAATTAGATTGGTGGTCATAGTAACTATTCCCCTGAGTTTGCAAAGTGAAGGGAGCCTAAAATGACTTCTACTTTTCACAGCAGGGTCAATTGAGCACATCATCCTCCTCAGCAGGATAAAATGAATACTGTGCAGTCTACTCTGGGGCAAATAATTTTCCTTCCATACACTATTAGTAAAGGAACTGTGGAAGACTCTGTAAGTTTAAGGAGGAAAGTACTGTCCCTTAAGCCAACTGCAAAGCACTTGCACCATTTCAGCTTGTGCTGAACCTCCTCTGCAGGTGACATGGCCAATCTGCCCACATGGCTGTGACACACTGTCATGCATCTCCAGCATATGCACATGGCCTGGGCTTTTTGCACCCTTTCCCTCACCTTGTAACAGAACATCAGCAGCCTTGTGGAGCAAAGGACTTTTCATGTCTCTTCACAACAGAAAAGGAATGGAGACCTCTATGCAAGTTGTTAAGATGAGATGTAAATTCTCATTCTGTTTCTATTCTGAGAAACAAGAGCTGCCATCATACAGAAGCAAAGTTTTTGGAAGTTCATTTCATTGCCAAAGAGAAAAGGTGCTTGTCTTTACTTCCAGATACATATTCTAGAGTCAGAAAATTAAGCTGCAGACCAAAATTCAAAGTGAAGATAATACTTTTTTATCTTTAACACGCTTGCAGAAGAATTATTTCAGGAAGAACTTGCAGTTAACAAAACATATATACCGACAAGAATAAATTTCAAGTCACTCATATAGCTGTGACTTCGGTGACTCGTAGGAGGAAATCATAAAAGCTTCTTTTCACCACCAAATTAACACTGGACAACTTTTTTTTTCAGTATGGTATCATAATTTCTCAAACTCCACTTTACAATGCAATTTCTTGCTTCAGAAAAGTCCTCCAGAGGCCTTTTGCAGGCATTGTATTACTCTGAGTCTTCAAAGCCTGATCTATACTGATTCATGGGACTGTTAAATCTATGATCCACAACACCCTTTGGCAAGGAGTCTCACAGCTCAACCACACATTATGCAAAGAGCCAAGTCCTTTCATTTATTTCACACGTCGATTTTACCAGCTTAATTTGACCCCCACCTTAAGTTTTTCACACTGCAAAACATTGTATGATGGTTAACATATGGATGTTTTTAATACATTACTTCCATTTGTTTATTCCAAATTCAGCAGTATTATGTTTTCTTTATAACATTGTGTATTTATTAATAAAATACATAATAATATATTTGATTATTTGTATATATGTACATATACACACGTAGTAAAACTTAATATGGTATATGAAACACTGTATACAAGGCTGTATACTGGGACTGTACAACACTATTTTACATAAACAACACTATTTTACATAAACAGTCAAAAAATAATATTTGATTTGTCATGATCTCTTTTATCAGTTTGGTGGATTGTGTGAGATTTTCCTTTTATTTACATTAGGTTCATCAAAGAAAACTCTTGAGGGGCTAAAATTAGAATGAAATTCTAATTTTAAAATTAGGCTTATCAGTTTCATTCACTAAATAACTGAAAGCATATGCTTTTAGGAGATTAAGTGAAAAAACTGAAACAATTCCTATCTACAGTTTAAAGCAATCTACTTCGAAGAAATGAATGATCTGCAGGTGACTACTAAGGCCGTGTGATTTATTGATTTATTTTATCGACTTAGCAAGCAGCAGAGCAGAGGCAATACTTGGGACCTGATGAGAAGAAACTGAGTCTGCACAAGCGGATTCGAGGTACCTCGCACCTCTGTCTTGCAGAAGGGGTGAGGAACAACCTGTTTCAGCGATTTAGTGGTGGAAGATTTTCATACCTGCGATTCTGTGTAAATCATTTAGGTGGTAAATGACGCCACGCACCTAAATTCACGCGCTTTCAGGGGGGACGATAGAGACAAGCCCAGGCACAAGCCGGGGGGTATCCAGGCTGCCCGGCAGCTGCGCGCAGCCCCGCCGCAGTCCGGGGCCAGCCCGCGCTCCCAGCCGGCGCAGCGGTGCTTCCCGGCACCGTGCCTGGATGCCGAGTGTCCGTGGCGTTCAAGTCCCCTGCCCGGGACAGCTCCCGGGACAGCGGAGGGGAAGGGGGGTGAGGGGATGCGGGGGACAAGTGGAAGCGCAGCCAGAGGCAGGCGAGGAAGGGACGTTACCTGCCGACATCGAGGACGGGAAAGTTGGGCGAAGAGAAGGAGGGCGGTCAGCACAGCCCGCTGCCTTCCCCCCTTCCCGGCCGCTCCGCCCGGGGTTGCCGGCGTTGCTCCCCTCCCCGCGGCGGCGAGGGGCAATGTCCTCCCACCCGCCGCCGCCCCCGCTCCNACTGTGCGCGGCGGCCGGCGGCATCCACCAGCCAGCCCGGCGCTGGGGACAGCCATGGGGAGCAGCCGCCGCTCCAGCTGCCGCGGAGAAACTCCCCTCCGGATGTCGGCTGCCGGTGGCCTGGTCTGAGCAGGAGGAGGAGGAGGAGGAGGGAGAGGAGGAAGGGCCGTAGCAGCGGCGGACTGTGCAAGTTGCGCTCTGCCCTTCTTCTCCCCGGCCCGTCTCCCACCCGCGGAGCAGCATGCGGACTGGCCTCCGCGCTCCCTCAGATGTGCTCTGGCTGCCGCCGCCTTCAGTGCATCCTGCTGCTGGCAGCGCTCACCCGGGCGCTGGATGAGACGGGAGCAGGGAGATCGCTGCTGCGGTTCCGCCCGCTCCTTCATGCGGGCTTCTGCTCCGGCGGGGCTAGCACCGCCGCCGCGGAGGAGCCGGGCTGCCCGCCCACCCCGCGCCCGCCCGGCCGGGGGGCCCGCATGGCGTGCTACCTGGTCATCAGCTCCCGGCACCTCAGCAACGGGCACTACCGCGGCATCAAAGGCGTCTTCAGGGGACCGCTCTGCAAGAAGGGCGCTCGCTCGCCGGTAACTGCCACCTCCTCGCCCCCTCCCTCACTTGCCCCCCGCACGGTAGGAGCGGTGCGGGCGGATGCCCACGCTGGGGGCGGCCGGCGCGGCGCGGCTGCGGGGGGCGCGGGGCGTGGGCGCCGGCTCGGTCCCGNGGGGTTATCCGTGGACCGCGTCTCGGGCTTGTGCCCAGGGAGAGGTTAATTTCTGACGCTTTGCTGAGAAGTTGGAGGCTGGTAGAGGGGAAGGCGCCGTGTCGGCTCCAGGTGTCGCGGTTTAGTACCTTGTCCAAGGTTTTGACGCGGCGGGGGAGGGAAGTGATCGTCCTTCTGGTTTCGTCTGCCAAAAAATGCACTTGCGAGTTTGGCTGCGGTGCGCTGTGAACTACCTGTCGAGACCGACATCTAGGTAGAACACGCGTGAAGTTTGGGGCGGTCCCGCGGAGGCTGCAGACCCGTCGAGCTGCCCTAGACGGTCTCCGTGAGTCGCTAAAGGTGTTTCGTAGAGGCGAATGGGAGTCCTGTGCTGCGGCGGGGGTTGGCCGCCGAGCCCCCGCCGGGGCTGGGGGCAGCGAGTGCCGGGGGAGCCGCCGAGCGGAGGTGCCCAGGCGGCGGCGATGCCCGGCTGCCTCTCCTCCGCCTCTCCCTGGTGGCTGTGGTATCGTAACCGCGTGCGTAGGCGCGACCGAACTTTCCCTGTCACGGTGCCGGGTGTCAGTGTGTGACCTACGCGGGGGTACGGACCTGCCACCCGCCGTGCCGGCCTTGCACGAGTACCAGGGACACCTTGAGCCTACTGGTGGGACTCCCTCGGCTTCGGCAGTGCCAGGTTGTGCCCTGTAACATACCTGCATGCTTAATACCTTTCAGGAACTAAAGTCTGCTTTCTCTTTCTTGACTTTCAATGACAGAAAATGACAAATATTACACTTCCAAAATCCCTCCTGTGTTGTGTGTCAGCACTCTGATAGAGCACCTGCAGGTTCTTCCCTTGTACTGCTGTGTCTGTCGTGTGCAATATAACACAACTGCGCCGCAGGTATCATTGATCAGACATTGGCTGAGCTGTGTTTGTGTTCTTTGACCCGTGGAGCTGATCCACTTTCCACTCTGGTGTGTGGAACGCCCTGAAATGCAGGCAACATTTAGAGATCTCTGTACAAAATTAGGTCAAAAGAAAAAGATCTCAAAGATCTAAAATGGGAACAAGCTTGAATGTAAATAGCTTTTATTTAGTAGAATTTTAACAACTGATGTTCAAGTCAAGTAGTGTTAGAAGCACGGGAGATACTACCCTGCAATAGTGTTATGTTCCAAATCCTTCACTTTCCAATTTCTTTCCCTTTCTTTGTAACTGCCTAATGAGTATGCACACCACTCCTCTCTGTCTAAATACTTCATGAAATAAATTTGTCTGACTCTACTAGCAAACTATCTTTTTAAACACAGTTCCACTAACAAATCATTTTAAACATAGTTCTGCTACTGGGTGGGAGTAATTTTTGTTTATATGTAAGTAACAGAGAAGAAGACCAATGAAAATTGATGTTCCTTATTCTTTAAAGGTGTATTTTTAAAAAGGATTTTGTTTTAAATTGAAGCATCTTAGTCTTAAGCCAATCATCTAGGGTTTAGTGGAAAAGAGAAAAAGCTACAAAATTGAAAATTAATCTCAAGTCTCTTTCACTATATAGAAATGTTCTTTCTTGTGAGCTTTCCAGAGTTTGAAATAAGTAGCACGGGCACTTCGTATTGCATCAGAACATCTTGTTTCCTAAATTTATTACCAGGAGTTGGTACATTTTATATGTTTTGGGACCATTTCTACAGAAAGGACTGAATTTTAGCAATCCGTATCTTTCATTCTGAATTCTTGAGGGAAAACTTTTATTTCTCTACATATATTTATTTTTTTTAATTTTTCTTTATTTTCTTTTGAGATTTTTTAGTGGCTAGTCTTTGAAGCTAGTCAGGCTTTTGAGGTCATAGGCTAAGCCCTTTGGAGAGGGAGTGTTGGACAGCTCATGGGAGTAAAGGTGCATGACACTGTTTATGCTGGCTAATTGTAGCTCTGTAACTCTTTCATGTGTTTGATATTTTGAATTTACTATTGGTTTATGTATGCTATTTTCATATTTTGATACGGAAGTTCAGATATTGGGAGATAAATAAAGGACGCTTAGTTGGCACAAAGCGTAATAGTTTGCTATTAAATACTGAAAGCAGTGAGTAATCTGCATGTGCCTACAAATTTATAACTTTCCAGGCCATATCCTTCTTGCTTATCAGTGTGCATAAAATTGGGAACAGTGAACAGCAAACAACACCACCTGGATACATTTTGCATTATGGATGTGGGAGTCATGCATATTGAGATTTGATAATGACTGAGGCAGTAAGATTGTTTTAAACATGAAAAATGCCCCACACAATGAAAAAAAACCCTCCAGTTAGACTTGGGACGACTTCTTACACTTCAGAAGCAAGTGGCATTTGTTTGTATTCCCTGTGCTGTGCTCTTATTTAATCCCTCCTGATTATAACTTTGTAAGATACAAGTTACGTCTTGCAGTCAGTTTTAAAATGGTGAATTTGAAGCAGCCTTGAAGATTTGATTTTATCATTTGTACCATTAAACAATCTTATATTTGTACACTATGAGTGATCTTATGCATGAGTCTGCGTAGCCTTTAATGGATAACATGTACCTTTCTGTATTTAAAGTGTTCTGTATTAACAGACCATGAAATGTCAGTAGACTTAAGGCTATACTTTAAGAAATGAGAACAGTGGTGAATATTTTAAATACCTTTATCAAATTCCATGGTTTTATGAACAAGGATTTTTTCAGTCTGGTGTTTGTGTAGTATTTATTTAGCGTACTTCACTATTATTGTACCAGAAACAATTCTGGTCCTTCTTCTTGGTATGCAGAGAGACCTTTAGCTGTAGCAGTTCTAATGAGAACAAGATATGTAGGGCTACAAAGATAACTTAGTTTGGGTAAGTAATGAGTTTGTTGTGATGTTGTCATAAAATACCTTAAAAATTTTTCCTTTCCTTTGCCCACTTTTACACATTGGAGAAGGAAATAGCTATGAATACCGTGAAGTAAGTGGTGATGAATTCAGAAAGAGAGGAATTAGAAGCAGTCACCAGTGAATCCTTTATCAATGGAGTGTGATGGAGTTACGTGGGGAAGGAAATGCTGAGTTAGAACATGATGCCAGCATTACTAAGGATAATGGACAGTAAGCCAAAGAAGGAGGCTGCTTATTTTAGAGACCTGATTCTGTGCTTTAAGCTTTTATATTTTATCTGAAAAGTTATATTCAGGAACATATTATGAGCAAATTTTCTGTCTCTGAAAACTGCTATTTAAGGAAATGCATTATGATACAGAGATATTACCTACACTTCAGAGTGATGATACTGTCTACAGGATTTTTGTGTCCTGAATAGATTAAGTTGATCAGTGTACTGGTTTTACTTTTTGAAGTCATGATAGATAATGCTGTCATATTCCTGCCGCCCAGCCTGCTCAGAGGTTTACTGCCACGCTTCACAAGCCTGGCAAAGCTGACACTGAAAAGGACTTGCCTGTGAAACTTCTAAAGAAACTTCCAGGATACAGCAGAAAATGGTACTGGGAATTCAGCAGATGGCCCCCTTGCTTCTGAATAATTTCTAAGCCAAGGATGTTATTAGGGTGCACTGTTCTGCGTGTGGCTTTTTAAGATAAGATATAAACAAAGTCTCGTTTACTACTCAGTATTTAAAGATCCCTTTGTATTTTGAAGGAAATAGAAGGCTCAGAAGACCCAGTGCCTTAGCCAATTTCTGACTTGGCTAATTATTTTTCTTCCGTTGTTCCCTGCAGCTTCAGCTGAATACAGTATTTTTCATGTTCTTCTCTAAGCTGTTTTCAAATAAAGCTGTCAAGCAGCTGCTCTGTTGCACTTGGTGTTTGCCTGAGTTCTTTGGGTTGTTGGGGGTGAGAAAGGCTTCTTTTCTGTTACACGGAGTTACCTTTAAAAAAGCACAGCTCTCACCCCATGTCCAGAGGCTCCAGTAGCTCTAATAAAGTACATTGCATGTACTTGAAAATAATGATGGTTTAGTTGATATTGAGCCATAAGCAAGCTGTTTTAGCACTAAAGCAAATATAACTAGGACTGAGTAGCACCTTAGCACTCTCTGGATAACAACACTAGGGACTTGGAAACTTTGAAAGCTTAAGTGAGCCTGAGGACTGAATGACTGTAAATATAGAACAGGAGGGCCATGGCATGGGCAGCTGTCTCTGTGTGCCTGAGATCAATGCTAGAAACACTAGCATAACCAAGTCTGCCACAAAGTGACAGTGTTGTGTTTGCCACCAGCGAGGAGAGACATGTGCCAAGCACAGTTGTCAGAAAGCAATTTAAAGGCTAGACATGGTGGATGTGCACCATGTGAAATATGGTTTAGGTGACAGAAGGTTAAAGGAGGATCCACCATATATCTGGGTGATTACTGGAAGACCAAATAACTTGTGGGTTTCTGACTATAAGCAAATCACCCTTCAGCACTGTGACTGCACTCTCAACAGCACTGAAAGCAGAGAGGAAGGGTATGCTGGGGCATTATAAGGAAAATGCATGGAAAGTAAAATTTAAGTTAGGAAACACAGTCTAAAGGGACCAATAATAAACCAGCAACTCTAATAAATAGTCCTTCTATAAAAGGAAAGGGGGGGAAATATCCAACTGCACTAACAAAATTTTGCGAAAAGAAAAAAAAGGGAGAAATCGTAAAGAAGATGGAAAATCGTACTTTCACTTTTCTGTGCCAAATGTCTCTGGCAGCTGCCTCCAGCAGAAGTGGCTGCCTGCCAGGGGGGATTCTGTGCACTCTTCTGAAAGCTTGGAGCTGGCTTACAGAGGTATCTGCCTTACACAAGCCAAGGGCAGGCACTCCTGCTTAACTGTTTCTGATCTCATTGATTCCTGGCACTTTGTGTCTCAGAGTGGGCTGAGTGTGTTTCCTACCAACCCTTCTGCCTCCACTGTGCTAGAGAATGTGAGCATTCCTGCAGCCCACACTCAACCTTACAGTTACCTTATTTCCTGATTTCATGGTTCCTATTACGGTGCTTTCTGTGCAAGTCTGCAACATGTGAGAGACAGAAAGAACTTTCAGAAAACGGGAATGTGCTTTTTGCCACATGTTGCCTTGCTGCTCATGCCTTATATTAAACCTGGTTTTGTGGAATTTATCACTTCTGAGCATATTTTGATTCTAATTCAGTGAGTGGGTAGCACTTTGTATATAGCATTGCAATTAAATTTAATCATCTTCAACCAATTTCTGCTGGGGCCATTTCCTTCACCTACAATTAGCAGTAATGTTAAACAGGTGCTTTATGTCTGACAGCACCTTTCCAGCGTTCTAGTATTTTTATTGGTCCCTCAATTGAGTTTGTAAATCCAGATCAATTTCTGTTATTTTGCATGTGGCAGTGCTTGTTTGTCCATTAGTTCCAGAATTATTGCTGTTACATCCATTTACATTCTCACTTTCAGTTCATACACATTTTACTCACCCAGAGCATAGCAGTTTAGTGGGTTTTCTTATTTTATTCTTTTTTTAATTCTGCACTGTGTACGAATTTGAAAATGGTTGTAGAGACCTAGTGGTTGTGAAACAGGTGCTCCCTTGGGTGGTGGTTTGGGCTGTTAACCAGGCTCTATGCATTAAAGGCTGTTCCTCTGCCTCTTCAACCCTGTTTTCTTGACTCTTGCCCACATGTGCTGTCCATGGTAAGCACTTGCTTGGCTTTGCTGGGGAGGATGCTCCAGTTCCTTCTTCTGCCTAAATGAATGTTTTGTTTTGACCCCTTTACAACTAAATAAACGGAGTAACTTCGTTTATGCAAGTGCTTGCATGTGAGATTAAATTCCTTGAAAAGAAAACCCTGGTCAAAAAGATCTCATCATCTGAATCTACCAAAGTTTTGCAGTAGTTCCCTGTGGAAGGTACCTAAATGGAGAAGGACAAGAAAGCTTTTAAAGGCTGGCCAAAATGTAGACATTTTTTCCTACTTGGGTTTTTCTAATGGAGTGTATAGCCTTTGGCTGCAATGCTTGGGGCTCTTCAGTTTGGGGGTTGGTTTGGGTTTTTTGATTGTTGTTGTTGTTAATGTTTTTGTTTGTTTGTTTTGTTGAGTTTTTTTTGGTTGTTTTTGTTTTTGTTTTTTGGACTTAATATGAAGAACCTTTGTTAAGTCTTGTTAGTATATCACAACTGATCACTTTACAAGACTCAATTATTACCTGAAAATGTAATTTTACTCACTTGTCCTGGGGAAAATGTTGACTTTTCTGTGGAAAAAAATAGACATTCAAAATGTTTTTATCTGCCTGCTGAAATACTTTTATTTTAAAATGCCACTGTGGTACACTGGGAGAGGTTTATGTGAGAGGTTATGTGTCTATCCACCTGTATAAGCCTGGCTTCTTGTATGGACACACCTTCCATGGTGCCCTCAAGGTCTTCACTCTGAAAAACAGAGCATCACATTTGTTACAAAACAGAGCAGAAGCTGCAGATGCTCTTTCAGAGCTCAAGAGTTAGGATCTTACTATATAAGTTTTGTACACCTACAGTGGTAAAAAAAATCATGGATTAGAAATAATTTACATAAAAGGTCAAATTAAATTTATTACAGCATCAAGTTAATGTCAAAGAGAAGTACATTCATTTACTTGCAGGAACCAGAATTCCCAACATAACATGCAGTACCATTAAAATCCAGTTTGACCCTCCCAAGAATCAAGCAGTCTTCACTGGAGAATAAGCCATTTTGCAAACATATGTGCATGCAGCAGTCTATGCATGTAAACATTTCTGAATGTTAAAAGAACTTTTTAGCAAGCACCATTTTTTGAAGATCCAACCTGCTCTGCACTTAGCCTTTGAACCTTCCAAACTCTGAATGAACAATATTAAAATGATTTATGTTGATAATCTGCATAGGTGATACGGCAGCTACTGCAGTATTGGAGCCAGATAACTGGAGTTCAGTCCTGCATTTCTGTATTTTATGTGGGCACATATCACTGCTTGTCTTGTACAATCAACTGCAGTGCACAAGTGTCAAGATTTGTCATGGGGTAGGTACACATACCTGAAAATGCTCTCCACTGTGCAGAACGTATTGTTCTGTACCCAGTCATAAGGCACTATAATGACACCTTTTTCTTTTTTCTTTTTTTTTTTTTTTTTTAAATACTAGACTAAATTTATGTGCATACTAGATAAGATGTAAACATCATCAAAATTTTGTCCCAGTTTCATAGTTATGCATAACGATAATTGGCAAGCTGGTTCAAGTAAAGAAATAGAACTATTGCTGGGAGATTGCATGCAGCTCTGAAACAATTCATACATTAATCAACTTTAGTTGATATCAATTTTTCAATTGATGTTTTCCCTGGAACACATTCTAAAACAGATTTAGTGCTTTTGTGTCAACAGAAATATTCTATCAATATTCTGCTCGGATTGAACTGGAGAGCTGTATTTGGTGTCTTTGAGAACATTCTCAGTTGTAATCAGCTGTAAATATGCAGCCCTCATTTCCAGTTTAGACTGCAACATGTGAGGAAGGCTTGTGAAACTAGATTAGAAAGTGTAAGAGACTTCCCAAAAATACACCCTTTGATTGCAAAATATTTGCTAGATTGTATTTTGGGGTTAAAATTATAAATGAAATCTGTAAGAATACTATGATCAGAGGGTCTGCTGGAAATGCAAATTCTTATAGTTATTAAGTAACTATACAAGTAAGTCTTATAAGTTATTAAGGTGTTCTGAGTATTTTTTTCAAAGAAAAGTTTTCATATTCAGAGATTTATAGCTTTAATTTTATTAGTTTTGTGGGTTCCAGAAGTGACCGATACAAATTGTTCATCTATACCAATCTTCATTTTTCTGTGCTAATCATTACATCTTTTTAATTATGACTTCTGTGAGGTATGTAAACTCTGACCACAGATTTTATTGGGAGATCTAACAAGAAGCAGAACGTGTATAATTATACCACCCTTTGTTAGACACTGAAAAACTGAGTTATGATCTTGATGTATTGAGCCTGGTCTTGAGCCCTTGTCTGTGACTGCAGGAAGCTTCTGGTGATGCATTACAGGTTGACAGAGAAAGAACCTGCAGGATCCTTGCATTGGTTGCTTGCTGAATATTGGGGTCCAAATGCTGGCTAAGGCAAGTGGTCAATGGACTGGACGATAACAAGGATTTCTCAGTGTGGGAAAGGCACTGCTTACTTCCAGATGCTGCACTGATGGCTCCTCTGTACTGGGAGGCATTACGGTGTAGGAACACAATATCCAGGATTCCCACAAACCACGTGGCCACAGGTGTGTGCCAAACAGCAGATGAGGGGCGTACAGTCCCCTCGGCACAGGGAGTGACTGCCTGGCCTGATGGGCACGGATCAGACATTGTCACATCGCTATTGAGGACTAGTTCAGAAAATTAAACTGAAAACCACAATCGTGTAGGTCCCTGTAGAAAACAAGCTCACAATGTGATGTGCATGCAAGTAGTTTGTGTGTTCCAAATAATAAATTCACATCCCATAAATGTCACTGAATACATATGCAGCTTCTCCAAGCTGTCTGAATGCTTAATTGCTGTCCTTACAGAGCTGTACTACTGCTCTTCCTGTAGCTTTGTTGTGTACCTCTACAGGATGGACACTAGCATTTTTTCCCTTCTTTGATGTTTTAATATACTCTTAATTCACTTTAAAGAGAAGATAGCAAAACCCATATGAAAATATAGTTTAGTCAGACAAATGGAGAAAGATCAGGTTGGTACTACATACAAAGATTTCAATTTTCATTTGAATGATAAATACATCCTTGGCTATTAAATATGGAAAAGAGGCAATATAAGGAACAATGGTGGAGACACTGCTTATTCACAAACAAGCATCACTTTAAAAAAGTTCTTTTTTTGGGAGTGAGTGATAAATTTTTCTGATGACTAATAATGGAAAAATCACAGATGTGTGCTCTTTGATGCAGACATACTCATATCCTATAAAACAAAAATGACATTGAAATAAGTATTGAATATGTAAACTTGCTGATTTTATACTTTGTTCATCTTCTGCTGAAGACCTGTTTATAACAGTGTATTGTATACCATGTGCAACAGGAGATTCTTATTGTGTATATATACTGTATAACAGATATGTTTCATTGCTTAGCATTATAATAAGTGTCTTTTATAAGTTAAAACTTAAAAAAATACAGATCCAATAGTGTGGTTGTTTATCGCAAAAGTAAACCCTTCCTGCAAAATAAACAAAAAGCGGCCTTCAAATTTATTCCCTAGAGTACATGTCTTACTTGAAAATGATAACAGTTGGTGGAGAAAGATACGCCTTTCATTTTGGCTAGGTTAATAAATCTGTGCAGCACAGGGTTAGAGCTGTCTTCTTATTATTGGGGAACAAGGTTTCATTCTGTGAAGTTAAAAAAAAGTCTTGACAGCACTGGGCTTTTTATTATATAAAGCAGATATGATGACTTGAAATAGAGGGTTGTATCCATATGCCATGTTATTACTTCTAATGGGGAAAGGATAATAGAGCAAATAAATTCTTTGGTTTTTTTTTTTTTCTTTTGACAGCTATCTGCTGTTTATATTGTTATTTCTTCACCTTATGAATCACTGACGTTGTAGGTGATTGAATCTGATATCTGTGGGTTGTGGAATCAGCCTTTAAATATTTATGTTGATTTGCATACATGACAGCTTTCATCAGTAAAG
This sequence comes from Gymnorhina tibicen, assembly GCA_013399875.1. Taxonomy (NCBI): domain Eukaryota; kingdom Metazoa; phylum Chordata; class Aves; order Passeriformes; family Artamidae; genus Gymnorhina; species Gymnorhina tibicen. Next base: position 1,248,636 of record VXAZ01000550.1, read on the forward strand.
ATCATTATAAACAGCAAATTGGAAGAAGTTAGAAAATTCCTTTAATTGAAAGGGGTTTACAGAATGACTTAACAGAGCCTGCATAATCTTCACAGTCAATAAAAACCAAAGGCATCTACGGGAAAAATGTTTTGTTTCCAATGTGTATTCTTGAAGACTTACTCTTTAAGCTAGAGCAAATGAGCCTTACTGAATATGTACACTTAGAAATATTCCAGTAGAAAAACAGTTTTCAAGGCCTTTCTTTTTAAGTCTGGAGTTCATCTGTAAACTTCAGTAATAAGGACCTTGAAGACCTTTTCCCTCTGCCGAAATACAGTTCCTTATCCCAAGCATTTTCCAAAATATGTCTTGCAGTAATATTATTTTCCTGATGCTCTGACTAGCACTGTTTGAAGAACAAAATTATGATTAAAAAAGTGCTTGAAATAATGTAATTTTAAAAACTATTTTAATTGCTGTGATTTATTATTCTACCAGGCAATACAGTAACCTTGAATAATTCAAGAAATCCAAAACTCAGCAACACCCCAAGCCACCCCAAATCATGCCCCCAAACAGCAAAATAATCAGCAGGTGAGATCACCATGAATGTGATGAATCACTGACAGCTTTTCTTCCTATGTCTGCTCAGGTAAAGTTCAGATCTTGACCTTCTGCTTGCCTGGGAGCCATTATAGAAACCCTAATGAGCTTCCTGATGGCCTTTTAAGAGTAATAACTGATTAAGTAATTTTAATGCCTTTTGCTGAAGCATTTTAAACACTTAAAGACTTCTGAGCGTCTTCCTAGAAAAAAGGCCTGTCTGCTCAAGTTATATGGTACAAAAGAAACTGTTCCTTTCTATCATTGTTAAGGTACTTCTCTATGTTTATTCTTCTAACCTCTGGCTAATAAGGACGGTGACTTGCAGGCATTAGGCATTAGACAGCCTTTAAAAGATTGATGCTCTTGATTACAGCATACCATAGGATAAACTGTAGGGTTCAAATCTCTCACAGAGTTAAAAAGGATATGTGGTATCTGAAGAAACATAAAGGTGTCAATTTTCTACTTGATGGTACTAATATATTTTGATAAGATCTGCATATTGAGAATGAGCCCTCAAATGCAGTGACTTAGTACTGCAATTGTACACTACTTTACAGTGAGGAGAACAAACAATAAAAATGTGAATCCTTGCCTCTGCTCTGAAGGACATAAAGACTTGTAGGCATTACAGCTGGCAGGTGTGGAGAGGACTCGGTTTTCAGAAGTGACTGGCGAGAGGAATGGAAGGGGGATAGTAAATGTGAACAGGGAGGTTAATTGCAGAGTAAATGAGTTTGCTACAGAGAGCACTGAGGCTCAGATCCTCAAAGGCAGTGCTTGTGTGTTAGTAAACCACAGCAGGGAGTGGGCCAGGCATTGGAGCTTAATCAGCTAAACCATGAAATTGTGAGCATTGTTTCCAGTATGTTTGGGGTGTTGAACAAGTAGCACTGCCCCCAACATTTCTTGGAGAGGGTCTGGGAACTAGGATAGGGCAGAAACATTACCATCAATGCAGTTTCAGTTCCAAGAGAGTTCAACAGCATTGATGAGCTGCTCAGTAAGGACAGGTAAAAGCCTCCTTTTTTTAACTGGCTTTGAAATCCTACCCTTGTGCGGAACTGCAAACCACCTGCAGGGCAAACCGCTCAGACGCTGTTGTTCCCAAAACTGTAACTGGGCATTGAGAAAATGGTGGGTGTCATAAGTCAAAATTGTGCTGGGAGGCATTGTGAAAAAACCAGCATTGATGGCACCACTAGTGCTTGAGCCTGTGTCTGGGCTCTGTTCAGTTACTAGAACAAGTGTAGCCTGGGCTCCAGCTCCATCAAGCTCCGCAGAAAACTGGACTGTATCTTGGGGTGTTGGGACATCTGAAGATTGAAGGGTAGTGGCTGGATCTCCTGACAGCAATCTGGATGTTGGATCAGACGAAGTGGCTGGATTTCCTCACAAATCCCATTACAAATCTGTCTCATGCTCCTGACAGGAGGATTCCCAGTAAATGTGATATGCATATGCCGACTGAATGAGAGAAAAGTTCAGCTTCATCACTCAGGCAGCAAACTTCAAAGATAAAGAGCAGATGAGAGAGTTTGGGTGAATCATAATGAGCTTCTTGGAGTACTTTCTGTAGTTTCTTCAAGCATTCTTAATATTCGCAGGGAGCAGAAGAGCACAGTGACTGTTCAGGGTAGAATTTTAGCTTGTGTAAATCAATCTGTTAAATTGATTGCATTTTCTAAGGCTGTTTTACTCCAGTAGGATTTGGTCCTCAGATTTTATTTAGATTTTGTTAGTAAGTAATCTGGCTGAAGTTAGTGAATACTAGTTTCTAGCACCTCCAGGGTGGAAGCATCACTGTGATTCAGTCACAGAATTTCAATTAGAAGGAAAATGCAACTGTGCTCCAAACATAAAACCTTGTAGATTTTTGCTGGACTCTATAAAGTGACTGTCTTTTCTGTATTACTGAAACACAAACAATGCTGGTTAAATACAAACCATGCTGCTATAGCACATGTATTCAAGCAGTTAATATATTAGCACCTTTCTTTTTATGTAGCACATCTTTGATTTGCACACTTCCCTGGGATAACACACACCGTTTGACTCAGAACTTGCTTCCACATTCCTTATCCTCATAGAGGTAGGTGTTCATTAAGAAGGACAATTATGGGTTATTCACTGTGGGATGGTGTTATACTAGATATTTTAGAGGTTCATCATAGCAACATTGGGGCCACTTTCAGGATCCAGATTTCTAGTTGAAATAAATTGGATCTTAGTAAAAGACACATATAAATCACTTTTTGTCTTTCCAGAAGAGAAAAAGTTCCACAGAAATCAGTTGCAACTTTTGCTGGATTACAAATGCAGAGCGGTGCATTCTTGAAATGTGAATTAGTGATCAGACTTAATATCTCAATATTAGATAATATTAATTCATAATCTAGTATTATCTTAATATCTGAATATTAAACTAATAACCCATTCTCTGCTGTTACAATTTTTGTGCATAAGTGACTGAGTGACTAGGCAGTTAACCTCAGCTGTTGGCTTAGTGAAGTGATTAGTTTCTTATGAAGGACAAGTGTCATTTTCAGGTTTCATCTGAAATCTAATGCATTATCCTTTCTTAACAATATAAGATGGATTTTCTGGATTTGTATGTTTAGCTGCCCTATTAGGGATTTCTGTTTGTTTATTTTCCTTTAATTACAGTGTTGTGATGCTGTTAATTTCCTCTAACATAATATGTACCAGAAACTTGCCAACAGTCATTATCTGTAAGGCTGCTTGAGGAAGAATCCTCCTCTTAAATGGCTTCAGTGGGATCCTGCCCTCTGATAAAACAGGAGGGCTGGCATTTATTTCCACATAAGATGTGTCTCTTCACAAGACTAGAGAATCACCGTGCTGTTTTGGTCCTGCAGGTGAGCGCACACCAGGAATGCTGTGGGAATCTGTGTGACTGCAGGTCACTGAGCTCTGGAAAGCTTTTGAGCTTGGTGCTTTGCTGGACAAAAGGGATTCACCTTTGGGAGGTCTTACTGCTTGATGTTGTTGATGCCACCATTCGGCAAGTGAGGGATCTAGTTGTCTTGGTCTACTACCTGAAGGTGGTAAATATTTCCATTGTGATTCTAAGTGACGATCTGATGAGTCTGGAAAATTGCAGCTATGAAATAAAGCCTGGGAAAATGACATTTGTGGGCATGCCAGAGGGTTTGTGAGACTGCTTCAGTTTCTCCAACTGGGGTGGATGTATATGATGACTTTCTGCCAGCCCATCTCTTGGTATGTCTGCTAGCAGAGTTACATACGTGCACTGTGGTTCCTACTAGGCAGTGCTCTCTGTCTGCCCAAAAGGTCAGAAGGAAACCAGCATGAGAATAAGGAGGATGGAACGGTGAAGGGTTGGGTTGCTCATCCTGCCAGAGACACACTTGGAGTTCATCATGGTTCAGCAGCCAGGGGACGATGTGGACAACTGCCTTGGGAAGGTGAAAGGGACGGGAAGAAAAAAAAAGGGGAAGCAAAATATGGGAAAACATTTTTTTTTTTCCCATTGGTTCTGTTTTCATAATGCTAGCAAGCTAGAGAAAAGGTATTCATCCATAGCCAAAGGTCTGCAACATGATAGCAGATCTAAAATAATTGACACAAAGAAGTAAAAGCTTTGGAAAGCAGAATTTTGGCAATTTTCAATTAGGATATTTTTGCTCTCCCTGTAGCTGGTTAATGAATTAGTCCACAACTGCAGCTGGAAATCAGCTCAGCTCTTTCACTGCGATATTTAGACTTCTGGCACTGGTTTAATCTCACCCCCAAAGCAACTGAAACACAGATACAGATTACATAGGTTTTTAGTTAATTTATGTGTACTTTGTATGTATGTATGTATGGGTTACAGGCAATGTAATGGAAGTAGGATTGGTTTTAGTATGCAGATGGGTGAACTGCCTCCCCTGCATGACTTTAATTCCAGTGTTTTTATTAGTGTGTGTAAACGATCACAGTGAGTGTGTTTATCAGAAACTAAAAGTTGAGAAAATACAGCTTTTTTCAGGAAGAAGAGTTCCCCTCTTCAGGTATGGTGCTGAGAATGGTTTTGAGTAAAGGAGGGGATGAATCAATATCTTTTCTAGTTGCAGGACCACAACTTTTCATGGTAGGTATGTCCCTAGGAAGTGTGGTTTTTAGGCAGGCATGTGCAATAATTTATGTCTGAGCCATTTGTTAATATTGGCAAAGTGTCAGAGGTGCTCCAAGTGCTGATGGCAGGCTGGGGACAAGAAGGCAGCAGCAGGTTGCTGCTTCATCCCTGCACCGAGGGCTGGCATTTTACACAGCGAGAGGTCAGAAAGGTGCATTATTTACCCCGTAACTAGTACAGGAATGAGTCTGTGCTTGTCTGAGCTGTTTCAAGGGGTTTTACTGAGTCTGACTTTCATGATTTTCAGCAAAATCTCCGGAAAAAAATGTTCATAGAGAATCTTGGCTCCCATGCAATTACTCTGCCATATGCAGTGGCACATCTTACTCATTCTACGAACGTTTTATGCTCCCAGGGGGTTTTAAGAGTAAACACGACCACAAGTACAAATTTAAAATATCGAATTAATTTTGTGTTATACACACACAGTGAGGGATAATGTCAGTTCAGGGCTTGATCCTGTATATGTTGAAATTGAGAAGATTTCTTGGTGTTATTTTGGTTTATGATTGGCACATTAAAGGTCTTGATTTTTTTCTAGTTGTATAAAACCCCATGTTATTAAATAAATATAGGCATAGTATATTAACAAAAAACAATGGCAAATGAGGAATACTTCAAGTTCTTCTATAAGAAATATAATACAAAATTTGTAGCAGCAATTTTTATTTTTGAGGAGAAAAAATACATTTGCAATCCTATAATTATGTTCTGAATCAGAAATTCAGTCAGATTACTTTCAGGTCATTATATTATCTGTGTTAGAAAGTGGTAATTGGGGATTACTGAGTTTCTGTCAGGTTTGGTTTAACAGCAAACAAGGTTAACATAAGTGGTTGTATAGCTGAGTTAATTTTAAATGATCTTTCAGGCTGAGATATTAAGGCTGAAATGCCTTTAAAGGAAGCTAAATGGGGCTTGTGTTTTGAATGTGATCTGATGTATAATTAGATTTCTCCTACAGAAAGGTTAGAAGCTGTAATCCAGTGTTCAGAATCAACAGCAGAACTGTGTGTTTTTAAATTTATAAATGTATAAAACTTAATACAAGTTGATTTCAAAGGTTTACGTGCATGTAAGTGTGAAGGTATTGGAAGGTACTGGATTTAAAACATGGACAATTTGGGATTACGCAGGATATTGTAAGTGATGTGAGTTTTTACTCTGGATGGTTGGGCTATTGAGGAGTGTGTGTTTGGGCAGTTGGTATCATTGTACATTAAAAACAAATATGTAGGGAAAATAACTGGGGTAAAGGGCTGTGTGTGAGAGCACATCAAACAATATCCATTATCCATTACAGCTTTTAAAGACTGCTGAACCTTTGCTAATACTTTGTCATTTTGGAAAACTGATTGCAGAGGCTGGTTAATTAATTTATTGAGAGTTTTTGTCACCGATAACTGACTATTTCTCTCTATCCTTAATAAAGAGATTTTTGCAACTACTTTTTTTCTTTTTGTTCTCTCAAAAGAAGAAAGGATCAAAATGATGGCAGTTTTAGCTCAAAATTTAGGCCAGCTTCTTTTGGCTGATTGTTGAAACAGGGTTGCTGTGTTCTCTCAAGAATGGAGAACAATGTCTTTTTCACATGTACACTTCCCATGCTAAGTCAGCTGGAATTAAAGTCACTGAATGTTCTGTGGCGGAAAGAGCTTTGACCCTAAATTTGATTTTAGCTTTCTTTACTGCAGCCTGAGGACAGGAGTAGGACATGTAGTGTTTTCACAGAATACGAGAAATCTTGTGGACGTTTGGCCACCTTCCTTTCCCTCTGTATTTATGCATTAATATGGTAAAAATGTATTCAGCAAGCACGGAGAAGGGAAAGTGAGAAGAAAAGGAGGGTTCCAATGAATGCTGTATGAAGGAATCCTTTCCTCGTTTCCATTATGTCTCCCTGGTTGCTCCTGGAAAGCTCCAGTGTGCTTTGCTCTTAGCGCTTGCTGCGCGATGGGTCAGTGCAGAGTGTCCACCCACAGCGAGTGACTGGAGAGAAGGGCAAAGAGCAGAAGGTCAGGAAAGGAAGGCATGAGGAGGCAAAGATGACCATGTCCCCTTCCTCCAAGAGCACCTGTGCAGACAGGACTGCACGATGCAGCAGCAGCAACAGTAGTTGGGAAGCTCCTCCATAAATATTGGAGGGCAGTAAGAGGCAAACTGAGGGCGCTGTTTGCCTCCTGGTTATGAACTGCGTGCAGAAAGCAAAGGGACACTCCCTCAAGTCAGGGGAGATTAACATGCGTGTGCATGTAGACACTTACCATGATCTAGTTTCTAAGCCACAATATCTAAATACTGCTGATGTCTTTACAAGATATAAAGATAGAAAAAAGTACATTTTCACTAAAGCCAGAGAAGATGTGATCGAGTATTCTCCTGATAAAATGTGATACGATTACTGGAGAGGGAAGGAATGTGTGTGGCGAAATTAATGTTTAAATTAAAAATGTATATTACATTTCTATACATTCATTTTATGTTAATATTAACAAGACTAAAAATTTATCACATTAATATTATGAGAACAGTATCAGTAATTTTTGCCTGGGTCCAGGGGTATCATATCTATAGTTCATTTGACACATCTTGGCTCTGAAAATTTTAATGAGATTTCTTCCTTTTCCAGTCACTGAAACTTTCTGTGCACTTAAATGTCTAGCTGGTACTTGACTTTTGAAAAAACTAATAATACATCAACCCTAATGAAGGAGAAAATTCTGGCAGAACTTAGGTGTTAGTCACCTGTATTAAGCTCAAGATAATCTAAAAATGGCAGGCCACTGATACTGTAATATATTACTCAAAATAGTGTGAGCAGTCAGTCTTAGACAAGCTGCTTTGAGTTTACAAGGTGAGGTGCAGTTCCAGGCTGGGGCCTTTCAGCACAGGTCCCTCATCCTGGGGCTGTGCTTGAACTCAGAAGTTGGAATTGCAGGTGGGATTCACTTGTGCAGCTGCATTTAACAGGGAGTGTCTTTGAGCAGCTTGCTGGGTGAGATCATATGGAGGGGTGGCATGAGATTGTTCCTGACCATGAAAAAAACCAAAAATCTACTGTCTCTTAATCAGTGGGCAGAAGAGAAAGTAGTTATATTATGCAGTGTTTGAATAAGTGAACAGTTTTGTAAAATCTACCAAAATATTTATTTTGTTGTGATAGGCTATATTTTATTTCTTCATCAAAACAGTAAAAAAAAAGGACCGTAAATACTAATGGGTATTACAACATGTAAATGGATTGTTCATGTAATGCTACATGACACCTATCCTGGAAATGAAAGGACAGGGGTATATTTTCTAGCGTTATATCCTTAATTCTGTCATTTGTAATGATGGGAAAGGTGATGAAAACTACTCGCTGAAGACAGCTCACAAAAATGATAAGTGAGAGCAAATAGGTGACACATTGGAAAGAAGAATTCCTGGTAGTTAGAGATGACAGAGGAGGTCTTACGTGCACTATCTATTGTGGTTCTGTTCCTGCCTCCTGGATAACTTTAGCAATTCAATTAACCGATATGAACCTGTGTTTCATCATCTATAAAAGGTAGATTATACTTACCCACCTCATAGACTCTTTATAATTGATTTTTGTGAAGTGCTTTGGGATTCTCACATGGAAGGCACTATACCAGTGTCAAGTATTATTATTATTGCTACTAGTAGTAGTAACAGTACTTGGCATTTATACTGCTCTTGCCTGTTCACGATGCTTTAACTAATGCATTCCTGCAGTGCCTCTGTGAAGTAGGTACCTGTGTGCTTTTAGAGATGAAGAAATTCAGCAATCATCATCTAGCTCTCCCATTTTCACAGTGTTCCTAAGATTTTGGAAAAAAAAAAAAAGATGAAAAAATCATAAAGTACAAACATCTGTGTGATGCTTAGAGCACTTGTGGGAAGCTTTACATTGGGTTTGGGATTTGGTCAGTTAGAAGGACACAAAACACACTTCTCACAATTTCTGGCACGTTTTTTAACCACTGAAGTCCATAAAAGCTTTCCTTGTCTTCCTGTATTTCTGAATACTAAAGGGTAATCATGTTTCAGGGGCAGACTGGATGGAATTCTGAGCAACCTGGTCTACTGAAAGGTGACCCTGTCCACGGCAGAGGCATTAGAACTAGATAATCTTTAATGTTCCTCCTGACCCAGGCCGTTCTGATTCCATGTTTCTGTGCGTTTATCGTGCTCCCACCACACCTGTGTTTCCAGGCACTTTCAAGCAGTGGTGCTTGGTTTGGCAAACATGGGGAGCTCATTCAAAGGGTCAGACAGGGAGTCCTGGGCATGTTCAGAACTCTTGGCAATGCTCTGAGACAATCTTGAAGTTCAATCACATTTTTGGTATCTCCAGGCTTAAGATTGATCAGGAGATTTTGGACTGTCTTCTGGTTGAAAGGTTTAAAATCCACTAAATTCTGTTTTAGATACTTAATACTTTGTGTAGGGGTTGAGTTGGGATATTTTTTTTGTTTTGTTTTAACTTCACTAAATCTGTCTTTTAGTAATCATCTGAGATTTTAGATTTGTCTTTTTTTTTTTTCCTAAATGCACACATTTCTTTAATCTGTGATAACCTGGAAAGCTGGATCAAATTCCACAGTGAAAAATACTTGCCCTTGGTTCCATTGCTGCCTTTGGTGTGGGCTCAACAGCTACAGATGTCATCGCATCTGGACATGCTGTCTTCAAAAGCAGCTAATTTCTGAGATGGCAAATGGTCTTTGATTCACAGCAGCAATGAGCTTTGAGGCTCAGGCATTCTTCCCATGTTCAGCAGGTGTCTAAATGTCCTTACTGGAATTGAGATGTATCTGTTGCTGCACACATAGGCAGAGATGATATGAATGCATGGTGTGGACTCAGGCAGCAAGCCACAATTTTAATGCATTTCAGATATACCCATAATCAAACATAAACTCTGTTCAGCTTATGTGGATATAGCATGATTATACAGACACACCATACCGGGTGCTGAGGTATTCTGGTCTGTGCAGAGATTCTTTTAAGTAAAGAATCAGGATATGTGATCTGCTCTTCAAAAGCCTTTTCCTGAGGCTTCACAGGGGGAGAGCTTCAGTGTGATCACGGGCTACAGCTTATGGCTTTATCCCATGGTTTACCTCTGAGGACTGCACTGAACCTTCCCTGCTATGGACATCCTTCAGTGAACTTCTACTTGAAACAGAATGAGGTATAAATAGTTTTCAATGCAAATAGCTTTCGGGGTTTGTTTGGGTATTTTTGCAGTCAAAAACTGAAACCAGGAGACCAGTCACAGCTCAGGACCATGTATTTGGGATATACATGGTTTGGGGAGTGGGGAAAAATTGGTTTTGAAAACAAAAGTTCAATAGTTATTTATATGCAGACAATCTCAAAGAATCCTTTATGTAGCAAATTTGTAAATGAGAGCAAAATGTGACTCAGCAGTTTGGGATGAAAAGCAGATACTCAGAAACATCTCATTTTTTACGTGTTACATTCCCAGGCTGTCTCTAATTAGAGCTTTGGAAATCTATAAGTAAATGTTTCTTCTCTGTGTCCTAAACATTAAAAGTTATCAATAGCAGCAGGCTGCTGAAGTCAGCTTATATGGCAAGAATGCTTTTCATGGAAACAGTAATGGGTAAAAACAGACTGAGTTTGAAATTCAGTGCAGGCACATGCTTCAGGCTTGCCTGAGAGGTGAGCTGTCTAGAGACCTCTGTGTTGCTCATGATGGTGCAAAACTGGAAAATGACTAATTGCAGAGCTGGTTAAATGTGCAGTAGGCAGGCTTGGGTTCTGTGTGTCTCTGAGACAGCCTTTCTGCTTTTGCAGACTGGCAGGTACAGGGTCCTGCTGCCTCACGCAGCAGAAGGAAGGATACAAGAATTAATGAAGTATTATGCACAGAAATCATAATAAAGACATAAACAGCAAGACTGCCTTGTGTCCCATGTGGGCTCTGCATCTTTCTGCTTCCTTACTTTTGCTCACCAGTGGAACAGCTCCATCCACTTCCACTGCCACAGGGTTTGACTTTCTGCTTCAGAAAAGGGTATTTTTGTAACAGGTGGTTGTCACATACTCTCTATGCCTAGTTTTTGGGATATTATCTCAATATCTTATTGTAGTTTTTGGAAATAAGATTCAGTCTTGAAAACATTATCTGAATCAATAGCTTTACTGGCACAAATAAAAGTTAAAATATTACTTAGGAGCACATAGGCAATGCATGAAGTCATTAGTTTTGATATAATCCTCATTTCTACTCACAGCATTCTTCATAATTTCTTTTTAAGGACAAATTATCTCCTACTTTTAAATCAGCTATATGCAAAAATGTTTTAAAACAAACTCTGAAACGTTTCTTTTGCATATAGCTTAAAATTACCCGAGTTATAAAACTGCATGCAAGTGTTATAACTTAAATGCAATTTCACTTTCAAGCTTGTACAGTAAAAGATTTAAAAATCTCCCATATATATGGACATACAATTTCAAGGTGTGTCATTAAACTGCAGAAAATTGTATTTTACACTTTCTTGATGCCACAAAAGATGTTTTAAAACTTGTTTAGTATTCTTAAACCTCCTTTCAGGCTTAAACTTTTGAGGACAATTTGGTGCATTAGATCCCATTTGATGAAGTTAGGTGAAATGCAGCTGCACCAGGAGATATTTCTATGGCTATATTCTATGGTGGATTTTATATTTTTATTTTTTAATATGATGTCTCCTTCATATTACCTAAGGAAATTAAATTAAGGCCCATATTTTTGAATAATTACTTTTTAAATGTATGCCATGAAGGAAACCTCATGGAGGCCATACTTTAATTTATGAGTGTCAGTAGTCATCTGAATGTTGAATTTTACATTTTTGGTTTTAACTTGCATATGGTTTTAGGGCAGCTTTTCATTTGCTATTTCATGAAAATAATTTGGCTTTTGTTTGTAATACAATTCCTCAGTTCATCATTTTTCTATAGCCTAACCAGCAGTGTATCTGCCTTAATATTGATGAAGTCTGAGTGATTCAGATGTGGTTGTGATGTTTTATATCTTTTCCCTTTTCAGCAAGACTTCAAACAGGGACTCACTCATCACTTAAAAGCATAATTGCTGAATATACAGAATGTTTAATGTTATGAATATGGAAAGTTCTTTGTGCCAAATGGTCTAGACACTTAAAGATGGAATATTTGGTAGTCATTGGGTTCTTAGAAATGAACTTATGTCTAGATAGAAAACACATGTCCAGAATCTCATCTCGCTTCTTCCAGTTTTATAACCTCGTAGCTCTGTGGATGTCATGTCCGTTCTTCAATAATATCATGACTATCTCTTGAGTTTGGAGAGCATGGCTTGCACCTTACTGATATAACTTACATCAGAGTACTATTATCTGTCCTTTAATCTGGCATACTCATGCCTGTGTAGCATGTGAAAGAATATAAGGTGCTGCTGCTCTGCCATCGTAGGGGGCATTTTTGCATTTTCATGCAGCTGGTTACATCCATATATGCAAAACATTCTTGCTGTGCTGGTTTGGCTGGGGTAGAGTTGTTTTCTTCACAGTGGCCAATATGGGGAGGCATTTTGGGTTTGTGCTGAGAACAGTTGATATTTTGGGGATGTTTTAGTTATTGCTGAGTGGGGCTTGCACAGAGCCAAGGTCTTTTCTGTCTCTCACCCCACCCCACGAGCGAGTGGGCTGGGGGTTCATGGGAGGTTGGGAGGGGACACAGCCAGGACAGCTGACCCCAACTGACCAAAGGGATATCCCGTACCATATGTCGTCATGGTCAGCATAAAAAGCTGGGGGTGGAAGAAGAAAGGGCACAACAGTTGGAGTTACGGCATTTGTCTTCCCAAGTCACCGTTACATGTGATGGAGATGTTACTTGTTTTCCTGGAGATGGCTGAGCACCTGCCTGCCCATGGGAAGAGTGAATTAATTCCTTGTTTTGCTTTTTTTGTGTGTGTGTCTTTTGCTTTCCCTGTTAAACTGATTTTAATTCAACCCACGAGTTTTCTCACTTTTACCCTTACTAGTCTGTCCCTGATCCTGACGCGGGGGGAGTGAGCGAGCGGCTGCATGGGGCTGAGCTGCCAGCTGGGGTTAAACCATGACACCGTGAATACATTTCCTCTGAACGTGTGGAAATCTCCTATACACGGTCTGCAACTCCTAGCAGGTACCGGGCAGGAGAAGAGCAGTAAGGAGATACTCTAAGGAATTTAGATTGCTCTGGAGTTGGGAGAGAAGTCTGCTTCTGCCTGAGGACATAAGTTGGGAACTGTACAGCATCCTTTTATTGATTCTTTTTAAGGCATGATATAGAAGAAGAATATCCAACCTTTTAAGACAGAGTAACATACCAAGAGTCTTTTCAAGTGATTCAGACAGAGAATTTTGCAGGGTAAAGGTGAGAGCTGCTCCTCATACCATTTACTGTCAGGGATTTACAACAGATACAACATAACCTATTGGTGTTTTCCGGATGCAAGCTTCCACTATTTACCAAAAAACCCCACTGGAAGCAATAAAGTCATGCTCATAACTAAAAAATTCCGTGTGTATTAAATATGTTTTTCAATTAAAAGAAGCAGTTTCAGTTAAGTTTGTCATCATCTGCTAGATGCTGGTACCTTACATAAAATGGTATAGTGATTGCAGGTTGATTCTTGTGGAGAAATACTTAGAACTCTAGATCATTGTGCAGCACTAATTGGTCCCCTGACTGGAATACTATTGGGAAGAAAATAAATGGGAATGAGGAGTAAAAGAATCTCTCATCTCTTAGGTGGTTCCTAATATTCACATATTTATTGCTATTTTTTCTGTGATGGGGTAGACAACTTTCCAGGCTGTTCTCTTGAGTAATTTACATCTGCTTTAAATGTTTACATAGAGGAAATAAAAGTTTTGAAGTTACTTATAAGAATCCATATGCCTAGTACAAAAGAAATTTAATACTAAAATGCACATCTATCTTTTTTCCTTCTTTTCTTTTCATCCAACTCAAGGGATGCTTATCTCACTTATTGCACATTGACTGATATGAAAAGCTACTCCAATTTAAGGTCAGTCTGATTTTTTATAAAATTCTGTGATTTAAAATTCATCTCTGGTGATACAAAATCTGTCTCCAGTTACATGCTTGAGAACAGGGTTACTTACCAGTGCTTTAGAAGAACTTACTCTAAGACATGCCTAGGGTCATTAGCAATCCAACTGTTAAGTGAACACCTGTCCTTCCTCTCCCCCAAGTTTAGTCTAAGCCAAACACCCAACCTGCCCCTTCCTAGTCTCCAATTCCTTTATGTTCACTCTAGGTCACTACACTCCACGCAACACGATTCCTCCAGACAGGCAATTGATGGCTCCTGAGAAAGGTTGTGTTCCACCCTGGCTTGCTGAGGAAATTAATTGTTTATTGTGAGTAGGATAGTGCAGAAGACTACAAATGCAGACACTACTGAGTGGAGTGGGAGATGCTGTTTGCTTTAAACCCAGAGGGTAGGGGTTTTAAGGATGTGCAGTCTCATAAGACCAAGCCATCAATTTTTCCCAGAGTCTTTTTAAAAACTGCATTTTACAATGAACAAACAAATAGTCTTGTTTTGTAGCACTGAAAAAAAAGGTGAGATCTTTTTTCTGTGTCTTTATGTATTTTTCGTGTCTGGTAAATCCCATGATCATTATGAAATCAAATACTTTTCCAGTTAGGTGTGTTGTGATTTTTTTTTTTTTTTTGGGTATTTCTTCCAAGTGATTCTATTATGTACTTGTAGACAGAGTTAAGCTTTTTGTTATTTGCCATCAAACCAAGAAATTGAAGTGGGATGAAATCAGAATAACATGAGTTTAAAGTTTATGTATTAAAATAAATAGGAAACATTTTTTGTCTATTAGGCTGATGGCAGGAGTAAAATTAAATTCAGCCACAGAGTACAGAAGAGCAAGATTAAATCTGTGATGCACCGTGGTTTGTGAGTGGAAAAGAATGATTCCTGCACGTTTTACAACATCTGAGTGGAAACACTGATTCTGCAGCTTGGGATAGGAAATACAATCAGTGTAGCTGAAGCCAGGCATCTATTTATCTTAAATTAATCACTCTCCAAGTAGGCAGTTGATATCCTAGTGCTGTGTGCCATCCTTTTTACATTCATGCAGCACACATTAAACCGAAGAGCTGCTATTGCAAGAGCTGAAATATATTGCAGCACGCAGATTGTAAATGTTTAAAAATACACTAACACTTCTGTATGTTTAGTTGGCAATTAAACTGTATTACTATTTTTTCTTCTAACATATACAATTATTAGACACTTGGAAACAGATATACTTAACAAAATTCTAACAGTTTTCACAAAAAAAATTAGTTTAATTATCTTTATATAGAGAAGAAGAGCTACGGGTACATTTCAATCTAGAATTTTTTTTTGTTTGTGCTTTTTAATTCAATGAAATTTAGTTATGATTTTCTCCAACATGTCAACAAACAAAAATCTGAGTTATTTCTAGTTTTTGAATTTACAAGGAATGGATTGAATAACAGGAGGAAAGCCTTTTTTTTTTGCTGTTTCAGTTTGTACACATGTAGTTTAATTCAAGAACAAAATAATTCAGTCAATAGGAATGCTAAAGAGAGACCTGCCTTTGAGGCACAGTTTCTCCAAAGCATTTAAATTTAAATTTTAATTTCTTTCTAGGACGGAGCCTGAGGTTTTGTTGGATTTGACCTCAAATGTCATAAGAGCAAATGAAATAAAATAATAATTTACTGTGTCCTATTGCAGATGTAGTAATTAGAAGAAACTAAAGGGAAGAGGAGACTCATCATTAAGCAAAAAGCAGGAAATTAAGCAGGCAACATTTTCTCTTAAAGCATCACTTTTTATTCTCCTAAGTGGGGATGATATCTGACAGTAATTGCCTGCCAACAAAAGTATTGTAACTGGAATCTTATTTTTGTTGATTCTTAAATAATCACACCTTTTTTTAATCTTCCTCCTCCAAGTTTTCTTTGTTTCTGGTTTAAAATCAAAGCTACTTAAAAAGATAATACAATTTAGAAATCCTAAATGGCAATTTTTAAACATTTTTTTTATCTTTTAATATTTTCAGCAGCCTTTTATCTGTGCCATGCAGTATGTATGCAGACAAATTCTCATTTTTCAGGGAAGTTTGCATTTGAGCTGTATAAGCTCTCATAGACATTCACTCTCTTCCTATCCTGACCACTCTTCAGACATGCCATGCTCTAACAGTTTTGAAGGACTTGCCACCCCCAGATTTTTAACCTTCTGGGGGAGATTTTGACTGGACATTTGGAAGCATCTCTTTACTGAGAGGTTGGTCAAATACTGGGACAGTCTTCCTAGAAAGCTGGTTGATGTCCCCAGCCTGTGAGTGTTTAAAGGGCATTTGGACTATGGTTCTGGTATCTATACAGAGACACCGTACAGTTGACTGAGGCAGAGCAGAAAGTGAAGATGTACTCAAATGAGTATTGCAAGGGCCAAGTACACTTAAAAGGAGATTAAGATACAAGGCGTCTGATTTATGAAGTTCTACTTGCTTAAAAGAGAGCAATAATGAGAACCCTTTCACCAGACTTGAGACTTTTGAAAAGAGAGAGTTAAATGGAAGTGCTGACAGATTTAACTATAGCAGTCTTGAATGGACTTACCAAGACATAAAGGGTGTCAGCAGTCTGCAAAGCACTATTACTCACAGTGATGCAAAGAAAAAAACCATTTTGTTTCCAGCTCAAGGAAACTCCTTATCCATTGGTAGAATGAAAATCACTTAGTTTTTCATGTGCTTAGAAGCAAAATTTGTTTTTGTGATGGAAATGTACATTGAATGTGTTTTGCCTACCAATTATATTTCAAAAGCAAAGGTAGATGTGTAGACATACTTTTTAGTAGCAAGAATACCCTTGTCTGTGTGTCTGTTTGCACTGCATATAATGAAAGGCTTATACCTGCATGTTCTTTGGACATGGCATACAGGCATACAGGACATAATGTACATAGAAGACTGCAGTATGTCAAAGCAAGACAAGATTCTGCCAGACTAGGGAGATTAGATAGCTCAGGTTAGAGTAACTGCATGGCCGCAGTCAAGTCTTACATTTCCAGGGCAACTGCTTATAAAGTTTAGAATTCTTATACTAACTGAAGACTTCTTCCTTATGTCTGAAATATAAGTGAAGGCCTGTTCTGTGAAGAGATGGAAATGAAAAGAAAGCTTAGACAAATTTACTTCCTCAAGTTTTCATTTCAGCCGTAACACTCATTTGTAATTTTACACTTGAAGGGGAAGCAAGACAAGGTTTATTTTGAAAGTACCATATTTACTTTTTGTCCTCTACTATGTACCTTTCAGACACAAGGTAAGCACAAGGTAAGCACAAGGTAAGGTAAGGCTTTATACATCTACAGCCCAATTTTCAGAATCAGTGAGTACCATAGATTTCTATGACAACATCTGGAGCTGTATGTCTTAAAATCTCTGAAAAATCAAGCCTTCAGACATTATTGCTTCATTTCCCCAGGCAAATCGTCTCAGAATACCTCACAAAATGAATGAGAAGTGCAGAGTGCCACAGTTCAATTTATACTAACATTTATGTCTTTTGAATGTCAGGATGGCTTTTTAAATGTTTCCTCATAAAACTAAGTCCACTGTCAACAGTATTCCTCACTCTGATTAGAGGAAGTACTTTACAGCTTAATAAAATTCTAAACCAAGCAGAGCTGCCAAAGTTTCAGAAGAAAATATGTGAAACCAGCCTAGCTTTTCTTTGAGGTACAGAAAAGTCATGGTGGGGTTAAATGCGTCTGTTGGGTTTGTGAGGCAAGGTTTTGGTAGCCAGGGGTACTGGGGTGGCTTCTGTGAGAAGCTGCTAGAAACTTTCCGCATGTCCAACAAAGCCAATGCCAGCCAGCTCCAGACAAGACTCACCACTGGCCAGGGCCGAGCCCATCAGGGATGGTGGAGGTGCCTCTGGGATAACACATGTAAGAAGGGGGGAAATATTGCTGCACAACAGCAACTGCAGCCAGATGAGAGAGGAGTGAAAATATGTGAGAAAAAACCAACTCTTCAGACATGAAGGTCAGTGCAGAAGGAGGGGCAGGATATGCTCCAGGCTCCAGAGCAGGGATTTTCCTACAGTCTGTGGTGCAGACCATGGGGAGTCAGCCCATGGAGGTCCATGGTGGAGCAGAGATCCATGTGCAGCCCGTGGTGGACCCCGCGCCAGAGCAGGTGGAAGTCCGAAGGAGTTTGTCACCCTGGAGGAAGCCCGTGCTGGAGGAGGCTTCTGGCAGGACCAGGTGAACACGTGGATGGAGGAGCCCACTCTGGAGCACATTTGCTGGCAGGACTTGTCACCCCTTGGAAGGGACCCACGATGGAGCAGTTAATGAAGAAGTGCAGCTTGTGGGAAGAACTCAGAGAAGTTTATGGAGGACTGGCTCTAATGGGAGGGACCCCATGCTGGAGAAGGGGAAGAGTGTGAGGCGTCCTCCCCCTGAGGAGAAGGGAGCAGCTAAGAAGCTGACTGCAATCCCCATTTCCTGTCCTCTAGTGCTACTGGAGTGGAGGAGGTAGAGAATATCAGGAGTGAAATTGAGCCTGTGAAGAAGGGAGAAGTGGGGAAAGTTGTTTTTCAGATTTAGTTTTATTTCTCGTTACCCTACTCTGATCTCATTGTCAATAAATTCACTTAATTTCCCCAAGTCAAGTCTGTTTTGCCTGTGACAGTAATCAGTGATGATCTCACCTTGTCCTTATCTTGATCCAAGAGCCTTTCATTTTTTTTCCCCCCTGTCCAGTTGAGGAGAGGGAGTGCTAGAGTGGGTTTGATGGGCGCCAGCTGTCCAGCCACAGTCAACTCACCACAGCATGTAGGTAAACACTGTTCTGTCTTTCACCTTGATGTGCAAAACAGCATTTCATGATAGGCATGCATGTTTTCCTCTCTCACCACCTGTGGACAAGAAAGGGTAGGTGAAGCTTCCTTTGATAAATCTTTGCAAGGCATTAGTGGAACACTTTACACTTTTACAATTTCTGTTACTCCTTCTCGTAATTTAATCCTTTTGAAATGCCGTAGTGAGGCCTTTTTTGTGGTTGGATGTTGCCTGTTTGTTTTGAAAAAATAGTAAAGGGATTCTTTATGAATAATTGTTCCTGTGAAGTCTTCCTAGGCCAGGTTTTTTTCAGGAGATCAGACTGTTTCCTCAGAGACTTTAAAATGCTTCAGGAGGTGTCAGGCTCTCCAGCTGTCCCAAGATTGGGGTTCCCTGAAGAAGAATGAGAAGTTATGACTTCTGCATCCTGCTCAAGTCAGTGCCATCCATGCAGTGATACCTATATAAGCCCTCTCTGCTTTCTCTTAAGAGGAAAAGAAAAGCAGCAGAAGTCCCAAAATGCATATAAAATATCTTTTTCTCATATACGTTAGGGTTTATCGGTTTACTTACTCACAAGTGCTTACTTATGCTTGCTGTGACAGTGACTGCACTGCACAGAAAATCTCTTCTAGGGTAGCATTTACATTCCCCTGTCTGGTGGCTCAGATTTACTTGAAACAATATGTGAAATAATGGCTTTGGCATGATTACAGTAAGTGTGGCTTTCATCCCAAGTACATCAAAAAGCCTTTGATACAGAAACTTGAATGTTGAGATGTAAATATGCCCCTATTCTGGAATGGTCCACGGGAATATTGTATTGTGTAGGTTAGAGCCAGTCTGCTGTTGGCTGAATGTTGTCCAGAAAACAACTTTCTCCATTAAATGATTAGTGTAATAGTTGTGAGGGGATCCTGGCCAGCTGTCTTGTGGGGGGTGTTAGATCTCTGAATTCACCCACCACTGAGCTGCTGAGCCCCCTTGTTCCCCAGCCATCCCAGCTGGTGGCTCGGGGACTACAACATCCATTCTCTCCCTTTCTTTTAAATGAGCCCTTTCTGCCACTGAAAGTCTTTCACTTCTCATTCTCCAAGTTTCCTCTTCTTCTGCATGCTCCTGTTCAAAGCCCCTTTCGAGACTATTTCCAGTGCTGGTATGAGCACCATTACATGCTGACAGTGCTTCTGATATTGCTTCCATACAGAGTTTCAGGGTATCCAAGGCATTAGACCTAAATGGTCTACAAGGAATCAGGGACAGTTTGGTGCTGTACAAATAATAATTTCAATGGTAGCAGTCACTTTGTTCTGTTAAGCGTCTCTGTTTATTCCCATCCTTATATGATATAGTTGCTTGAGCCCATAACAAAACTCTTGTGATTTTCAACCTTCGGTTTATAATATACTTATTGTCAGGCTTGAATCCAGAAATATTTGAATATGTTTTTGTACGTGATACCTGTATTGTCATATATATAAACATAGACTATGTATTTGCTAAGGGTAGAGAGGGGAGAGCTCTAGAGAAATAGAGTGGAGATGAATATGCAGCTCTTGTTTATATGACTGAGCGTAATGCACCCAAAGATAGGAGGCTGGGATGCTCTGCTTGTGGTGGAGAATGTGTAATGAATATAATGCAAATGTTGTGTGAAGGAAAAACTGTACAACAGCAAAATGGTACAACTCCTGTCCAACAGTGAGGAGCTGCTGCATTGCAACTGAATTAAACAGAATTATTCACTGGTAAATCAGTGCCTGTGCAAGGGCAAAATTAGCAGGGTTAGAAAAAGAGGGAGAAAGCTCATATGTTTTGTGAGCTTCTCTGGCAAGATAAATACCAGATTATGATTTTTCTTGTCAAAAAGGACAAAAGTTCAGTCTAAATTATCAAAAACACCATGAAAGTTTACATCAATTTAGGAGAATTAAAGAAACTTGGTAGAGGTAGTATTAATCAGTTTATTACGTTGGAAAAAACAGATAATGTTTCTGGCTAGGGTCTTAGGGAGGAGATCTGTCTGGAATGTCTTTTGCTGACAAACCTAAGACAAAGTAGGTTTAGCCAATGAGACAACTAGAAAAACCAAAATATCCATCATCTGGCCAATCAAGTAAACTCACCAGAGAATTACTTCCTATGTTAGTTCTCCAGCAAATGGTAAATCCTCCTTTCTTGTGACCTGTGGTCACATAGGTAAGTGTGTGTATGGCACTGAGTCCTTTAGGAGTCACCGTGACTCTAGATACACATAAAAGAACATTTATTTGTTCATGCCAAGTCTGAGATGGCAGGTTAAAAAAAGGTGGATACAGCTGTTTTTCCCGACGCAGACTGTGTTGTGTTATCAGTAGTGAATTGTGGACTCTGTTTAGATTGCCTATCTACGGTAACACTGAATTATAAAGAAAAAAGAATGCAGATTTATCCCAGCTTTTGAAAGTATGATTTTAAATTATAATTGCTTGTATTACTGGAGAGCCCCATTTGAGGCAAAAATATTATCTTAGGGGATAGAGACATAAAATTGAGATACATACCTGTCAAATCTCATGAGGCATAATGGTTATTGATAGTGCACAGCGTGATCCCTTCAGGATGAATGGCTGCACAGAAAGATTCAGTCCCATAAAGCTGGGCCTATGTATGGGTGCACCAGCAATATTCCTCTGCCCAGATGGTCAAAAGCATTCCCCGATTTTTAAATTTTTTTTTCCTAAGTTCTGTTTATGGAATTGAAATGCATTCTACAAAATGGCAGGGTGGGAAGATGGAAGAAAGGACAGCATTCAAAAGAGGGATTTAGAAAGATTGTCCAGATATGCAGGAGGATTTTAGGAACAGCAACACTCAGCAATGATTGAGGCTTGTCAAAGTATCAAGCAGAGCTTCTACCACTATATTAGTAATGCTAAAGAGGACTAAATGAGGAAAATGTGGGCCTGTTGCTAAAAAGGTGGGAAAATTAGTGACAGCAGACAGAGATACAGCTGAGGTGCTCACTGCTGTCTTGGCCTCAGTCTTCACTGATGTGGCACTAGTGAAATGTAACTAGTCTGACTTTGATGACTCAAATTTCAGGATGCAGCTGTTTTAAAAGTGTTTTCTAACGTGAGGAAGCTCTTGCTTTCAGAAGATGGTAGCTCACACTCTTGCATAGTGGTGTCTAGGTGGATTTTTGTTAAAAAGATGTTGGCAGATCATGGGAATATCTTAATGCTTCAGAGCCGGTGCAGCTGTCAAGGAAGTACTTAAAGAAAAAAGCTTTTATTGTTGAAATGCACTGTGATGCACTAAACAGAGTATTAACATACAAAATACATTTAATTTGAATATTTATTCTAATGCTGGCACAATGAAAGGGTCACAGCAACAGAGAAAGCTGGGAGTTAACTCACTGCTGTGCTGTGTATGTCCAACCAGCCTACAAAATACACTTCTTTCTGAAAGCATTATCTTTTTTCCAATTAACACTGTTCTACTTCTTTCTCAGCCTAATGCCCTACTCCACAGTCATGCATTTCTGCAGTAGACATCTATTTCTGTTACTCTCTATGGAGTATGATAAGCAATGGACTTGATGCTTCAGTTGAAGTACTTCTTCAAGACACCTGTGCCATGTGGAGTGTCTTCCAGATGCCTGACTGAATCCAGCCTAAGGACTAACAGTGTGGTTTTTTCACATGAATTGGTGTGGAGTTAACTCAGTTTAGAGACTTGTGACTCTCATTCTTTATTGGAGGTGACTGATTCGGCCCCAAGTTTTCCAATCACAATGATTGCTGTTGCAAATACACAGGAGAATAGGCTCATGGAACCTGTGGGAATCAAATACAAATGAATCAGCTTCAAAAAACATAGCATATATATATATATAGAGGGTTAAAATCTACTTCATACAAGTTGTGTGCTCTCAGAAAAGGTTGGGTTGAAAAAAGATAATTTACAGGAAAAAAAAGCATTTTCAAGTATAAGCAAAATACTGGAAAATAGCTTTTTAATCCTAAAGTCAAAGCATAAAGAAGTAACAGGAAAAAAACATGTTTCAGGATACATGGGAATGTAGAAGAAAGAACACAGAAGAAGAAAAGAGAGATTTTGGAAGGTGCAAAGCTGCTGTAGGGAGTCAAGACATTTACCTCATATACATGTGCACACCTTTTTCTCATTTGAATAGCTTGGTGAGCTTGGTGTTAAAAGAAAGAGCAGCAGCAAAGGAATATTTAATCTGTTCATATGGATGAGGTTTTGAGGATCAATAGCTCAGAAAAGTCCTCTGAAAGGTGAATGCAGATCTTTTGCAAGATGTCGGCCAAAATCTGGTTTAGAACTTGAAATCCTGAAATCTACTATTAGACCCAAACAAACACGACAAAATACAGGCAAAAAATACAGTAATTTTTTTTTTTATAATATGCCGCAAAATTTCCAATGTATTTTATTTTTTAAAAAAATTAAAGGGAGCCCAGTCTTTTTATAGTTTTGTAGTTTGCTTAAGAGTAAATAACTTATGCACCTTCCAGTCTAGCTTCTTTGTCTGACACTTATTCAGCCGTAACTATGAAAAATTACTTGCACACAAAGGCTTTTCAGTCCCTGGAAGTACAGACTGAAGTTAAACCATTAATTTTTCAGTAAATTTAAACTGACTACTTGGCCATTGCCAGATGTATTTTGTAAGGAAGGCTTTTTTCATGAAAAGTCTAGTCTTGCTTGTTCCTTTTCTGCTTTTAGAGTTCTTTTTAACACCTACATTTCTGGGCCTATGCTAAAGAAAAAAAAAGATGTTTTTTCCCCTCTGTGAAGTATTTAAACAAAATATATTTTTCTGAGTATGTCTCATTCTTTCTCATGGTATTATTTGGCAGCAGAAGCTGGAAGCTATCTCCAAGGTCAGAACATTATTCTGAATCCATCTTGTCTTTAGGGTCGATCTAAACCATTAGAAAAGATGAAACGGTAAAAATACAGTGGTATCAACACCAATAAAATAATTTGTCCATTCCTTTTTTCTCTGGCAAAGAATTGCATGACAACACTACCCAGTTCAGGTCTTGAAAAGGTCTGAAGCCTTGGTTTTGGCTTCAAAATAATTTTCCTTGAAATGAATTTTTACTACTTCTTTATATTGTTGGTCAAGAAAGCCTTAAATTTAGAATTCGAGTCCATAAAGCTGAAATATCTCTGAAAGAGCAAGGACAGGATCATTTCAAAACTTATTGACCATGAATACCTTAAGAAATACCTTGAGAAATAAACAAGGATATCCTTTCTCCTTTCTTTGATATGATTTACAAAGGTCTCTGGAAAACCTTTTTATTGCTCTCTAACTCAGTATATTAAAGAAGTATTTTTTTTAGTAACAAAGTTTTTGTCATTTAAGTTACTTTTTGTCCACTTTTTAAAGTTACTTTCCAGTTCATAGGTTTTCCCATGTTGCGATTAGAATTAAAAAGTAAGAGTATGCCAAATATTAATTTTTCAGAATTACATCTTGAAAATTTTTCCTATATTAACTGTTTTGTCAATGCCTTAGAAAAAGGATTAGTGAAAAGGGATTTAATGAACTTTTCACTAAGTCTCTGTAAGGCTTGCTTAGCAAATTACTCCATGTGGCATAATTTTACTTATTTATGTATTGATTTCAAAGCCTGTGAAGTTGAATCAACTTAAAATGAGTGTTAATGTTTTGTAGTTGAATAGCACCATACAATATGTTCAGGCAGTTTGGTTCATAAGAGTCTAGAAATAAAATACTGCAGTAATCTCAAAACTTAATTAACTGCTGAATGAAAGAGACTGAATTTTAATTTGGGTTGAGAAGGTGTTGAAAAGCAATGCCCAAAAGTTTCTTCATATTGCTGATCCTCACCGTATTCTGATGAAATGGATATCACTTTTGTTTTTTATTTTAGGGGTTCCCCTTCCATTCTGAGTTTTTGCTGACTGGATGAAATATTACAACCCTGTTTTGATAGTCAGAAGTAAAACAGTTCATTTAATGTTATACATGATAGATTACATTTGCAAGACCAAGCTGATGTATAGGCGTCTATGTTGATTTCTTTCTTTCTTTCTTTCTTTCTTTCTTTCTTTCTTTCTTTCTTTCTTTCTTTCTTTCTTTCTTTCTTTTTTTCTTTCTTTCTTTTTTTCTTTCTTTCTTTTTCTTTCTTTCTTTCTTTCTTTCCTTTTTTTCTTTCCTTTTTTTCTTTTTTCTTCTTCTGGTAAAATATTCTGAATTTTATGGAGAACACATATGATCTTTTTATTTAAACATAGGGCATGATTTATACCCTTTCTCTAGTCTGTTGGCCTTTTCCCCCAACCTTCATAACCAAGTCCTGTATTTTTGTGTCAACCTCAGCACATATTGGATGGCGCCAGAGTCAGAGAGCTATGCCAGCTGAAGACAGCATAGCTCTGCTTGCCTTTCTGTCCCTTGGAAATGCTTCTCACATGTGTTAAACCAGAAGAGCAGGCTGTGGGACTAATTGTGTTAAGCCAGCTCAACTACCATCTCGACTTCATCAGAGATAAAGCTACTGAAGTGGTGCTGCTCTCTATGTCCTGCTGAGATGTGAAAATGTGTGGGGAAAAACCTGTGGTCAAGGTTTCAAAAGCCAGGGAGAGTTCTGATAAATGTCCTGCATTAGTTCACTGCAGAAGTGAGCCACTGACGAAAGGAATCAGAATGGTCTTTGAACCAGAGAGTTTTAAATCAGATCAGCTTGGGATCAGTGAAAGCTCAAAATTGTAACTTTCTCCATGGTCCTCCCTCTGGAAGAGGGAGAAAAAAATCAGAATTCTAGCCTCAGAACTATTTCTAAATTGCTAGCAAAGTTGGTGCTTTACTCTTTATACCCATAGCTGGGCCTCATCCCCATTGGGCTCGCCATGGGCTGGAAACCTCTTCATCACCAGCCCCTAACAACTCTGCTGCCTTTCTGGTTGGCAGGACCACAGCCTAAGAGTAGAAAAAAAGGATGGCTTGCTCTTCAGTGCTTTCCATCACTTCTCACAGAGATCTCTAAATATTAC
Organism: Gymnorhina tibicen; assembly: GCA_013399875.1. NCBI lineage: Eukaryota > Metazoa > Chordata > Aves > Passeriformes > Artamidae > Gymnorhina > Gymnorhina tibicen. The sequence continues at coordinate 1,274,354 of VXAZ01000550.1, forward strand.
ATAGGTACTTTAGATAGGGATCTTTAATACAGAAAGTAATGAAAGCCAGTTGCTAGTGGGAACACTAAGGCTGAAAAGGAAAAGAACTCAAGTGTTTAGAATTAAGTATTTTGTCTGAGAGTTGTGGTTTTTTTCTTAGCATGAGGGAAGAAAAAATAGAAGACCTGTTTAAACTTTTAGAATGTAAAGCTTAAACAGAAACCTCAGTTAGTGGGAATAAACTTCAATTAAAAAAGTATGAATAAATGTAAATACAGTGGAAGCTATGGTTCATGTCAAAAGTTCTTTGAAGTCTGCTGCATACATAAAACCAATTTCTTGTCAAAATACTCAACCTGTGAGAAGTGTCATGTTTATGATTGTACTTGTCTGATGCCACTGTAGTGTAATGAAATTATTATAAGAGGAAAATTCAGCAGTGAAACAAAAAATAATCAGTAAGAATTTATTTATATAAAAAGGCCTGTGTTTATAAATATACCACATTTATTTATTTAAATACTGCCAGTGTATCACATATGACACAGGTTGTACAAATTTCAAGAAGTTTGAGTGACAGTTCTGGTAGTGTGAGAGAGGAACTAGTGTAACTTGATTTACTGCTTTTATGTTTTCTGGCTGTAGGAATACCTGCCCTGTCTATGTAGTTCTCAATGTGGCTTTTAGTGACAAAATAAGTTAAAATGAATGTGCCTCTCAGGACATTATTGTTCCATATGTTGTGCTGAAGAACACTTCAAGGCAGATCCACCTTTACATTTTGACTCTCTTCTTGCACCTTTGAACATGACATCTTGGGTGGCATGTTAATCCCATTTGTAGCTTCTAAGATGCTTTCCCACAGCATCTCCATGTGTGTGGCAGCATGCACAGTGATCCTGTTATCAATTCTGGAGGTAGCATGGCTTGTTGAGGCAGTACCAGTATGACCTCATCACGGCCTCTATCTGTACTGGATATTATACAGACACTTCCCTGATTTAGCCACTAGTTTGATTCCATTGCTAATGCTCATGGAAGAGTATCTGTAGGAAGTAGGAATTGGATGAAAGATAAGAATATCATACATTTCTTGGCAGATTGAGGAAATTATAGATTAATGCATTTTTAGGTACATCGTTCATTTTTTTTCCTTTAAGAGTCACGTGCTTTGTCCTTTTTGTGCCAGTTGCACAAATGTACTTCAATTAGAAATTTTTCTAGAAATATAAGTGAGTAAATAGAAACTTACGTTTTTGACTTACCTCTATCAGCAAGGCTGTCCATGCTATTATGTAAATTCAACATCAGTTCACTAAGTGATTTTCCTGGTTTAACAACATGGGCTTATGCCATACTTTTATGGAAGCACAAAGGGAAGAATTGATATAAGAGGCCCGATATTAAAGGCTAAAATGAATGAGCTAAAAAAATAAGCTTCTGGGGAATGTGGAATTATTTAGTGTATTTTATTGTATAACAAAGTCTCTAATTTTTGGTGTTGCCAAAATATGCAAAATCTTAAATCCTTAGTAGTGAGTCAGAATCATCCTACTAGCCAAAATCTTTCATGTGAAACAAAAAACCTGTGAGTTCAAGGTACATTAGAAACTGGCAAAAATATCTTAAAATACTGAAATAGATTCTAAATAAACTGTTTTGCGTAGGAAAATTTTGTCAAAATTAAGTTCTTTGAGTGATCTCAAATGGTTATGGTTCTGGGATACTTTAGGGATGGTATTTGATATATCCAGAATGTTTTGTTTACTGTGAAATATCTTTCTGCTCAATTGGTTTATTAAGAATCAATGGATGTGGCAGATCCTGTTATTCATACCTATGTTGAGTTATGTTTAAAATTTATGCATGATTTGTTGTATTTTTTATATTTTAAAACATTTATTTAATATTTATTTCTTTAACTCGCTCAGCATTTTCTGTCAATATTTTTTTTTTGGACAACTTTTAAACCTAAAGAAAGAAAAGCATCTTCCACAGGTTTGGAATTTAGTACTAAATAATGACAAAAATGCCCCCCAAATCTATAAGTATTTCTGATATGTGTAGCTATTTTAATAGTTCTGATAAACATTCAGGCTTCACATCTAACACTATGTACTAGCTGGGTGCATTTTCAACTTCTTGCATCAAGAAACATGATCATATTGTGTGTATTATACCAATTGTGGTACAGATTTTGCCAAAAATAGGGGAACTGAATTTGCCATATAATGAAATGATCAGGGTGACCCTCTTATACATGTTGTTTATGACAGGTATCATATACTGTCTCTTTATGCTGAAAGAAGCCTCTGCCAGAATCTTTTCCTTCAAATTATTAGGTATTAACGTGTTTGGATTTTGTTTCTTTGTTTTTTTTTCATATCTGCTCTTATCTACTAAGCTCATGATACGCAGATACTATTCTTTTTAGAAAAAGTACCAGCATAAAATCTGATCTCTTGCTAACTTGAGTCAACAGAGCTGCAATTGTGATATGTTGTTTGTTATTTCTCAGAAGCAGGTAGCAGGGAGTCATCCTGTGTAGTTTATTACCTTGCTGATAGCACTGTATCATGCACTCAAAACTTCCATTAATGCAAGGTTTTTAAAATATAGAGAGAGCATAATACTTAAGGATTTTCCTCTTCTAGCTTATTATTAAGCCACCAAGGTAATTTGTGCTTCAGTTCAAATTTCAGCACAGAAATAAAAGTAGTTTTCTCTTCAAAGCTTCTGAAATAGCACCTTCTTAGATTTTTAACTCTTTTTAACTTTTCTCCACATTAAAAAAAATGAAAAGTTGTTGTTCAACCTGGCATTTGGTCTTGTTGAATCTCATATTGTTGGATTCAGCCCATCTTTCCAGCCTGTCCAGGTCCCTCTGCAGAGCCCTCCTTCCTCCTGCAGATCGGCACTCCCATTCCACTTGGTGTCTCCTGCAAATTTGCAAATGGAAAACTCGATCCCCCCATCCAGATCATCAATAAAGATATTAAACAGGACTGAGCCCAACACTGATTCCAGGGGGGACACCACTAGTGACTGGCTGCCAACTGGATGTTATGCCTTCTCCTGTACTGTCACATCAATAAACTACACTGCTATCTTACAGTGTAATATTTCTCTGTTTCTTGGGAAAAAATATGTCTTTCATCAACGGCACCTTTCCGCAATGCTTTTTATTCCTGCCAGGATTGCGCTAGTATTTTTATTATGCTTGCACTAGCTGCCTTGAGGTCTGTATCAGTAATTTTAACACCTCCATTTTGTTGCTTTTGCCTTTCAGCAGTTCGGTTACTTCCTTTAGGAACTAGCAAATCTACCTTCTTCTCAACTGTGCAGGCTAGGCCAGCTCATTCCTTTCATTATCTATGTTGATTGCGTATTTACTGTTCCCATCAACATTAATAGTTTCCTTTTCCTTATTGTACTTTCAAATTTTCCCTGGTAATCATTCTTCTACTGTCTTATTCTTACTTACTCATTTTCCTCTTTATGTAAACTACAGCCATGCACAGACCTTCCTCTGCTTTTAGAGCTTCATGTTTTCCTTTTTTCCTCCACACTGAAAAACCAAGCTAATGCAAATAAGGCAGATCTCTTTATAATTTGCCCCTGTACTCCTTAATTCAAAACTCATCTCATTAACCTCGCTATCATGAATTTCATCTTGATTCAACCTTCTCTGTGGATTCGCATCCATGGAGCAGATACACATTCAATCAGTACTCATTCTAATGTTTCCTATCCATTACTATAATTTTTCCACAGCACTAATTCTTGATCTTCATTATTTTGCTGTGCTTCTTCCTTCCTTTGAGAAAAATGACAAGAATTTCAGTGAAAATCACCCAGGATTCCCAATCAGAGGCATCATCTGTAGCCCCTTTAACATGAGTTTTATGTTGTCAGCTTTGCTGATATGGTGGGTGGTCAGTGGGTTCTTCTGGGTTCTTCTGATTCTCATGAGAGTGTTTTTCAGACTCCCATGCTCCTCTTGTGGCCTTGTTTTTGTCAACAACACATTTTGTAGACAACACAGTATATGTGTTATAATGACAAAACCACTTATTCCTCCTCATTAAGAGTAACACTAACCAAATTAGGCAGCCAGAAAACTGATTCTTTTACTACATTTTTTTAATCCAACCTCCTCATCTTTTCATAATGCTATTCTTAACTTCCTGAAACTCAGGAGCTCATTCTTGTTCCCCCACACACACCTTGACCTTTCCAGTTCTATTTCCAAGGCAGGGATTTGTGCAGGAATGTGTTAAAATACCTGTTGGGTAAAACTTAAAAATTAATGGTTTTAGTTGTTCTTCAAGACAAGGAAATGAAAGGGAGGTATTTTTATGAATTTTGTTCGTTCTGCAAACCCAGTATGCTCCTGAAACCCATGTTTGTGTCATGGTCTTTGCTGGGAGCCTCAGAAACCCTTTGTAGGGAATGGCTTGTTTTCCAAAGAAATAACTCAAGAGTTAAAAAAGATGTAAAATTCACATCTTTATCATCTTTATGAAAAGCTTCATATGCCACTGCAACTGCAGTAGCAGCTGGTTGATTAAGATATTATTTGAAGTTAAATAAATATTTTCCATTTTATAGACCTTTTTATTTTTTATTTTGATAACATAATTTATTTTCTTTATTGTTATTTTTATTTCTTCCATACTCAATAACTGAACAAACAGTAAACATGACTTCTGTATCTAATAATCCAGTGTGGTAAATTGCAGAGGGCCAAGACCTTTCCTTTGGCATTTACCAAAGATACAAATCATACTAAGTTTAGTGGGAGGCTTATATGTAAGAATCTTGGTAAAAACACACCCATAGGAAAACAGGGATTGTTGCACGAAATATTTTTAAACTCAATACAAACCCATAGTTTTTTCCCTTATCAACCAAAAAAAAATTTAAAGCAGAATATTTTTTGTGGTGTGGAAGAGAGTGCAACAATGCAGAGAGGTTTGTATTTATACTTCAGCATTTGTATCAGTGAAATTCCCTCTCTGATGCTTTTTGTTACAGGTGATGTTTAAGTGTATGATTGCATAAAACTTGTTCAGTTGTTGTTTTTTTCAGTTTTGTCATAAAAGGAGTCACAACTTTTTCCTTTCTTCCCCCCATTCTTTTAACTCGTTACATGTATTTGCATAGAACTTTTAGCTACAGCACCTAACAATTTCAAGATCTGGAAGGTGCCATGTAGCATGTACAGTATATGACATTATTCACTAGGTTGGTGGCTGAAGAGTTTTCAGACTTCATATCTCAAGAAAAATCTAGCAACTGATGATCCTTTTGAGGGGCTGATTTAGAGGGGGAACCACAGCTAACGTAGTATGAGTGTGATGAAGAGGTTGTAGAGGAAGATTACAAAGTGGCTGGCCAAGTTAAGTGAAACAAACTGCAGTAGTGCCCCCTGCTTCCCAACTGTCAGAAGAACTGTATTCCTCTAAGGTACAGAGAATTTCTGCCATTTCATGCTTAAAATATTGCTTTGGGCTTTTTCTTCTGAAGTGTAATCTTTTTTTTTTCATTTTTATCTGGTTGATGAGGCAGGAAGCGCAAAAATCCAATTTTCAATGGATGAAAGTAATTCTGTACAAGTGGAAAGTTACACCTGCTTCATTAGAGGAGTAAGGACTAAGTTTTTTTATTTGTATCCTTGGAGAGAGTCAGTCACATAGAGGGTGTTTCTAGCCCTTGTTTGGGGTCCTGTTCTTACAGGCTCCACCTGTAGTCCATGGAGAGGTTTGCCATTTGGGATGGAGGGAATGGCTGCTCTGTCAGTGAGGCTGTCTCCCTTCACTACTGCCTGTGCTTCTGAGCAGCCGCACGCTGCGGTGATGATTCTCACAGTTGGCACCTAACTTAGTGACTGTCCCTAAAACATCCATATCTGCTCTGGGGTGTGACAGCCCTGCTTTTTCTTCTGTATGCTTCAAAATTACTTTTGGGGTCAAGATACTCCTGCAAATGTGTTAGGATCCTGAGCTTAGGCTGTATTTAACTTAATATAAGAAAAGCAAGGAGAAGGAGCCAAAGAATGTAATTATATATACATACAGGGGGGTTTTTTTATCTGAACACCAAGAAAACACACAGTAGAAACTCAATTGCTTTCTCATTTACTTACATTTATTTACCTACTCCACATTATCAGATCAACAACGATAACAACTGAAAAGTTGTTTGCTCTCACCCCATAAGAAGTGTTACCATCCCTTATAGAAGGTACCAGATCACAAAGCTGGGATATTCTGTAACATGCTGGTGAGAAAACTGCTGGATATATATATGTGCAGTTCCTTATCACCTACAGGTGTCATTAAGAGGGTGGTCAGATGGAAATGAAAGAGAAAAGCAAAACCTGCATATGCTGAAGACAACCACATGAGCTTCACTAAGATGAAGTGCCATGTCCTGCTCCTGGATCACAACAACCCCGTGCAATGCTACAGGCTGGGGGAGGAGAGGCTTGAGAGCTGCTCAGCAGAATGGGACTTGGGGGTGCTGGCTGGCAGCAGCTGAACCTAAACCAACCGTGTGTCCAGGTGGCCAACAAGACCAGTGGCATCTTGGCTTTTATCAAGAAGAGCGTGGCCAGCAGGATTAAGAAAGTGATTGTCCCCTTGTACTTGGTACAGGTGAGGCTGCATTTTGAGTACTGGGTTTGCTTTTGGGCCCCTCCCTTCCAAAAGGACCTTGAGGGGCTGGAGCCTGTCCAGAGAAGGGCAACTAAGCTGGTGAAAGGTCTAGGAAATACATCCTATGAGGAGCATTTGAGGCAACTGGGGTTGTTTAGTGTGGAAGAGGCTTAGGGAAGACCTTATCAGTCTCTACAACTACTTGAAAAGAGATTGTAGTGAGGTGGGGCTTGGTCTCTTCTGCCATGTCTCAAAGTGAAAGAATGTGAGGAATTATTTTAAGTTTATAACAGATTCAGATTATATTAGAAAAAAAAAATTCCACTGAAAGAGTGCTTAGACATCTTGATGAGTTCCCCATGGAGGTGGTAGAGTCACCATTTCTGGAAGTGTTCAAGAGGCATTGAGGTGTCACCTGGGGATGTGGTTTAGGGGTCATTATGGTGGTGCTGGGTTGACAGTTGGACTTCATGATCTTGAAGGTCTTTACCAACATTGATGATTATTTGATTCTGTGATTCTGTATAGTTTGTCTAAATAGTGAATAATGGCACCTAGAGAAATAGGAATTATGTGAGTACCTGGGAGGCAGCAAAAATGTGGTTAAATGCTTTGCATTTATTAAGTTAAGATTGTCTCTGTACTTACTGCATGTAAAATGTGCCGAAAGGAATGTGACTTGATGTAATGGGGTATAATTTAGGGAAGAGACAGTTTAGATCAATAACAAGACAACTACCTGACATGGAGATCTATACAATTGTGGAAGAGCTTTTGTAAAAAAAAATTTAAAAGCTCCATCCTCTAAGACGTTTAAAATTATAGTAGGAAACATCAGGGAAAAATTCTATTTTGACAGGCAATGTCTCTTTCTCCTAGTTCCTTTCTAAAGCACCCACAAGTATTGCTGTAATACCTGGGTGCTTCAAGATGGACTAATGGGATTTTTGTCTGTAATTCATATAATTTTCTGATATGGTTAGGCTTTTGAGTGGCCTGAGTATTTTGTGATACAGCCTACTGATAATGGTTTTTCTCCACTGGGATAAATGCTTCCTAAGTGAACCCTATTTTGAAACTGTAACAGTATGTTTTCATAATTTTCTATCAGTGTATTTTCTTGATAAAATTTACAGTTCATGTGTTGTTTAATTTTTTTTGCCAGACGTATTTTTGTAAGCATATCAGTTTTGTACTTACAAGCACTGTGAAAAGCAGTAAAAACTTCCTTTCTTCTTTTTTCCTTTTTCTTTCTTTTTTTTTCTTTTTATATGTAGGAGTCTAGTACATGTAAACTAGTAATGTGTAAATATCAGCATGAGCTACTTTTTGATAGGAAGAGCTGAAATGTTCAATTATGACAATGTTAGGTTAATGGTTGGACTCAATGATTGTAAGGGGTTTTTTCAGCCTAAATGATTCTGTGATTCTGTGGAGAAGTATGAGGAGGGATAACTTCTGTTTCTTTCCACTATGTTTGAGGAAATTAATAATTTTATATCCAGAGTCTGGTATTTGTGTGTTTTCATGCAACGCTGACAAGTTGCCTTGCTTTTGAGATAATTCTCATCTTCAGAAAACAAGAACACCAGAAGCAGACATGAGGAGAACTTGAGTGTAGAGGACTGACGGTACAGAGGGAAAGCAATGGCAGCATGAAGTGAGTGGCTTGGGATACCAAATGTTCTGGGGAAATTCCCCCTTGTAACGATACATGCACACAATCCAAACTGCTGCTTCATTACAGGATGTTTTTAATATAAATGAAAATACATTAGTGCTATGGCTTCTGCAAACACTGGAAACTTCCACAGTACCAGGTTTAAACTGAGGATGGGCCATTCCAGCGTAGGAAACAAGGGCTGCATTTAACCTGGGAATATCTCCACCACTCTAAGCTTCAGCAGTCAGTGGGGCCACCTGCCTCCCTGCCAGCCCTTGGGTCTCACACCCCAACAATCTGCTCACTCTCACACCACACTCACAGCCATCCTCTAGTTGTTTATATACTCAACAACTTTTCCCTCAAGCTACCCCTGCTCTTAGACCAGGTGGTTATCACAGTAAATTGTTTCTTTGTCTCTCTTCTGTTCAGTCCATGTCCAGCCCCTTCAGCCTGTGAAAAGGGTGACAGAGTTTTGTTCTCTTCTTCAAAAATATATGGTGCCACTTGTTTCTTAAATCCTGCCCAGAAGATCAGAATAATGCAAGACTTCTTTATATGGTACTGAATCAATATACTTTCTCAAATATTCTTAAGAAGATGAGATTTAGTTTGGTACCTCTTATTAAAGCTCTGAAGAAAAGATGGAGTGAGCTCTCCAGTTCATATATTGATTATAAAATACGTACTTTAGAAAAATACAGGTTTACAAAATTATGCATTTTGCTTCCTGCCTTTGTTAAAAAATCTGGATTTTGCTGCTTGCTGCTGGGGTTTTTTTTGTGGGTTAGTGTTCTTGTTTTGGTTGTTGCTTTTTCTTTATTTTGTAGTTTTTCTTCTAGCATGTACGTCATTACTTCATCTAGTTTACTGCTATCTAAAGAGTAGAAGGAGAACCTATCTGTAATTTCTGAGTCTTAACCTTGAGTCCTAATATTGTTCTGCCTGGTTTGTGCAGCTTTATTTCAAACATTGTAATAATCTTGCTATGATTAGGTAATCAAAGAAACAGAGTGTACTTGACATACTATGTTATTACTTTATTCAGTAACACTACCGTATCTTCTGATTCACTACTTCTGCCTGTAGAATCCAATTCGCCTTTGCTTTTTTCTTTATTTCTTGTTCTCATCTAAATGTCCTAATGTTTTCTTCTAGCTATGTGTACGTGCGTCTTCCTGGATTTAAGATATATAATTTTCTATTGTAGGTTTTCTGTGTTTCTTTTTTTTGGCTTGGGTTTTGTGTTCTGTCCTCCTTTAAGCTCTCTGCTGTGGATGCCTTGTAGCTTGCTTTGGATCTGAACGCGCTTCTGTTTCAGTAATATATTTTTTAATAAATAATATATTTTTAATAAATAATTTTTTATTTTGATGCTAATGAAGTCTGATGCAGATATTTTCTTCAAAATTGTTAATCTTCACTCCCCCCTCTAAAGAGGTAATTCTGTCCTAGAATTCAATGGTTAGAGAAAATCAGGATTTCCTAATTGTCATCTTGTTTAACGTCAACACTACTAAGGCAGAATGTTGTTTATATACTATTAGTAAGTTGTGTTTAGTTTTCAGCTGATAATAAATTATCTATCAAATTAAAGCACAAATGGAACAAAGGAGTTGAAACTTTATGACTCTTAATTGCAGGTCTGCAAATATTGATACTATACTTAGATAGAAATGAAGAATTTTCTAACTTGTGATAATGCAAGTCAGGCCTTGGGTTTGCATATTTGCTTTATAAGCTTTTATAAAAGCCGTGTCTAGGAGTACTTTGTTAACTCACAGTTTTATACTTGATTAAAACCCAAGGATTTAATAAGCCTTGGAGAGAACCTTCTGTTCTCCTCTGTCTGTGAAATCTGGTGGGTTATAAGGCAAAGTCCTGTGGAAGGATATACTGATAACTAGCAATGAACAACGCTCTCATCAGTTATTCCAGCTAAGATCATCACTAGACAGCTTTTGCATTACACTTCTAAAAAGGAAATATGACGTGGAAAGTACAGCTGAACATTTTTCTGCTTTCCTGTTTCTGTGGTTCTTTCAAGGGACAGCAAAGGATGAGAAGTGAATATTTTGTCATAAACCCTGTATTTTTCCTCTCTTTTACACAGAAAAACCTTTGCAGCTTCAAGGTGAAAACTGTTGAATGTAATTCATACTAAGTATTTTTATTATTTTTCAATAATACAGTGCAAAAGATTATTTAAAAAAAAACCTGTCGGTACCCTTGTAATGTTTCACTGTTTTATATCTATTTATGAAATTTAAGCCTATCCAAATTTAATCATGAACAGCTTTTTGTGTTGTTGCTGAAGAGTTTTTTCTCTTGGTTCGTTGTTTTTGTAAAAAGCAGTTTTAGTATATTGCCACTGTAACTAGGCATCACTAATGTTGGTTGCAAAACTCATCACAACATTGTGAAGTTTGGAGAGGCTTATTGTTTTTAAGAGTTTCGGGGTCTGTTGTGCAAGCAGAAATGTTTACTACATTTACTAAGGCTTTCAGAGGTATGGAAAATACTTAGGATCAACACAGGCTAATTCATGGTCAGCTTTTTAAGTGTAAGGTACGTGATTACCACACACAGCTTTCTGTGCTGTTTTCAATGAATGGTTAATTTAGTTCCTAATAAACTACCAAAGCAAGTATTAATATCTTTAAGGGCACTGTCATTGATATAGATAATTAGAGGATAGCTGAGCCAGTACTGGCATAGGTTTTTTAAGAAAGAAACCAGAGGAAAAAACCATGATCAAATTATAAAATTAATGGAGGAAAGGAGTATAATAGAGACAATACATTTAATTTTTAATAGAACATTTAATGGTGTCTTTCTCAAAAGCTTATTTTGAAACAGCTCATTTCAGGTTGCCACCTGCATTTAAACATGGGTGTGTGGAAATACTTTGCTATTTACTAATGAATTGAAGTGGCCATGTAAGTGCCATGGAAGCTTATGTTGGGGGTTTTTTTACCTGCTCTCTGTATGACTCTTTGAAAAAAAGTGGGAGAAGATGCTCTGGGAACTGCTGAGAGAGCACAAGTGGCTCCCCTTCCCCATTCTGGAGCTGGACAAATGAGTCCATTCTGTGCTGCATGCGGGTGGTCCAGCGGATGCTGGGGTCTCCTGGGTGGCACAGAGCTGCTGTCTGCCTGACAAGCCAGGAGAGGAAAAATAAAGGAAATCAGAGTGCTTCAAGTTATGTCAGAGCAGTGCTGTGTATGAAGGTGAGTGGCAGGCTGAAAGCATGAAACTTAGGGCAAGCTTTGGAGGAAAGGCAGGTCAGTGGCAACCTGAGCATAGTGTTTGGAGTTCAGGAAGCTCTCTCTGCAGGGAGCAGATTATTGCTGGCAGCGGTGAAGGAGGATGTTGGAGGCTCCTTGCCTACGATTAGGCTCTGCTAGTGAGGCAGAGGAGGAAGGAGCTCTCTTGAGTGCAGTCTGTAAATGGGCCTGAGCTTAATGGAACAATAAATAAGCTATGTCAGAAGCTTTATACATGGAAGATTAGCCTGGGAAAAAAAGCAGTATATTACCTGAATCTCTGCTTATAAAAAGTTAGTAAAGGGCATATGTAATCAACCTAGCCCTCTGGGTATGGTTTGCAGTCTGATTGTTGCCTATGGTGAGTGTCTAGCATACAGGAACTGCTTCTTCCATATTATCAGATACAGCAAGACAAGAATCATTGCACTTGGCAGCAGATCTATAGCTTAATTGGCCTCTGACTAGGGAAATGAGGGATCAGAAGAATAAACTAGGTATTAGAAAAATAATGCTAGTTAGATATGCATGTCTGATAACTAGTGCTGTAAAATCTTGGAATAGAATCAGAGACTCAGAGAATACGCTGAGTCAGAATAAACCATCAGGATCATTGCAGAGGACAGCCCTGCACAGGACCCGTCAAGAGTCACACCATGTGCCTGGGAGTGCTTTCCCAAACACTTCTTGAACTCTGCCAGGCTTGGTGCTCTGACCACTTCCCTGGGAAGCCTGTTCCAGTGCCCAACCACCCTCTGGGTGAAAAATCTTTTTCTGGAGTCCAACCTAAACCTCCCCTAATACAAATTCAGGATGTTCCTTCGAGTCCTGTCACTGGTCACGAGACTGAAGAGATCAGTACCTGCCCCTCCACTTTCCTTCGTGAGGATGTTGAAGACTGTAGTGAGGTCTCCTCTCAGTCTTCTTGAACAGACCCAGTGACCTCAGCCACTCCTGATATGGCTTCCCCTAAAGGTCCTTCACCAAGGCCTTCCTCTGGATGCTCTCTAATAACTTAATGTCTTTCTTATATTTTGGCACCCAAAACTGCACACAGTATTCAAGGTGAGGCCACCCCAGTGCAGAGCAGAGTCGGACAATCCCCTCCCTTGCCCGGCTGGCGATGCTGTGCCTGATGCCCCCCATTCCTGGCTGCCAGGGCTGCCATGTCCAACTTGCCATTGACCAGGACCCCCAGGTCCCTTTCCACAGTGCTGCCTTCCAGCTCCTTGTTCGCAGTTACTTCAACAATCCCTTCATATTTTCCCAGGTCGGTCTTATCTCACATTTAAGTCTGACTCAATCTGTGTTGATTACCAGCAAAGATCAAAGTAGGTGAAACATACTTCAAGTCCTATTTAAGATCTATGTAAAATATCCCAAGCCTTTCCCACAAAACTTCAGGTCAACATCAGCACCTGTGAGGAGTAGAGGATAAATTCAGAGATTTAAAGCAGAGGTGCCATACACAGCTGAATAAACAGCCAAACACCTTTGCTGTGTCTTGTGATCTAGCCTGCAGTTGACAAGTGTCAGGAAGCAGAGAGGCCATTTCAGAGAGAATTTTTATAGTCATATGAAAATGAAACAGATATATGAAACAGATATCTGTTACTTATTCTGCTTCTCTGAGTACCAGTAAAATCAAATGGGATTAAAAATCCCTGGAATATTTATTAATACACATGGCAGCTGGAATCAGTGGTATGGACATGAACTAATCATATATGTGTTACTCCTTTCCTTTGGCCCATCAAAAAGGAGGAAGACTGGAAGCATCAAACTTCAGACATCTGGTATAAAATTGAATGTAATAGAAGATCCTTTTCTAAAATTTGATTTCCCCTACAGTCGATCACTTTGTAATTCTTGGCTGTTTTTCAAAGAGCCAGCAGCTGCGTGTTGTGTACATAGACTTTATAATTGCACTGTTTTTCTGATAAAGCTTCAGGGGTGTTTTTTGGCAAAGCTGGACATGCGATTACTTTTGGAAAACTGAGCTTAACTACATTGGTCCATATTTTATGGCAGACAGAAAATGCAGAATGTGGCCTAAAGCAAGAAGTGGAATTGAAATTATGGCTATTTTATAGATATGGCATGGAAAGACTGGGGTTTTTTTAAGTTTATGTAAAAGCACAGAAAAATTATAATCAAAACCAACTCGATTTAACTGTATATAATATAAAGCTTTTACTTGTAACATTCATCAACTATTTCTGAAATAGATTAGTAGAAATAAACAGTCCAGAAAAATCTTCAAGTGAGAAGTGAAAGGGAAAAAAAAGAATTCCAAAAGCCCTACAGTGTTTATTGCAAGGCATCATTGATGTAGATATCCACTAACTGGGCTCATCATCTTGGCTTGCCTTTTTGCTTAGTGGAATGGAAGAACAAGGGCCGAAATCCTCTTGTTTAATTCCTACATGAAATGCATTTCATCTTAGGTAACATGACTGTATTTACTAGGCCTTCAGTGACTACAGTGCATCCCTTGGGGTGAATGGGTAATATATATGTCTGGTTTGTAGAAACTTTTCTTGGTTTGATGGATCCCATCCCACTCTTTTCAGACTTCTTTTTTAAAAACTGCTTTAACATTTCTATAATCTGTCTCTCTACCTATCCCAGTTCTGTGAGGCTGGTTCTTTGCTGACCCTCTGCAATGAAGGGTCTGCACTTGTGTGTTATAGAATTTGTTCAAAGCCTTTAAAAAAGCCTGATGTTTAGAATAAATTTCAGGCTGTAATAGAAGTAAACAGATTCCAGGCAACCTGATTTACTTCACATCTGCAACTAAAAAGTTGCTGTTAAAGTCTAAAGAGATGCAGGCATGTAAAAATGGAATACATAGGCAGAGGCTCATGCATCAGTCAATGAAATAATCTGATTTTGAGTCATAGTGTTTGTGGATAGGAGTGTAGGTTCCTGATCATACATTTCCTGGAAATGACAGCAAAACTAAACTTGAGTACATTAACAACTACTTCATGTGGTCCCCAGTTCTCATGGTCAGTGATAAAGCCTGAACGTTTGCACTAGAGCTACTCACTTGTTAATACAAGTGTTACACAGACACTTCCCCTTTCCCCCCCAGCACGTGTCTCAATGTCCGTGGCCAGCTGTACAGGTACACTGAGACTTCTATGGGGACTGTTCCCACTGCTGTGAGTAAGGACAATATCAGTAACATCCTTTGTGGGGTTCTTTCTGTGTTTTATGCTACACTGCTGAGGTTAGCATTAAAACGTAGACACTTGTTTGCAGCTGTGATTGCACATTAACATTATAGATATCCTAACCATTTTCTGTACTAAATTTGGGTAAGCAGAAGAGTTTCATTTATTGTGTTGCAATTTTAGGAAAAGACTTTAGTGTTGTCATTTAGTATGCTTATGTTTTGGGATATGCACACTTAAATGTGTAAAATTGGTTAAATATGCTTTTAAATTTTTTTTAAAAGCTTATTATTTTTTCCATTTAAAAACTGTATTATATACATCTTTTGTGTCCTTGAGCACCAAGTTTCTGCCAAAGGCCAGATTTTATGGTTAAGTTGTAATATGCTGAAATGAGAGAATATAATGGAAATGCATATGCATTCTTATCAGTTGTAGCTAGAGGATGCACACTTGATTAATTATTAACAAACCATGTAAAAAATAAATAAGGTCACTGACTAAATAACATCTGCTTTATCTAACTGAGCCCCGTTGCATACTGCTAGCTGAGCTGGTCACTTGTTAAACTGGCCATATTATTCCTTGGATTGTGAATTGTACGGATCCCCTTGGCTTAGTGGTTAAAAAAATATGTCTGGAAGAGTTAGCTTGTGGAAAGCACACACCTCATCAATATAGATAGAGGAAATTAATCCTGATTTTCTAAATATGTGTGGAAGTTAATGATAAATATTTGAACACTAACATTTATTTAGAAATTTTTTATTCAAGGACTGGTCAGATGTATGATTTGAAAATAATCCGTACTTTAAGTAGTAATTGCTACAAATTTGATTCACTATCTTACAATATTTGTGTCTAAAATAAGTTATCTAAAATCCCTGACTATCTTTTACATGCAAATACCATATTGCTCATGTCCACTTGTAAAACCAAGGCCTACAAAACAACAGGCAGGAGATCTGTGTAAGAATTGCTACTCCAGCCCCAATTTGAGACAGTCTAAGAGAAGTAATGACTGGATGCCTTTTCCTGAGATCTCTTTCCCCACAGAACTCTCTCCCTGCATTCTCCTCCTTCTCCTTCCCTCTGTCCTGTCCTTCTCCTTCCTGACCCCCCCAGTCCCATTCCTCCACCCCCAGCATCCCAGGTGACAATACACTTGGGAAATATATTTCTCCTGGCTATGAAGTGTGGAAATGCACAGGTCCTGGAAAAGGCATGACAGTACCATTTTTGCTTGCTGTCTTTGCCCCCAGGTAATGTCCACATTGAACTCACAGCGCTAATTCCGTGAGGGAAGTGGCTAGCGCTAGAGATGGGGCATTGCCCTTCCTGCCCTGTAGGGGACAGACCCCTCTAAACTCGTATCTGTTATACCTGCTAGCGCTGCATGCTAAGTGCATACAAAAGTATTTCCTAATGGCCATGCTGCCACAGGAGTCCTTCCAGTAGAGGTGTGCATAATTGAGTCATGTATCATGATGAAATTATGCAGGGGTGATATTTGTTCATGGGAAGATGCAGTGTTTTTCCTTGAAAGAGCCCTGGTTACATCTCTGAGGATGTGTGGTAGGTGGGTGCTGGGTAAGAAATCAGCTGTGTACCACAATCTGTGTTGCATGCTTTCACAGTATCACATACCAATATTCAGTGTTTCTCCTAGAGTTCCAGCTATGAAATCAGATTACTTTCTGAGAAGCCAAGCTTCCCTAGAAAATAAATATCCCTTGGTATTGTGGAAAAAGAAGAATTGTAAACTCTTTCATGGGAAGATAAAGGATAGTGTTTATTCTTATCTTTAAATCACATGATTTTTAGGCCTATATTTTAGGGGCTAGAGGGACTTGATAATACTGTTGCACACAGGACTGGCAATGTTGCAGTCCTTTGATTTTGGAGGATCTCTTGTGGTCTGTAGAGAGATGATAGTGTATTACTTCTTCAGAAGATGTATGGGTTTTTAAGCTCTGTGTCATAATCCATGCTGATGTTTGAAGTATAGTGATATATATTATTCTGTTGTTGTGCAAGATTATTGGTAGCTATTCTGTGAAGCCCACTTTTCCCCTGTCTAATATGTAGTACCAAATACAGTTATTTCAAATGTCACAAATGAACCTGTATGCTGTTGTTCTGGGAACATTTGGCATTATATATTATTCGAGGGGTTTATTAATTACCTTTCAACAATACAGCATAAATGAGTAACTGTACTTCCTCAAATAGCAAGTTTTTTTTCAAGAAAGCTAGACATTTGTCACTTGTGGTTTTAATAATGAGATTTTTTGCTGAGATTATTGTTCCATCGGCTAAATAGAAATAGGAAAGAAAGCTCAGTATTATTCTTTTTGACTACTTGAAATTCTTTATACTCTTTTCTTGATGTATTGGTAAAAGAAAAACTACTTTTCACTAAAGAGCTAATGCACTGGAATAAATGGTCTGACTAGTTTTAAGAGTTCAGATGTCGCAGAAGAGCCTACTTTTCTCTCTGCAGTAATTGGCTGCTGATTGTGAAGTGTAAACTTCGTATTTTTATACTCTGAAATAAAAACAGCTGTTCAAGTTAATTTACTTTTACCTTGCTTTACCTCAGACATGAAACTCTGACCAGCAGTATGTTTCATGATGAAATTGCCAGTACCAATGATAATGTTACGGGCAAATCAGGTATAAATTACCTATATAATTGCTAATAATCTTAAATTTACTTTGATTGCCCTAAGAAGGAGGAGTAAATGGGAATAGGGTGGGAGGAAAGATGGAGTAGAGGTTTGCACTAGAATGAAATATTTCAACTTGTAATAGTAGAGTTTTTAACCAGCATAACACTAGCATCATACATCAGTCTCACCAAAAGCTCTGCTATGTCCTTCAGCTTTTTAAGGCTGATTGTGGCATGTTTGTAGTATAACTAAATATGTGCCCTTTACAGCCTGTGCACAGATAGTGGTGGTGTCCTGCTTAGCTCTTGGTATAGGTGTGTTTCAATATCCTGCTTTGTGCAGGCTTACTATATAAGAAATCCAGGATATTCTGATAACTTCATTTGGACTTCCTATGTTTCTTCCTCCAAGGTGGAAGGGAAATATATTTTTCCTGAAAGATCTCTGGAATTTCATCTGGGGTATTTAAGAGTGGTTTCCAAAGCCACTCCCTTTAACCCACCATTCTCTGTAGGTTTAAGCTGCCTGTGCATCCTAAAATCAGTCCATGCTGCTAGCTTCATATCTGTTGTCTGAAATTTTTACTGCACTTCATTTTTCTTCCCTTACCCCCTTGACCCTCCAAAACTCTTGTGAGTGATTTGTACCAGCATCATGGTTAGGTCTTGGGAAAGGTAGAGAAACTGGTTGTCCCTCAACAGTGCTCTTTGTATTCTAAAGAGTAGCTATTTTGCTGGCACAGGCATTCTTACGATTGAGTTGTTCTGTGCTATGGACCTCTTGTAAAGACTGATACACCTCCCTAATCTCTAGCCACTGCTGCTGCTGCTGAAGTCACATTTATATTTCTACAAAACCAGTGACTAACTTCCACAGACTCTGACCAATTTCTGTGCTGTTGCTTCCTGGGCAAGGTTGTACAATCCCTAGAACAATGATTTTTGAAGGTTTGCACACCTTTGTAGAGAACAGGAGCTGAAATCAAGATTGTATTGGACTTGGCCCTGAGCAGCACTGCCAGATGTCAGTGTATTAATTTTCGCACCCAAGTAGATTTTAACTCATGCCAGTCAGCTGTATGTTTTGTAATGTTTCAAACTTATTTTTATGCTCTGGCCTACTGGTTATTTGAACGTGTGTGGTTCATGTGCACTTTTGTAGCCTTTTGAGTCCCTTTGTCCCTGATCATTTTCTGTAGCCGCAAAAACATTTACTTGTGTGTGCCAAATCCTGCCAGGTGAGCATTAAATGTACATAAACCAGCCTTGAGTGAGCCTCAGTCATTAAGATTCTACCCCAGTACCTAAGGATCATCTACATGATATATAAATCACAGTAAAAATAGGCCTGATATTTAAAAGGTCAGACATGCAGGCATGCATGCAAAAATGTATGCGATTTGCTTTTTTAACTTGATGATATCTTGCTAAGGAACTCCTGCACCAATGATCAGTTTGATAAATTAATGGTTGGTTGACTGTAATCATGGTCATTGTGTATGCAGAGTAAATGTGTAAATATGTGTACAGTTTCTGTCCATGCATTTTCTGCCAAACCTCGAGGAAACCAGACAGTTTTATTTCTCTCATATTCAGATTCCTATTTCTGGTCTTGAAGCAGTTTCTCCTTTGCAATTCAAGACACTTACAAAGAAAGTTATAAAACTTTAAAGAGCATAAAACCTCTAATAGAATGATATGAAATAGAATTAGAACAATTGATTGAAAAAGATATTTTCTTATGTTTTCTACTTCACCATTAACTGCATTACTTGAATTCTCCATTAAAAAGGGACAAAGATTGTTATGCATCTTTAAACAGTGGAAAAGAGGTTCTGAATCTTACTTATTTTTATTGTCAAGAGAAGGTCTGACTACAGATTGGTGTGTAGGTTTCTCTGAACTAGCTTTCCTCTTTTTTAACAATGTAGGTAAGCGAATAAAGCAAATTCTAGGCGATTAGCAAAGTTTAATGTTCTGTAGCTTGTAATAGGATTATTTCTATTTAAAAATCATGATCAAGTAAAGTTGGTCTCTCAGAAAAGGCATTTCTGTTAGACTACAAGTGTTTCTTACTTTCCCCATTCCTTGTTTCTTTATCAGTTGGATAGCACGTACATCAGATGTAGATCATAAGAGAATTTTTAGAATAATATGGCCTGAACTCTAGACATTGTATGTGTTCTACAGTATATTTTGCAGAATGAATCAGATTTACATATTTGCTCAAATATTGTTTCCAGTAGTTAGTGATCCTGTAGGAATATGTCTAGACTTCCTGAAGTATAGGGATTATTTGCATAATACATATATTTGAATACATTTGCATATTGTCAAAACACACTGGGTCATGCTATCTGGCATGATTTTTCATACAGTATATCTGTGTAAACTGAAGTCAGTAAAAAAGAAATGGGGATAAAGTCCTTAATTTTTTTTCCTATGTCTTCATTTTTTAAAAAAAGCGTGATTAAAACTGGAGAGGTTTTTTCAGTGGTAAGGAAATGTAAACAAGCAAAAATTACATAATTATCTAGATTGGTCCAAACATGAAGCAAGGCACTTTACCCGTGTCAAATGAAATTTTTGCAGGTTTACCCCTCAATAATTTTTGCAGAATGTGGAGTATTTTAGTTTAAAAGCTTAGGAGATATATGTTTTGATTAATCATAAACTAAAGTTTTACCTAATTTTTTTTTCACAAGTGAATGAGAAGAATACTGTTTACCATTGCCATTTTTTGGCATTATCTTTTCCTCTTCTAGTTATTGCAGATAAACCAGACTAGAAAACCCTCATAAAATGCTTAACAAAGTTTTATAATCTGGAGTCTATTTTATTCGCTTTTTTGCCTTGCCAAGATGTGTCACTCTACATAGTTGAATGTATCCTTACTAGCTTTTTAAATTTTTACATAGCAGAAGTGATCAGATCTAATTTGACTCAATAAATATGTAAGAGTCAAATGTATGAGAAGCAGCAATGGTCCACAGCATAAAAAATGTCTTTCTTGTAGTGAGGGGACCAAAAGCGAGCCTGATACTCGAGGTGTGGCTTCACCGGTGCCAAGTATAGGGGGACAATCACTGCTCTGGTCCTGCTGGCCACACTATTGTTGATACAGGCCAGGATGCCATTGGCCTTCTTGGCCACCTGGGCACACACTGGGTCATGTTCAGCCACTGTCAACCAGCACCCCCAGGTCCTTTTTAGCTGAGCTGCTTTCCAGCTGCTCTTCCCAAAGCCTGTAGCACTGCATGGGTTTGTTGTGACCCAAGGGCAGGACTTGGCACTTCACCTTGTTGAATCCCATATGATTGGCCTTGGCCCATCCCTCCAGCCTGTCCAGATCCCTCTGCAACAGAGGGTGGATCCACCCTCCAGTAGATAGACATTCTCACCCAACTTGGTGTGTCTGCAAACTGACTGAAGGTGCATTCGGATCCCCTTTGAGGGTGCACTGGATCCCCTTATGAAAATCATTGATAATGATATTAAACAGGACTGGCCCCAGTACTGAGCCTTGGGGAACACCACAAGTAACCAGCCACCGACTGGATGTAACTTTATTCACCATCACTTTCTGTGACATCCAGACACTTTTTAACCCATTGAAGAGTGCACCTGCCCAAGCCACGGGCTGCCAGCTTCACCAGGAAAATGGTGTGGGAAGCAGTATTGAAGACTTAACTGAAGTCCAGGTGGACACATCCAGTTTCCCTCATCTACTAGGCAGGTCACCTGGTTATAAAATGAGATCAGCTGGTGAAGCAGGACCTTCATTTCCTAAACCCATGCTGGCTGAGCCTGATCCCCTTGTTGTCAGCCCTCTGGAAGTCCAAGGTGGAGGTTTCATTGACCCTCTTCCTTACTTCACCAAGAATTGAAAACTGTAATTTTGTGGTGGCTGTTCCCAGGACAGCCTCCCACCACCACCTCTCCCAGCAGCTCTTTGTTCATGAACAGCAGGGCAGTGCTCCAGGAAGACTCCTTTGTCAGCTGTGTGAGGGAGGTTACGTAGAGTATGCTGAGTTGGAAAGGACCCATCAGGATCATTGAGTCTAACCCCTGGCCCTGCGCAGGACACACCCATGAATCACACCATGTGCCTGAGAGTGTTGCCCAAATACTTCCTGAACTCTGTCAGGCTTGGTGCTCTGACCACTTCCCTGGGGAGCCTGTTCCAGTGCCCAATCACCCACTGGGTGAAGAACCTTTTCCTGATATCCTATCTAATCCTCCTCTGGATTCAGCTTCATGCCATTTCCTCAAGTCCTGTCACTGGTCACAAGAGTGGTGAAATCAGTGTCTGGCCCTCCTCTTCCCCTCATGATGAAGCTGTAGACTGCAGTGAAGTTTCATCAGTCTCCTCCAGGCTGAACAGACCAAGTGACCTCAGCTGCTCCTTTTAAGGCTTCCCCTCAAGGCCCTTCACCATCTTCATAGCTCTCCTTTGGACACTCTCTAATAACTTCATGTCTTTCTTATATTGCAATGCCCAAAAGTGCACACAGGGCTCACGGTGATCCTCCACAAGCTAATAAAAAACCTTTTGCATTCTTTGCTATGATATGGCTGTTTCCCTTTCTTCTTCATGTTCATAATTCTTGATTGTGGAGCTATGAACAATTGAAGCTGCTTTGAAAAATCAAGAGATAGGAACAGATGGTGAGCATCACCGGGGAGGTCGACCAGATTACAAAAAGCACAGAGTCTTGCCATTTGAAGTGAAGAAATAATAAGCATCTGAAAACAATTTAGTGTCTTAAAGCTTGTATGTATGTATGCTTAGGAATTTAACCTGAGTGAGCTGGTGAAGTTCTCAGATTTCTGTAACAGATGATGAAAAGGTTTGTATCATTTAAGTCAAGTTCCTTTGAGCTATCTGTATTTGCAGCTTTGATCAATAGAATTATAATTGTTCTTCTGAAATAAAGGTAATTATGTATGCAGCTGTCTTGATTCACTCTGAACAATAAATCCCACTGGGCTGGGCCTCACAGATGGTCTTGTTGAGGGAAAACTGGATCTTCGGGAAGTACTGTGTGATCAGTCCACAGATGCCAATCTTCATGTGTAAATGTTCAAGAAAAGGACAGAACACAGTTGTGTTAAATGAAACAGGTGGTGAAGAAATCAGTTTTTGGATGCATTGATGATTGTGCTTATATGAATACATGATTCACTGAGTACATTTTATATATATATATATAATTAGACACAATGAATAAAGTTGGCCTAGAACTTCAGCTTCCTTTTCTTCAGAGCTTCTTAGCTTTTGGCTTGTGATAATTTCGGATTTTCAGTATTCTTTCTGAAAATAATATTAGGCATTTGGCTGTTAAAGTTATATTTAAATTTTTAAATTTAAGGTGTTGTGTTTGTTTATTGGTTCTGAAAACTAATGCAATAATAAATATTGTCTTCATTGCCTGATGTATTTAGGAATGCTCTTATGTGATAAACACATATATTTAGGGCCTTTCTAGTTTTGCCCTGATCATCAAGTGAGTGAAACTGTAACTTACAACTTCTGAGCAGAAGATTGCCAAACCAAGTAATTGGCTCTTTTTCAGATCCTGGTGTTCACTCATGACAAAATTAATCCACTGCTATAATCAATTGCTTTATCAAGCTGCAAATCCTGTAATTACATACTCTAATCTAGATGCAGTTTCCCAGGATGCTTCTTCCTCTTTAATTTGTTGTTTGCTCTCTGTTCAGATATTCTTCTGTTTTGTTTGCTTTTGAAGCTTTTAACATTGTCCCCTCTCTGCACCTTGATTTGATTTTTCAAATCAGTTTTCATGAGCATCTTTATCTCTAAGGCATATATCCTCTTGCTACTCATTTATCCAATCCTTGTTTACTTATACTGTGTATCTTAAATTAATAAATAAAGATAATATAGTCATCCATTCCTCATTGCTATTTCTGGATCTTTTGTGCTATGTTTCTCATCTGCTTGGTTCTCAGTAGTTTGACTGGTTGCAAACATAAAATATTCAAGTGTATTTTATCTCTATCTGCAGACCACTGAGTGTACATAAAATTTTTCTTGTGTCAGTTTATAAGTTACCTGTCAAATCTTTCAGTTAATTGGAAAGAAATATAAAAAGCAGTAGTCAACAACTGAACCATTCTGAACAAGTCTATCAAATATCCCCTGGTATTATAATATTATAATTAAAAATCTGTTAAAATTTCTTCTTATGGAACATATGAAAGAACTGTATTATCTTCATGAGGTAATAGCACAAACATTGGAGACTTATCCTGTCAGAGTTAAGGAAAAGGATTTATCAGTTCATAAGCTGTGAAATGCAAGGTGCTCTTTCTTCAGTGTGAATGAAAAAGAAAAGCTATCAACTGTCAGGGCTCAGTTCACCTTCTTTGCTTTCAAGTTTTACTTCCGTGTGAAAAAATCATGCTCTCACTCCGTGGGTCTGAAAGCCAGCTATAAAGGGATAGAGCAACTCTTTCACCTTATGTTTCCTTCTCCAAGTCAAACTACCTCAAAATGTCAGTGCCTCCAAAGTAAGCCAGTCTGTTCCTCATTCTTAAAAAGACATCCCATTCAAGGGATTATCAGTTTACCTGAATCCTCAAGATAAGAAGATGTTTCAGGAATGCGAGATTTAACATTTAAGATTTGTATGAGAACCAGCCTTAACAAGTCCCAGAAAATCACCAATAATATTGGACAATTATGTGGTCTTCATATATTTTCAATTGTGACATTTTAATTCCAGATTATAGTAAGCAAACTGTTAAAGAGAGTTTTTCCATATACTTTCTACTCAAGGCTAGATTGAATTATGATTGTTTCTGTACATTAACTTTTTTTTTTTTCATTTCAATATTAGATTTTCCTGAAAATAAAATACCTGAGCCTGGCGTAATTGGATTGTAGTACTGCCACCCTTGAAGGGCAGAAATTTCCTGACAGAAAACTATATTCACATGGAGTTCGGAATGTTTGCCTTACATATGTAATATACTAAAACTGCAAACAGAATGATACTGTATGGTACTTGTAGTGATTTGAAGATGTGAAGTATCTAAGTTCAGTGAGGGTTTTATGGAATGTTAATTTTGAGGCCCGTCTGCACCTCAGCAAGAGAAAACACTAAAACAGCCTGTTGCACTGTTAGGATATCCTTTGTCCCATAAGAAGACCACAAAATAACACCAGTGTATGGTGACCATCTTTTTTTAATTTACGGCTGTGTTACTGAGCATCATCACTTTGTCAAAAGGGAGCTGGTGGAAGAAATGCAATCCCTGAGCCCAAGCCCCTGAGTGCCCTGAGTGCTGTTCTTGTGCAGCTGCGGGGAGCAGTGTCCTGCCAACCCCTGCCCTAGTCACCTTTGGACCTCCACACCAAGCACAAGTCTTCGTCAAACTGTTCACACAGTGCAGTGGAGAGCGTGGCTACAAGAACCTCTCTGTGGAAGAGGACGAATGAGATTTTCCTTGATGCTGTGTGGCTCTGCTTAAGGCATCTGACTTGAACTGCTGTAGTGTATCTGGTCTCTAGACGGTCATTTTTAATAACCTAATTTACTTGGGGAGTAATGTCTTCATACCGAGTCTCTAAGATTTCAGTTAATACAAATACGCAGTAATAACTGCATTGCTACAATAATAATGGCTCTGCTGGCATGTGCTGGTTTTAACTGTGTATTTTTCAAGACATTACTGAGACACTGTCTTGATGTTTTCTACTTCCAGGTTTTGTTCGTTACACTCATAGGAAGTTTTGGCACCTTTACCACTGTGCCAATTTTTGTTAAGCTTGATCTCTGAGTTCAAATTTGTTGTTAAGAGACAAAAAGTGATATTAGATATGACAGTGTAAGGTCGGTAGGGAAACCAAACTAGAAATCTATATTGAAAATACATTCAGGCTGTAAAAAGATGCACTCAGAGCAAAGTCAGGGTGGTACTGAGGTTGCTGGGGAATCTGCAGAAAGAGCTGGGTTTTTCTTCAGTCATTCAAATCTGTCTTTATTTTAATTTAATAAGAGGATGAAGAAAAGTGGGTGCCTCACCGAAAGTCTTTCAAAGAGATAGTTATAAGAAGAGCCTTTTCAAATACAGTTCTGTGTCATTACTGTATCATCTTTCCATAACTAAATTTCTTAAATGTGTAGAAAGATTCTGAATTATGACTGTTTTCCTGCAATTATTGTCTTTTCAATATCAATATTTTAATAAAAAATCCCATATTTGGGGAAGAAAATATATACGTTCAACAATACATGTGTTTGTAGCAATTAATTTTATTATTTGGTGGATAATTTCCATGTACATTTTAGCAAAGCTCAAACCAGAAACTGCATATTCACAGACCATGTATTTAGTTGCCTATATTTAATAGATTGTTCTATTTTTTGCTAAATGTTAGGCAAAAATGGGGAAGCATAAAATGAAAAATACTGCTTTCTTTTCACTTTTTGCCTTGCATGGATTTCACCCCCTTTGAAGAGGCCAAAGTCTTCCCTCGGGATGCTTGGAAAATAGAATGAGAAATGCTATTTATTAACTGCAGCCTTCTGTCCTTTACATATGGTGTAAAAAAATAATAATTGCATTTAAAACAGTTTTAGGAAAGACTTCAGCTAAAAATTAACCTGTTAGCTGCAGAATGGATTTTTCTGTTTCCCTGTAAAACTGTAATTTACACTGAAATTGATTTTATTTTGACAGAACGTTTGTCCCAACATAGACTGGATCCCCAGCATCACAAACTCTTGGCCAGTATTTGATTTCACACACATTAGTCCCACTGTCTTTGAGGTCATCTGCACGTGTGAACCTAAACATGCATAATTGTTTGCACTTTTGTGTTTAAGTGATCTTTTAAAAACAGTCTACTTCTAAAATATTCCAGCATTTTGCTTTGCCTTTGATTAATGTTTCAGTGAGTCCAAAGACTGCAAAATACAAAGTAGAGAAAAATACTGGAATTCAACTTTGCGCCTGCAGTACAAGTTACACACATTGTATTTAGTCTTTGTTGCAAGTTTCTCTACAATCATTGAAAGTTACTTTTCCTGGAGGAAGTTTTAAAGGAAATTAAATCTGTGGCAAACAAAAGAGGTGAATATGTTCTTTCAGAACTTCTGGGATTGTTGGAGGACTTCTGGGGATGCTATGAAACACCCTCTACTGACTCCTTCATCCAAAGGTACCCACGAGAGTCTTCAACTTCTAAAAAAAGCTCTGTGAGCTCTAAGGAGCTTTGCCAGCCGTCCCTCCCCAGAGTGGTTTTGGGGCTCTTGCTCCAGCTGCCTTCTGAAGAGGGAGGGTGGAGGATCCTTGCAGTGGTACTGGGGAGTGGCCAGTGTGAGAGCCAGGGCTTGACCACAGCTCCCAGCACCCAGTTGAAGGATGCAGAAGTTTGTACAGGAGGGAGCCTGTGACTTCTGACAATGCAGGAAAATTCCTGGCTGCCCATGGATCTGTATCTACAGAGCAGATTCAGTGCCCTGGCTGCATATGAGGGGCTGGGAGCTGTGTGGGATCAGGAGAAAGTGGCAAGGGATAGCTGTGGATGATTCCCTGCTATGCGGGATGGAGGCCCATGTTGTCTGACTTGATCTGCTATCTAGAGAGTTTGCCGCTTGCTTGGAACTCAGATCCAGGACGTGGAGAGACTTGAGAGGCTTCTCTGGTCTTAGGACTCTGGCCCCACTCTCTGCCAGAAGAGATCTGGAGTGTGTAAAGCATGACTACAGGGCTCTGGGGTGATTTTTGAGGGCATGGGGGCACAGGTGGTATCTCCTTGATCCTATTCCTGAGGGGCAAGGGCTTCAGGAAATCTTGAAATCTAACAACTGGCTGCACAACTGCTGTTAACACCAGATATTTGGGGGTGTATGACCATGGGACCATCTTGGAGGATCAGTGACTGCTAGGAAGAGAAAAGTCTGATAATCTCAGGTCATGGTGATTGAGAGAGGCTTCTGGGGACTCAATGTAAATGTCACTCATTCAAGACAGGCAACAAGGAGGATTTGGGGCCTAAAATATAGTCAGCCTCACTTGATATCTGGGAAGATGATGGAGCAAATAATCCTGGAAAACATTTCCAAACACATGAGAAAGGGGGAAGTGACTGGAAGTAGTGAGCACAGATTTAGGAAGGGCAAATCAAGCTTCACCAGCCTTCTGTGATGAGGTGATGAATGAGGGAAGAGCAGGGGGTGTTTTTTATCTTGACTTCAGTTAGACTTTTATCATCCTCATAGACAAGCTGATGAAGTACAGACAAATGGACGGTGTTTCTAAATACTTACAGTTAGTTTGGGTAAATACGAGCAAGTAGAAACACTGGGATACTTTGACAGTATTGAAATTGTACGTGTATAACCTGGATTTTCAGTGATCCTTCTTCAGGATCTTGTAGGATTTTATGTTATTTTCTTTGGAGCAACCTATTCTCCAACATGCTCCCTGCCTCAAGAGGTGTCTCTGGGATAGTGCTGAGTTTGGGCCTGGTACAGGTTCAAGTATGGAGCAAATTTCTGCCCATGCCTGAAGACACACATTTGACGACATGTGACAGCTTTGCCTACCTTATTTATGCTCTGCATCCTAAATTTATCTGATATACTGACACTAGCTTTGCTACTTCTGACTGTACCTTAATAATTTATGACTAGAAGAGACATGCTTCACCTTAATGGTCAGCTGTGGAAATAAGTATGCTTAACTATTCCAACCTGGTAAGACGATAACAGGATTTATGGTTTGGAAAACATAGAGATCCTCAGGTTATCTGGAGACAACTCGTAGCCATATTCCAAGAAATGCCTTCTGTTCAATCATAAAAGATTGCATTACATTCTCATTGCTGGAGATAGGATGTTATGTTGGAAGTCTTTGAGGAAAATAGCAATTTTGTATTCTCTTCGAAGGTATGGGAGTTTTCTATTATTATTATTATTTTTTTTATTATAATTTTACTGAAACTAGATTGACAATCACGTTAGTCATGCTTGAAACCCTTATGTCATTGGCATGATGAATTCAGCCAGTCTTTCAGCATAAAAGCTACTAATTCACATTCTAAACTCTACCATTAGCTTGCTTTTCTATTTGTTGCCATTGAAAGCTGAAAACTATGTTCTGAATTACAAAATACATTTCCTTTTTAGTCTGGTTTTCCTAATTTAAAGGAAGCCATTGTCAGCTGGGACAGGGAGCCCTGCTTCTTGCCACATATTGGCAGAGGCCAGTGAAGATACACATTTTTTTGTTTTCACAAAACATGAAACTTCCTTGCCACTTAGTTTGCCATGACCCTAGTTGCTGTTTTCTTAGCGACATTTTTTTGTTCAGATACCTGTTGTATCAAATGAATTTTTTGAATTCTTCAGAGGGAACATGGAGACTTGCAGGTGGCCTCATTGAACTTCACTGATATGCAAGACTGCCAGCAATTCCCCTCTCAGCTGGGCTGGAATATTGTGGTACCAGTTTTGATGGTGGCACCTGCAGGGTTTTGGATTTTCCTGAGGTTTACTTTTCCTCTGCTTTTATTTTTTTCTTTAATCATCTTGTTACTTGAAATCATAAAAGGCTTCGTTGTCATACACTGCAGTTTAAAATCTGCTGTTATTTTACTTAACAGTAAGTCAAGACTCTTTTCCCAAAAGTATTCTGATGCATTGATTGCTTTTTAGCTAATTTGAGTCCCTTGTCCTTTTACATATGTTAAAGTCTTGGTGCCTGAGTGTTTCAGAACTAACAGAATGATGCCTTCCTTTGGATTCTGCTACTTTTAGAGCCACAAATAATTTTATATTGCTTTTTAAATATATTCATTAAAT
Source organism: Gymnorhina tibicen (assembly GCA_013399875.1). Taxonomy (NCBI): domain Eukaryota; kingdom Metazoa; phylum Chordata; class Aves; order Passeriformes; family Artamidae; genus Gymnorhina; species Gymnorhina tibicen. Next base: position 1,303,611 of record VXAZ01000550.1, read on the forward strand.
GCATAATTTTTATTGTTCGATTAATTGCATTTTTAATTTGGCTAACCACAGAAAGTTGTTTTGACAACATAGGGAGGTTGCCTGCCTGTGTCCACTCAATAGTCATTTGGTAATGGTGGATGATTTCATCAGCAGCTGTCAAGTGTCCTACCCACTTGTGGATGTTACGATTTACAGTGGGTGGTATAGTCAATAATATTAATATTGCGTTCCTGTTCTGAGTTTATTGTTGTGGAAGACACGGAAATCTGCCCTTTGTTGGTCTGCCTTTCATACAAGCTTCAAATACAAGCTTCCAACTCCTTTTGGCTGTCAAGGTGCACCTGCAGCAGTCAGAAGGCATAAGAGACTGTTAGGTTTACTTTACATTGCTAGTGCCAGGCTGGGTCACACAACACTTCACTTGCATTTGGGTTGCTGTCATCTCTGTGTGTGTGTCTGTGAGGAGATTCAGCTCCACCTTGTACATTTGGTGGAACAGCAGGGCTTCTTTCACCCAAATCTGTGCTCTGCCTGTCTTCTGCCTTTGAGTAGTATTCCTCACTTAAGCCTGCTTTTAGGGTGGTCACTTGCCAAAGCAGAAGAACTCAGATGTAAGCTTGAATTGCTTGTCTGGTTCTAATCTTTTTAATTTAGTGCCCCTATGAGCAAACCTCTAAATTGTGGGGGTCTCATATGGATAAGCAGTCAGAAAGTTTGATGTCCTAACTAGGCTTTGCAGACTTCTTTGATCTCTTCAACATGCTCTTCATACTTTTAGCATTCCCAAATCCCTCTACTGACTTTGGACCTCAGTTTTTTTCTTGTCCGTTTGTACAGACAGTTTCTTCCTTTCATCCAAGAGCAACCAGCTTTCATTATCTGGTCGTAGAATTGCTCCCTTTGTTGGAGGCAAGATGTTCAGGGATCTCCTCTTTCTTCCTCTGGAGAAAACATGAGAGCGTAGATGTTCTGTGTTTAAACAACATGGCACTTAACCTGAAGGTCTCCAGCCACCTTCACAACCAGCATGCCTGCTGCCATGAGGATGTGTAGCCTTTGGTCATACTTTATTTATAGTCTCCTTTAATTGTTTGGTTTTGGGTTTTTTTTTGAGTCCATATAGTTTTGAAAAAACTGAAATTTATCACTCTGAGTCTTGGTGGAGAATGTCTTACTGGGTGGATGACTAATTTTAGACTCTGTCCCTTGGGTATATTTAGAAATTACTTCAGGGCTGGACTCCGACTTACAGTATGGAAGACAGCAGCCAGAGGATCATTCAGTGGCCTTTATTAATCAGAATGTCAAGCTAGATTATCTAAGAATGCCTTCTGCATTTAAAATGAAAGAAGAGATTAACCTCTAGTAAAATGTAAAAACTTTATGTTAGACACATCTTAAACCATTCTGTTTCAGTCCATACTTCTTTAATGCCACTGCAGTGAACAATGCTGGTATAGTTTGAGAGAGCAAAATTTGACCTCCCATTTATTGCTTTATAACTCAATTGTAATTCAATTACCACCCTTTTTATATGGTCTCTGTCATGTTTAATGCTTTAAAGCTGCATGTGTTAAATTGGTATTCTAGAAATCATACAATTCTTGTCAGGTTTGTAAGCCAACCCCTTGCAGTAGAGCTCATTTTATATCAACAGGGTAGCATATTTAATAAAAAATTCTGACACTGACTAATACATGTTTTTTATTTTTTTCCCACTAATTTGATGGAGAAAACCATTGTAGCCTTTTACTTGCTCAGCTTTAGCTGAATTTAAAGGTATGAGTAAACCGTGAAATTTGGAACCAGAAGGGGGTACAGAGTTTTCATATTTGACTTGCAAATCAGGAAGACTGAGGAATGCTTTGAATAAGCATCCAGAATATCTGTGCAACAAAAAATGGATAGGCAAATTAAAAAATCAGTATCTACTCACAGCTGTGTCTAGATTTCATGGTTGGAAACTGTAGAGAACTGGGATTGCAAAGTCCAATGTAGCTGGAGGAGAGTCATTGAAGCAGGCAGAGAAGGGTTATAAGCCCAGTTTCCTACCTAGCACCTGCAGTCATGGTTCATTTTGACAGGTTCCTTCAGCAGTCTAGCAAGAGTCAAGTGGCAAGAGTACAGGCTTACTGTAGGACTACAATCCATTTAGAGGAAAAGCATTCTGTAGAGCAGAGCACTACCTCTGAGTGAAGGAGTGAGGAATAAGGCTAATGGTCCCACAGTGCTGAATAACGATCTGCCAATGTACATAGAATCAGGATGGTTTTGGTTGGAAAGGACCTGAAAGATCATCTAGTTCCAACCCCCTCACCATGGGCAAGGATGTCACTAGATCAGGCTGCTCAAGGCCCCATCCAACCTGGCCTTGAATGCTTCCAGGGATGGGGAATATATCTATGGAACAGATGTTCAATTACAAAGTTTCATTAAATGCCCACATTCCTGTTAAGTTGTGGCTTGGATGGCAAGATGAAGTTTTTGAGTCTTACTGTGAGGATTTTTTTTAATAGATAAGTTCAGCATCTTAAAAAAGACCCTAAATAGCAAGAGAGCTTGTTAGCTGATTTAATTGGTAACAACTTCCACTGGCTACTTACTGAATTCTAGTGCATTTTGGGTGGAGTTGTAACTCAAGATTACCTTTTTCTTTCTAATAGGTAGGTAAGATACTGGATTAGTGGGATAGTGTTGATTCTCTTACGACTGCATTATAAATAAGTAGTTCTGTGAGCTTGTCAGAGCATTGTAGCCTGGACATTGTGATCTGGAGAATCCACCTGCCTTGTCCTTCTTCCAGATCACGTGTCCATCTTTTCAAGGATTCTAATGTTAGTGTCAAAAAAAATCAGCTACTTGATTCAGGTTAAAACTAATTTTTTTTTCTGACCAGATCTAATTTTTTCTGGCCATGTCTAATTCAACTAAGTCCTTGATCACAGCACAGATTCACGACTGCTTGTGCCAGCACAAAAGAAAAGGGCATGTAAGGTGGGAGAACCGCACATGAGGATGTAGGATCCTTGCAGCGATGTTGCAGTCCTTGGAACCTCCTGACATCCTTCTCATGTAAACCTCAAGCCACAAACATCTGGAAAAAATGCTTTACTGGACTGGCTTGTTCCTGTATAGACTTGTCCAGATCCCTCACAGACAGGGGAAGGCTTTTCTGTATACAGCACTGTAATCCTCTACAGCACTTGGTATGCTACAGTCTGACTCATTACTATAGGAAAATACCCAGGAGAAAGGATCAAATTAGTTTCTATTTTAATATCTATTTGCATTTTCCTGGAATGGAAATGAATACATGTAGATTCACTGCCTTGATTGTAATAAGCTATTTTTCATTAGAACTTATACTGTCAGGAAATTGGTATTATTGATTCATGAGTATTGTCTCCAACAGCAGGTAATATGGAATGTATTTAAAATAATAGGTGTTCAATTATTTATCTATGAAAAACTAAAAAAAAATTTTAACATTATGCTAATTTGTGTTATTAAAATCCTTTCATTTCTAATTGTCTATGCAAGTATAGAACAGATATGAAAAAAAGTCAATATGAAACCTTTTTTCCAGATCTTTTGCTATTCAGCCACACTGCAATAGTTCTTAAGCTGAATTATTGCATATAGGTTTTAGATAACTCTGGGGTTTTATCAACAGTATCTGTTTATAACTTAGGTTTTTATTGTGCCTTGAAATTCTGAGCACATGCAGGTCCTGTTGCAACATAAGACTTCATAACAATGCATTTAACATAGGAATTTCCATTCATTTTATGGTTCTCATGGTCTACCATCTGGCTGAAACAATAGCATAACACTCTTTTTAGAGATTAAGAAGTTGTTGATTGTACTAGTGAGTGACAGGTGAAGTCAACCAGCCGTAGCAAACACCAAGTATCATTTCATTTTGCAATGGGATTTCTTAGGTGGCTTGAGTGGATAGGAGATTCCCTGTGAAGCTGTAAATGTTTGCATGTTAAAGTGTAGCCATGATTAGAAATGCTCTTTTAAAAGACAGCAATAACATGTTTGTTTTGGGTTGTGCTTTGTCTGATACATCAGCTTTTGGTATAAAATCTTTTGTATTTTAACACAGTGATTTGACAGGAAATGACTGAGTGGCCAAAACCTTGAAAATGAAGACATTATGTACACAAATGGTCAAAAGATTTTAAGGTAGGCCTCATGAAATGAAAATCATTGCTAAATAAACTTTTTCTTCACTGACTTAAATGTATCTATTTAAAGAAGAATGACCTTAAGCCATAGATCATCTTAGGACATGTTGACTTGATCATTAACCAAGATACTATAAAACACCATTTATAGTATAGAAAACTAATTCTGGTCATAGACAAAAATTCTGCAAGTTTAAAGTTAGATTTTCCAACATTGAAATGCATACATTATACATGAATTATCAAAAGGAATTAAGTGGTGGTGAACATGGTAAATTATAATATAATCAACCCTTCAAACTTGCATATGCAAGAAGAATTAAAAAGCTCCCCATTAAAAGTGTATGAATAAGCAAATATATGCAATTAACCATACTCACGATCTAGTTAAGAACACTCTGTAGGCCCATGTTTACCCTTCGTAGGTGTTTAGTTTCATAGTTATTTAGCAGAGTATATAAATGTTCTTTTAAGTTATGTTTGTGGATAGTTTTTGTGGATAGTTTTCTCTGTGCAGACTCAAAAATTCTTGTGGAGTGCAGCTTCTAGGGAATGATTGCCATGACTGGACCTTTAAAGATCAGGTACTGATGGAGTTTGGGATCCTGGGGAATATGGGTCAGGTAGGGAGCAAAATTAGACCCCTGAACTTCAAGAAAGCAAGCTTCCAGTTCTTCAAGGAGGTATCAATAGGATTCCCTGGGAGACTTCCTTTGGGGACAAGGAATCAGAACAGACCTGGCAGATCTTTAAGGAAATCTTCCGTAGAGCTTAAGAGCTGGCAATCCCCAGGAACAAGAAATCAGGCACGGAGGTCAAGAGATGTGCATGGCTGAGTAGGGATGGTCAAAGTAAAGGGAAAGGAGCAAACGCACAGGCAGTTCAAGCTAGAATAGGTGACCCGGGAAGAGTATAGAAGAGAAGTTCGGTTGTGTAAGGATGGGGTGAGGAAGGCCAAGGCAAAACTGGAACTAATCCTGGCAAGGGACACAAAGAATAACAGGAAAGGCTTCTACAGGTATGTTAACCAGAAAAGGAAGGTCAAAGAAGGTTTCCCCCTGGTAACAGGGTGCTAGTAAACTGATAACAATGGATGAGGAGACGACTGAGATATTCAACAAATTTTCTGCCTCAGTCTTCATTGGCAACCTCTCTTCCCACACCTCTTGAGTGGATGGACAGCAGGATGGGGACTGGGGGAGCAAAGCTCCCCACACCATAGGTGAAGGTCAGGTTCATGTCCACCTGAACAACCTGAACAAACATGCCTATGGGAACCCAGGAGATGCATCTAAAAGTCCTGAGAGAATTGGTTGATGGAGCTGCCAAGCCACTCACCATGATACTTGAAAAGTCATGGCAGTCAGGTGAAGTCCCAGGTGACTGGAAAAAGGGAAACATTGTTACCATCTTCAACAAGGGTAGAAAGGAGAACCCTGGGAACTACTGACTTGTCAACCTCACCACTTGTGCCTGGTAAAATCATCATGTAATAAATTCTCCCAGAAGCTGTGCTCAGGCACATTGGACTAGGAGGTGATCCAAGACAGCAGCTCTCGTGGTCCAAGACAACAATGCGCTCTTGTGAGATCCCACCTGGAACACTGCATCCAGCTCTGGGGTCCCAGCACAGGAAGGACGTGGACCTGTTGAAGCAAGTCTAGAGGAGGCCACCAAGATTATCAGAGGGCTGGAGCACCTCTCCTCTGAGGAAAGGTGGAGAGAATTGGGTTTGTTCAGCCTGGAAAAGAGAAGGTTTTGGGGTGACCTAATTGTGGCTTTCCAGTACCTGAAGGGAGCCTACATGAGAGATGGAGAACGAACTATTTACAAGAGCATGGAGTGACAGGACAAGGGGGAGTGGATTTAAAATGAAAGAGAGTAGGTTTAAATTAGATATTAGGAAGAAATTCTTTACAATGAGGGTGGTGAAGCACTGGAACAGAGGACTTGGAACTAGATGATTTCTTAAAGTTCCTTGCAACTCAAAACATTCTGTGATTCTATGACAAAAGATCATCTGGTCCAACCCCCCTGTCATGGGCAGAGACATCTTTCTGTTGACCAGGTTGCTCAGAGCCCTATCCAGTCTGGCCTTGAACACTTCCAGGAATGGGGCATCCATGACTTCTCTGGGCAACCTGATCCAGTGTCCCACCACCTTCATTGTAAAAAATTTCTTCTCTATGTCTAATGTAAATTTACTCTCTTTCAGTTCAACCACTGCCTATTGTCACAGCTTTTTTTACTGTTTTATTTTAGTCTTCTGGCAGGGCTTAAGAAGGACTCCAGTCATGAAGGAGTGCACCAGCTGTTCTTGCTTGCGTGTGCTTTCCTTCTATACAAGTTCCCCATGTCTCAGGGACTCTGCATTTCCAAGTCTAGGCTAAAACACTTGTCTGCTTTTGAGAGGGATTTTAAACCTTGTCGGTTTCAATCACTGGGATCAAAGTTGGACAAATCTAACCTCAGTTACAAAGTGATCATGTTATTGTCTTAAGCTATTCCCATCTGAATGGATAATCATTAATATTTAACAGACTTCCCTGATCCCAGCCCTTGAAGGTATGTGACACTGACATGTGACTGACATGTGCAATGAGGCACTAAGTGACACAATTTCTTTGTGAGAACAACTAGAATTCAGAAGGTGTACAAAGAAAGTGTTTCAAATTGTGATAGCAGAAACCTAGTATTTCGGGGAAAAAAATTCTAATAGGAAGAAAATCCATGAAAACTAGGTCAAATGAAACATGACTTTTTTCTGTGTAACTGCTAATGAGAAATTAAAGAAGAGGCATTAGATGTAGGACATTTTAAATTCCAATTAAGAGACCAGTGATGTGGCACATAGGATGAAAATAATTAGTTACATGAAAACTAGGAAAAAAACATATCCCAGGACCAAATAGGTTCATAAAAAGAAGACCACACATAGAACAGCTACTTATTACTTCTGTCATGGTATTGCTAAATGCTCAAGTCTTGAGCTAGTGATGAACACTGTATGAAATAATGAACAAAAATAGTTATAGTCCCCAAATATATATATATATGGTGATTTCCAATGTGTCTCAGTCATTGTTACTCCTTGTGACTGGTGGCTTACTGACCACAGTTCTCTGGTCGTTCAGCTACGTGTAGGAATATAGCAGTATCACATAAAGGTATTTTTGTATATATATTTGTATGTAGGTACATGTGTAACAGAATATTTCTGGTGGCTGAAACGGAAAAAGCCTTTAAGGAAAAAGAAAATATGGAGAGTAAAGAAGAGCTACTGTTGAGGTGGAGGAACTTGAACACAGACTAAAGGTAAAGAGACAGTTAATGCTTAAAAGCATATAAATTTTACTTGGAAGATACAAGTTTTATGTGCTGTAAACCAAGTCTCCTTGTGCTTCTGTTTTTAGTGACAACCTTGGTACAGTCCTTTGAATATTACTCATTAAAAAAAAAAAAGGAACAAGTTCATAATGTCTTGTTCATAAAAAACATTTCTCCAAGAGGAGAAATTGTCAGAGCACAGGGCAAAGAGGAAAATGGCTAATGAGGTAGGTGGGTAAGAATATAGAAGTGCTATTAGAGAGACATGGAGAACAAGATCATAAAACAGTCAAGAGAAAAGAGAAAATAAGAAAAATAAAAGAAAATGAGATAAGAAAAACTGGGAAAGAGAAACAGATAAATGATGCAGAAAAGGAGTTTGAACAAGGAAAACGAAGGACTAGGGAAAGGTCAAAATACGTCTTCTTAGCTGGTTTATTTTATTTGCACTATTCACATTTTTTTCCAAACTGCCTTCCTAGTCTGCTTTCAGGAACTGATTTACTGCAGAGTGTGGTACTTCCAACAGTTTTTCTATTCACTCTCCCAGCAGCAAATGCTTCTAAAAATGCTTCACCTCTAAAGATCCAGTGCACTAAAGGCTAGGTTTTTCCTCTGAAATGTGCCATGAGATCAGGGCTGAGTAAAGCTGTAGAGAAAAATGCTCACCCCTGTGGCCTGTTTGAGGCATGTTAGCTTGTAAAATTTGCATATAACACAGAAACTGCAAGAATCTCATGTTCTTCTCTAATAGTAGCAGGGCTGTCAAGAAAAAAAAAACATTAGAATAAGTGAAAATTGTTTTCTCCTGTGAAAATGTTAGGTCAGACAAAAATATTTGCCATTAATAAAAATTTCTTCACACTTTCATCAGTTCAAACTTCTTGTTGGGTTGCACAGGATCTACCCTGTGGCATTTACACTCTGTTAAATATGTAGAAATGTCTCAGCCTCCCACTGTGCTGTCACTTAGCCTTTATGAGGTTAGCAAATTCAGTCTTTCTTCATAAATTAATCCTGCTGGCTCTGTAAGGTCTTCTGGATGCTTATTGTCAACAACTTTCTTGGAAGGCACTATTCAATCCCTGCCACTTCATCTTCCCTGCCTTAAAAGCTTTCTTTGGAGTGACATCATATTTCAGATTTAAATCTGAATCAATTTGATACTGTTTGATCTGTGTATTGCATGGTTGCCTGTACATTGTCACTCTCCCCTGTACCTCCCCTTTTGTCTTGTCTTTATGAAGTCTTAAAATTTTTACTATGATCAGAATAGGCTTTTTCAAAGCTCTACTCTTGAAAACGGGGAATTATTTTTCAGTGTTACCTCTTATTTCCCCTGTCATATTTGGCCTCTCATCTTTAGATGCCTTTTTCCTGAATCCCATTTTTTGTTATTCAGCTGCAAGGCCCTCAAGCCTTCCCTCTTTGTGTCACAGACAGCCTTACATTTTTTCCACAGATATTGAAATTCCAGTAAACTGCAGTCCTATATTTAATATGCTGCCTTTAATTTATGCATGAAAGCCAGCTTAAAGTGTGTCATGCAATGTGTCATCTGCTCTCCGTTTGTAGTTCATTAAGGCTCTTCCTTGTTCTTTAGATACGCTACTGCCAAATCTTTTCATTGGACACAAATGTCAAATTCATTTGTCTTTTCCTAATGAATTCTCAATGTGTTTTCATTGCAAATTTTTGAATTCCAGAATATTATGCATGTTAAACAGCCAGGACAACTGGTTAAGAGCCAGTAAGTCTCTTAGAAAGGGTCTAGTTCTGCAAAGGAGCTGAGCATTATTAGGCTGTGATGATGGTATTGGGAAGTATGTGGACATACGTTCAGTTTCCTGCAATATCATCTAAATGTTTCAAGATTTCTCATGAAAAATGCAACCTGTCAGGTGTGGTAGAACATTGGTATGAACTTCTAAACCACTTCTGATCAGTTAGATCAAATGTTCTACACAGTATTTTACTTAGTTGGAACATTGTTAATAGATCAGAACTCAGTAGCTTGAGGCACAGCAGAAACCCTGCGCAAGCCCTGCGTGGATTATCTGACATGTGAAGATGGGGGTAATGAGAACCTACGTGAAGCACCAGGAGGCAAGAGAGGATGGTGAGCAATATGAGAAACAGCGGCCTGGGGAAGAAATCTCAGAAGTACAAAATGCGTACATAACAAAGGGCAAACCAAACCATTGAGCTTTCATCAGGCAAAATGCTTCTGAAAAACACCTGATGCAAATAAGATACAGCTCCCTCACAGGCAACTATTTTTTTTTCCAGCATAATATCTAGAATACCATGAAAACAGGTAAACTGTAAAACCTGTTAAAAAAAAAAAAAGCCTTACATTTTTTCCACAATAATGGAGAAAAGAGATACATGAGGAGGAAACACTTGGAAGTCCTTGGAAGTTTTGATTGCCATCTAGACAGTCAGAAGGAAGTAGCAGACAGGGACTGCCTCTCTGTTTCCTCTGACAATACAGACCTGTCTCATATAGAGTTAACACGCCCAAAATTTCATAAGGACCTTGCTGGTTTAGATGGATGGATGAAAGAGCTTTTGTATATCTTTCCAAGATACACAATTCTTCTAAAGGCCAGATGTTAGAAAGGGTGAATGTTGCCACACACGTAAAAAAAAGTGATTGATATTCTTGCGAAATATTATCTTGACAGCCAATGGGATATTATGCAGTCACCTACTCCTTGCCTTTTACAAACACTGCAGGAAATTCCAGATTTTTCCCTTTGTTCATCTAGAAATTTAATTTTGTATCAGAAACCTACAATCATGCTATAGTTCTCTATTTGCAAATGTTTCAAATTAGGGGAAAAGAAGCATGATCAGGGATTTGCATTTCTTAAGGTCACCTTTTCTGTTCCAGACCTGTAACTGTTCATCATTTCTAATTACAGACTGTAAATTATATGAGTAACTGCCTATTTTATTCACAGAAACACATGTTCTGTTCAATTGAATTGCACATTTTTGGGACTGTAACCCCAAATCGATAAATGAATGTTAATTTTTCATGCTCGGTAACTTAGTTCCCTTTTTGAGCTTTTGATTCTCCTCACAAAATATTCATGCAGTCTATACTGAAGCTTTTACTTCCGTGTGAGACATCCTCTATTAACTGTCTAGAAGATTCAGAAGATACAGTCCTTTATTTTAACTTCCTGTGTTTTGAGCTGTATATAGGAACCAGAGAATTTTTTTCTAAAGCTTCATCTAATATTGCAGCAATTTGAGATTTCTGATGGCACTTCAGATCAACAAGATATAGATTTAAAAAAATCCATTTCAGAGCAACAAGATTACCCTGAAAATTTGCTTTAGGTTTAAAGCTAGAGCTTTCTCTTTGATCTGTTCTAAGTATCTGAGACTCAGTGTATGAGGGAACACAGATGCTGCTTGAATATTTTTGAAGTTAAATACTTAGTGGATGAGGAAACGAACCAAGTTGTGGCACTAAAATTAACAGTGCAATGTACTTTTAAATAAACTGAGCTATCAAACTTCCTTTTTGTTAAATTGGGCTAGTCTGGAAAAAATGAAACATCATACAATTTTCATCAGAGAGCAATGAGGGAAAAGGCACATGTCTTTCGCTGGAAAGTAGCTGTTAATTATTTTGCCTCTTTATAGTATGTTTATAAAATGTAATCTGCAAGCTCTCTTTGAGCTGACCTGAATTTGTGCAATTGCCAAGACAAATCTAATAATTATTGGCAGGAGAGTTTATCTCAGTTTATGAGATTCAATTTGGAGTTGCACTACAGTGGTTGCATGGGATTGTTTTGGCTCACAAGAAATTCAGATAAGGTAGTGACTCCCTTGGTGGACAGTGACGTCAAATACCTTGGCAGGGTATGTACGCACCAAGAAGTGTTTAAAATCTCTGGAATAACACACCTGACAGGAAAACTGAATCAGCTTTAATTTATGGCATTTTTGAATGCTGTGTTTATGTGACTGAAATGCTAAATTAACATAATATGGTGAACATAATTGTAAGAGGGCATGTTCCTAAATGTAACCTTTAATTTTCAAAAGCATTAGATGGCCCTACAGGTAGCAGTCAGAGAGGAGACATGGGTCACCTGATGTGACCCTTTTATGGATGTGCAGATAGGGCTCACACAAAACATAGAGAACTAAGCTTTTTGAAAATCATTACTTCTTAAAGCTTAACTGGTTTGGTTACACTGTATTGATGACTGCTATGTCTCTCCAACATGTAAATACATCTAGATGTGTGCTGTAACACACAGCTTTTAGGAAACTAGGATACACAAGATGTGGTTTAGGTCAAAGTTTTGATCAGGTTACAAAGAAAAGCATCACAATTCTTCAAATGACATACAACTTTTGTCTGGAACTCGATGCACAAGTTTGCCATATCTAACATTATCATATGACATTGATAGAATGAATGGGTTTGGGTAATAAATGTTATAAAGATATTGCTGTTGTGGTTTGACGCAGGCTAAGCGGCAAGCACACGAAAATCTATTTGTTTATTTGCCTCTGCTATAATTGAGCAGAGAAGGGAAAATTAAGACTTAATTTTCATAAAGTGTAATAAGAATTATTGAGGAAAACTGAGAGACTTCAAAGCAAAACAGGTCCACACTTAAAACAGTTACAGTATAAAGAAGATCTATTACTAACAGAATTAAAAGTAAAAAGAAAAAAAATAAGAAATTAAAGCAACCTTCCAGCAAACTTTTCCCATCCAGTCCTGTCCCTCTTTCACCCAACCTGCACAAGGGAAACAAAACATGGGTTTTGGTCAGTGTTTCATTTCTTAATGAACATTAAATAAAGAACATTAAGTCTTTCTTTATGTTTAAGGAAAAGAGTTTCTTCTGCTTTAACGTGGTTTTCAAACTTCCATAGACAACAGTCCACCCGGAAAAAATCTGCTGAAGTGAAAGAAAAATATCCCTCCCATGAATCTTGCAGTTTTCACCCACTGCCATCATGGGTCATAACAGACATGGGGTTGAGTCTTTTAAGGATGAGCTTTATGGATGAGCTACTCCGGCCTGAAAGCAAAGGCTCTCTTCTTCAATCTCTAAAAGCCTTTCACATCTATGGGCTCTGGCATTGAGCACTCTTCACAAGCTCCGCGTGTATTTTCCATCCCCCCATGGACTTTGATGAATTACAGAGAAAACAGTTTGTAATATTACAGTCCTCACCACCGCTTGCAAGGAGAATTTAAGCTCCAGCGCTGGAAGTGGTTCCGCCCTCTTTGCCTTCCTTCACAGCTGACCTTGGAGTCACCACGTCAGCTTCGTCTCACGTGCCTCTCACCCTCCTTTCTCTCTGACTGTGGAGTTGCCATGTTAAGTTGCAGCTACGAAGTTGATCTTGTTCGGGCTTCACGCTGGGGAAAGCCTCGGCCTCCTTATGTTGCTGGCTGCGTGGTGTTTTCTATGCTCGGCGAGCTGTGCTGGCTGCGGGGTAGCCCCGCCGGCCCCACGCGGGGGTCGCGGCGCTTTCAGATCTGTCTCAGCCGCGTGGTCTCGGCCGCGTGGTCTCAGCTGCGCCGCTGTCTGAGGCTGATCCCGCCTGCCTGTGGAGCCAGCACGGCTTTTTCCCAGCGGCTTCGCCCGCGCCGCCGCGCTGGGCGGGGGGGAGGAATGTCAGCCCGGGATGGGATGGAGCCCAGAGGCCCTCCCACCCCCGCCACCCCTTGGCGGGAGAGCAGGAACAAAAGGGAATTTCCCGCACTTGCACGCCCTTTAAATATGCAAATCGTAGCGGCACTACCAGCTTACTCATTGGGTAAACAACTTTTCCATCAACTAAGTTATAAAACCATCACAATTGCTCTAATTGTACTAGTACTTAGTGCTAGTGTATTTATTAAATAAATTCAGTAACATAATGGTGATAAAATGAAGAAAAATAATTATGATCATTCGTGTGACCTCGTTCGCTTTCTCTAATGCTGAGGTCTAGAGAATGATACAGTGAATCTCACAATTAAACCCACACAGAAATGATTACAGAATTTTATCTTTGTATTACAATTATTTCATTTTTGAAGCCCTGAATCCACCACCAGTGAGAAATTAATATAAAATTTAGCATCCTGCCATTATTTGCTATGGCCTGTCTCTCAAACAGCCACAGTTCCACATTCATATGTCTGTAATGCTGCAATGTCAGTTTAGATGTTTTTTCTTCTGCCCTATGTTCCTTGAATAATAAAAATGTTGGTATTAATATACTGGTCTCACTAGAAGTTCCATATATTTCAGCTAAAATGAGTCACTGACTTTCATACACTGGACATCATATAGCTCTAGAGATCAATTTATATGACAAACTAGCTGTCATTCAACTAAAAATAATCTTGCCAGAAATGCCTTCCATGCTCTTGTCCATGTTGACAAATAACATGACAGAGATGACAGATAACATGAGTTCCCATTAGATTTGGATGATGTAGTTGTATCTTATCTTTTGACTTTCTTCAGTAATTTTATCCTGTATTCAAATCAGGTTTTACTGTCTCCTCAATATCCACAGCTGCCTGGCTTCAGTCCCTGAAGTCCAAGAGTTACTGTCTGAAGTCAAGAATTACTGGCAACTCTAAGCTAAATCCTAACCTCCATAGTAAAATGGCACCTGGCTTTACCCCAGACACGGGAAGTGAAGCCCTGAGCTCCCATGGTCAGATAGGCACTTTGTGTGGGAAAATTGCAGTAAGACAGTACTGCTCTTGGTGAAAGAAATACTGAGGTGTGGCTACAGGTGCCCCACGGCTTCCACTCTCTTTTCAGAGAATAGAGTTTTGCTGGACATCCTTGTTTGGATTATATTTCTCTTTTCATAGTGAATTTCACTCAACCATGTTAAATGGCATAAGAATGAGAACATTGGAAAAATTTGTCCTTTAACAGTCAGAAATCATTGGTACAGGAATCAGCAGAGAACAGACCTGTGTCTAGCAGGTCACAGGTTTCTGTTATGAGGATACAGTTGAAGCACGGTGTCCTGGGTTACAGTGTATTCTATTACCATGAGCTGTTGAAAAACCAGGTGTGCCGGATGTTCCTTGCCTCCTCCCTCTGGACTAGCTTCTGTTAATGGGCCCAACAATGCCTTGCTGTATGATTCAGAGATAACTCGAACCTGGGCTATCTCCTGTTAATGGGCCCATCAGTGCCTTGCCCCATGACTCACCATTCCGTTGTGAGATGCTCCGCCCAGGGGGAAGGAGCCAAGCATTCCCACCTGGATATGATCTGGGGCCTGGAACAGCAGAGGCAGATTTAGCTACTGGGATCCCAGAGGATGAGGTCTACACCACTGGACTTTCTAAGGAAGACCAGGCCCTCCTACAACACTGCTGGACATTCAGAGGAAGACCAGACCTTTCAACAGAATCATCACTCCAGGAAGACTGCAGTTCACCATCTAACTGGACTGTTACCAAACCCCCGATTATCAGGGGGTCAGGTTTGTGCTCTGACCTTGTCAGTGGGTTGGTTTTTTTTTTTGAGCTACTGCATTTATTCTATTTTTCCTATTGAATTGTATTTCTGACTTGGACTCTCTCACTAGTTTGCTTTCAAACTAGTACACATGGACAGAAATTTCTCAAACCTGGCTTTGATCCATCTGGTATACCCAGATAGTAGAAGAAATGGCCAGGACTCAATTTGAAGATTAACAGGTTATCTGAAGTGGAACAGAACAACAATTAAAATTATTTATCTGCAGAAAAGATGAATAAAATATCAAATCTTGTAAGGCATGAGCCCAAAGAAGTATTTGAAGTACTAGAACAAACAATGAAGTGGACGGTCTGCAAGTTTTTAAGAGAGATTAATGCAGAAAGGCAGTATGGATTCATAAAAATAAATCATGTCAAGCTAACTTGATTTCTGCCTTTGATGAGATAATAAGCTTCATAGAAAAGAGGAATAAAGAGGACATATCTCTTGACTTCAGCAGAGCATTTGACATTACTCCACATCAGAAAAAAAGCGATGTGGTTAATGCTTTTGAAATTGTTAGACAGATGGCTGACTAACCACAATTGAAGAGTAATTATTAATGCAGTTCAGGCAAACTGCAAAGTGCATTCAAGGATTGCTTTATCTAGCATTAAACAGATACGGATATTTACCATATCCACACAAAAATGGCTGTAGAATGTGCTAGTACCAGCCAGAGATTTTATGTCACATTGTATGTACAGTTTCAATCTGTCTAGCACCATGCTACTCGAGATGGCAGATTATAGCAGAGATAGTGGCGGGCAGGTTGGTGAGACAGAACTGATTAATTATTAATGCAATTGCTAAGCAATCTTTTCTAAGCTGCCGGACACTACAGCACACATTACTGTAGGTTTCCTAGCAGCAGTTTTAAATCGGTCTTCTGGTTTGCCTGTCAACTCACTTTACTCTGCTCTTCTGCCTTGTCCATTTTCTCAGATCCACCATGAGTTCCCATGAGTTCTTCTTTTCTTGCTGTACCACCATTTATCATAATTCATTCCTGATCTTTCATTAATCTACTGTATTCTTCTGTCCTGACTTTGTTTTCACTTGGTCCCCTCAAAGTTCTTCTGTCCCATGAATTCATGCCATTGGTGGTATGCGAGCCTCCTTGCTGCTTCAACGTGCCCTTGTTCTCATGCCTTTTCAGCTGCCTTCACTCCATCATATCTGTGGGGAACCCCCCTCCTCCGGGGGGTTCAGTCCCCGTGAAGCTCTAGGAAGCCTCCCAAATCAGCTCCACCACCACACACTGCAGTTCTTTGGATTAGAGGACCAGATGCTCAGATGTGCTGTTCTGCTTGTTCAGCTGCAGTATCTCTCATCTGAGGCTGATCCAGGGCTTGGAGGATGCTTTGTCCAACCAAAGCAATAGAAGAATAAGAGTGGTTTTTTGCTGTATTGGGTTATATTGCTGAGGATGTCGAAGGATACCGAGCTGAGTTCCACAGCTGAGGCAGGGGTCAGTGCCCTGCACCATCCAGCAGTGTTTCTTTTTCATTTCAGTGTGATCACTTTAGATTGTGATCCCCAATGTTACTCCTCATAAGGCTGTAGGGCCAGGACAACTGGTACCCCATGTACTGTAAGTCAATTTGCCATTTCTTTCCCATGTAACTTACTACTTGTCCACTATCCCTCATAAAACATCTCAGTCAATTAAAGGGTAGGAAGTTTTAATCCTTATCAACAGACACTTTTCTCTAGAAAAACGCATAATAAGGTCATCAACGGTTTGACCTTAAGCCTTAAACATCATAAGCCTCTCTTTATTGTTCGTTTTTATGTCACACATTGTTAGCTAAGCATTTTTCCTCAATAATATCACACTGCAATATTGTTTTACTTTTTGTGTTCTCCTTAAACTCTTGTTATTTCCTGCATCTCAGCTGTAAATTCATTAAAATGACTGGATATACAGAGATGTAATTTTTTACTTTTTCCCCCTAAGGAGTCTTTTTTGTGCCATTGCCCTCCTAAAGATCCAATTTACATGCTTAAGGTACAGCATTTGATTTTGATTGAAAAAACTGATTCACATGAATTCTGAGATAAATAGCTAACAGCCTGAGTTGGAGGAAGACATTGAAGAATTCAAGTTCAATAAAACCCACTGTGCCTTTACATGTGTGCAGATATCAGAGATGTCTGCAGGAATGATGAGATGCTCAGCAGATACTCTAAATAGCTGCTCTGCAGACATGAAGGGGGGGCAAATACTTTCTACATGTCTGTGAACTGAACATATCAGAGATCAAAGCATAATCTATACATTGAAGACAATCCTGTTGATACAATATCCTTGTGGTACAGGATCAGAACTTGTATTCTGATATGTCAAATATGGGTTCTGTATTCCTGGTATCACTTGAAGAAATACTTGTCTCTTGGATAAGATTTGAGAAGAATACATTTTTAGATGTGTTAAAAATCAAAAGTCTTCCCATGTTCTGTTAGAACATTGCCCTGTAATCAACAACATGATGATATTTAAATACTGAATTATTTAATGATTTTTATTTCAAGATTGTTTCCAGTACTCTGTGCAAGTTTTCAATGTATTTTCATTGACTGATGTAATTTCATTATGTTTTGTCAAGAAAATGCTCATTGTTGAATGTTGATTCTTCTGCCTGCAATGCCCTTGAGATTCTGAGCCCTGAAAAAGATTTATGAAATTACATTAAACTATAGAACTTGATCTGTGCACTAGCTAGTTTAAGCTATTTTAAACTAAATTTCAGGATTGAAAGGGGGCTAAAATTTCATATAGTATTATTGTGTTCATTTTTTCTGCTCACTTTTCCAGAATTTACAGGCTTCTATTCTCTTGCTTGGAGCACACATCTTCTATGGGGTATTTACTGCATCATTCTGTTCAGCAGTATCCTTAAGCATTTGATAGAACAGTTCATACAACTCACAATTTTTTGTCTTTTGATGATGAAGTCTTTCCCAAATAAGGAAATCTTTTTAAGGGTAAATGCTTAATATTCCACCAGCTGTGCTGGCATCACTCAAGAAAAGCTTTTGTTGCCTGAACCAAATTCAACTATCTAGATGAAGTGCTAAAGTAAACAATTGCTTCCTGGGATCTTGGTTGATTACCACTTTGAGAATTTGTCACTTGTCAAAGTAGCTTGATTGACAGGCCTAATATCTGAATAGCTCTTAAACATCTTGTGTCCAAAGTTGCGCAATGCTCACATATCAAACTGCCATATACCAAAGTGTCAACTTATGTTTTTGCTTTGTACTTAGGATCATATTATTGATTTTTGTTCAATTTCTCACTGACTGTCTAGTAGCAAATAAAATATGGGAATTCTAATGTAGTAAGAACTGCATTTTAAATGTTTTGTGAAAGTTTAATTCACCCTAACTCAAATTCATTTATCGAAAAGTCTGGCAATGCTCAGACCTTTTAAATAGATTGAACTGTCATTCATGCAGTAGTTGGAGTTGAGCTTCACATTTTCTGCTCACAACCAAGTAACCACTGAATGAACAACATTATTTTATGAGGAAATAATAATGTCAATATTACAAAGGAAAGTGAAATTATTTGCTATATTAAAATATATATTTAAATAATCTGTAATTTCAAAGATGCAAGATAAAAAATTCATTGTAACAGGATAAATAAGAACATGGAAACTTAGATAGATGAGGTTATTACTCAGATTAATACAACGAATCTGATAATGTCTCCTTGATATACTCCGGTGAGAAAGACTTAATATTAAAGGTTCTTTGCAAAATAGGCCATATATGACCATTTCTATTAGCAAAGTTCAAAAAATTTTTGCTTTAATTGTTATAATTTATTTTAAACTGTTAGTCATATATTGCTTTTTGTATATAACAACTAAGTAAAGCATACAAAGAAAGAGATAGCAAGAAAGTAGTATGGGCTTCATCTCAGAGAAGGGAGAGGTGGTCAATATCTGGCCTTTTTCTGTAATCCATTTGGCCAGGTTACAGTATTGTCAACATCCCTGTGAGCTAGTTCTCTCTCTTTGTTCAAAATGAGAAGTGAAAGGAGCAGAACTTCTAATCTGGGTGCCACATCTTGGAGAGCTTAGAGAAGAGTGAGAGCTGAGGATGCAGAGGCTCCCTTTGACTCATCCCACCAAACTGCAGTGGCACTGACTGAAGCAGGAACAGGGCAGCCACTGTTCTTAAGAAATGGATTGCAGTCTTTACCTCCCAGAGCACACACAGAAACTGATGACACAGACACTTGAGGATGCTGAAGCGGAAGCCTGGCCGGGAATCAGGCCATGCTCCCTGTAGTATCATGCTGGGGGAAGCCTGGCCAGAGAGAAGACTGAGGTGGTGGAGAAGGTGGCTGAGGGACTTGCTCAAGAGAGGCGTGGGTTTGCTGGCCACAGATCGCAGCTAGTGACCAGAGCCAGCAGTTTAAACACCTTCTTACAGTGCCTCCTTCCTACACCAACATTTATTTTACACTCTTCTCCTGAGCCTTTCCTCCTGCCTGCACTTTCCCTCCTTGCTTCTTCTTCTGTTCTAGACAGGACAGAGTGAGGACTGTTGGACCACTTGGGAAGCATGATTTTATTTCTATTGTATTACATTTCCCTACTCTGGCTTAAAGAAAAACCTTCCTAGCCATCACTGGCTGTGACTTGAGCTTGTTCTTTTCTCTCAGTAGTAAAGCAATGGGAGAAACTTCCTAGGGAAAATTTAATTTATTTTCCTTTTCATCTGTGAATACATTAATTTTATATTTCTGTCTGACTTAGTTCCATGTATCTTAATGCCAAACTACACTGCCTGACCTGTACTGAGAAGCTGATCTCTTCCTGGGATTATAAACTACACACTGTATCTTCCTTTTTGCAACATTCAATTTTGGTTGGTGACTGGTGCTTTTCTGTCTTAGTCCCAGTACCTGTACTGTCATTTATTTTTATCACTTATTGTTGTTTTTACAGAATGATGTATGTGGGTGATTTTGTTTTAATATCAAGTTAGAACACTGCAGTCACTGTTGAACCAGCAAGTACCTTTCTTCCCTTTATTTGAGGAAATGAAAGTTGCTGAATGCAGATATATGTGTTTGATAACATCTTTGCTGTCTCTACATACAGTTAGAAAAAATCTGCTGCCTGTGCTATTGTAATTTTTTATTTCCCAGTAATTGCTTTCCAGATGCATGTATTATGATCACAGCCAAAGCTGGAACCATTTTCATTTAATCTCTTTTTTAACTGTACATGATCTTAGCCTGGTGTAAATCAATTTCCTATAGGTTTCCTTATATCTTTGGAGAAATTAGACCTTCGTTTCCTGCTTTTGGGTTCTGCACTACAGGTTGCAACACAGACAAGAGAAGAACATTTAAATTATGGATATAGTCAAAGATATGAATGTAAGGATTTGGGAGCAAAAAACATTTTTTTAATCTCTTCATGAAAACAGCAATGTGTGGTCCAGTTTCCGTATATTGGGAAAGAAGATGGAAATATATAATCTTAAAATTTCATCTGTTTGAGTTTCTAATTCCACAAGTGCACCCAGTCCTGGTTTCCAAAAGCACCTCACATTCTGGCCATTTATTCTCTTTGTAGAACACAGCCACTACTGGAGAAAAGCACAGGAAGTGAGAACATTATGTCATGAAGGTTGGAGGGCCACGTAAAGCGCACAAGGTCAGATCTTGCTTAAGGCATTCATCTCTGTGAAGATGAATCCTGTTTTCCAATAAATCATTATTTTCCTTTGGGGTTTAAGGGTCTAATCTAACATCTGCACAACTATACACTGTGTTTACATCAGCAAGCAGTGAAACCCCTTGGAGTGGATTAGTAGAGTAAAGCTACTGGTATTACAGACACAATATCCATACTACAAAAATTTCAGGAATTTCAAAGGAAGAAAACCTTCCTTAGTCTGGTCCAGTGGGCATGTTATCCACTAGAGTTTGGAGTACAATGCAGGCTCTCCTGGAGTGTGTCTTCAAGTCCATGTGCTTTGAGACTATAACGTGAACCAAGGCTCATTCAGTGACCAGGAGATCTGTTTCAAAGGTGCATTCCTGAGCAGAATGAAAACTCTAATGCAGATGCACAGTATAAAATCTTCTACTAGGTCATGAACCTCATAAAGTTTGAGGGCTAATGACATCCTACTATTTGGGGTTGAAGGTGTAGTCTATAATATAGAAGAAATTGAGAATATACCTTAAATCATGCCACCTCTTGGGTTTCAAGAGCACTTTAAAAGATGTACAGTTCATAAGATACATTTTGTATTGTGCTATATTTTAAGGCCTCATCCATTTCTCCATGGGTGATTTTTAAGCAGGCACAGTGATTACACTAAAGTGCTAGAAGTATTTGAATCACACAGTAGACATTTTCATGTTTTTATGCAAATACAGATCACAGCCTATCTCTATAATTTAGAAAACTGTTTCCTTTGCCAAAGTGGTTTGGAAATCTGTGGCTCCTAATGATACATTTTTTATGTAATTTGCATTGAGTGTATATTGCATCTTCAAGGCTGAAGAAAGAAGGAAACACAACACTGAGGGCTACCTGAAAAGCTGCTCATTTGTGCATGTATTCACATCAGAAGTGTGCCCACCCCCTCGTCTCTGGTAGGTGAAGGCATGCAGCTCATTCCTCTAACACAGGAACACCGATTTGGCTCTAGTATTGTCTTATTTAGAGTGCAAATGTGTTGTATTTATAGATGATCTCTCACCAGCTGTTTATATCAAGTAGCTCTCACTTTCAAAGCCGTCTGTAAGAAACTGGCAGGCAACTACAGCTCTTTCCTTGCATCTCAGCCACTCTCACAGCCAGTATTTGGATTTTCTTTTATTCCTATTAATTGCATGAGAACAGTGGAAGGTCAGTTGTCCAGCTCAGTCATTCTAAAGTCTGTGAAATGCACAATTTAAAGGCAGGAGCAATTTTGGGAGGGCATAGGGTTTTTCAGACCTGTAAGGTACACAGAGGGGATGTGTCAGTTCACACATTTAGTAGCCACAGCAAGTGCTTGCTCCTGTGGCCCCCTGCTCAGTGCTAGCTCAGATACTGACTTGGAATCCCTGTGCCAAAGACAAGCTGTGTAGGGTCCCGGAAGAAATGTTGGGGGTGTCTTGGGGTGACTGTGCTGTTGTATCCCCTACCATTGCTCTATGCCCAGAC
This sequence comes from Gymnorhina tibicen, assembly GCA_013399875.1. Lineage (NCBI taxonomy): Eukaryota > Metazoa > Chordata > Aves > Passeriformes > Artamidae > Gymnorhina > Gymnorhina tibicen. The sequence continues at coordinate 1,325,832 of VXAZ01000550.1, forward strand.
ATGATTCCTGAGCCTTTCTATGCCTTGGGCGCCACTAATTTTCTGTGACGGTTTAGGCCAAATTCAGGGAAACGTCCAAAAGGAACGTCTCCTCAAAGAGACGTTTTATTTTCTCCTTCACTTTCCTCTGAGGAAAATTTGTTTTTCCCGAACCCAAGTGGGGGAAGGGGTGGTTTGTAACCTGCCTTCCTTTGAGGAAACGTTCCTTTTGGACGTTTCCCTGAATTTGGCCTAAACCGTCACAGGGGGGTACGTGTGTCAGGTATTAAGAACAATTCTCCCTTGGACCTATTTCATCTTAAACATTTGTGATAGATCATGTGATGTTTTGGGAAGCTGGTAAGCCTGGGTCTGTAGGAGTCCAGTTTTGGTTCTGCACTGCACATACTGATGATGAAGATAAGGAACATGAAGCATCCTTTGAGCAGGCACGGTAGTGTCATGGTAGATGTGTGAGGCTTGCTGATGAATAGTCTTTGAGCCTATGTCATTTTAGGATTTCTCTTCCGGCCAGTGCCAGCTTTAGATGTGTTTAGGAGGTGTTTCCCCGTACTCATCAGTGAATTGGTAGCATTGTGATGTATTTCCTCTTTCAGTTCAGAGCATTTTTATCCCTGCTATGAAAAGTTTGAGTGGTGGAGGGCTTCTTGTACCCTATTCCAGTTTCATATCCAATTATGGACATTTGCAGTTGGGTTGCAGGGTGAGCTATGGTCCTTTGTGTTTCAGCCTTGTGATCTTTGACGAAAATGCATTCTACCTTACACTTGGGATTCCTGTCTTACCTCACACTGCTACCCAGTGCTGCTGTATGGATTCTGCCTTTTTTCATTTGTAGCTAAAAGTAACAATAATGCAAGTGTTTTCTGTCAAGTATTAATGCTGCACAATCCCATCCAGTAACCACAAACTCAGATATGTTTTAGCACTTGAACGCTAACGTGATTGTGCTACACATTCACCTCTGTGAACCTCTAGCGTTGTGGGGTTTTTTCCACCCATTACCTTGAGGCTTGAAAGGATGTTGAGAGTATTTTTCTTGCTGTTAGGAGAAGGTTTTCTGAAGATTGTTAATTTTCAAGTTTTTAATGCCAGGTTAGTATTTGGAAGTCTTGTCTACACTAACCAGTGCGACTGTTTATTTCCAGTGCTGATCTGTTGCAGAATAAGACACAGACAAGTGTGATAAGTTTTTCCAGCTTTAACATTTTACTTTCCAATCTGTGTCTTAGTCTTCTGCATGATTGTTTGATTTCACATGTCTTGACCAGTATTTCCAGCCACCTCAGAAGTAGAATAATTGAAATTGGACTGAATAATTCTAATTCATACATGCCTTTGCTAAATAGACATTTGTTTTGTATCTGGCACTCTATGGATAGTGTTTAGTAATTTTTATGTTGTTTAGCTATGTCAAGCAGATTAAGGCTTGGTAAGATGTATGTAAAAATATAACAGGCTTCTAAATTCTTAGGCTAAAACCTGTAAAACAGAGTAACCCAGTTTGGTTATAAAACTGACTACTGAGATTGCTCTAGGTCCTTTTGCAGGGTTATTGCCAAAGATTATTTTCAGCTTCTAAGGTGACCAAATAATGTTGGAAAACTCTTAAGAAAATTATCTCAGAATTTTCCCTTTTGTGGTTACATTATCCAGTGAAAAGGCAAGGCTCTTTTTTTCTCTGTTCTGGAGAAATAATAATGGTAATTGATGGTCCTTAATTATGACCCTTCATTCTGCAATGCAGCTTTTAAATAGAGAAAACAATCCTATTCTGGTACATTTGGTTTTCAGTCCTTTTAGATTCACTCCTGAAATAAGTGAAAAGGACAATGTAGTGAACAGAACTGTGTAGAGTGAACATAAGCAGACACTTTTTTTTCAGGTATTCAGATTTGGGTCATGTGAAATGTTTTCAAAATCTAAACTTTGCAAATTTTTTTTATTTGAACGGCCCAAATATTTTGTAAACATATTTGCTAAATTAAATGCTTGAATTATATTGTTAGGAAATAATTCATACTTTCAAAGTAACTGCTGCATAATGTTGACATGCACTAGAAAGTACAAACATCAAAAATGCAGTGGTTTGTGTAGGGCAAAATATTTCCTTTGGATTGGTTGTGTTTTAAAATTATCAGCTAATCAAAATTGTATTCATTGGTCAACCAGAAACAATATTTTGTTATTTCCCTCTGTTATTCAAAGGGCTGTTGTTCAATTCCTGTTTAAGAATAGACCTGAGTGCCTTTGAATAAGACATATAATTTCTTTTCATTACTTTTTTCTTTCTTTTTTAAGAGGAAAAATATCAAGAATCCATAACTGCCAAGAGTATTGAACACAGTAATCTGTTAATTTTGTTAATATTTTAAGATTTTTAGCTAGTAAATCGAGCACTAGTATATAATACCCAAGAAATGCTTTACTCTGCAAACTAAAATCTATGCTATGTGTCCCTGTTTGAGATAAAATTCAGAGGAACATCCGAATTTGAACGTTCTCTCTTAGAAGGCAGGTTACAGCCACCCCTGCCCCACCAGGTTCAGGAAGAAATTCCACGGAAGAAAGTGAAGGGAAAAAACCTATTTATTTAACAAACACACAGGAAAAGAATAATGCTAAATAATAAAACCTCTCACTGTGGAGAGAAACCTGGGAAGATTTTAAAGTCCTTCTGTGGGTGGGGTCTCTCTCCTCCTCTTCGGAGCTGGGTCGGCATGAGCCCACCTCCGGGCCTCGGTGGAAAGTTCTCCCAGATGATGTTTTGGTGTTTTTGCACAGTTCCAGAAGAAAAGAAGCCAAAGTCCCAGGGAAACAAAGGAGTTTAACTCTCCTCTCTCTTTTCCAAGAAAAAAAACAAGAGCTGGGAAAAAGCAGGAAGGGTGCTTCCTCCACTCCTCTCGCTGCAGCAGGAGAACACAGAGGAGTAGTGACCTTGGAGCACAAAGCTGCTTTGAAAAGTTCATCTGGCTTTTTTTTTCCTTTTTCTCCCATCCAGTTTTAAAGGCACAGAAAGGCACAAGAATCATGCCTGGGCATAGGGCAGGCGATATGGGATACAACATCATAAAGTCACCCCAAGACACTATCGAAGTGGGGTAAGGAAAACAATGAAATGTACTTGCTTATTTGGTTTTCAGTCTGATTACATTATCTCTAGGAGAAAAGGAGTTGCAGACTGATATGCAAAGAGAAGAAAGGTGGTAGTAATGCACTGATACATTCTTTTAATGTCAGTGAAAATGCTCCTACACTCTTCCTCCTAGAGCAGATTTTCAAGTGCTTTCTTTCACAGGCAGTACAGGATCTGATACTGTTCTTATTTGAACTACTTTTTATTAGATGAGGTACAGATAATCCAGAAGATTGTGTGATGATGATGATGATGCCTGTTTGCCCTTTTGCATTGCTACACTGCCATCTCTTCTGTCTTTCCTTTCCCAATACCAAGTAGAGGCACTGAAACCGCCTGAGAAAGAAAGTAGTGGAAGTTGTGACCTGGTGAGAAGTGTCCTGAGAAGCTGCCACTCATCCTTGGTTATGTCTCAGATACTTCAGCACCATCCTCAAAACATGTCAGATTTTCTCTGGCTTTTGTAGAATTTTAATATGCTTCCAAAGGGCCTCTTTTGTTAATGTATTCAGGAAATACACATGACATATCTTCCTTGAAGAGGATTTTTCTTTTGCTTTTAGTTGTGTCAAGCAGTAAAATCAATGAGCCTTACTGCTCCCAAAATCAATGAATGCTGGCTCCTACTGCTTTGTGGGACCCTAATGTTGTTGCTGTTATTGCTGCCGTTTTGACTTCAGGAGCTCTCTATCAGCAGGATATTGACTGACCTTCCTAGCATCAAGGGCAGGAGATCCTTTCTAATTAGACCTGGAAGTTTATTCTGGAAGCTTATTCTGGAAAATATTCTGTTAAGATATATATATAAAAAATTATTTATTTAATTGTTATTATCATTATTTTTATTTCTCTCTCTAGGTTTTTTTTCCATTGGAAGAAGCATTATCTTTAAAGTTCTTCTATCTTCCACCACCCTTGTTTTGCCCCACTTTCATTAAATAAAACAAAATTTATATGTTTGAGGTGGAGGTTTTGTTTTCATGAAACCCCCTTTTTAACTTTTTCATTCTCAGGCTTTCTTTTCTACTGGAGAGATAACAAGACTTTCAACATACTGTATTTTTCTTGGCATCAAGTTCTCAACACTGAGGAATTCTTATGAGTTGGTAATATAGCAAATGAGGGAGTTAGGTGTGTCCATTCCCTGTCCATCACAGGTAACTGTGCAAGAGGTGTCTAGTCTAGAAGGGTTGCTGAGCATGTGCCATCAGCACCATACTTGAAAGGAATTATGGTGATATCATCCTATAAACACATTGTCCGGCTTTTTAAGTCACTTTTAGTAAAGAGATGTAAAAAAGGATCTCAGGGTTTCCAGGAAGAAAAGGAAAATTATTTTGAGATTTATTTCCTGAGTAATTTAAAGGGAATAAGAGGTTTTTTTTTCTTGTTTTCAGGCTTTTGTGGTATTTGCTTTTGGTTTGCTTCAAAGTTACCATGATCTAGCTTGAACTCCAGCAGCACTGTGCAAGCTGAGCAGGGTTTAAAGCACTTTGAGTCTCATGTAAGGGCCTTTCCCATGTGTACCATAAGAACATGAGGTCTGGGTAAACAGCTGGATTATTTGGGCAGTGAGGATAGCAGAGCAGTTCCAGTCCTTCCAAGGCTGAGTGGTGACAGCAGGGAAGGGAATAAGGATTCTGTCCCCATTAGTCAGAAGGCAGAAGTCTTGAGATAAATTATGACTGCAAGGAAAAAATGTGTACTTGCAGTTAAACTGCAGAGACTCTATCCTGGTGGGAAATGTGAATGCCATTATAATGCTACCTCCTGTACATAATACATAAGTTAATAGATTAATTTAATTATTTATCCTTCAACATTTCTCACCTGCCAGAATGGAAATGCTGGTAGTAGCTTTGATAAGCACAAGAAAAATCTATGCTATTCTTCCTTTATTACTGACTTTTAGTCACTGTAAAGTCTCGGACTATTAAGATATACAGAGCTATCTTCATAAGAGACAAGAAAAAAACACATTGGAGTGTTACACATTCATTGAATCAGTCCAAGACTGATACACATTCTCCCATGAAATTGCTTCTAATGTTCTAATTCTTCTAAGCTCTTTAAACTTTCTAGGAATGTTGCTGCAATTTTATTTTCTTCGCACTGTTTTTTGAAAATTGCATGGTACCAGAAATAACCAACAGCTGAAGAAAAAAAGTCCCAACAAAGGCCTTATGGTTCTGTTCATTTTTTGGAAGTTTTGATTGCTGTGTTTCAGTTACCCATTCTCCCACTGCGTAGCCCAAATATTGGAGTCATTATTCCATCATTCGCTCTTCCATGGGTTCCTAATGGGATAATTAGCTGGTGTAAAGACTTCGAACACTAACTTGGGTGGTCAGCTGGAGCATGTGCAGTCACATTGTGTCAAACTGAAAATGCTCCACTGTCACTTCTCAGGTCTACTCTGAAGGTTTCAAGCAGAGTTAAAATCTAGAGGGTATTTTTTCTTCATTTTTTCTGCATGACCATGACTTTGCTAATATTTCATGCAGTATGCAATATCCTATAACTGTCTGGGACTTTATAAATAATAGAAAGAATTTGCATGCTGACCTGTCATTATGTCTGTTTAGACGCTTGGCTTGTTAATATTCCAGTTCCCCAGCAATCAATCTGCTTCGATATTTATGTGACCCAATAAAGTTTATTTTTCTTGGGTTTTAAATTATGTTGTTTCATCTCCCTTTATATCTATAAAATTCAGTCTGGCTTGTTTTCTATTTGGATCATAAAATGTGGATATCATGCCTTCACCTTGCCCCTGTAGTCATTAGTCTGTGTGGGCACAGAGATCTTACTTTGCTTTCCTGGGCACCTTGGACATGGTTAATCATTGTACAGTTGCAATCTGTTGACCTCCATGTATCCCTTGTGTTTGTCTTTCTCGGAGTGCTTTCTCCCTTCTTTATGTTTATGTAATTTAAAGCTCAGATCCTATGTATGGAAATTAATATTTTGATATAAAAATGCTGCTGTTATAAACAAATACTTCAGCTACTATAAAACAAACAGATAAAAAGAATAAACATACTGAGTCAGTGGAGGCTGATAAAGTGCAGTCACTGCCTTAGGCTATCTCTGCACAGTGCAGGCTTAACCCACCCATCAGACTTATCTTTTTTTTTTCTACGAGGTCACTAAAGACATTCTCTTTTTCTAAAAGTAATTTTCGGTCACTGGTGATAAACAGTGTAATCTTTCCCAATATTTCTGGTAGTTTGGAAATTTAACTGGAGGTGGTGGGATGTGAGCAGAACAAACCTGTTCCTGATCCCGGAGAGGCAAGCCGCTGACTCCCCACCACCTGCAAGCTTACAAGCAGGAGGAGAGGATCACTTTACAGACCTTGAACTTTTAATGGCTCTGGGAGGTGCTTGAGTAACTGTCTTCTTGTCTGTTAATGAGATAAATGCTCTGTTTATCTCATTGAAATGTCATATTGTTTTATAATAAATATTTAAACGTGCCAACAATTTCAAAGATTAGTTGGAGAGATGTACTGTCTGTGATGCAAAAAACATTTGTATCATACACAAAAGCATCTTATTAAGTGTTTTAGAGGATGACAATAGGTTGCAGATTGTCCCTGTCTGCCAGTCTGAGGCCCATGTAATGCCTCTCTTGCACCTTCTCTGCAATGACAGACCCAGCCTTCTTAGGGATGCCTGCTGCAGTCTCACTGGAGCTTGGAAAGGGAAGGTCCCAGGTTTGATCCAGCCTCAGACTTTTTGCCGTTATTCTCTTTGTGCATGACTGTGTAGCAGTGGATTAAGTGACAGCAGAGACACCTCTACAGCAGGGCCATGGTGGGAACACACGTCTGGGCTGAGCACCCTTTGGAGCTCCTGCCTCAGTGCAACCAGCAGCTGCTGCCCTGCATGCCTGACAGGGCTGGCCATAGACTGAGAGGCAGCTACCCTGAAAATATATGAGACAGGGGAGCTAGTGACCCAGAGGTGGGATGGAAGCTGGCATCCCATCAGCACGAGGAAAGTGCATTTGTGTAAGAGACACAGCAGGTCTGCAGTTCTTCACAATGATATTTTCCAGGGTCCTTCCAGTTTCCTCTGTACTAGCCTTTATCAGTCCACCTGTGAAAATTCAGCAGGAAAACAATTACAGTCTTTCTGGATTTTGCTCACCCCTTTTCCAGGCATGTGTTGCAAACTCAAAGTATAAAAGGCATCCGTGGACTGTTTCTGTCTTAGCTTCAAAAGAAACGGACTTTTCTAAAGCTGTTTGGATCTGCCTGGGGCAACATCAGGACAATTTATTCATCCAGAGTTACACATCACACCTTCTCTCAGAGAATTTCTGCTTTCCATATATTTTTTAACCTCCTTTTTAGCTGTAGAATGACTGAACTGTCATTAAAATCAATGGAAAGTTCCCCTAGAAATTCACTAGAGCAGGGTACAATCCTTAACATCTATTCGAAGACCACAGAAATCACTGATGTCAACAGAAATCCTCTTATTTGCATTGCTGAGCTCCTAAACTCCCACTGGAGAGGGAGGACAGGACATTCAGCTAATGTGTATGTAACCTGCTAGGGAAGAAAATCTTGTCATGGCATTGCAGTTTTTCCTCTTTTTCATGCAGACTCATTAATTTGCTAAACCAGATGTTTCTGAGCCTGGCACATCTATTAATCTGTATATTTTCCAGTTTGCCAAACATTAAATTACCAGAAAAGTAAATGGAAGCTCTCATTTGCTTCTAGTGTTTAAAATCTCCTAACGTGATCTAAAAGTGCTTCAAGCAAGAAACAAAAGGGAATAACCAAAGCCTAAAACATCCTTGAGGTTCCATTCATCTCCCCGTAAGGGAGCAGCCTTCCTCTTCTGGAGGAGCTCTGTGCACATGTATTAGAGTAATTTCCTCTGACAGTTCTCCTGATAGAGAGGAATATTCCTCCAGTTATCATCTCTCCAGAGGCATCCCTGCATAAAAAGCACGTCTGCACTATTAGAGGAATCATGTTAATGGGTCTAAACTGTTTCAGTCAGGGAACTGAAAAATTTAGTGAGGATATTACAGTGTAGAAGCATTTTGTTGTTGGGATATGTCCACATATGAGCTATTGACTCATCTGTATTTAACTTCTCACAGCCTTTGACTTGACCTTTCACTTGACTCCCTCTCCTGTCATTTTCTTGGTATGAAAAATTTTAGCCTTTCACTTGACCTGTGTGAACTCATAAATTCTGGTTGCTCACACATGTAATCACAGAGCAAACAAAGCAGTGGGAAAAAAGCTCCTGCAGTAGGAAGCGAGATTTTGAAAGTGCACAGAGAAGAGACCCTGGAACATCCTGCTCCCCTCCAGCCAACTTTAGTTTCTCTCACAAACACCCTTCCACATCTCACCCTATGTGCTGTGTTAGGTGTAGCTTGAAACAGGCCATGGTCTCCCAGTCACCTTGTCAACACATGAGTGTGTCCCAGTTCAGCCACCTCAGCCTGAAGTAATAACTAAAATCACACTAAGCTTTGTGCATTGATTGTCCTGAACTTGCTTGGCAAGGACGGAAGCTTGGGATTCATAAAAGAAGAATGCTGCTTCTGGGTCCATCATTCATATTATGTGGCTGATGTTTGTTCTGTGAAAGTGGAAGACTCATGAACTCTGCAATTTTGGTCTGAAAAATTATGGCAGGACTGCCTTGACCACCTAGTGGTAGTGAAGTGAATGAGGAGATGGAGAAATTCAGTTTAGCACGCACCCTGCTCTTTTTCTGAATGAGGCTGCTGGTAAGGACAAGAACATTAATCTTTGGCTGTCTCTGTCTAAAATATGCAGATGTAGAAGCCTTAACTTACCATGGGCATTACTAGTTAATTAAGGAGATTCATTGATTTATTCTTGGCAAAGGACTGTTAGCCAATGTTCACTGCTAGAGAATTACTGAATTCAGATAGAGCATAAGATAGGTGAGAAGAAATACTTTTCTTCCCTGGAATAATGTTTCTGTCTGGTTCTCAAAATAGCAATTATATATACTTTAAATTGTTAAATTATTATAATTACTAAATTATTTTAATCTTTAAATAACTGCCTGGAATTTTATAGCAAAATATTAATTAACATATTTAATATTTATCATTGTTAAACAAAATATTACTGGGCTGGAAGTACAAAGTACAAAGATGCGAGTCATCTCGCCTCAGGAATTACTTTTGAAGCAACGCTTGGCACACATTTGACAGCTCTCGATGAGGTGTATGCTTTCGAGTGATCTGCTGCTGTTCGGGTTTTCAGATTGCATTGTAGCAACGCATGTGCCTGGAACCCTAACCCTCATGATGCAAAGATTCAAAAATAGAACCGGTGCTATTCGTACTGCCTATTTGGCTATGCATGAAAAGATACTGAATAAAAGGCTTGTGTAGAAATATCTTTCATATTTTCATAGCAAATAATGAGCATACATTAAGAACAAATTATACGTATCTGAACTTAATGGGTGAGTTGACCCAGGCTTTTACAAATGAATACTAATGGAAAGAAGCTGTAATATATATTAAACATTTAATTAACTTTTTGAGCAAGGCTGTCAGTGCATGACAGAGTAGCAGCACATATAAGAAAAGCAAACAAACAAATAAAACCCAAGCCCGTATTTACAGGTATAAATCCAGAATGGGAAGCAAGAGACATTTTAGCAGCTATTTTTCTGCAGAAAATCCTAATATGTCCCTGCTGCAGCAGCTGGTACTTACACATGGGAGAAATCCAAATGGGATTGTTCTTTGGCCTCTGTGGCTCTTTTTGTTTTTCACTAGTGTTGGAGACTATGATTGAGATGGCTGTGGGTTTACTATGATGTGTCAGGAGCTAAATTGAAGTGTCTGTCCTGGTGTCAGAGGATAGAGCCATAAGGTGCCTGGTTGGGGTCTCTATGTGTACAAATGTACAACCAGTTTCAACCTACATGCGGTGGCCCAGAGTTTTGTAAACCTGCACTGACTGCTGATATATAGCTGATATTTTCATCCCATGCAAGTTGGTGTCACCTGTAAATGGCAGAGAACTGAAGTTCTGTGTTTGCAACTCCTCTAAATCGCTGTGAATATGTTACATTATCACAGTAGGAAATGTATATCAAGTGCAACTCTGTCTGAAGCATTTGACCTTCTGGTAAACCAGCCAGGATCTCAGTGAAAGCAGATGAACACGAGGAAACTAGGATATTGTCCCACTGGCTAGGCTAATTCTCCATCGTACTAGTCCATAGCAATGTTGACTATTTCAGTCTATGGCAATTCAGCCTAAGAAGCTTCTTTGTGTTCTGAGCAGCACATTAAGATATCATTAACTTGTATATATATGACTAGTGATGCTAGAGATCCTTGTGGTCTCTAATAGGATGCTATTAAATAGTTTTTAGTCAGTTCCTTACCAAATAGAATACTGTTTGTTATTCAAGAGGGTTTCCTCACAGTCCATCCAATGTTTGGCTTAACTACCATTTTTAGAGTGTGTTGGTGCAATAGCGAAATTGTTTCTAAGGAATTGTGATTATGTGAGAGGCATGTGAGAGGCAGCTCAAAGACCGAATAGACTGATTACTCCATATCAAAGCTGAGTTAATCCCCTGATGTTTAGCTGGTGTACAGCTCGGAGTTGATCAGCTGGGGAACTATAAACAAATGATAAATAGCACCTATTCCTAAGAGCTAAATTTCCTCTCTCTGTTGAATTTTGTGAGGATTGCATTCTCCATGAGTAGCTGTCAATTCCATCTTGGCTCATTTTGTTACATTTGGGAGTTCTGATTTGTGCCTTGGGAGAACAGTTACATTTTGTCGACCATTTCTAAGTGTATGGAATTTTGGTATACAGTTTGATCTTTGAATATAGGGTAAACTTCCCATTAAATGTGAATGCGGTGTTCTTGCTGAGTATTCATTTTTGTGCAAAGAAATTTTGGTCTTTTGGGCTCAAACCCCATCATTTTTTGGTTGTGATGACTGTTTTACTGCTAATTCAACAGTAAGTTAAGTATGTGTGGCTGGCCACATTCTGGCCCCACTCCATCTCCTGAAGAAGAGCTGTGGTGGTGTAGAGGCAGGGAAGCAAGACTCTCCAGCCCCAGAGGTCCTGTGTCCTCTGAGGTCCCCTGGTACTTCGAAGACTTGCAGCTTTTGGACTTCCAAACGTTTGCCTGCTTAGGGCTGAGGAGAGGCAAGTCCAGCTTTCTGCACTTGCACCACTTTGCAAACACAAGCATAAATGCATGTGCATGTAAATGGACACCACCTCTCTTTCCAGCTGCTGCACAATAATTGTACCAGGGACAAATTGCTCCTAACAATCTGCTTTTACATCCGTATAAACCCTGCCTATCCTTCTTTCTTGCACGGAGTGCAGTGACTTGGGTCTACTTTGTGATGTTTGGAGCTTGAACTAAATCTTAGGAAATGTTCACATTTACTGTTCACATACTCCAGACATAGGAGGTGCTGTAGTCACCGTGGGAAGCAACCTCCGCCCCCAGGGCAGCACTTTCTGCCAGAAATGTGGGTTTGCTTTTGACACATTTGTAAGCTGGGGCACTTGCTGGTTCCCTGTTCTCTTAACTCAGAAAAAAGGTTTTACTTTCTGGCGTTAACTAGAACAAGTCAGACATGGGATAACACTCCTCAATTTTTTCCTGGGGTAGGGAAAGGATCTGGTAATTTGCTGAAAACAGTGTTATTCTCAACATCAGCAGCAAGTTTCTAGATACCCATACGGGAATTGGCCCTCAACATTTTCCCATTAGCACGTGAGTGTTTGGAGTGAGGCAGAGAGGGACAGATTCAGTGAGTGCAAAGGGAATGCTATAGTTGAAGGAGATCACAGCCTCACCACTTGAAATGTGAATTGCGTCTTATCAGACTGGCAGAAAAGCCAGCAAACAATAAGTTGCATCCCATTTTGTTTAGCTGACAGGCAATAAACAGTGGTCAGCCTGCTGCCTCATAGCAGTCACTTTCTGCAGAATCTGTGGTTTGACTGCCTTTTATTACCGCTGGCTTTTCTGCTGGTTTCATAAAATGTGATTTTAAGAGCTTGTGTGACCTCCTTAATTCATCTTGCAGTGCTTGTGTGTTTCAGGGACTTCACTATGTATATGTGATCTAACTTGATCAAATACAATGAACTGTAGATGCTGTGACACTTGTGAAGTGGGAAGAAAGACAAATATTGAATGGAAAAGAGAAGGTAAATCAAGTCCCTGCTAAACTGACATGAAAGTACAGAAAGGGAAGAGAAGAAAAACAGTAAAAGGTTGCGTAAAGGGCAAAACTTATATTTATGATATGCCACAGAGGTCGAGGGCAATGATATTTTGATGTGTGAAAATACACATAAAATTATAGTAGAAGAGCTTATTTATTTTAGAAAACCTCACATTACATTGGCCAACACAGAGGTTGGAGGAAGATTTCTGTCAGCAAATCTGATGCTGCTGTCTGCATGCAGAAGTCAGGGCTGGGCCGTGGGAAAGATGGGTCCTGCTGGGCTGTGTGTGCTGCTGGAAATGGTGAGGAGCAGAGCCTAAAGCACCAGGATAAGCCCAGGGTTGTACTCCATTTTTATTCACTGGGAATTATATTAACTTCTGCTGCTAGGTTCAATTGCATCAAGGCTGGATTTTTCACTTTACAAATTAAATGTTTTCCATCTACAGGTATGCCAGATACTGGCTTAAAAATGTTCCGAACAAGAAAGAACACAGGATACATTAGAAGAGAAAGTGTAACAGCACCGAGGGAGAAAAAATAGGAAGTAATTAAGTTTTTCCTGTGTTTTGAAAGATGTTTCTTCTTCCAATTTAACTCGGTTATCCTGTGATGAGATGCTTTTCTCCTTCACTGTGAATTTAGAATCCAGTAATTTTTCATATAAAAAGCATCCATTCAGATAAATTTCAGTGTGGCTTTGCACCATGGCTTGTGACTTTCATGGGATATCCCTTAATTTGTGTCATCAAGGATTTTTTTACAAAGTATTTGCTTAAAATTGTTATGCCAGAAACATTAAGAGAAGTTCATTTAATTCCAGCCAAAATATAAAACCAAACCAAATAATATCAAATCCAGAACATTTTTACCTTAATCTGTTGAATCATTTAATATAATTTAATTACACTGTGTATTGGTGTCCCACAATCTTTATGTTTTAATAGGAAAACTTGGTATGAACTAAGAGGAAGTTGATAATCTCTACCATTTCGATTAGCATATTATAGAATCATAGAATAGTTTGGGTTGGAAGGAACCTTGAGAGGTGATCAAGTTACACCCCCCTGCAATGAGCAGGGACACCTTGAGCATCTTATTTCATGTTGATTTTTTTTGTTTTTCTTCTTGAGACTTATTCTACTGTGTGAAATTTTGGCATCAAATGATGAAATTACATAATTGATCAGGTGTAATTTTTCATATTTGAAGTCTATTTTCAGCTGCAGTTATAAAATGCTCTAGCCAAGACAAGCTATGGTGTGGTGTAGTGAACAGTCTTGGGAAACAAGTGTTAATTTAGGATGTAGATGGAAATCTGTTTAAATAAAAGAACAATCAGGAGGAAGCTATTGCTCTCGCTGACAAGGTCCCGTCCATGGAACAGAGCTTCTCATAGCACACTGCCCCTGTCACTGACAGCCACTTATAAATCATGGAAATAATGATGGATGGGGCACCACTAAAACAGCCTTCACAAGCTGGAATTTATAAGCTTTACTCCAGAAAGGCAGGTGCAACCTGGCACTCAGTAGAGCAGCAGCAGAAAAGGGGTGGCTTCATGCTCTGAACCAAAGGGTGCCTGATGATCCCCAAGCCCCTGCACTTCCTATGGCTCATGGCCCTCTGAGCTCCCCAAGAGAGTCTTCCACAGTTTGAGGTACTCACCCTGCATCCTCAGGCACTACACACGCTGCCACTTGTGCTGCTCTCTGTGTCTCTGATTCAGCCACTTAATCTGTTAGTTTGAAATAGAGTTGTGCATGTTCAATCTTCAGATTTCTGGAAGAAGCTTTATTTTCGATTTCAATAATGGGGTTAAAGTCCGAGTTAAAACCTATAAGTGATGAAGATGAGATTCTCACAAGTGCTCAGTATTGGTTTATCCATAACTATGGAAATCAATATGCACTTAATGTTTTCACTAAACAGTGGTGTAGATTTACGCTAACCCTGAACATCTTTGAAAATCTCAGATATTTTCTGGGAGACAGCATGTTCACAGCTTATACCTAAGGTTAGATTCAAAACTAACTATTAAGAAAAGTAAACAAAACTGGTTTGACTTTCCAAGTTATTGCAAACCCATTCATTACAGGGGTTATGAAACCCTGGAAAGCAGACAAATGCTTACATAAAAAACAGAACCCTAATTTTAGGAAACTGGGTTTGAAGAATATTATCTCACATCTGTGCTATAAAACACAAAAACATTCGTTCCAGTAATCTCAGATGAATGCCAGCTTTGGTATGTTCCGAACCATCTTTGAAAAATACGGCAAAAAAATAATCAAAAATAACTCTAGGTTAAATTCTGCACAGTAAATAAAACCAGGCAGACTATCACTATCAAGAAACTGTTGCAAAAATTCTTGTTGAATTAATAGAGGGTATATCTTGAAGATTTTCTTTCACAGGTTGAAACTAATCTGCAGGTTAACAAACTGTAATAGCTGGGCCCTTCTGCAAAATGTGGCCCTTCTGCACCACATTTTGAACATATCAAGTTGCAACAGAATGCCTGAGAGCTTGCGAGATACTGTATGGTGTAGCTAAGTTTTCAATTGTGCAGAAAGTGATTCCTAGATTTACAATGCTAATCTGTAGTGTTTTAGATCTGTCACAGGGTATCAGATTTGGCATATAAAAGGCACTCAAGTCCCTAACAAGTTTTACCCTCATTTTGACAAATGCTCTTCTACCTGCTGCTATTTCTGTGTGAAGAGGAAGGTGAGAAAATGCTTCAAGTTAGATGACAAAAATATCTTTCCTACTGTTCAGTAACCTCCATGCACCTGGTCTCCATGGTGCTGTAGGATGGGGAGGCCAAGAGGCAGGCAGTTCAGTTATCAGTCTCTTCAGCATGCCTCCCTGTGTGGAGACAGGGCAGGCAGAGGTTAAGCAGCAGCATTTCTGCTGCTAGACCAGCAGCATCTCTGCTAATGCTACCGTGTGCAGGTACAGCTGAAGAAAAGAATAATGAAAAAACCCCCAGCAAAACTGTAAAGGCCTTGCTGTTCACTTGCAAAGGCAGCAAAAGTATCTCTGCAATTCATTTTGCAAAACGTCCATAAGAAGAGCCAAATCTTAGAAAATTTCCTTTGTTTTTCACCCTTGTTTGTAGATTGACTGGAGGATAGAGAACAGAGGGGATTCCTGTGCTTTTTTCTCCTTTTGAACAAACACATTGTCTGCACACTCCTGCATCACACACAGACCCTTTTCCTATCTCCTCCATTGTCTCAGGGTCCAGAGCAGTACTTCAGGAGCAGCTGGAGCAGAGACTGAAGTTAGGGCCACCGTGGAGGAAGCTGCCTGTATCAGTGTGGTTATATGGCAGCAGTTGCTCAAAACAGAGCTTTCAGCTCACCATAAGCCACACTGTTCCACCCTCATCCCCCAGTTTCTTTGCAGCAGAGACCTCAGCAAGGTCTGTGAGCTACAGCTGGTCCTGGTCCCATGTCTGTGATGTTCGGTGGCTGTCTTGCTTGGTGGCCACTCTCAGTGCTAGTCAACCTGGCATTTGTCTGCTCCCAGTCTGTTTCTGCATTAAAGTTTTGTACTTTATTTTTCTGCTAAGGTTGGGGTTTTTTTCCCCAAGGCCCTAATAGCCTGTTGTTAATCTAAAATGAAAAGTCTTATATTTCCTATCCTGGGGGAAACAGCTAGGGCTTATATGGAAGTCACTGTTCTTCAGAGGTGCTCGTGGCCATGGATGGTGCTGAGTCTCCAGTTCTGATGGAGCACAGCAGATGCATCAGTAGATAATGGAGCTCTGCCAGTGCTAGCCACTGCTTTACTTCCCAAATCTAGACAGTGGCTTGGTAAGTCAACCATGACGCTTATAATTCAGTAGAGTCTGTGCTCCTCTCTGCTGAGCCACTACATCAGGCAGATTTAACTTGCTTGCTTTTTTTTTTTCAGAAAGTCAGCTGCTTTTATTCTGTGAACTACATCTACAATATGAAAGACTCCCAACAGAAGTTGTTTCCTTTATTACATGTGTTATGCTACAAAGTTATTCCTGTCTTCTCAAATTAAACATAAGGATTGTATGGCAGTTTCAGGGAGAGTAGAACAAACATAATTCTATTTTGTGTGGGTGAATTTCCATGGAAGGCAGCTTACTTTGCTTTGGGCAGCATTTGGCATCATGTCAGTGTCTGTATGGGGAACTTGGCATATATTACCTCCTTATTCACTGGATCTCATTTATGAAAGGCAGAGGCAAGTCCAAAAGCTACTTAAGTCAGACTGAAGTCACAGAGATTGTTTAGATTATTTTAGAGAAGATTCTGTTACAAACTCACATTCCAGTTTGGGTTGACATAATATTGTTATATGTTTTCACCATATGTTTATAATTTTAAACAGCTTGGGGGAAAACAAACAAAAACTATGCCTCCTGCTAGAGGGACCTATTGGCAATATAATCCTGGGCAGAAAATTCACATGGTGAATTGTGTCTCTCAGAACATCAATCAAACCTCATCAGTAAAAAATGAGCAAACAATTCTTTTATTAACCTGAATTTAGTTGATGACAGTGTCTTACTTTCTTAAAAAGAAGAATTCAATAAACAGGTTATCAGTTAAATTGCATTATTTTTTTCTCTAATGACACACTTTCTTACTATGCTTTACACTTCTAGTAAGGTTCTTTTTTAATGTATCATTTTTTTACATTCCATACTTTTATGCAGTCCATAATGGAGAATTTATTTTAATTTTAAAGTCTTTGTGGTATATCTCACCTGCCCAAGGAAAACAAAGAAAGTAATTTGTATCAGTATTTAGTAATGGAAATACAATGAC
The DNA here is from genome assembly GCA_013399875.1 of Gymnorhina tibicen. NCBI lineage: Eukaryota > Metazoa > Chordata > Aves > Passeriformes > Artamidae > Gymnorhina > Gymnorhina tibicen. The sequence continues at coordinate 1,343,025 of VXAZ01000550.1, forward strand.
AAAAAAGAGGTTTCTTAATATCTGGTGTTGTAATACAATTGATGAGAAAAGTAATGCTTTTGCCTTGACATCTGTCTCTCCTTCCACAATGCAACACTGTCATTATTTCCATAGAGAAAGATTGTCTGAAAACACAAAATGAACAAGATGTGAGGGCATGTTTTATTTCCATTTTCATACAGCTCATAGACACGTGGAGAAGAAGGGACAGGAAACGGGATTCTTTGATTATCAGGTTATTTCTTGTGGCAAGAACCACTTCCAGGCTAATGCCTGTCCCCAGCAGTCACTGGAATTAACTTTCTTTTGGGGTTGATGACTTCTGGGTGGAAAAATTAAAACATTCCAACCTTCTCATCCTCACATTCTAAATTATCATATGAGATTGCTCAATTTAGAATTATTATCCTGAGAAACACTGTTTTTCAACTGTACCCCCTCTATAGTCTTACCTGCAGGTGGGATTCTTGGCCAGCTCATCATATCCTATGTGGCACTGTCTCTAACTTGCGGAGATGCTGTGCCTGGTGCTTGCAGACGTCATTCCTGGTGCTAGGCTACACCAGGAATCGCCAGGCAGCTAAACTTCACCTCTTCATTACTTTAAGGAAGCATTTCCAATATGAAACCTCTGTGGTTTTGTTCTGATACTTTTAATGAAAAGCTTGCTTGATTGAAATACATCTATAATTTTCCATCAGCTCAGAATGATGAGGATAAGTCGTGCTGAACTTTTTCTTGTGAAGGTGGTGTTTCCAAGGACACTGTTTGCATCCCTCTATGCGCACAAGAGCACAAGAATTTGAAGCATTTTGTCATTGTTAATGTCATCTAAATCTTGACTTGGTGCTAGAGTAAGTGATGCAAATTGCTTCTTTGTTCACTATTCCACTGACTGGTGGATGTTTCCTACAGTGGGAAAACAGAGCTTTGATGTGGTGTTGGTGCAGTAGGACCTGAGGCAGTGGGAACAGAGAAAACCTTCTTGCAGGAGGGTTTCTACTAAGCTCAGATTACATTTTCACTCAGAGAGAATGGATTTGCTACCAATGTCTTAGCATCCCAATTTGACATTATTCCCATTGCCTAAGCATCTAGAAAACATGTCTAGAGAAAAACCACACAGAATTAGGCTTTAGCCAGAAAAGCACCAAAGGTCCAAGGCAGGTGTTTAAATGCTTTGCAGAACTGGGTCCTTGCAGCAAAATGCAAATATATATGTATATATATATATACACACATATGTACATGTTTCAGAGCTGGAACTCTGGTACCTGTCACTAAACACTAATTAGCTAAAATCATGTACACCTATATTTGGGAAATATACAAATATGAGATGTATAAAATTAGATTGTCTGCCCTGGTGACAGACTGTTTCAAATAATATTAGCTGCTCATATTAATGGAAATCAAATGTGATAATTAGTGATTCAGAGAAAATTGTGGGAAAAATCAGTGTTACTCAGAGCATTTGTATGGAAAGAATAAAGAACTAAGATGGACAAATTGCATTTGATGAATGCCACACTTTTCAATGCACCTTTGCTGGGCTAATAGCAATAAATGAGCCTCTGAGCTCAGTGAGCGGTGCCAGGCAGTCTTCTAATAACAGTAATTCCAAAATAGTAGGTGAGAATGAGGTTAGAAATGAAAATGGGGAATGAAAATACTGTCTCAGTCTTGTTGAAAGAAGTCTTTAACTGTCTTTTTTTAATTTCTAACAAAAATGCCCCCAGAACCAACCCTGAAAAATACAACTTTTTGCTGTATAACTTATCATTCCAGAAATGTGATAAATTTATTACAAACCAAGCTTTGGAGGACTGCAGACTTTGAATCAAACCTGACAGAAGATTTCAGGGTAATAAATCACTGAGGAAGGTGAGGATCACAGAGGTAGCACCCCTGTGAGTAGCAAAGGGGATTAAAATCATCAGGAGCATTTGGTGGTCATCAGAAATGTTCTGGCTCATGGAAATATTTACATCTAACTATCTATATGATCTGTACTAACTACATGCTGAGATTTAACAACAAATTTTTAGGGACTAGCTCCCACATATGGGGAAAATTACAGACAGGTTTTTCCAGTTTAAGCAGTTCTAGCTGAAATATTTATGTTCTGCCACTGTACCACAACTAATTTATCAGGAACTCTTGCTAAGGTAATGAAGAGATGGGGAGGACAGCAACATGTTTCACCTAGCAATATGGTAAATAACTCAGCTGCTTTTAGATACTGTGGATGACTATATTTTTTCCTTAGGTATCTAGTAATTTAAATTGATGAGCATATAACATCTGTTCTGCTAGTAAAGGTAAACTTTCGTCTGGCTGAAAATATTTAGTATCATCACATATTTGAAACAGATAAAGGGGTGAAAAGCTGGAGATTTGTGCAGTGCTGCTCTTCAGCTGCAGGTGCAGCACAGGATTGCCCAGACTCCCTCTGTGATAATACAGCGAAGAGTTGTTATTTTGTCTTTCTACCTACTTCAGGCTTCTGAATTTCACATTTTGTTCTTTCAGCAAACCCACAATTTCCCGTGGGGTCTGGAGCATTGCTCCAGATTCAGACTTCAGGCTCACCCGGGGTTACCCAGTTTCCCTTGTGCTGCTCACTTGGGGTGCTTGCTCACTCACTGCTGCTGCTCCCAGTTTGGGCCAGCTGGGGTAATGGGGTTTGTTCTGTGTGGAAAGTTGTCAACAGAATCTGCACAAGTACGTACAACTTATTCACTTTACAGGAATCTGTACTGTACTGCTGAGTACAGTATCCTCTCTCTGACTCTTCTTGGGTGAAATTGTGCAGGATTCTTTAAAAATGTATTTCTTTTGTCCTTGTAAAAATCAAGTTGTTCAGGAAAGTAAGTACACCATCTTCAGAAGACACCTCTTCGATGCTTTGTTTCTCCAACTGTTTGAAAGCAATCGTATATAAAGCCATAGTGGAATGGCAAATGTAGATAAGGAAACCAGCCTGCAGGCACTTGCCATCTGCATTTAATTGTAATATAAATGCCTACTAATGCAAATGATGATGATTTGTTAGATCTTTAATACCTATCTGAACAATAACCAAAAAAATTCAGATGGAACCACACTAAAACTACTTTTTAATATAAGATATAGTTAATTGCTTGCACAGAGAGACTTCAGCAACCTGGCTGTCCACCAGGTTATGGTTCAGAGGGCTTTGCAACTGCATTGAGAAGAGGTGGTTGTGAAGGAATAACAGGAGATGCCAAGTGTGGAAATCTCACAGGTGGAAGGTATTGGTAGATGTTTCCTAGCTTGTCCCTCTTTGCTGTCTCTTGGGATATAGCAAACCTCCTGAAAATACGTGGCTGGTGTCAAGAGGAGAATGGATGTGCTGCTCCAGGTTTGATTTTTGTAGCAGGAGGTCACAGTCCTTCTGTCTAGCTGTCTGCAATAACTCTACTCATAGCCTTCTCCCAGTGCTTTTCCCTACAGAGAGCACTGCTGATCCAGTAGCTTGGGAATGATGCAGAATACCTGGATTTGGGCTGCTGCAAACTCCCTCGGAAAAATATCCATATTGTGTGTCGTAGAAGTGCCTATATAGTTCAGCACTTTCCACAAATCTGAGCTCCTGTCAGCCAAAGGGAGCTGAGAGGGGTCTGTCTGTGCAGCAGTGTGGCTGCTGCTGGGTACATTCCACTTTGGTTAAGTGGGCAATTTGAAAAAGCAGCAAATGAGAAATCTGGATACTGTCCTCTGTGCTCTCAAAGACATTTTCTGTGTAATCTAGAAGCTCTGAGTATATGTCTTTGTCTCAGATACACAGGAAGGGCAGGTAATTTAGATTACTAGAAAGAAAAATTAGTTTATTAAATTAATTTGTTTAGGCCATATAGGTGCATTGTAACAGCTAAGCTTCATTTCCAAGTTTTTAACTTCTGGTTACTTGTTTGAGCACGAAGCTGTTCTTCTTAGAGCTGGAAAATCCTCTTGTTAAGAACTTGCTCTCTTCCAATCAGAAGTCTAAAGCAGAGCATCACTCATGGGTATCTCTTCTGTAATCATGTCCATTTAAAATCTACATGCTAAAGTTAAGAGATCAAAATCAGCCTGTGCAATAACCAGTGGTTAACGAGCTCCTAGTACAGAGCAAGCAGGTAGGCACCTAATTTTCTTTTAACTGCTAACAGTTGCTGTGTCTCACTCATGTTTACTACACATGATGGAACGGATTTGAAGTATTGGCAGTATTTTGTGGCCTCCCCTGTAGCACTCCCTTCATGCTGTCAAATGTGGCTTGAAACCAGGCCTCTAGTTTCAGCTGGAGGAAGGAAAAGAAGCAGATATACCAAAAGAGGGGCTTCTTGTCTTTTGAGGACTGTGGTCACCCTTGACAACTGAGCCTGTATAGTGCATATGCTGTTGAAATGGTTTCAACTTATTAACTCCAAAAACATCAGAGCATATAGTTGAATGTACTCATTTGGAGATGCACGTTTAATTGAAACCTAAGTGCATCACAGAAGTGAATACAAATTGATGTTGCAGGAGGAGGCTGCAACATCAGTTGCAGACAGAGACAGTTCATCTCCCTCACTTGGTGGCTGTTTTGGAGGTAGCTCCAGGGACAGCAGTTATTGTCACCAGACTGTGCTCTGTTGCTGCTAACACTTAGCCAGGTGGGCTTTGGTGACATTGTGCAGAGCCATATGCTACTGGTGTGTACTGAGCAACCCCCTCCGTGCATGAGCCTGGGAGAGCTCCTGACCTCACTACAGGATAAAAAGCAAACTCAATTGTTTTACCCAGAGTCTGAGGAGAGGATGTGCAAGATCAAAGTAAAAGACCTTGCCTTGAAGTTGTGCTTTCCTTGTAGATTTCCCTCACTTGCAGCTGAAGTTACTCCCATCCTAGACCTGGAAGGAATCTCAGAAATGGGGAGCTGCATCTGACTTCTGAACATTGAGAAGACAGAACTTGCTAAAACATGCAGGTGTTCTTGGGGCCAGGGCATAGGGAAAACTGCCCTTTTCTCACTCACAGGCAGTGGCAGAAGAAACCTGGCATGCCTTTCTGAGTGGTGTGCTGGCCCCAGGCACCCCAGCCACCAAAGCACCCCAGTGCCACCTGCCCTCAGCCACACTGGCCACGCGGGCATGGGGAGCTGTGGGGACATGCACAGCTTTCATCTGCTGTCCCCTATGGTGTGAGCTGCCACCACTGCCCCAAGGCTGATTTTGAAAACAGTGACATGTTTCACGAAAAAGACATCAGATTAGGCATTTGCTTTACTTAGACATGGCAAAGACAATTAGAAATCACAACCTTGCATTTAGTCACGGAGGAGATTAAAAATCCAGTACAGTGAGTTAGATTTTGCAAAAGATAAATGTACAAAGAATACAACAGGTGTACAAAAAAAGGAACAGTGAGTCTCTACAGAACATTTTTAGATGGCAATAGATATCATGCACTTGTGGTTATTTTCTCATTTTGTTCAGTAACATGTTTTGGAGACAGCACGTAAAAGGTGGCTTCCTATTGCCTCAACACATTAATGAGATTTATTTTTTTGCAAAACCTGGCTGCAAAGGATTAATACACCAATGAGTGTGATTTGCATGCTTCTTTTTGAAGTTTGTGTTTGACACTGAACCTTGACACCAAAGCAAAAATTATCAGTATTATGCATTAATAAACATTTCACATATTTGTATGAAAGAAATCTGTGAGTTAATAGCATTGCAATAGGTTTATTTATGAGACTATGCTTTTTAATTACAATAACCCAGTGTTTCATCTTAGGATGATGAGTGGAGAGCATTTTCACGATTCCTACCACAGTTAAGAGTGCCTTTCTTTGTTCTGCATTGTCTGGGGGAAAATTGTGTGTTTTTTACCTCTCTTAGAGAATACATGCAAAAAAAGAAAAGGTTTTCATAATAATATCATGCTCAGTCCATGAAAAAAATTTGTGCTATGTTACCAACTATTTATGAAGGGAATCTTGGACAAATGTTCTGAATACAGTTTTCTGTTTTTCTATGCTACCTATATTTTTTTAAATAGCACTATTATCTTGGTCTGAAGATAAAACTCTCCTTTTCTGCCACACAAACACAAGGACACAGGTAGATTAACCTTTTCAATGGATAATGGAAGGCTTTTTAATCTAACAAACTGCACAAAGTAAGCCAATACCTGGAAGCCGTGCCTTGTGAAATTCAAACTTTAAGTATTTTTAGCACTTTTAAAGAAGTGAGATAAGTACTGGTTCCTCAGAGAAGTGCTAGATTTTTAACTGAAAATATGTTCCCCATACAAAGAAATGTATTTGCAAGTGTTGGACTGTAGGTAGGAACTGGATGGGTTCTCTGTGATTACAGTGTTATGCCTACAGTTATGTGAAGAGAGCAGGTGACAAATTACTGTGGTTACTTCTTTTGCAGTCAAAGCTATTAATTTATTCTGAGTTCTCAAAATACCATAAAATCCTTGTGGTTGTTGGTTCTGCTCACCATTCTTCTTTTATGTGAGCTCTCTAAAGTTGTTGCTTGATCTTTCTTTCTGAAATTTTCAGGATGCAATGGACTAGACAGTATCCCCAGCAGAGTCAGCCTGGGGATTTTTGTAAGGCAGCTGTTCTTCAGTAGTCAGTGGTTCTTCTATTTGGTTTATGACTTCATGCTCGTGTTTTATATTCTATAGGAATAGGTCTACTCAAAGTTGAAGAACAGGTAGTACTTTTTCTTCAAAGCAGTCTAAATGCCATTCTCCAGTGTGATCAGTGACAGCCTGAATGTCTGTGACTTGTTACTTTAGGGGTGCCCAAGCACACGCAGCAAGGCAAGGGAGCTGATCATGGCTACTGTGAGCTTGGAAAATAAAAACACAGCAGAAGAAACAAGTGCTAGTTGAGGAACTGGGAAATTTACTATCTGGTTTGACATCCTTCCGTTCCTTAAACATCTCAGGGTCTAATGGTGTATGTGAGATAAATAGTGTGCAAACTCTTAATTTTTTTTCCCATACATGGACAATTTTATCATGTGCATTATAATGAGAAAGAATACGAATGACCAATAAGTAACCCCTAATATAATCTAGGAATAAAGGAGACAGTAAAAGCTTAACATAGCTAAACTGGCATAACACCACTGTAGCATTTGTTATTTTCATTAGATATCAAATTTGGTTGTTCTTGTGTTACTGCAGAGAATAACTGGTTGCTCTTGGAAAGTTGAAGGGTTTTGAATATTGCTTCATTGAGAGATAAAGTACACAGGCACAGGTCAAAAAGGTAAGGTTGATTACTCTGCAGCTGAACTGTTTCTCTATGGTAAATTAGAACCCTTCCGTACAGCAGTTGCTGTCTCCAAGCCTGGATTGTGCCTGGGATTTGCAGCCTCTCCTGAGGACAGGGTGAGGTTGCATTGCTTGGTTTGTCCCAGTCCCAGGCCTGCGGGATTTCGCCTCCTCCTCCTCCTGTGCTCCTGTGCCGATGGCCCTCGTGTCCCTCCCCTCTGCTCCCATTCAGGCTCTTTTCGGGTCATGGAGACGCTGGTCACAGCCAGAGCCAGTAGCAGCCAAGCTTTCTGACAAAAAGTCTGTGCGTGTGACTTCTGGGCACACCTAGGAGTCTGAGACCCATTTTCCTGTTAAGGAAAATTATCTCAGTTTTTTTTCTGGGAAAAGAAAGAATTTTTTCATCTAATAGCAAACTTTAAAGGCACGTGTAACAGCAAGGTAGGAAAAACCCTCTAATAAATGAAATCTGTGACTGGTTCTGATGATCTATTAGAATGGGCTACTTACACGTTTTAAGAAATTTCAATAGATATCTCAAAAGATCAGGTCTTGCCTATGTGTGATTCCTTCTTATGCCATTATATTCCTCCCTGTAATTCTTTTATATAGTATAGATTGCCAATAAATCACTGTATTTTCAGTGCCTGGGATTTCATGTGTGTGCAAATGTCAGATTCATAAAACACCATGCTAAACCTGCTTGCATAGATCAATCACAAAGGAGTTTCATTAAGCTCAAAGTGTTAAAGGAAGGCAAAAGCTTAAGAAGATACATAAATAATGAAAAACTAATTGGAAGATATTTGTAAGAAAGGTGATTAAAAGTCACCAATGTTTCTTCAAAACAGTCCAAATAGATTTTTAGGAAGTAGACAAGTCCATAGTTTCTTTTTATTTTTTAAAGCCTCATCTAGAAAGCATCTAGTTCTGCCTGCAAGCAGCACTCTTCATTTGTCAGACAGAGTAGCCTGGGATATTTGTTGGCAGCACTGAAAGAGGAGCTCAGGAAGAAAGTATTGTGGTGTTATCTAGATTGTCATAGCTGCTGAAGTAAAAATATTTCATTCTCCATTTGTACCACCCGCAGAGCGAAGGATGCTACAGAGCGATACACAGTTCTGTGTAGCTCCCCAGCACGGACATGGAAAATCACCATCAGAGACAAGGCTGTGCTTGAGGATCTGCCAAGCTGCATGAGCTTGTAGCCTGTATTCTGGGAACCTCTCAGGCTACTGTTTTCTTTTTGCCAGTTCCTGTTGTCTGTGTGGGAGCAGCAGGACCTCACTGATGCTGGTCTTTATGTGAGCCCGTGGGGCTGCAGATGAGGTGTAGCTGCTTTGTGGTATCTGATGTTTAAGCTGCTTTTCTCAGCTTTTCTGGGGGCTTTCCCCCACCTAGCATCCTCAAGGTATTTGGACGAGTACCAATACTTCCTTGTAAGCTGTATCCTAGGCAAAGCTATCTCAGGGACAACAGTAGATCTTGAAAACTGCTCCCATGCTGATCCAGTGAAGACTTCTTAGGAGGTGCTGGTCTTGGGCTGGAGAGATCATTACTGGAGAGAGAAAGTGCATACACAGTCCTGTGCCTGTGTACATAGTCAGCTGCTCTCCATGCCACATCCATCCTGCTCTGGGTGAGCGTCTGAATTTGGCCTTGTAAAGGTCTCTTTCTGCACAATATATTTAATTTAGATTAATGCATTGTGATAATTTTTGCAGCTGTACAGGTAAAGCCTGAAAATACAAATTTGTAGTTAAAAGGATGCAAGTTGTTCACTCTGCAGGATGTACCAGATGCCACAGTCCTGCCTCAGGAAGAGACAGACTCGCTGACCCAATGTTCTGGCTCTGTTACTTCTGAGTTACATGGTTCTATTTTACTGCACTGAGGGCAGTAGGTTAGGGTCAGATTGTTATCTTGGCCATGTCATCTACCTTTACTTACACAAAAGTAAGCAGGCCCAAGAAATTTTCTCCCGATATTATTATTCTATATTTCAAACCATTCCACAGTAAGCAGCTCTGAATGTAGCAGTGATCCCTTTACTACTTTCAAAATGAAAGATCTCTCAAGTCATAGGTTTTATTCTTTTTTTTTTAAAAGGTACAGAGCTGCAATGAAATTCCCTAAGCACAGCCACTGTCTCCTGTGCTCCTTTGCACTATTTTCCATTTCGGGCACAAAATAAAAAGTGTATCTTGGCTGTGTATAATTAATGTCATGGAACTGTGATCCTGGCATGACATGAGCTGTATCACTGAGAGCAGAAGGTAAGAAGAAATCATGATTGCTCAGCAATTTACACAGGAGGATGAAGGGGAAAGACATTTTAAATTAATGGTTCTAAGGCCTTGATGTTGCCCTGCCACATTTCATAAATCTTTTCTGAGCAATATCTCCTATGAAAAGGACTTCACAGTCACTTAGGGAATACCAAACAGGTACCCATTTCAGGAGGAAACTGTTTTTACATTTTGCTTCAAAATGCAACCCATGGAAAGAAGTAGCATCTTATAGAGTAGCACTAAATGTCTACTGACTGCAAAAGAGAGTCCTGCTTCTCAAAGCCATTTATCTTTGAAACAACACCTGTTCCCTTTGATAAAAGGTTCTCCCTGCCAGGCTTGAGTGCCATAGCAGAGGGCTCTCTGAAGGCTGGTCCCATGCCAGCAAGGTGGAAATGTCCCTTGCCATCTCTCAGCCCAGCTGTGAGCTCAGACCCCAGCACTCTGTGACCCTCCCTCAGAACACGGGTGGCTCTTGGCTCTGCCTTTACAGAGAGCTCTGAAGCTCTGTGTGTCCTGTAAAGTCAGTTCCTTCATGCAAGCACCACAGCACATCTCAGGCCTTCCTTTAAAACAAGTTGGGAGCAGATGTGGGTACTTCTAAGGTCTTGGGAACATAGCAGGGGTGGGAAGTCCCAAAGTATGGGATATTTTCAATCCTGAGCTTGCATTTGGAGTTTGACAGTGGGAAGTGCTTCTCCGTGGCATTCCTCACCCACCCAAACCCCTGCCCTCAACCCCTCTTCCTCGGCCCACCCCAAGACTTTCTTCATCTTCCCCCTGGAGTAGATAGCAGGTAAACTTACATGTTATAGATATTCCTCTCAAAGTCTTTGGTGGTGTAGTAGCTCAGTCTTCGTGTGAACTGATTACATTAATTGGCATGTAAAACACAGTAGTTAGTATGTAGTGAGAGAAGGATGGATGACCTGCCTTAATATATTCAGTAGCTGTTTATGTCCCTTATAGTGTTGTATCCAATGCAAAAAAGGTTTTACCTCACATTGCCTGCTCCTGAGTACTAAAAACACTTGAGCGATAGCACAAGTGACTCCCTTATGACAGTTATTTCCCAAAAATAATTCCTTATGCCTCCCTCATGACTGTCATTTGCTACAAAATCATTTCCACTACGATCTGTACGGAGCCACTAATGCATTTTGTGACTAAAAGCAACCACTGCTTAGCACTGAAATCCTGAAAAGATTACAGAGGAAAAACAAACAGGAAAAAAAGGGCAACATGTGTCCACAAGCAAAGACACAGTAAAGGGGTTGGAATTGGAGGGCAAACTTTCCCCTGAGCTGGTAGGGCTGGCAGCAGCTGTGAAGAAGGTCACAGTGCAGGGGCCAGGGGCCGCTGTGCCCTGATGGTCACAGCAGCCACTGCTCCTCAGGGACGTACATGGGAGTAGCAGTATCATGCCCAGGGAGGGGAAGGGATGCTGAGAGGTTTAATTCGTTATTTCCTGATAAGCCTGGATGGAAATGGCATGTACCTAACCCTGTGCAGCACACTTGAGGGAGAGCATAGCCCCACATATAGGTCAGTGCTGCCTCCGGCTATGCCCAGCAACTTCATTTCACCTTCCCACCCTGCTAGCTGAGCAGCTGGTGCAGCAGCTATGGCTCTCCAATTATGTTTTCAGACACAATGGAAAAATTATTAATTCTCTCTTTATTTAATTGCAGATAAATAAGGTATTTGTTGAATAGTGGTCAATTTGCTCAGTGAATGTTTAATGCTGTCTATTTGATTGAATCTCCATATTACTTACTGCCGCCCATTTTTGTTCTTGTCAGGCAGCTTTCAGCAATGGCTACCAATCTTTCTGTGTTTCAGCAGCCTGCATAATAACAGTTTTAAGTAGAGTGATCTGTTACTTGGGTAATATACTAATTAGGGGTGAAAATTAGGAAGCTTATTTGAGAAATGTGAAGTCCATTAAAATAAAATGAAATCCCAAATGAGAATGGAGTTACACATAAAAAATACCCTTTCTTTAAAAGTCAGAATTTACAAAGATGTAGGGACTGTGGAAATTTGATATGAGAAGTGTGACTTTTACAAGCATGTGATATCAGTAGGACTAATTGGGGATGATTGATTGAGAATGCACTACTACCTGGAAAGAAATGAAATGCAAAACTCCTAGTGCAGGGAATCCCAGGAAACCTTTATTTTTGCTTAAGTGCAAGGGACATTTTGAACCTATGTTTTCTCTAATAATAACTTCAATGACAGCAGCTAAAAATAAGCACTATGCAAACACAACAGAATTCACCGGAGTGAGAAGGCATTTGACAGCAGCACAGTCCTTGTAAATTCCCCTCTCCGGTTAGAAACGCTGTCCCATACTGTAGAAGTCAAATAGATCCAGGGGGCCAGTCACTGCTTCTTCCTGAATCTTAACAAGAATCATCTTAGCAATAAAGGGTCCACAAGGCTGTAAAGTGAGATTTTAAAATCCTTCATTGAATATGTAGGCTTTGCCATCAGTATGAAGTTAAGATTTAAAAATAACCCTGTTTTTGAAAAGTTGAAATTGAACATGATTTGGGGATAGTGCAAAAGTGGAACGAGAAACATCTTGTGGGAAATACTGTCCAAAGTCATAACCATCTAGCTGAGATAAAGTGACTGTGCCAACACTATCATGTGATGGTGGTTTTTAACCTGTGACAACACTGTTCAAAAGGAGATTTTGTACAGAATCTCAATGAAGCTGCTGATGAGGCAACATGGAAGTTACTCCACAACTTGCTTTTGAAGGACAAATCCGAATGGGGGTACAGATTTGGCTGCTCTAATTCCAGCTTCCTTCTCCCTGTTCAGTACTGGTTTTGCTGTTCTATATCACTCTTCTGAAGCCTCTGCAGGTCCATGAGTGCTTCACTTGGAGCTGGAGTCCATCAGCTGTGTGGCCTGTGGATCTGCTTACAGGGATGCTTGTGACAGTGCAAGTCTAATGAGCAGGGCTTGAAATCTATGAGGTCACAGCCAAAAAGTGTCCTGCCCATGCATCCTCCTGGCTTTGGAAAGGAACTCTGAAACCCCATAAGGCTGTACATCAGCCTGGTGCAGAGGTGAGGACGAATATTCCTCATAGATACTGGAATGAAATGGAGGCAGTTGTTTTTAAAAGTGTGACCTCTAGAGGAAGCAGCATCATTTTGAGGAATTTTATTCAATACCTGTGATTTCAAGAAACTTCTGTGGAAAAGATTAAATGGATCTTAAAAAATTACTGTAAAACATATATACATATATATATATATATATGAAAATGGAATCTGTCTACATGCACCTTATTAGTAATTAGGAATAGGAGACTTGGCTAGATCTTTAGATCTACCACCATGCTATCTAAAACCATGGTAATGGTTGATTTTTAAAAGGTTTTCTTTTACCTTCAGTAAAATGGAGACAGTAATGTTCCTGTCATCTCATATTTAGTTGGCTTTCTTCACTGCCTCAGCAGTAGAAGTATTTTTCTTAACTAGCAGCACAAGAACAGAAGCCCTCAGCACTATCACTGCGTTAAAATAATTTATAAAAATAATAGATCAGATGCTTCCTAACTTGCACAAAGTGAGTTAGTAGAGTCTAATGTGAAAAATAATAATGCTGAAAGGCAAGTCTGCAAAAAGAGTTGGCTGAATAATTCATACTTAAATTGAATCTGATACATTTTGCTTTTTTCTCCATTGACAGAAAGCCTATATAAGTTGACTCTTTCTGCAGATTTGTTCTGTTATTCTATGATTCATTTGCTCTATAGATCTCTTTTGGAGTATTGTCTGTATTGTTTAACTGTGATGGTTGCACAAGACACATGGCGTTGTTTCTCATTCTTGATAATGCAGCACTAATGTAAACAACCAGGACTGTGATACTAATGTTTATAGAAAACAAACATAAAATCCACTTTCTATAAATATTTGAGCATAAAAACTTAGCACTTGCTTTACATGAATATTGATAATAGTAAAATATGGCGTTACAGTTTTTCCAAATGTTCATGCAAAGTTAAACAAGGTCAAAAGCAGATTGTTTGAAAATGTGACTGAACATTCCTGTTGTTTTTCCTAGTTTCAGAGCTCTGACACAATTCTAAGCTGTGCCATTGCGTTTTCTTCTTTCCTCACCTTAATGTATGTTTCTTATATGTGAATGCTGACACGGGTTTACAAATATGAGACTCCACACATTAGCACTGGTGGTGTAAAGTGTGTGCTAAGGGCACCCAAAACACTACAACATTAGTTTAGATCCCTAGGAGCTTATTTTAAGGAATAGCATGACATCCCTAATGGCGAAATTGCTGCCACATGTTCCCAGCACAAGCCTGCTGGCAAGTCAACTGGGAGGACACGATCCCACAACCTTACTGGTATTTTAAGATAACCACTGGAATACCAGCAGTGAGTCAGTGGAAAACACATTTTGTCTGAGTTCACTCTGTCTGTCAGAGGGACAGAAATCCCAGTTAAGCTGTTTTTAAAATGCCTCCATAGAACCAGATTTTTTAAAGTCCCCAAATAGCAAAGCAATTTCAGGAATACAACAAGATAAACAAGGAGAAAAGCATGAAAGCAAAACAGTAAGTGTAGGCTGGGTATTCTCTCAAAAACCATGTGTTAATCATAGACTGCAGCAAGGAAAGGGGAACATGGGAAAAATTCTGACTAGTGACATTTGGTAATTGCAAATGGTACAGTGAGTACCAATAACCTTCATCATACTCAGAAACCTTAGAAACACTGTCTCTGAGTGATGCTTGAGAAAACAAGAAAAAACTCTTCTCCTGTCAAAGAGAGTGCTTTTCCCTCTTGGTACTCAGCTTCTGCACGAATAGGCGGATGGTGGAGTAGAAGATGCCTTTTGTGAATGTATTTTAGCTCCTGTGTTGCTGATATCATGGAGCAACATGGTCCATCTGGCAGCTTCTGGCCTGAATCTGATGTGCAGAACTCTGCAAGTCTCCCTTCTCACCAGGGCACCCAGAGACCAGCCCTTCATCTGGTTTAACAGCTGCCCCTGCTGCTCGTGCCCTCACCTGCAGATGGTGCTCAGAGCATGAGCTGGTGCCTTATGGCTGTCTGTGTGTGTGCGTGTGAGTGGTACGGGGGACAGAGGAGCTCAGGACACACATACTCACACGTCTGCCTGCCATCACTAGGGCAACTACCTCCCCTGCATCAGTCTAGCCAAAATTGCAGTCCCCTCCCTCTAGACGCAAAGGTTAGAGCACATTTGTTCACAAGCAATATTTCCCCTCAGATATTTTTCATAAGGAGGAAAAAAGTTCTCTCTAGGTACTCAAAAAAAATGAAATTAACCTGCAGTTTTACGTTTTGACCTATGTTATTGGATCAGTGGATTTTTTGAGAGGTTGTTTGTGGAAACAGAAATAGAAGGCGGAGGAGCTGACATTTCAAGGATGTCTTCTGTACACATAAGAAATCAACTGTAAATACATTTTGGATTCATGAATTTACATATTTGTATGGAGATATCTTTCTGACAAAAATACAAGAACAGCAGCTGTATGGATCCTATACTGAAATTCAAGACACAGTTTTTTTCTGGTGAAGAGCAGGTGCTTTATCCTGTCAAAACACCTACAGGTTTAGTATGTATGAAATTATTGTTCATATTCTGCTCTTAGGTTTTTCTGTGCAAAAGCAGTATGGCTTTAAATTAGCACTCTATTTTAATGAAATAATTCCCTGTTAATAATGGCAGGGTTACCAGCTCCCTTCTCTAGTTACAGGAATTCTTCCACATTCAAGAGAGAAGCTTTCCTCCTTGATATTAATACATCAATCTAATTATAAAAACCTTAGATAAATGGGCAGAAAAAATTAATTTAATTCTGCCCTGCCTTACAGTCACAAGAACATTTCTTTCCTGTTCACATATCTTTGCATTGCAGGTCATATATCTCATAAACTTTCCAAATAAATCCTGCTTATTACTAATTACATTTGCTCTCTCCATGCCATCAAATTCATTTTTCACTATGATGCTGTTACAAATATTCCATTTTGTTTCTAGCACCGAACATCTTTAAGAACTCTTTGTCAACTTGTTATTACAGTAACATGTGGCTTATAACAGGATGTCTTATACTCGTGTTTGCCATGTTTAAATATCAAGTTGCCTTTACTTTGCCCTGTGTAAGAAACCACTGAATGTAAGGGAGAAGGTTAATGTAATAGGAAAAATAAATCAATTTCATGTTTCAACTAATAGCCTTAATAGTTGGGTAAATCTCATCAAAGTTTTCTGTTTGAGGCTAATTTGATAGTGGGCCTAACATCAAGAAACAATTACTGGCTTTAAAGCAGCTCTTGTCTTTATGTCTCATTTGAAGACACATCAAATGAAAATTAGAAGTAAGGGAGATGATGCTACAGTTAACAGTAAACTCCTGAGCATGTGAGTCAAGTTCAACATGCTTGAATGGCTTGAGAGGTCAATGAAATGTAAGAGCTTGTACCTGCCCTTATTGCATTGCTTTTTAGTAATTGCAGTTTATTGGAATTCATATGATTGTTTAGAGCAAGGATGCTTTGGATCTCTATGTGAGTGAATTTCTTTGTACTTGTTTGAATGTTTTCACTACAACCATAGCTGCCAGCTCATGTGTTCTTAAATGGAGACTCAAAGCAAGAAGCTTGTCTAAAATGAGATATAAGGATATCCCATTTTTGGCATCTTCAAGAAGTTTGCTAGTGCTTCCTCCTGATGAGCACAGTCACCAATCCATGGATGCAGAAATTATGAATTATTTCAGAAATGAACAGATGAGTGTGTAAGAGGTATTCATTTTAACCAGGGACCTGTGTGCCTTCAGACAATCAGGTGACAGTCCCAGTTCCTAGTGCTAGGTGTTCTCTTTAATGATTTTTCAACTTGGTGTTAATTTTCTGCTAAAATGGGTTTTAGGATCTGAATAATGCATAAACAGGAACATAAGCAGAGCTATTTTAGGATCCCCATAACTGGCGTGCCTTCCCTCTAATGATAAACATCTAGCTGTGTCTATGAAGTTAGGTACATCAAAATGTCCTTGTGCTGTCTCAAATTCTAAAATTCAAACTAAAATAATTCAAAAATTTTATTCAAAAGTTCAAAGTCTGGTCTGAGTTTATTGACTACTTGTGTGCTGTATCATATCACTTGCCGTACTCTGTGTAGACAGCAAATATGTCCACTTGATGCAGATTTCAAAAAAGCATGGTTAGAACTTTCCTTGATCCCAGTATTTGGACAGATAGTTCATACAGGACTGTCCCTAGAACTTATGCTTTCACTGGCACCGATGAAGAACGTGATGTTCTCGCAATAAATTTAACTGATTTGATTTGCCTGTACCATGGGCCCTGATGGGATACATCCATGAGTGCTGAGAGAGTTGGCGGACAACATAGTGAGGCCAGTCACAATCACGACAAGTGTCTGAGGACTGGGAGAAATCAAAATTCACCCCAGTCTTCAAAAAGGGCAAAAAAGGATGACTCATGGAACTACCATCCAATCAGCCTCACCTCAATGCCCGGAAAAGTGATGGAGCACCTCATTCTGGAGGCCATCTCTATCCACATGGATGACAAGAAATTGATCAGGAGGTCAGCACGGTACCACTAATGGTAAATCATGCTTGACCAATCTGATTGTCTTCTACAGTGAAACAACTCCCTGGATGGATGAGGGAAGAGCAGTGGACATTGTTTACCTCAACTTCAGCAAGGTTTTCAACACTGTCTCTCACAACATCCCTCCACAGGCAAACACATTGCCTTCCATAGGCAAACTCAGGAAGTGTGGACTGTGTGGTGGTGAGGTGGATAGAGAACTGTCTGAGTGGCAGATCCCAGAGGGTTGTAACCAGTGGCACGGGGTCTAGTTGTAGCCTGTCACTAGTGGTGTCCCCCAAGGTTCAAAACTGGGCCCAGAACTGTTAAACTTGTTCATCAGTTACTTGGATGAAGGGGCAGATGGCTCCTCAGCAAGTTCACTGATGACACAAAGCTGAGAGGAGTGGCCAATGCCCCAGAGTGCTGTGCAGCCCTTCAGAGAGACCTTGACAGGCTGGAGGGATGGGCAATGAGGAACTGTTTGAAATTCAGCGAAGGCAAATGCAGGGTCCTGCACCTGAGGAGGAATAACCCCATGCACCAGGACAAGCAGGGGACTGACCTGCTGGAAAACAGCTCTGAGGAGAAGGACCTGGGGGTCCTGGTGGACAACAAGCTGTCCATGAGCCAGCAGTGTCCTTGTGGCTTTGCAGGCCAGGGGTATCCTGGGGTGCATTAGGAAGAGCATTGCCAGCAGGTCAGGGGAAGTGATCCTGCCCCTCTGCTCAGCCCTGGTGAGGCCACATCTGGAGTGCTGTGTCCAGTTCTGGGCTCATCAGTACAAGGGAGGAATGGAGATCCTGGAGTGGGTCCAGCAGAAGTGGATTTTTAACAGCCTATTTCACCTCCAAACTGTCCCTCTGGAGCATGATTCCAGCATTTAGATAATTAAACTTCTCACCACTGGACCTTAGATGTGCCTAAGATGTGTAGTGGTCTGTAACTCGGTACATCTGCAGGGCACAGTGCAGTACTGCCCTGAGAGCAGTCAGACTCACATGGAATTTGCATTGCACTGAACTAAACATACTGCAGCAGTTTTACAGCTGGCTTCATGAGTCCTGTCTCAAGGATTTCTGCACCATCTGTGCTACAGGTACACATGAAATAAGATTTACCTGTTACTGTTTTGGTGTTTTACAGATATGTGTGAGTAAATCAGAAAAAGTTTAGAAGTGAGTGAGAATTTAAATATTTCCTATTTGATTTTTTTCTTTAGCTATTACTTGTGGTTGTTCATTACCATTATTCATGATGTACATTGTCAAGGCCCATTTGTAAACTCTCAGCTTTAATTCTTACATCCAGTTTTCAAGAGAAAGATTTGAGGGATGGAAACATAAAAAAAAATATACAAATGAAAACTGCTTTTCCATTCAGGACAGCTCAACAGTTGAGATCTATTTAAAATATTTTTATGTAGTCACATATAGTCTGGATTTGGATAAACAGAGAAATCTGGTGCATATTAACAGTAACTTTGAAAGCTCAGTAATTATCACCAGAAATCATCATTAAGCCTCCAGATAAACAATGAAATGTCACTTGGTTTCACAATACAGTAGGAATAATTTCTACTAATTATTCCTGTGATGAATTTTGCTCATTACCTTTTACTAGAGGAACAAGAAACTGAAAAATCAATATTTCAGCTCACTTTTTATTTTCATCTGGGAATGCTAGTTATGTATTTTGCACAGTAATAAAGGGAACCAGAGGGCAGTCAAGGAGACTAAGAAATATTAAACTTAGAACCAATAGTGATTAACAATAAATGCAGCTGTCATCAGCATGCAAACAACTGCTGATTCAGAAGAAACTTCTGACAGTCTTTCTTTAGAGACTCAGTTTTTCCTTTCCCTTAAAACAATCATCTTGATGTCTCTTTTGGATGGATTATCTAGATTAATTTCTGTATACATTCAGCATCACTTCTTTCTTCCTTTGCTCATATAATGTCTAACCGTAACACTTGTTTCTTCCCACATTTGCTACTTAGCTTCGTGTTTAGTTTTGCCTTTTGCAGTATCATCACTCAGTCCCACTGCTGCTGATGTGAGATCTTTCCTTTGCTGTCTGAATGCAGCTAGAAAAGCCAATGAACAGTCTAAGCTTTTTACACATAGACATCTCAAGCTGGAGAATTGCTCTGGTTGGGAACATTGGTCAACCAGGTTTTCAGCTTATACTGAAATTTGATTAACTGTGATGCCATAGAAGATGTCAGGATTGTGGTTTTGGTCAGGTCAGCTGGTTTATGGTCTTTAGGGCATCTATAAGGCTCAATCAAAACGTCTACTCAATCTAGGATGTGTTGCAATTAATGAAAAAAAGAATCAGTGCTGTTGAAGACTAGAACGATCAGAAATTTTCTGCTGGAATGCTTTGCCCTCCGAAGATCCCGATCTATCAGGAAGAAATGTTCCTATGGAGTGTGGCACCTGGGGGAAGCCCAGCTTGTTCACCTATCCTGACCTCAACTGGGCACCTATCCTGACCTCAACCACCCTGATGCTGCCTAGATTCCCACTTTTGAGCACCTGAGGCTCCGAAACTGTGACCCTGAGGGGAAATTAGAGAAAGTCAGAGAATAGGATTGATTTTATTTTGGTTGTCTAAAGAAAGTTGACTTAAAGTTATATATAGCACTGTGTAGTTTTTGCAGAAAATGGGTAAACCAGAGAATGGTTTCATCTGTTCTTCTTTAGGGTACTTTTCTTCAGCGGAAAGGAATCATCCTTTGGGAATGACTGCTTCCTTCCACTTTTCAGAAAGCCTAAATTAGATTTCAATATAAAACTTCTAGACAGGAAAGCTGGGGCAGAAGAATCCTTCCCAAAATGGCGTGTAAAATCATATATATGTTTATACTTATAATTTCAGTTACAGATGGGTATATGCATGCATATATAAACACATACAAAGATATATAGAGAGATTAATTGAAATTAGGCAAGAAATTTTGGTCATTGATTTTCCTTTTTTTTAAGAATATAGTTTTGAAATATGTCAATTTCTTGCAAGTGACAGTGGCAGTTTTCATAGAATTCTGTGTAAAATAAATATTTTGCTTTGTTTTTTCTGTAGATGAGGGAATCTGAAGTCTGCTAACCACAGATGTGAATGATGTAGCATTGTAACAGAGTCTCAGGGAAAATAGAGCATGAAATTCAGAATATTCCTGCAGTTTTGATAGAAAAACAAAATCTTTTTTTTTAATGTTGAAAAATAATATTTTCAAGAGTCACACCTTGCTGGCTACATTCAGATGCTTTTCATCAAAAGACTGCACATACATAGAATAAAAATATCTAAATCCAATGCATATTTTTCAGTCTCCCAGTGTGGCTATGATGTTATGAGACAAGATGTACACTAATTTACCATTGCTAGTTGAGCTGTTTCAGTGTGACAATGAGTAATTGACCAATAGGTTTGGAAACAGATGTAAAGTGGCAGTGCAATGTTTCCAGTGGGGTTATTATAAAACACTTGCTTTCTTAGTTTGCAGTATAGACAGCTTTGGACCGTATAACCCATCAATGAAATTGTTAACTAAATTAAATCCTGACTCAATTCAGAAATAAAATTTGATTTATGATATTTAGAAGGCCCTTTTAGTGTGCTAGCTAAACACCTCACAAACCTCAGAGTAGCTTCACTTGCATGTAAGTTGCAAACAGAAACCTCCTGAGTGAGTTTTCCACACTCGTCAGAGTTCTGTGACAGAGTGGTGCTGAGCACTCAAGTCTCCCTTCACACTAATGGTCTAACTTCAAGCTCCTTTGTCTTTACTCCCAGTGGAACAAGTGTAGCTCCATGCAACTTAAATTTATAAAGAAACTTGATATAGAAAACTGTAGGAGAGATAAAAGAATCAGTAAATTCAAAAGCTGAGGTTGTGTCTAGGCTGAACGTCTTTATGACAGCAAGGAAAATAACTAGCTGTAAGCAGCTAAAGGACATTCTGCAGTTTCAGATATGTATGCTGCTCCAGTTCCCATTCCCAAGGTTGTTTACTATTATGGCACCATGGCTTGTGATATCAAGTCATCTCATATACTGCTGCTGACATTTCAGTGCATGTCAGATACATTTTAGGGCTGGATGAAAGCATGAGATTTTTAAAAAAACGTATGAACGTATGTCTCAGTGTATTCCATTGCATTTCAAACATCGAGCAAGAGCAGTTTTGGAAATGTGTCTTTGCCACCTTTTAAGAAACAGAAAGCTGAATTCCATGGTTACACCCTGGAATCTGCAGAGTTTTCTCTGCAATTCTGAGCAAAACTGGGAGCAAAATATTTAAAATCATTTATCCATAACTGGACTATTGTAAGTGTTTGGTCTTATTACTGGAGCATACAGTATGTTTAATTGTGTGATTGACATTGGATGCAATCTCTGTCTATTTGTACAATTACAGCATGGTGAAAATATACAGCTAGATAGAAAAAGGCATGTATATGTCTGGTACTGTTAATTTTGCACTTTTGTGCTTATTTACATGCCTACCAGTTATGCAATAGATAAGGATAAAATATGTACATATGACCCATAAGTCCATCTGAAATTCCTTAAGTTATGAAGATCAGGTAAATGAAATTAAATTGCTTTTTAAGTTAATATCAGAGAATCTCTGAAGTAAAAGTCTGTGTAAGGATGATTTTGATTTACCTGGAAACTGATATCTAAAAGAGTTGTGAACAAAAGTGTTGTCTTTTGTTGTAATGGCAATGGAAAAATCTATATTTTCAATTGTCTGAATTGCATCCACTAGCAGTACTCAGAAAAATAAACAGAATGCAGAGTAGTATTAGATCCCAAAGAGCACGTATTACATATTTTATTTCAGAACATCAGTTATACTACTGAAGTAGGATATTGAAGTTACCAGCTTATCAGAAAATTATGCATAACTCAAAAATTTTGGAGACTTTAGTCTCAGGCTTCCTAGTTAGTTGTTCAGTGACTAGATTTTTAGATTGCTGCCCTGATGTTGGTGCCTGGTCTTAGTACAGTGCTTCAGGAAACATAACTGCCAAATAATGAGATTTGCAAACTGTGCTGAACTACTTAAGCTGGCCAGCAGGAACTGCTAGGAACAAAGGTGGGCTTAAGCTGTCTTCCAGTACTTACAACTTTAGTGCCAGTGGGACTCACAAAACTGAAACTCTACTACATAGGGAGCTATTATTCATTTCTCACGAAATGCATCTGGAGAAGCCAGTGGTGATCCTCCCCTAACCTTTTATCCGATAAGTCATGATTAAAGTACTCACCCAGGTTGCAGGAAAGGCACATTCAATTGTCTCCTCTCCTTAATAGGATTCAACCCACTCCCCCATGTCCCAAAAGAACATCATAATGGCCACAGTATAGGATATTCTGAGTAAAGGCTTTCTCAGTCCCATGAAAGCTGTTTCATGCTGTCTGAAATAATTGAAACTAGTGCTAGTGCTTTTGCTGTTGCAGTGTTCTAAGAATAATAATGGAGGAAAAGCTTGGTGGGGAAAGGTAATATCTCCTATAAGACCATCCGATGTACCTGAAAGAAAAGGACAAGCTCAGGGTCATCTAAGACATTCCCCAGATCTACAGTAGAAATTTAATTTCAAAATAATACATTTAATGTAAAAGATGTAAGGCCAAAGAGACAATTACTATGACACCTGGGAATGTGGACTTTGACCCTACTCAGGTGAGTATTCAACACCCATTACTTATTCATGGGACAAGGACTTGGCGTTCAGGTAGCTGAGTTAGATGGCTCTAGCTCCATTGTTGTTATATCCGTTTACTGTCATTGTTGCTAAAAAAGTAACATTTTACTCTCATTTATCTTAAAAAATTGAGTACTGACAGCTCTAGCCCTAAATTTTTTTTGATTCATAAAATCAAAGCTAATTCATTAATTTTGTGAAATATATTTTCTCTAGGATTCTTTTTTACTTCAGCTTCACTTTTAAATGGTGAAATTTGGTTGTATTTGAATTACACACCTCCTTCTTGACCTGTCCTATTTTGCCTTTCATCAACAGAGACAGTTATGTTATACGAAAAACATGGGGTGAGGGGAATAAAATAGGATACAGATTAGAACTAAAAGCAAAAATGCTAATTCACATTCTTGGTTAAGCAGTACAAAAGTTCAGTTAAAAAGTAAGGTCATATAGGGAATCTTTGGCTGGAATTTCTATGCTGTAGACCTTTAGTAATACATAGAAAGCATAAATTTCAATCACATTAAGGCTTAAATCTAGTTTGAAAAAGAGTTAGCCTTGGAGGTCTCAATTTTCTTGTTGCAATAATGTTTATTACACAAATATTTGTCATTAATGGTAAGCAGTAAAATCAGAATTAAAACTCCATGGACTGGTCAAACGTCCGGGTAACATATGTTTATGTGAAGTCCAAAGAAGCAAAGAATGCGTTTCTGCTTGGCATTGCAGTGTCATTAACAAGGTCAAGATTTCGCACAGAGCCCTCTCACTGCTGCTGCAGGGCAGCTGTAAAGGAAGAACCTGTTGGTTGGCACTTAACAGTTTCTAGAGTTGGAAACACTTAGACCACTGGAAGTCTTGTCCCACTCACTTCTCAAAATAATGATACTTCATAACAGGGTGTGATTTCCTGCTTACAGGGATGGCAGATGCAGAAGTATTGCCACAGCTTATGGAAGTAGTTAGAGCTGAAACATGCACCAAAAATGGAGTTTTACTGAGATGGCATCATCCAGTGCAGGCAGCTGCGATCCACACAGCAAAGAACCTTCAATGAGCTATAACCAAAGCCCTTACAGGGGAATGGGGAAATTTTGCACTTGAAAATACAGTTTTGTTTGCACTTTTCTTATTTCTTATTTTGATGAAATTTTCAAACAAGTGTTGAAACTAATGCTCTTTGTTCTTCAGAATATGTGTTAGAGAAAAAAATCAGTTTGCTATGACTCTAACTTAATATAGTTTCATTCTAGTTGCTATATTAGGAATGCGATATCACATATTTAGAGATGCTTTCACATTGACAGACCATATTGTTCATCTCTATTATAATTTATATTAATTTGTATTTTTCCAGTGCTATTTAAATGCTTTTCACTTTCTGAAATACTCTAACATTGGCAAAGTGTGACAATTTGACATAATCAAAACAAACAATTCAGTATTTCTGGTTCTATATTTCTTGTAGCTCCCATTCTGTGAAAACTGTTGACACTTTGACCTTTCTCTCTGATTTAGAATGAAAACATATTTTTATTTGTAAAAGTTTTTCATCTGAAGGAAACTCTATTTATGGATTGGACCCTGTTGTGACTCTGATACTGTGGGGAGGCAGCTAGCCATCACTTAGAAGAAGCAGGCATCTCCAGAAAATGTTTCTAAAATAGGTTTTTCACACTGTTGTGATAAATCATCAGCCAGAGATGATCATTTCCCTGCACTGATTGGGAAATGTGTTACAGCAACTAGTTTAGACTCTGACAACACATGGACCCAAATTCAGAGATAATTTATTTATTACTACTGCAAGTAAGTGACTCCTAGTATTTACAATCAACTATCCATGAGACTGTTTAGATTTGAGTAGGTGGTGGGAAGGGAGTATTATTTTAATTTACACTATCTTACAGCTCCCCAGTAGGGTTTGTTTTGTCTATTTCCTTTCTATATTCCTTCTATTGCATTCCTCTTGTGGGCTTATATTTTTAAAAATCTAAAAACATTGGCTCCCCTGAATCTGTGTTTGCACTGCTTCTGATTTTGTCCTAATGTCTTTAGGCACACAAGTCAACTAATTACTTAAATCCAATCAATTGCCTGACCTGCAGCAAACACAGAATTAAAAATCCTGATTATCTGGTGAGGGTGTTGGCTTTCCTTCTTTCTGGATGCTCTCTAAGAGTGGATTATGTTTTAAAAATAAATAAAGTCATGGGGAGACTAAGCTTTAGAAAAACACATTTTCTGATCAATTAGTCTTTTCCCAGGAGTCATATATGACAGATGTCATTTTTCTTGAACTGCAGAGTCTAAATACCCTTAGCCTTGTTCTAGGGCTTCCTCTCTAATTCCATTCAGAAAACTGCTTTCTCTAAGTATAATTGGGACCCCGATGCCATGTTATACTCC
This sequence comes from Gymnorhina tibicen, assembly GCA_013399875.1. Taxonomy (NCBI): domain Eukaryota; kingdom Metazoa; phylum Chordata; class Aves; order Passeriformes; family Artamidae; genus Gymnorhina; species Gymnorhina tibicen. The sequence goes on from VXAZ01000550.1 coordinate 1,368,384, forward strand.
AGAGAATTACAGCAAGGACTAAACTTGTGATTTGTGCAGTTCTGCATACAGACTGCATTATGCCGCACTATTGTCAGACTAGGACAGCAAAACTTGGGGGTTTTGCCAATTATTTTCTTTCCCAATTAAGACTCTTGAGTGATCTCAGCGCTGCTGAATTAAATAAAAAATTCCTGCTGGTGACAGAGACTCAGTCCATGGAAAACAGTTCCTTCTGCCTCTTTCACATGAGCAAAACCTCACAGCTCCACACCTCACACAAGTTTGAATGCTTACTTCAAGGGCGCCACAAAATATTCTTCTTGACTCAGCCGTGCCATCAGCAGTCTGTGCTTCATGAGAAAAGTACATCCAAGATTTTGAGTATTTTGACTGAGAACACCCAGGGAAAGCAGGAAACTTTTATCTGTGTTTTCACCTGTGTTAACTGAAGTATAGAAAAGGTTAAAACTTCCCTATACAGCAAAAGCAGATATACAGATGCTCCAAACCCAGACCTGAGCCAGGCACCATCCCAAATCTGTACAGCTGCATTCCTGTGGCTGGGAGCCATCAGCAGGGCCCAGCTGAGAAGAGGATGTGTCTGGTAAAAGCTTGGTTTCCTGATGGCCAGACTGCAGCTGTGCCATAGGCCTCGGGGATAAAATAGGGACAGAAAAAGACCTGGACTGGCTGCCCTTGGGTCAGCAGCATGCCCATGTGGAATTTCCCAACCCACCCATGCAGTCTATGGAGGATCTGGACCAACTCAGGCAAACCTTGTGCTTTGGAGGGTAGCAGTATGCCCATCTGTGTTCATTGAAAGTCTAGGGGAAATTACTTTAAAAAGTAGTCAGCAACTGTACAAGCCCTGAGAGTTGTTGCAGCATGCATTTCTGAAATACTCTGTAGATGCCCTGATTCATTATGTAAAGCTATGAAAATCAGACACAGGTCAAAGCTTTTAGGCATTATAGGCTCAAATAGAAATGTTTAGCACTGCTCATTAATGGAGTCACCTGATATGAAAAAGGCAATCCTGGGGTTTGTTCCTCAGTTTGCTTGCCTGTGATAGCTTGCAAAATTGTTTAAGCAAGCAATTAACTCGTGTGTTTCCCAAGACGTGTTTCTAAAATTGAGAGTGTATCTGCAGAACAGTCAGTCTCCTCCTGCGGAGAGTTGGAACTCTCAAGTTTTCAAGTGGTACTGGGTGCCTTGTTGATTCGAAGAGCTGCAGTATTTTGCCTCTTCTTGTTTTTCCTTCCAAGACTTGCATTATGTGGGGATATAACAGCTTTTCAATGCAGTGGATGACAGGACCATTGTGTTGTGGTGGGGCGTGTGTGTGTGTAACCATGGCTACTACCATTTTTCAGACCATTTTTTCTTTTACATCTCTGCAGTCATACTTTTGGGGTTACATTATTTGGATTTCATTTCTGAACAGGAGCCTTTGAAATAGAAGTCTTCTCTGATACAGAGTTGTCCACCATTTCCTGTCTTCCTGACTTTGTGCAAAGAGGTTAGAGTTGAATTATTTACAGTTTGAGTGAACCTTTTGAAAGTTGATCACTTCTAGGCAAGTCTCCGAGCTCACATTTACTATTGACACTGAGAGCTGCTGTTCATGACACCCTTCAGGAAAAGTATCTTTCCTTGAGATAAAGCCCAACAAAGCAACCTTCACACCTTTTATCCCAGTGTGCAATGGGAGCAGGTCCTGAGCCAAAGTCTGCCGACATCAGTTGAATCTTTTCATCTACTTCAGTGTTATTGTTCAAGCCCTGCAGTAAGTGAGTCTTTCCCACTGTTAAGCAGCAAGCAGGAGGATCTGAGCTGTGGTAATGCAGAAGTACGAGGATACAGTGCAGTGCGGTGAAGTCTGTCAGTACATTCAGAGGGAATGTCACTTGGGAGACCCTATCTAAGAGTTAGAATTGGTGTCTTAAAACCTGTTTTTTCTGCCTTAGGTGTAAAAGACACTATCACTTATGTTCACCAAAAAAAAAAATTAAGCAAAACCAGTTCTTATAACTCAGTCAAGCAGCGGAGCCATCTAACCCCTGACAGAAAAATACTAAAAGCACTAAAGAAAATTCTGGTGGTGTAATGACTGCGACTGTTTCCTTCAGATCATTTAAATCAGAATAAGACTTCATGTAAACACCAGAGCAAAGCAATATAAGCCTACAAAAAATCAGCAGAGCTCTTCCAACTGTGACTCTGGCCCCAAAGGCACACTTTGAAACCGATAACTAATTTTGTTCAGGCTGGCTATTAAGAACAATCCATGACAACAATGGCTAATAGAAATAGCCAGTTCCAAAATGTAGAGCTAATGTATTGCCTTCAAAGGAAATGGAGTTAATCAGTTATTACCATTAGCTGCCCTGCTTGGGCACAGCTTCTCCTGGAATGTGCTGTCTGTGTGGATTCATAAAGCATACCCTGTAAACCAAAGTGCTAAGTAGATTGTAGCATAAATTTTCATTCTGCTTTTGTAGAGGATTACTTTTTAATTTATTTATACATATGTATGTTTTGTTGATCCCACCTTTTCACAAGACAGATGTCAGTTACTAATAGTTAAAAAAAAAACATTAAAATATTAGACCGGTATGTGAGGTGAGGTGATAATGTAGCTTATATTGCCTGGCTGTCATATCAGCTTCCTGGCCAGGGAGTTGGAAGGATTTGTTGAAGAACAATAATTCTAAATTTGCCATACTCATGAGTGCGATTAACTGAGACCAGACTTCAAGGAATAAGGAGTCTGCTGCTGCTGGCTAAGAAGTGATTAGTAACTGGCATAAAACTTCACTGTTCGGCTAAATACAAAAGTGAGACATTAAAATGCTAGAACCATCTAAGCTCTCATTATCACTACTTGTGACTACTGACAACAGGCATGTTTGTGATATGACATGAAGCCAGAATTAACTTTACATATAGAATTTTCTATTCTGCTCACACTCTATGGAGACAGTATTGCTGTCTGAGTGATTGGTTATCAGTGCAGCTTTTTGCTTTGATGCACTCTTCTCAAGTCACATTTGCTTTTCACACAGTCTGTTTTCTCACAGTTCACGCTGCCCTCATTAGTATTTTAATCAATGCTCAGAAGTGTGGAGGAAACTGCTGGTTAGTTACAGCAAACTTTCAAACATCCTGGCCCTGGAGCCATGGTGAATTCACTTCTGCTGTCTCTTGAGACCTGCTCTAACACCTGATTCCCCATCTGTACAGACACCTCAGGCAGCAGCCCAGTTGCCTGGCCCTGATGGGCAATGTCCCACTGTGGTTGGTACCCCATGTGCACACACACACTCCAGCACCCCAGACCCCACCACAGCACATCCTCAGAGGCTGCTGAAGGCAATCTGTGAAGCAGCTGTGGGGATGGAGGTGAAGGAGCAGACTGTGCCCTTACCTCCTCTATAGACTGCTCTTTAGCAGTAATGTGGATATAGCCAAGTAATCTAAATGTGGGTCTGTGCCTCTCTTCCACCACAGCCAAAATAATCCTGCATATCAGTCCCAGAATGGTGTGCCACTCAAGATGCTATTTTACGTGATTTTTTTACGCATGCTATTGGGGAACCTTGTTCTAATCCCACCTTCCATACAAATTCATCCCTAAATGTGTTCCTTTCAGCCATAATCTCCCCTTTTCTTTCTGTCTTTGTGAGCATCCCATAATTGACTGTCTTGCATTCCATATTTTTTTCTCAAATATCTTTCTCTCCCTCCTTCTCAGAACAAATTTTTGACTTTTCAGGCACTCAAGACTTTGCCCCTTCCCAGGGTATTTCTCAGTATTTTTCCATCAACTTTCCTTTCAACTTTCTCTTCCACTACAGAAGCTGTGTCTGATATTTTTCTTCCAAAGCTTTTTTCCCATCTGAGGCTGACCAGACTTTATGATCCAAGGGAAGAATATTAAATGTTGTGATATCAGCAGCTGGATTGTAATGTAAGTTTTGAGACAGATGTGTCTTCCAAACCCACTCTGAGTAGATAGGAAAGTAAAAACATATGTGAATAAGCACCAAATTGCCCAGTATCCTTAAGGGCAAGTGCAAAATGTTTCTGCCCATGTATATGGAAGAATTGTTGAGAGAAACCATGCCAAAGTTAGTTCACGGCATGATGAATTACCATTTATGATGCTGCAGGGACAGCAAGGTAGAAAAGTGTTAAGGCAGGCCTGCTGAACCTCTGGTCACCATTTCAAGGTACACCAGCCTTTTGAATGTGACTCTGTGCTTGCTGGTACAGTGTTGAAACAGTTACAGGAAACAGAAACAGATCACAGGTAACTATCACAGCCCTGCTGGCCCTGAGATTGTGCCAAATGCTTCCTTGCCACAGACTTGACAACTCAGTGTCGTACTGTGTCCATTCATGCTACCACCTTTTCTAACTGGAAAGTAGCCAGGTAGAGCTTGTAGTGCTGAATGGGCAATTCATTTAGAGCATGACTAATCTACAGGTCTGTGCAAAAGCTTTGGTGAGCATAACTCATTCAGAGTCCTGGCGGATTTGGGCACTTGCCAGATGCATAAATAAATATGTGTCCTTACAATTTAAGAGTGTATCTGCTTCTCAGTCTCTTCCCCTGCCACCCCTCTTCCCAGACACAGCAAATAAGTGATTTCCTAAGATGTCAGGCTAAGTATTGGTTCTGTCCAGACTACCAACTGCTTCAAAGGGAGACAATATTTACCCAGGTCAAGCTGCCCCTCTACCTCAGAGATGTACAGAAACCTTTCAGGAGGCAGTAATTTCCTTTGGTAAACTAGAAGGAGGGGTCAGGTTCTAAGTTTTAATGACAGTGGCAGGTCTCAAGTCTTAGTCTGCCATTCCCACCAGAGCATGGCCAAGGTGAGTAGGACAGCAGGGACAAGGTGACCAGACAAGGAATTGCAGAGCTGGGGAATTGTGACAGGTTGTCCCCTCATGGGAGGTGGTGGAAGCTCAAGGGGAAAAGGGTTCTGCAGAAAACAGCCTCAGAAGCATTGGGGTCACAGTGGGAGAGCCACCACCCATACTAACCACACCTGAAACGTTTGCGTTTGTCAGCAGACTGCCTAAGCTCAAGATATTTCTCAGAAACCCCCTTTCCATATCTGAAGACTACTGCTGGACTATGTATGTACCACTGACCACCCATTCCTCTCATGTGACTGAAAATTGTTTCACATGTGTTTCTTCACTCATCTGTTTTGGCATAGAGTAGTTTACCTTTCTTGAGGCACAAACATACATTAATATAAAAAAAAGGTTTTGAAGTGTTTATCAGTATACTGGTTTTTGCTATGACACATTTAAATTTCTTCACAGTAGCTACTACGGGGCTGCGTTTTTGAGTTGTGATGAAAACAGTGTTGATAACACAGGGATATTTTAGTTATTGCTGAGCAGCACTGACACAGCATGAAGATCTCTTCTGCTTCTTGTACCACTTCACCAGCAAGGAGGCTGGGGATGCACAGGAACTGGGAGAGGACACAGCTGGGACAGTTAACCCCAACTGATCCATGGATATCCCAGACTATGTGGTGCTGTGCTTAGCATACAAACCTGGAAGGAAAGGGAGTGATGGTGTTGTCTCCCAAAGTAACCACTACGTGTGATGGGACCCTGCTGAAAACCTCCCTGCCCATGGGAAATGATGAAGGAATTCCTTGTTTTGCTTTCCCTATTAAGCTGTTTTTATCTCAGCCCATGGGTTTTTACCCTCTTACCCTTCCAATTCTCTCCCTCCATCCCACTGGGAAGTATGAGCTAGTGGCTTCATTGTTAAACCACCACAAGTTTCAGCACAAAGTTTGAGGGCTTGCTTTCACTCGCTAAAGTAAGAAGTTTGCCCCAAACCATGAGCGTTATGGCTGGAGAGATGTCAGATCCAGTTCTGCTTTGGCTGTGAACGTAGTAACCACTACTATTGGATCAACTAGTGTGGGGTTCATGGAATCAGTACAGTTTTACTTCCTGTAGCTCTTTGGTCAGTGAATGTAGATGTAATACAAATTATTACATTTGGATATACCCCAAGAGTATATGTGTTTGTAAAGTAAGATATTGATATTTTAGCATCTCTCACAACTTGACCCTTTAGATCTATCCCTGGGTAACTGAGAGCTTGTGTAATACCGAATAATGAAGATGAATCTTGCTATAGGTATTAAAAGGAAAAAAATAAAGTCAGCAAATGCCTTTTATATAGATTTTCTTAATCAGAGAATTCTGCTGCTGCTGTGCAAAATGTGACAGTGCACTCATCTGTGGCAGCTTCAGCAAAGGTAGTGACACTATGGATCTGTGAACTGAAACAGCCACATAGGTACTTTTTCTTTTAAGTATCTATTTCTTTTGGGGAGCTTAACAACATGAAGCAGACACAGGTGATGTGCTATGCTCAGCTCCGTAAGCTCAGGGGTTTTATAACTGCATTCCACAGTAAACTTACTAAACTTAATAAATTTAATACTAAACTCAATAAACAGTTGGGCTAAAGCATGGAATCCCTGCCTTGTCCTGTTTTGTGTGCTGTGCTGCAGAGTTCTGGACACCGTCAGTGAGAGGGGTTGGTAGGACATCAGCACTCCTGGTCCCTGCCATGCGGAGGCTGTCTGCCTGTAGTGAGTGGAACAAATCTCGGGATACCACAACCAAATGCTGAGGCTTATTAAGAATAAACAAATGAGTAAATAAGTGCTATGAGTGCTATGTCTCTGTACACAGACACAAAAAAGTGTATGTGGCAGATATAAGGAGATATTTCCTTCAAGATATTTCTGACCCTGGCAGTGCCACACAAGCAGCTCTTTCTTTTTGATAGGAGGAGCTGTGGTAGGTAGAAAAGCTGAATATACTATGGCATTTTTGTTCAAATAACACCCAGAAAGATGACAGCCATTTCATTCTGTCAGCCCTACAGGTCTGCCTGAAGAAAAAATGTGCAAGTCCATCAAAGCCAAGCATTTTAACCTGCTGTTTTTTGAGCCTTCAGTCTTGCTTGCCCTAAGGAGCACTATGGTTTTCATGAAAATGAGTGCTAATACATTGCTGAAATTTCAGAAATGGCTGTAGAATAGGAATAACAAAAGTTTTAGTGCCACATCATCTCTAAGTTCCAAACTCGCTACTTTTCTTACTCATCTATCATGTAGAATTTGCTATCTCCCATTAGAATCTAGGTTGTCCTCTCAATGCTTGGAAAGAGCTGGATGACTGGAGAGGAGATTCTTAGAAGTGAGTTTAGCTCACCAACAGAAAATGCTGTTTAGAGGGATGTTACTTGTGTCCTAGCCTCTTTAGGGAGGTAAGATTGTACCAGAGTGATATTCATGGGGGTAAAATCTCCTCCATCGAAGATCCACTGTTCTGTCCTCTGACTTGAATTAGGTGCCAAAATAATTTTTTTTTAAAAGAAACCTAAAAAAGCAGAAGATTTTTTCCCACGTAACTTGATTAGTACTTCTCCTTGAAGAGGAGACATAGGATCAGATCCTCGGTTAGTCTGATTTAGAGAATGGCTTTTCCCTTTAATCACTCTCTCACTCTGCTCCCTTTTCCTCCATTATTCGAGGACAGGCCTTACCTGTTCTACACTGCAAATGCAAAATTAAAAAATGATGGAAATATTTGCACACTATCTGAGGCTGGACTTTCTGCTGTGTACCTCTCACTGGTTTGTGTAAGTATTTCCTGTTTCCATGGAAGTCCTGCTTAGGGTGTAAAGTGGGAGCAGTGTGTTTAATTTAGGGCTATTAATTACACTGCATCAGAGTATTGAATTTTGAAAGTAAGGTCCTTTGTGAATCTTTAACTCTTTAACAGGCTCAGGGAAACAAGCTATTAAGTTCAGGCTTCATATTAGTGAGAAACATGCAATTAAACAACACTGATTTTGGTCTTACTACACAATGCCAATAAAAAAGCCCTCCCTGTAGCTTGATGTGGGTCTTCTGCTTCTGCCTTCACAAAAATTTGGATTAAGATCTCCTTGCTTAATTCTGCCTTTCAGACACACATCTCTGAAACAGTCCATTTTGAGAGCAGAGTTTGAAAAAGGTTAAACTTAGCTTCTGCTAAAGATCTGAAACATGGTTTAGAAAAAAGTAAATCAAATCTGCTGCTGCATGCAAATATCCTGTTTAGAAGAAGATAATAGCTATGGTTACAGTAAGCAAATCATGTCCTCCTAAATTTTTAAATAAGAAACTTTTGCTGCCAAGCACCTATATTCAGTCTACATGTCTCCTCTCATTTGTTTTGACCACTAGCCATTTTCTAAGTATGGCATAGCATGTGCAAAGCAGCACCAAATTATGACTTCAATATCAAATCCTAGTTCAGGTGACCAAACTTAAAGATCGAACATGCACAGTAGTTTTCCAGTTATTCGTCTACCATAAAGGGAACAAATAATTTCCTTTATGTTGGTCTGTACATGAATATCAGATTATTCTGAAGCAGTGCTTTTCAGCTTCTGACATGCAGGCTGCCAGGTCTAAGGACTATTTCTAAATATTATGTGGACAACATAAGAAAGAAACAGACCTATTATTATTAGACTTACGTTCTCTATTCAGCAGTCTATTTGTTTATTATAATATTCTTGTAAATGTATATAAAAATTTTTTTTTGGAAGGCCAGTGTCCAGTTACTTAATCTATGTGTACTGTCAAATCTAAAAGACCTTGTGCTGATTTGCACAGAAGCTCTGAGAAACATAAACCAGACATTTTGGCTGTGTTTGTATCCATACAGAAAGTAGTGTCAGGAAACAGCCATAGGCACTGGATCACAATTATCTCTGCTATTAAATTTTAGAATTATTCCTGGAACACATTTGGACCCAGGCCAGCTTGCATTTTCCCATAGAGTTCCTGAGCACATTTGGAGAGTTATTAAAAGGAGGAGACTACATTGTTTCTGTCTTGGAGAAAAAGGTATTTTTTAGTATGGGTATGGGTGGATTCAAGCTAGCCAGTTTCAGTGACAGAGAATGTTCCTCCCACACTGAATGTCATAAACACAGGTGGTCCTTTTGTAGTTACTTTTCTCCAATTTGAGTAAAATACCCAGTTCCCATCCTCTCTTGTTTATGAATGTTTGTGTGTACAATTGAACACCTTTCTGTTTTTTGCCGTGAGGTGGCTCTCTCCAAATAGCAGCAAAGATTACAGTTAGGAAAGTGGTGTAAATGTCATAGATGTTTTTAAGTTTCTATCTCCTTCAGCAAAAAGATCTTGCTAGCATGGGTCAAATCTGGTACTTCTATTGCATATGTTATTTTGGTTCAGATTTTTGTTCTGAGGACACTCTGTTTTCCCATTCTTTCAGAACTGAGTCATAAATAAATTTCAATTTATAAGCAGACATTTTTACAGTGCTTGCATGTTTGTGTATGTTCAGTATTCAAGCAATTTGTGCTCAGGTCTTAAAGATACCTGCATATTACCCCTCACTTCTGAACAGTTTTTCCTTTGTAAAACATCAAGAAAACACCAGCTTGTGTCCCCAATAAATAATACAATCCATGTTTGAAAGATGCCACAAGTTGCTACATTTAGTTAGAAAGACAAACCGCTTTTTAAAATACTTTTAATACAACACTCAATTTGAAAACAGCATACCAAATTTTAATAATCAACACTGTAAATCATAGAGATGTCAGACTTGGGATCTCGGGCAAATGAAAATTTGAAAAATTACAGCAACAAGAAATTGTGGTTCCTGAAAGGCCACGCATGTAGAGGAGAGGGAGCAGGAGTGGACGTGTGAGCAGAATGGAGCAGAGGAGGGAAGGGAAGGTTAGGGGAAAGGAGACCTTTGCCCTGCATAACAAGATAGCTGTTTCTCCTAAGGCTGTCCTTGATGACTGCAGCTTGCACACAGGTCCCTTGCCATTTCCCTTCCTCCCTTCAAGCTACGGACACATATAGTGATCAACTTAACAAGGAGAAAATTAAGTAACAGGAGCTGTACAAAAAATGTAAAAATGTGCTGGTGAAGAAGAGACTGTTCCATTTCATATTTTTGATGGTGTTTTTCCTCAAAGATTGACATATATTATATTATGTACGTTATTTAGCAGTTAGCAAGAAGTTGCTGGCTAGTTGAAGTGCAAATATGTTCATGCCCAAGCCAAAACCAAAACGTAGTAGAGCACAGTTTGTGTGACTAAAGTTGTTACAACCTATGCCACAGAAAGGAGAGACATTAAATATCATTTGAACAAGATAAAATTAGTGTAATGAGTTAATAAAATTAATTTGGTGTGAAATTCAGTCCATGTAAAGTAGCTGAAATAAATCTCTGTTAGCAGTGTAGAAGCAGTATATGGGACTTCTGTAGAGAGCAACCTTCATGCCTTAGCAGAAGTCAAAGTATTTCATGAAGGTCATTATTATTCATTTTTATTGGTGTTACAAGAGATTAAAAAGAGTGTTGAAATATGTGAAGACATTGTCCTGAGAGGTCCAACCAAGGAAACAACACCATGTGCTATCAACAGCAAACTGTTGGTAAACAGTGAACCTGCAGCTTAAAAAATGTCAGTGTAAACTGAACTATAGAATTCCACATAATGGAAATGTGTAAAAAAAAATAATAAAACCACACTTAATGCACAAAAAAAATTTCTAAAAATGTTTACAGTTTATATTTCACCTGTTTTCTTAAAGAGAGTTTCCTCTACAGTGTCATAAACCTGTGATACATTTTTGTATTTTTAATTCTGGAAAGATGAAAAATAATTGTAAGCTGTATAGGTACAGGATAACAAAGCTTTGTGTAGTGATTCTGAAAGCACTTTGTTTTTAATCTGAAAGCACAATATGAAGGTCCATAGAAAATAAACTCCAGATGTACTTGTAGGCCATTCTTAGCAATTTGATTTTTTGATCAGGTTCTCTGGGAAAATGCAGTCTCCTTCTGAACAGTTTATTGCACGTCTAGAAAATTTTGGCGCTCTTTAGTTCAGAGGTTTTCCTGTTTATATATTTGCACAGTGCTTCTGAAAGAAGCATCTCAACTTTTGTTGTGTTGGGGAGATTTCCATTCCACAAACTCCTCCCTAAGAATTGGCAAACCAGGTCTTCCTTGGCATCGTAGTTTCTTTAATATGTTTGTAATTACAAATTCTAAACACAGTTCTTTTTCTAGACTAGTGAGTAAATATAATTATTGACTGCAAAAGGAGATTCAGATACATTGCATAATATAGTCATTTTCCAGAGTAGTGACTTCAGGTAACCCAAAATTTTAAGGTGTAGATGTAAAAGTTTCCTACCTACAAGAGTAACTCAGTATCTTCTGTTCATATTGGAAAAAGATAGCAAACTCTTTAAATTCCTCAGAGGATAAAGTGACCTTTTTCTTTTGCTGAAGCACACCAGATACTTGGTTAATTTTTGTAGCAAATTAATTTAATCTACAGAAGAAAAGACACTCCTGTGTTTTGGTTTATGTCTGCACACATCAAATAATTACTGCATTTCTCCTGTCCTGTTTCATAAAGAATGTTGTGTGGAAAATCCTTGTTATGTGCCACAATGATAATAGTAGAATCTTTGCATTAGCGGAATTGATTTGTCAGTCTCAGGACATAAAGCAAAAAGCACATTTTGAAGAAAATCTCAAAATGTTTTAAGTATAAAAGTTGGAAACACAGATTAGCTTTGGAAGAATGATCCCTTCTTCAGGAATCCTTCATGCTTATACAGATAATATATTAAGAAGTCAGCNCATAAAAGTTGGAAACACAGATCAGCTTTGGAAGAATGATCCCTTCAGGAATCCTTCATGCTTATACAGATAATATATTAAGAAGTCAGCTATCAAGAAACAGGGCATGTTATTCCACTTCCATTAGAAAAGCTTTTTGTGTCTTACCAGAGTGAACACAATATGTGATGATTGGTAACAATGTACTCTGTCATAAATTGTTATTATTAATTATTTCTATAGTGCCATAGGTGTGTATACCATTGTGCAGAAAATAAAATCTGACAGCTCCTTACCTCAAGGAGCATGCAATCTAAATTGCACATAACACAGCAAGGGATGGCAATAAACAGAGAGCAGGTGGGGGAATGAAGAAGGCAAAACTTCCATGATTGTGAGACATGCATTTCATGAGATACGTATCTTGTTTGTTCCTTTTTCTTATTTGCTGTCATTTAAAATGAGTGCATGAGACACAGGAACATGTGCAAACAGTGTCTGGAATGGCAGCATATTGAAATAATTTGTGTTTGAGTTGGAGAATCCTGGAAGAAGAGATATGAGATGGTCTTTGCGGTAAAAAAGGGCAGATAGTTTCTGCTCTGGGTGGCCTGATCTCACAGTGCAGTGGAGAGTTGTGTTCTTCATGAGATCATGTAGAACACAACTTTTTTGTTTTGTTTGCAACTCCACCTACAGAAGCCTTCCTGTCACATGCTTGGGAATTGCTCTGGTGCTACGGGACAGGAACAGACCATCTAAGCTCAAGAACAATCCAGCAGGAATTCTAGCAAAGTTAGGGAAGAGTCTGCAGGTTTGAATAAGGAGCCCTGACAAAACTGAAACAAAAAAAAGGATCATACAAGGTGACAGTAGGATCAAGACAGTCAGCAGGAAGATAGAGACACTGTCTGAGCGTGCAGGAATGGAGTTAGGAAAGGCGGAGCCAGCCTGGAGCTGAATCTTGGCAGGAGTTGTCACAAACAGGATCCAGCTACACTGGAAGCAAAGGGAAGGCTAGGGAAAATACAGGCTTTCTGTGAGTGGGCATGGGTCCTAGTGACAGAGGTCATGTAAAAGGCTGAGGTCCTCCCTGTCCTCCTTCACCTCAGCACTGGTGAAGCCACACTTGAAGTACAGTGTCCACTTCTGTGTTCCTCAGTACAAAAGAGATGTGGATATATTGGAAAGAGTCCAGCAAAAGCCCACAAAGATTTTGAAGGGACTGGAGCATCTTTCTCAATAGGAAAGGCTGAGGGAGCTGGGACTTGTCAGCCTGGAGAAGAAAAGGCTCAGAGGGAATCTGATCAATGTATATAAATACATTGGATTTATGTATGGATATGTATATGTAAGGAGGGTTCAAAGAGGATGGAGCCAGGGTCTTCTCAGTTTGTGCTCAGTGACAGAACAAAAGGCAACGGGCACAAACTCAAACACAGGAGGTTCTGTCTGAACATTAGGACAATCTTTTTCTACTGTGTGGGTAACGAGTACTGACACAGATTTCTCAGTGATGTCCATCCCTGGACACACTGAAAACCTGACTGAACAAGCCCTGAGTGTCCTGCTCCAGCCGAGCCTGTCCAGAGCAGAGCACTAAACTGGATGGGCTTCAGTGGGGTCTCCTGGAATCAGCCCCTCTGTGATAGACCAGGCAGTTACAAAGTAGGTAAAATCACAGAGTTTTATTTCACACCACTTTTGGAAAGGACTCACCTGTGAAAAGAAAAAGAACCAGCATAAGTATGATTACTGTAGTAATTATCCGTAGAGATAAGATATTATATTATTTGCATAATTAATTTTATGTACAGATGCATCAAAGGCAATTTAGTGTGAAACATTTTATTAGGTTCTGTCAATAGCAATGAAGAGAGTTTTATTTCATTTCACTATAGTTCAAAAATACTCCTAAGGGTGCTGTTTCTAATTTCCTGTTTGGGAAACCAATTGTGCTATTAGCAAAACAAAATCCTCTATTGTTTTTAGCAGCAATAGTCAGTTTTTATAATGCTTATGTCTTGGGAGATATATGCAGACATTGAAACAGAAGAGATAAGTCAAGTGACATATAAATCTTCAGAATTAAATCCTGAAAGCGTGTTTAATGCGATGTTTTCTGTGACACATGGTTTATTGGTGTTTCTAACCTTGTGACACCCTTTTAGTTACATTTATAATTAATTTGATTTCAGCCATATTGCTGGCAGAATTTTATTTAGAAACTATCCAATGAAAATAGTGCTTTATTGGAAAATACAACAGCTCTTCTATCAGCATAGATACTGATATAATATAAATGTAATTATTTTTGTTAATGAAATGCTAAGGTTGAGAGAGAGAATGATTAAGACATTCTCAGGATTGGTGTAATTGCCTAGACCACAAAAAAAACTGAATTGAACCCAACATTTCATCAAAGTGGAAAATTGTTTCTTCTGCATATTTTGTACTGTGTAGATTAAATGAGTGCACTAAAATAACACATTAACATTTGCATACAGGGTAAACAGGAGATATATATTTATGTATGATGTAGCCAATTTAACAGTGCAGTGCACATATACTAGATATCTATCTGATTAGATATTTAAATAATGTTTGTTTTTATTTCTAGTGCAGTTCTTCGGAGCTAAGTGCACTCAACTGAAGTTTATTTGCTGCTTGAATCTCTCTAAACAGAATAATTTCTTAGAGAGTGCCTATGAGCTACCCATGCAAAAAGAGAACATTAGTCAGTGTCAGAAAATATTACATGGTAGAGTGTTATTTGTCTGAAGACTATGTTGGTGTTTATTCTGGGTGTGTTGTTTGTATTTAGCTTATGTTTTGTGTTTATTAGGAGATTTTGTCCTTATGACTATTTTCCTTTATAAGCTGTTCAGATAAGAATCTTAGATCATTATGAAAGCTACTGATTTAGTTCAATACCATTTCATTCATAAAAATTTCTACAATGTCTGGAGTATCTTCTAAAAGTTGCTGAATTTTTATTGACCTCATGATTACCCAAGTTGTGTATATTTTTGACTTATTCATAGTAGCTTTGAAAAGTGCCCTTTTAAGGGGAGAGGAAATGTACAGTAATTTTCTCTTTCTCCCTTTTTCTTCCTTTGTTTTTTTCTTCCATTCTGACTTTTTAGGACAGCAATAAAGCAGATATTTAAGCATGAATATATGCCAGGATGCTGTAGAATCCATTAGCTATGTGTGTCTGAGTGTTTGTCTAAAGGGCAATTAATGTAAAACAGGTTAAGAAAAACCCCACCCAAATACAAAAACATACCCCGCAAAATTATTGATAAACAATAAATATTTGCATCCTTTAAATGCACATACTACCAATGAATTATGGGTTTGATGCTTATAGCTGTCTAAGAGATCTGAACTCGTGACACTGAGTCATCTCAGAAATTTATCTTACACTTAAGGGCTCTGTTTTGCCCAAGTACTAATATAAAATCAGTAAAATTACATAATATTTTACATAAAAATGCTGCCCATATTTGTTTTTCTCCTTCTTGCATTGCTAATGTTTCTCATTTGGGAATAAATTTTACAAAGGAAAAAGTTGCTTGAAAAAAAAAAGATTCTGCTTTTTGTTTCTGAAGACTTAGGAGATTGAATCATGAAAGTCATGATTGGGACAAATAAAAATGTTTTGAGCTACTTTCAGTTTTATTAAGAGTATTTTGCATACCTTGTATAATAAAAAAATATTGTGGCTGTGTTCCTATCAAATCAATTAGGACTTTCACAGGAACCATCTGTTTTATCACAATCCTTAGCCACCAAGAAGAAAAAAACCTAGAGAATAAAGAAACTAAAAAAGATGTCAGAAATATTCCCAGTCTACACTGCTAAGCAAAGATTAAGAAATACTTTCTCATAAGGCTTGCAGTGTTCAAAGCTCTAATTTGACAGACGTGGAAGATTCCTAATGACAGCAGATAAAAACAGTTTCAAGGGGGCGATGACAAGCCTAAAGACCAAAGAAAAGAGGGCAAGAAACAATAGTCTTAGGATAAGAATGTTATGGCAGGAACCTGAGGATGCTAATAGAGAAAGTCTGAAGAGATGTTCAGATGATGGATGTTGAAGGGTTTTGCCCGTTGGGAAAACTCAGCAAAACAATCAAAATTATCATTTCTGTTTCATATTCCAAAATTGGAGCTCACAGATCCTAACTTCCAATCTTACTCTCCAAACTCTCACATTACTTTTTTGCTCCAGAGTCATATGGGTACAATAACAGGAGAAAAAGTAGTAGAAATGGGAGTAATTGAGCAAAAGAGATGTGATCTCTCTCAGCTCATTTAGAAAAATGAATTATTTTAATTGGAAGTCTGACACACCTTTATAGAGTGCATTAAAATATAGGCCTGGGGATTTTTTTTAAGGTTGGCCTACAGAGGTTCATTCAAATCTTTGCTGAACAGCTCGCTGAAGCTCTAATTGAAACATTTAATTTAGTACTCCATAAAAATACCTCGAAATACATTTTATCACAGCACCAGCAAATATTAAGTGTTACTTATTACAAGGAGGGAAAAATGATCCTGTGAAAAATTGATTTTTGCTTCAGAGGTGCCAGAAGGAAGCTAATTAACAAAATGCACACTGCATACATGAAGTAAGTCAGTTTTGATTATACAGTGAGATTTTCAGTGTGAAAGGACAGTGCATTTTGTCATTGTTTTATAATTCTCTTTTAACTAGCATGTGGGAGGATCTGTAGCTATCTACATGTACATAATATTGTGCACTTTTTACATAGCAGGTATTCATTTAAAACTCAAACAAAGGAATCAAGGACAACTCTACCATAAATCAAGGACACATCGAAGAAAACTGAAGCTATATAAAATATCAATTTCTTCTTTTTTCTATTCTCTGTGTATGTGTGTAATAAAAATGGCTTTTGAAGAAATTCTCGGTTATGTCTGACATTTCTAGTGATGAATGCTAGCGTGCACTGGGGCATACTAACAGGGAAAACAAGGAACAATTGAATGACTTGAAGTAAAAAGAGGGTCATTTTAAAGATATGCATAGAGGAGTCTTATGCACTAATAAATGCAGCCGGTGTAACCCAAGGTTGATAAGAAGATGAAGAGCCACACGTCTGTGAAAGAATGTGCAGAAATTAAATCCTTCTCCTACACGAAAATCTTTGACTACTTTTCCTTTTCCCTAATATTACCACAAAAAGTCAGGTACTGTTAGGTCTCAAACTGCTTTGCAGTTTGCTATGAGTCCAAGACAGAAATTTGAACAAGGCTTTAGTCCTGCGAGGCAGTGGGAGCGTGGGGCCCTGCAAGCACTTCTTGAAGGTGGTACACAGCAAAGTCACCATTAAAGGTGCCAAGGAGATATCCTGGAGATGGCCTAGTGAGTACAGCTCATTCAGCAATTTACTCCACCAAAACATTTTATTGATAACATTGTCCTGTGAGTGGTGGCTCAGTTATTCTTGGGGAAAATATGCTTTCATTCTTTTTTTCATTATAGCAAATTATTAACATTCCTTTTTAAGAATAAACAGGTAATTAATGACTTTGAGATATTTTCATTCTGCTGTTTCACTTACAAAGATTTACTTAATCAAGTGTGAATTTTAATGAATTAAAATAGTAATGTTTGACCAATTGATGAGCCATTACTTAAGAAAAACAAGAAAGAAACCTTATTCCAGATTTCTTGCTAAAACTCATCAGCTTAAGCAGAAGGAAGCTGCAATTGTATATTTTATCAGTATTTCAAAACTGCTTGGGTTAAAATAAGCCTGGTGAAAGTAAAAAAAAAAATCTATTCCAAATTGGAAATAATTGGAAATGTCAAATTTCCAGAAAATATTGACTTAGGACCTTAGAATTGGTTTTGTATAAATTGTTACATATTTTTATGTGGTAAGGAATACTCCTGAGACTTCAAAACTCATAATCTTGCTATTACTCTGCCTAAGTTTATCTCATGTTTTCTGGTGAGAGAATTGTTTATTCTCTGCTCTAATAAAAGAAAAAAAATTATGCAGAAAGAGCTGATTGTGATCAAAAGACATAATGAATTTATGCATAAGAGCCTAAACCTTTAGAATACCAGGGGTTTTGTTATTTTTCAGTAGTTTCTTTTAGACAAAACCAAAGAAGTGAACCTTAATATGCAAATTAGTGGAGCAGCTATAGAAGGTAGTGCATTAGTTAAGTAAAGATGTTCTGTGGGCAGCGGAATCATGGAAGAATGGATGGATAGATAGATATAGATAGATGTTGATAAAGAGGGTTGAGACAAATGAAAATCTGAGGGTTACATCTTTTGTTAAATGTGAAACTGAAGTATGTTACACTGTTGTAAGCAGCCTAGTCTTGAACAATTTGAATGTACTGAAATAGCTCCTGAAATTCAAACAGTAAGAGCAAGCAGCAACATCACAATAGCACAAGGCAGGACAAGAAGTAGAAATTGTCAGACATCTAAAATCAGAGGGATGGGGTTATTTTTAAGAAGATAAAAGATCATTTAGTCCTGGAGAAGTTGCATAAAGAAAGAAAAGTAGAACTACGGCCTGCCCTGGTCAGATCAAGCCCTGACCCTGCTCAGATCATACTATCCATTTTTGTGCTCAGCTCATGTTGAGATAATAGATCAAGATAAAGGCATGAGTTTTAAGACTGCCTTTTAGATGTCCTTTCAGCTTTTTAGGACTCCAGTATGAAAAGTCATATCTCTTTATCCTAATGAAAATCTTCTACTGTACTCTAGAATTATAATATTTCTAAAATGAGTGTAAATCAAAATGATGGAAAGAACTATCTACTGAAAATTGAAATAGTAATACTTATTTTTCCAGTTGATGTCAAGATCCTAAAGTGATTCTATTTTTATAGAGAAATATTAACTTTAAAAACAACCATCATCATTTACATTTCTTGCAAATGATGATGAAGTTACATCACTTACATTCTTGTTCAATAATGAACAATGTTAAATTATTTCAGCTTTTTATTTTAAGTTCAGTAATAAAATTATGTGCAGAGGACACTACACAGACCATACAAAGTAAAAATACATGCTTCAGTAAGTCAATATAACAACTCTGAAACAATAAGTTAAGATTGCTTAAATGTTTCCCGAAAGAGGAAGTCTCATTGGTAGTATTCAAATATTGAATCAGACAATCACAGAATCATTTAGTTTGGAAAAGTCCTTAAAGATCATCTAGTCCAACCATTTACCTGACACTTCCACATCTGCCACTAAACCTTGTCCCTCAATGCCACATCTACACGTCTTTTAGATACCTCCAGGGATGGTGAGTCCACCACTTCCCTAGGAAGATTGTACCAGTCCTTGACAACCCTTTCAGTGAACAGAGTTTTCCTTATATCCAATCTAAGCCTCCCCTGGTGCAACTTGAGGCCATTTCTTCTCTTCCTGTCACTTGTTACCTGGGAGAAGAGACCGATCCCCACCTGGCTCCAGACTCCTCTCAGGTAGTTGTGGAGAGGGCAATAAGGTCCCTCCTGAGACTCCTCCAGGCTGAACAACCCCAGCTCCATCAGTAGCTCCTCACCAGACTTGTGTTGCCCATCTTCACTGCCCTTCTCTGGACATGCTCCAGCACCTCAGTGTCTTTATTGTAGTGAGGGGCCCAAAACTGAACATGACTCGACTAAACATGCAGTCTCACCAGTGGCCAGTACAGTGGGACAATCGCTGCCCTGCTCCTGCTGGCCACACTGCTGCTGGTGGTACGACAGAGCTCAGAGTGTTGTACTAAGATGTGTCAAAATTATACTGGAGCCCACAGGTGAGAAAATATTTTTCTAGGTTACTGTTGTCAGCTGAATATTCTTATGCTTTTTAAATTAAAACCGAGTAAGTTTCTTTCAGTCTACAGTAAGTTGTTGGACCATTTGCAACAAAATGGTAGTACGCATGTAAGAATAGGAGTTGTGGGAGTCTACGTGGGGTCAACACTTCCGTTTTATTCCTTTTTTTTTCATTAGAAAAGAAGACAAATATATTTCTTTAAATATTTTGAATACTGTGAAAATGTTTTAAAGGCTGCAGTAGAGAGGAAAGTAACAAACTTATTTGTTCAAGTTTCTATCTAAGAAAGATAAGCTTAAGTTACCACAAATAAAATACAAGGGAAAAGCATTCTAAAATGAGTAACCATTTGGAATAAGCTTGTTGAAAGAGGTGCAATGAGCAATACTGACTGGTTTTGTAATTGCATTAGAAGAAAACATTTCAGGAATAGCTGCCCTTGTCTTCGAAAAACAGATGTGGACAAAATAAATATTTTTTTTCTGTTCTGGTACATGTCCTTATACTTCTTTATGGGACATCTAATGTATTACAAAATTCCGGTGTCATTTAAGTATGTTAATGACCCTTTTCAGGCACAATTTCTTCAATAAGGTTACTAATTTTTTATTTTTCATGTATTATCTGAAAATGTATTTCTTCTAACATTGATGCCAAAGCAATCTGAGAACAACTCAAATTTCTCAGAAAGCCAACATCTAGAAAGACTGTGTTCTGGTATTGCTTTCTAGTATATCAATTTTTAAATTAGGCCACCCAAAACCTGCGGGCAAAGAGTAGAACATTCATAACATTCTGAAGAGCTTCTAACATTTCTTTTAAAAATATAGACAAAAACTTCAAGATATGAAAATGTTATTGTGTTGGCATTCAGTGGCATAGGTACCATATATCATCTTATTACTTACAGTTTCATCGGTGCAAGAGCTAAATGAGTTATCTACCAGTCTGTTAATCTTTTTTTAAAGGCAATATATATCTCGCTGAAAAATGCACATAAATGTTTTCTCTTGTCTTACAATTGGCAATTGTATTCCTGCACAAATTAACAGTTCCAACTTGATACTTTTAAGTGCTTCTTAAAGAAAGGTGTGTTTTGAATTTCCTCACTTTAAATTCTAGTTACTGGACTTCACTGTGTTTAGGACGGATTTTATAACTTAAAAAAGAGTTGAATTTTGTTCTCCCACTGCCATTAGTCAATTTCTCCATCATTTTTTTCTTCTAAAGTAAGTATTTTAACATCAATATCTAACTTTCTTTTTCCCCACAACCATTTTATTAGGCATTCGGCCTTTATTAATCCACACATTTGGAAGACTTCTGACACTGTCTTTCAGTTCAGATAGTTCTTACCTTTCCTTAAGGATATAAACCAGAAAGAAGTCCTAATGACTCTCATCTTCTTCCTTGTGGCAACTGAAATGGCAAACTTTAATTCTGTCATTCCAGTGAGATGCCTTGAAGCAAGTAGAGCCTGGTTTTGGGTCCGGGTGGGCTCACCATTGTACAGTTGTTGTTGCTAAAACAGCCACGACGCACACACACACCCCAACAGCTCCAAGCAAAAAAGCGAAAAGCCTCTCTTTACTACTACACAGCTTCTTTTATACAGTTTCTTAGCATTCGTGTTACTTGTTCATTGGCTATTAGCTTTACTACAATACAATATTATTGGTTGTCTATATGGTGCACAGATTCTTGCTACATTACACTCTCTTTTGCAGCCAGTATCCTCTCTTTTGCAGCTGCTGCATCTTCTCTCTGTTGTTTTGCTTCTTGCTTCTGTTAATGTTGCTGTTCTCAGGGGTACAAGCTGATTGTGTCACGGTTGATGTCTTCGAAGCTTTCAGTCCAGCTGTCGGTTCCCACATACAGTCGTATGATACTTGACCAGGTCAGCTGAAAATTTGAAAATTTTTCCCTGTTACATTTTTTTATGTTATCATGTCCAAAATGGCGACAAACATAATTTATGACTATTATTAAACTCTGGCCTTTTTCTTCCTCCGCTGGCTCCAAACTGCTTTGTAGCATAGCAGCTTTTGTTTTTCATCCTGTTTCCAGCTTTCCTACCCTCAGGATGGTCCAACTGTACAATTTGGATATATATTTCCTATGATAAGCGCATGTGTTTCTACCTATAATATATGAACGACAAGCTTCCAAATTTCCTTACCACACTGTTACCTGTTGTGCTAAAATGTTCAGTGAAAATATCTAACAAGGTCAGGTTTTCAGTTGGTCCAACCTGTCCCAGTCTGGAGGGCATCGAGAGGCCTGATGTTCCTGCCCAGCTCCTACTGGGGCTCATTTCACCCCCAGAAACATCAGTCCCTGGCAGAGCCACCCTGTAGCAGCTCTGGGCTCCAGTTCCTCACAGCTCTGCCCTGGGCTGCCTGTGAGCCCCCATCCCAGCTCAGCCCATTCCCAGCTCAGTGCCCAATGCCTGGGGCTGGGGCTGCCCTGGCTGACCCCACTGCCCTGCTCCTGTCTGGGGATGGGATGGGCCCGAGCTGTGGGGTCCTGCTTTACCCCTTCAGAAAAGCCCCCATGGCTGCTGATCCCCAACATTCCCAGCCCATGAGCACCCTGAGATTTCCCTAACACCCTCTCTCCAGTGACGTGAATCCTTTCAGTACAACCGTAATGAACAGCTTCCTTCACACTCACGTCTGTTTTGGCTAAACATTTCTATAGCCATCTGCAAAGGTATGAGCTTTATAATGCAGTTTAATTTTAAGTTTACTTTGGTATAAAACAGCGGGCTGCCTTTACCTCCTCTGGGAATAAATCCATTTTACCTTGGCTAGCTATGAACCACAGAGAAGGAGGAGCTGCTGCAAGTGAACCTTCAGAGAGACATAAGGAGTAAAGTTTTTTATGCCAAAGAACTGCCAGAAACTTTTGCTGTCAACAAAACAATAAGGCAACATTATGTTAGTCAAAAATATGCTCTTGATGCATTTAGGTCCCGAGTCTCTTTGGAAGCGTGGTCCAAAATTGCTGACGTGATTGGCATTTGACAGGCCATTGCTGAACCTTTTGTTATTCCTTGTCACCCTTCTCTTCTGTATTATACCACTGAGTCTGATGGGAGCTGAGAAAAGTAACCTCCTTATTCTGAAATAAGACTTGCTATCAGATATTCAGCAAGAATATTTGGTGGTTTTGCATTCTGGGAAATTGGCAGCAATTCTATGTGCACAACTTAAAAAATGGAAGATGAGACCTAAAAGTCAATGTTGGAGTGTTCGCATGCTATAGTGGCTATTCCAGCCAGAAAATATTCAGTGTTTCAAAAGTTACTAAAATCATTATCAGAAATTCAGAGACACATAGTTCAGTAAACACAGTCAAAGCTAAGTAGAAAAATTGCCTATGGAAGGCCAGAAAATTGGAGTTGGAATAATATGAACAAGATTTCTGTCAGCTTAAAACTTAGTCTTCCCAATAAATTGACTGATCATTATACCTAAAATAATTCATGGGCCAACAGAAAGTGTTAGGCAACATAATTTTATTGATAACTCTCAAATGTGAGGTGAAAGTTCTTCCAGTGCAAGGTACCTGTCTTGAGATGTTCATGCATGCTTGTAGGGGAGGATTTATATAATCTGGCTTTACCCATCTAAAAGTTTTCTTTAAGCATCTCTCCTGCCATGGCTATATTTAATGGTGAGAGCATTCAAGAGAGTTTTCTTACTAATCATATTAAAAATCAGTCTTAGCACTCAAGTGAATGTTTTTTGTTAACAGTAAAGTGAGCACTAATAAATAATAGCCTGAGTATCTACACCTTTGTGGAGTAATACTAGGTCAGAAAAATCATGCATCTTGCTGAACATGAAGCTTATCCTCATTGCCCGTTATGTGCTGACCCTTTCATCAATATCACAATTTATGGGATTATGATGGTGGCACTAGCACAAGTTGTGTTTTATGGAAAGGAACATAAGGAATGGCTGAATTACACAAAATGTATGGATAAAGATATGTCGGCCTTTAATAATGCATGACAGAAGTGAAATGGTGTGCAAAGTGTTTCATTTGCTTGAGAATGACTCATCTTTCCAAAAAATTGCATTGTAAGGGAGACAAATCACAACCCCAAACGATATGCTGAAAAGGTTCATCCGTCATGGAATGTTATGGACCATACATGATGAACGCGTTACTGTGTTTGGGGCCTCAGTCATCTCAGCCTCAACAGGCTGTTGCACTATATGGTTCATCAAGTTCAGCAACTTGAATGTACTGAAATATTTTTCTCTGTGCAGTTGTGTGATAAAATTAAACATATGTGCTGCAGTGAGACTTATAGACAGACAATATTTGTGACTGTCAAGACAAGCTAAAATAGATCTTCTTGCCTGTATCTGTGTTAGTTTCTGTCTTGTGTTTGGGATATGGTGGCTGCATTTCATGTTGCCTTCCAATGTGTTCTCGGTACGTCATGGGAAGTCACAAGAACTGTAGGAATATTAAAATTAAAGAATAGAAAAGGAAGAAATTTCAGATCACACTTCAGTTTCTTCAAGACGAGTTGGGACTATCCTCACTCACAATTTTGCCTGTTCAATGTGAAGATTAAAACATTTATAAACATTCTGGTCATACTTCAGCCACTTAGCTAGATATTGAATGGCTGTGTGTGGACCTTGGATATCTATTTCACTTTGACCTGCAGTGAAATAGCAGGAAAAAATATTTTCTTAAGCAAAATTATACACTTTTAAAATTTGTGAAAGACAGATAGAGGTTTAATTTCTCACCTTCTGTGTAAAAAATATGGCATTTTACTTCAAAAGAAGAGTCTGAGCGGTGGATGACAATTAGTACTGTCAGGTGATTTGGCAGAAGGCAGTAATGGTGCTCCAAGTAAAGGCTCTCATTCTGACGTCCACACTCTCCAGTCATCAACCAACAGTTTCATCTGTGAGGGACTACTGCCTGCAGGGTCCTCATTGCTTGGAAGAAAACAGATTCTGCAGCATTCAGCAAACTTGTCTAGTGTGAGGAAATCACCCAACAGCCTCATTGCTACTGGTGTTCCCAACTCCTTTCCGAACAGCAGGTGCCTGAAAGTAAGAGTGAGTCTCTTTCGCTGAAGTTCAACTTTGTAATCCAAAACACTTCTTGCATACGTGTACATGTAGATCAGGTACAATCTGATTGCTAGAGATGAACACCCTTCAGCACTTTACATGTAGATTGTTGTGTAGATTGCCTTGCTGATTAGAATAAGAATGTTTGTCTTTGTATTCAAAATATGTTTGAAGTGCTGAAGAAAGGCAGTTTCACTGGCCAATGGTGAATGGATAAATAATTACTGATCCAGATTTTCAGTGTAAATTTAAACCTTTCATTATATTTATAAACCATAAGTGTTTTATATGTCTAGCTTTTTCCCTCTGTTATTGCATACCCTTATTTTTTTTTCTGCTAGAGAAAGGGAAAATATGTTGAAATACACAAAGAAAGGCCACCCAGTAAATATAATGTAGTAGTGTCTGAAGAAATTTTGTGTTGCATTGGCCTGAATATGTCCTTAAGAGACCAGGTTTCTCAAAGAGTTCAGTTAGGATTGAGCAGGCATCTGACCTACAAAATGGCACACAAACTTAATAAGTAAGAAGAAACATAATCTATAAAAGCCCCTGTGTAAATAAAAACTTTAATCCTTCTGAAGTAAAACAAAGACAAGGAGCAAATTGTCTGTCAAAAAAAACCATCTGGCCCAATAAATCTAAAAAGATCTGTCACTGACATCAGTCAGATTTCTGGTAGGGTAAAAAATGTCATGCAAGTCTATATTAAAACAATAGAGTATGTTTTGGTGCATGAAAACTGATGTGTGGAAGGTCAAAAAATTCATCCATCCATATTTGGTGATGGTTATTAAGAGAATTCCAGAAAAAAATAAAGGAAAAAAAAAAGAAATCAAATTGTGCTCCTTGTGAGACTGAACCCTTATTAGTACCATTTCAAGACATTTCCAATTCTTCAGGCTTCATAGAAAATAATTCAGAACTATGATCTCATCTTACTGCCATTGCAATTGTGGCAAAAGACCAAGTAACTTCCATCACTGGAAGACTGGAACTATAAATCCTCTTTGCCCTCAGTTCTTAGATATTCCTCTTGTCCATATGCTATTCAAACAGTTTCTATTAGGATTAGGAATGAGAAATTGCAGATGGATTAGTGAAAAATGTTCTGATATTAATAACTTTGGAACTGGTAGCAAGGCTGGTCCTACAAAATGGAAAATAATGTCAATGTTTTGCAGCAACTAGGCATAGGTAGACTTTATTCACATTCCCACATTATATCCCACACTTCAGTACAATTACATATCATTTTATAACTGCTAGAGAACACTTATCCTTGCCACTGTTTTGAAAGGAAGTGCGACATGCTAGGGAAAGTTGACATACCTAGATATGAGAAAGAGAAGCTACAAAGTGTTTCATTCTATGCAAGTATCTCCAGAAGCTACTGGAACACACATCTTTGATACTTTCCTATCTACTTGCTCTGTGTAGTGTATGGAAAAGTCTCTGTAGTATTTGTCTGTGAAACATGTCACACAGCTAAGAGATATGTTTCTTACCAAAACTGTGCTGACTGTGTTTGTCTCCAGAGATTTGAATGCTGATGAGCAAGCTCCTCTAGGCAGCCTGGAAAGACTATGAACAGACCTCTCTAAAGCAGCTGTGAGAATAGACTCAAAGAGGGAAAAAAAGCTTTCCAAAGGTCATGGCATTATATGGTGAAATCCGTGAGCCAAAGAAAATAACTTCTGTCCAAAAAAGAGCAAGCAGAACACTTTAAACAACCCAGGAAAGGAGAATGCGGGAGATAATGTATAGGAAAACAGGAAAAAATATAACATTGCTTACTGACAGTATTAGACACAGATGACGTGATTAAAGTGAGAATAAAAGAACTCCCTCGGGAATCTCACTTGAATTTATATCATTTCTTCTTTCCCTTTGTTTCTTAGGTGAAGTGAGAGAAAATAATAATTCATAGAAATGTCAGATTTTTTTTCTTTTTGCTTGCTGGGAGATGATAAGGATTAAAAAAGCTTTTTTTTGTTCATATGATATCATAGAAAATATTTTATTAAGTGTTTCAGCAAAAATAAATTTATTATTTCTAGTATCATGCAGTTATTTTTTCCTCTAATTCAGAACCGACAAATTCCCATCCTGCATTTAAATACTATGTAAAGAAGCACGATTCCATCACCTGTTTCAATACAATACACAGTTCCTTCCAATAGTTCTTTAAATTACAAATATACAGGACAAATGAAGCATCTGAACTATTGGTTTACCTAAAACTTAATTTTGTGACACTGATAACCTGCATACATCTGAATCTGAAACATATTCATAGGATTTAGAAATAAAAGGTTAGGGTTCTTACCTGTACTGGATCTCAGAAACATAGTTTTTAACGCGGAAAACATAGTATTTCTTAGGTAATGCTGTTTGATGGAAAAGAATCCATGTGTGGTGAAAATGCCATTGCTATCTTCCCTTTAATAAGCCAATTTGCATTAAATGAAAATATTTGCTTTTTCAGATGCCTCTCACAGGAGCAACTATCAATCTTGAGATTTATGTGATTATGCATCCTTCTGAATGTATGCTATCAGGCCTTGAGAAACTTGTGTTGTTTGATAAGCACTGGGAGAACAAAGTACCCTGACATTTTAGAGTACAGATGTGGTTTGGGGTGATGTTTCGTTCATGATTACTCTTGTTTCATCAGGGTAGATTGAAGTGGACGTAATTGAAGTGTTATGGTGTCTTAATTTTCTCTCTTAATCGCTACAAAATATTGCAAACTATTTTGCTTGTTTCAGAAATGCAATATTAGTAGAAGATTAATCAGCTTGGCCATTCATTCATCTATTTAAAGTTGTAGTGCTGAAAAAAATCTGGAAAAATGATTAAAAAATTCCATAATCTGTCTGAGAAAAGGACACAGGTGTTTAGGTATGGAACTACAACATAATTTTTCTCATTCTGAAAGTACTTAGAGCAACTTGGAAGCAGCACAAAGGAGAGGCAAT
The DNA here is from genome assembly GCA_013399875.1 of Gymnorhina tibicen. NCBI lineage: Eukaryota > Metazoa > Chordata > Aves > Passeriformes > Artamidae > Gymnorhina > Gymnorhina tibicen. The sequence continues at coordinate 1,396,027 of VXAZ01000550.1, forward strand.
TTGCTAGAGATGATGGAAACAATGCAGATGATGGCCACATATTACAAACACATTGGAAAGAAGGAAAGCATTTTTACTGTGACCTCTTCTCTGGCCTCATCTGGTAGCATTATTAGTATTATTAATTGTATTAATTGTCTAATATTAATTGTAAAATACTTTGTAATGAAATATTCTATGTTTATGCAAAGGAATCTGTGCTGACTTGTGGATGACACTTTCTTTTTCCAAACAAAAGTGCAAGTTTGTCTGTTGTGTTCAAGAATTTAATTTCCTCTTAAACTTTTCTATTTTTTACTCTTAATTATTTTCAAGGTTAATGAACAGAAAATTAATTTGCCTATGCAATTTGCAGAATCCAACATTGGTGGAATATCCTGCCATGTGAAATATTGTGGCAAAGTGTAGGTAAAATAATGTTAAAGAATGAAAAACATAAAGTACTTCTGCATGCATATGTTTCTAATGTTTTACATAAGTTAAAGGCATTGGTTAATACACTTGCAATTGATTCCATTTGTAATTGCTTTCTCCCTTCAGTAAGACTCAGTTTTAAGGGCAATAATAGCACTGAATGCTGTTGTTAATTGTGTATTATGGCTTCTAAAATTGTGCACATGATTCATTTGGTGATCTTGCAATGTACTTGCACAAACCAAATAAATAAAAATAAAGGCCTCTGTTAATGATTTTTTGACACTTGGCATAGTCTTTTGTGTAGCGTGAAAAAATAGACATACAGCTGTTAATTGACAAGAAAAGTAATAATCCTTTGATTACAGTAGCTAAAGGCTATCCTTTAATGGATTTTACTTGTCACTTTTAATTCTTTTTAATCTTTGTCTGCATTTCATTAGAACAGCTTTATCATTCTGATGGCCCTCCTGTCGTTATTCTGATTGAGTTAATGGGTTGTCGTCATACCACGGAGCTCCAGTTTAAAATATAATAGTGTTTTATTTATAATCTTCAGGGACATTTTAAAGATGATTGCTTTGCCAATCAGCTTTTCTGGTTTTACATAATACATTGTTGTAAATGGAGTGCTGTGTTTTGCTTCCTCTTGCCTGGTAGGTTCTCTGAGCAAAGCTTCTGTCTTAATCTTCCATGACTTAATCTACCTATAAAATTCAACAGCCAGTTGGTGAGGGAGCTAGAAAAGGACTGTTATCACTTTCTGTCCTGCTCTTCAGCTGCGATTTTGGCTTTCTGTTTAAAAGCTACATGCCTGCACTGCAGTTTTCCTAGCAGATGATACAGGTACTCGAATATTATTCAAAAACCTACCTGAGGTCTCATATTACATCTATTAAAGTAGATTTATTTCTATCTTGTGTTCTCAACTACAGCTGCACAGCTGAAGAATGCTTGCTATTTAGGCCTTTATGCTTCATTTACTTATCTTTGAAAAAACTAGTGTTCAAGGTACTGTATTTTTTCTACTTTATTGCAGAATCTGATAAATTGCTAATAATTTTAAAGATAATATCACTTAATAGAGGAAAACCTTTTTATATCATTGTGGGACACGGGTTGGGGAGCTCGTGATTACTTTTTCAGTTATGTACTATAAAAAGTATGCTGATCACATACAGAATAATGCTTGGATGGACAAGAGTATTTGTCTTGTTTTTAGGCTGAGAGAAGCAATATCGGCAAATTATTGTAGAGAATCCATTAATTAATTATTGATGATTGTATTTGTGATACAAATCCAGTTGTGACACCAAGCCATGCTGCTGTTACTGACCTATACAATACTCTGCTGCAGAACAGATGTCATAATTAAAATAGGCAAGATTTTATGATTTATTTTTTTAAAGTTATTAGAGCATGGCTTATATGATAACCTTGCCAACAAGTTAGGAAATAAGGAAGATATGTGGAAAATAGCTGCCTATACACATACATTTTTATTTTAATTTCTGTGTAACCATTTCAATTTTCCCATCTCCGTGGAGACTTTCTAAAATGGGGTGAAGTCTTCCAAGAACATTAGTACTTATATTTATTGTCAAAAAAAATGTTGATGAAGAAACAGAGATAGGCTAACAATATGCTGTATCAGTAGGTCAGGTTTTTGGGACAAGAAATAGAAATACAGAGGATTTTCTAAAAAATTCTTTCTAGAAAAAAAAATATATTGTATTTTGGGGTAGTCAGAGTTTTTAGTGTTAAACAGCCTTTTCTTGGAGCAGGTTCCTTATATACCTGGAGTTTCTCAAATCTATTTATAAGTGTTATACAAGAAAAATGCTGTGTCTCTCAATATGTATATATTCATATCTACATGTATGTTTTTTATGCTCACTACTCTTGCAATTAACTGTTTAATCAGAGAGGGGGAATTAAACATTTGTTTTATTTTAATCAATCAAGTTTTTCTTTAAGGCACACTTTCATATGCTACATTATTGGCAGACTTTAAACTTATAACAGATACCTGACTGTGACCCTTGTTATTTTGCTTTCCAATGCATTAAATTGCAGATATTAAGAGATTGGCAAATCATGTGCTGCTGCTGCTACTTTGTTAAGTTCCAGATGCAACTACATTTAAATGTTCTAACCAGTGACAGAGTCTCCAGAAGAACCACCTCTATGTTTTTCTCTTGGAACCACCAGAGAACACCCTTTTGGCTGTCAATTTTTAATGTAATTACTATTATTATTATTTGCATTTTTACAGTGCCCAGGAACTTGAGCTAGGCAGGCATTCCATTCGAGTTCTCCTATATTATTCCTGCATAAGAACAATCCAGCATGAAATGTTTCCAGCACAGAGAAATGTCACTTTACAAATTCTGTTCCATTGAGTCCAAGAACAAGATATGCAGATGTTTTTTGTAGTAGCCACCAGTCCACATTTGAAAACTTTTAAAATATGAATATTTTCAAAACACTGTGCTTGGTGCCCAGGGTCTTTTCTTTGGCTTTCTGTTTTTGGGTGACTGCAGCAGAACAGCTCTCATCAGCATTAGGATATTGCCCAGAAGTCCATGTAAGAGTACTCTGATGAATCAAGACTTTCTTCTGGTGCACAGGCATTCCTATTCTCTTTTAACTTTTAATGATTTCTGATGTTGCACCAACCATCTAAGCTATTTTCCAATGCCAATGTGTCATCAGTTACATAGATAACTGCTTGACGTGGATGGAATCAGCCTGTCCTGTTTTCTGTACTTGCTTGTTTCAGAATAGTTGTCTTTACAGCTTGCCTAAAGATTGGCACACAGATCTCTATTGATTTGCATTTCTTTCTCTCCTCTACGTATTTGCATTCGTGGATGTTGCCAGACTAACTCAGTCAATTTACTATGGCATTTTTCTGGTCTGAGTTAAATGATGGACAAGAGCAGATGATGGTTTCATATGGGAACTATTAAAATACACTGTTCATAGAACTGTTTTCATTTACCAGAAGCCTACAAGGAAATAAAATGTCTCCCAGAAATGTTTTCCTGTAGATTTACTCCACTGAGCTGAATCAGCAGAGAAAAATTAATAAATTTAGAAATGCTTTATGAAGGATCCATTTACTCTCAAGAGGTCTGCTGGACTATCCTAATCAATATCAAAAATGAGGGCTTGTTGACAGGGGTAGGTGAGTGGTGTAATACAAAAGAGACAGGAATGACAGAATAGACATTTAGGGAAAATTGGAGGCAAAAATTGGCAGAAAGCAGGGAGGAAGGGGGAAAAAGGAGAAAGAGACTAAACCAAAAATACTTACAAGTGACAAGAGAGAATATATGCAAGTTGAAAATATCAGGATTTTGATTTCAGCTTAGACAGGTGATATTTAATGCCCTAAGTCTCTGGATATCCTAGCAATAGTTGGGCTTATCTTTTTTCATCTCTCTTTGCTTCAGCACTGCACTATGGGTTATAATTAAACCTGGTCTAAGATAGCAACAAAACTGAATAAATTATTCATTGAAAACCAGCAACATTTTCTAAATAATGTATTCAATGAATAATATTCAACTAAAAATAGGTACAATATTCACAGTATTCTGTGCAGACTCAGAGCTGGTCCTTGGCCCACATTTTATCATAACTAGTATGATGAAATTGATTTGTTTCTTTTTTAGAGGAGACAAGCAAGAAAAAAGTTTTTCTTTCTAGCCTCACAAGATACGCTATATGAGTGCATTTTGCTGTTAAAATTTTAAAGTTCATTTTAGTATCTCAATAAGCAAAAATTAACTAATCCCTTCATGCAATTTAGTGGCAGCCTAGACATTGATGATGATGATGATGATATGATTATGGTCAGAAGAGGAAAATAAAGATCATTCCAACCAGGTAAAGGTATATTTAGTGCTTCAGAAAAGCTTCCAACACTCAAAGAAAATTAAGAAAAAATTGTGAATACCAAAAAAATGCTGCATGGAAAATTTTGAGTGAAAGTGGATATGAGAAAGGATTTCTCTAATAGATAGAAAACTTCATTGCCTTACTGAGATATCTTTTTCTAAAAGTCCTTTGCAGCTCAGTGGCAATAGAAACAACAGCAATTGTCAATGAAAAGCAATAGGGAGAAAATGAAAAAGAGAGGACATAAAAATTAACAAATAAGTATGAGAGTATAAAATACAAAGTATTTAAAGGAAGATAAAAGAAGCAGAGTAAGAGACAGTCTGTTGATCTAAGGCCTATGAGCTTCAAAAAGTACACTATAAGTAAAATAAATTTTCTCAAAGTTTTACACCACATAAGTATACAAAAATCACATTTTGAATATATTTTAATTTATGTATTAAAAATGATGCAAAGAAGACAAATATAATCAACCTGTATTTGGGTAAAACTAATATGTTGAGTATGAAGCTAATGAAAGTGAGATAAGAAAGCCTATCTCTTCTTTTACCAGTCATTAATCTGAATACAAATATGTAATCTACAAAAGAAAAGGTGTGTTTTTTAAACCATCAGACCTACCCCACTCATTGCTAAAAGTCTTCAGTCTTGCTGGACCTATGAAATATTTAAGTGAATATTGGGTGATGAGGGATATTCCAGAAAGCTGAAGGAGTACTGGTACTGTGTCAGAATTCAAGAAGGCTGATAGGTTGTGCCAAAAAAAACATAATCCAACTTCAATTCTTAGCAAATTAATGTAAAAAAGCCACTGTGGAAAGATGTTCATCTCCTCAGTTTTTCTCCTGTTTTCCCTTGGGTTCTTTCCAGGAGCAAACATTACCTTGTCCTGCTCATGCTATCACCAGAGATTAGCATTCCTTCTTTGTGGTTGCCAGTGCAAAGGGAGAAGTACTGGTAAAACTCTTTTTTTTCTTGGTGCTCCTATCCATAGGATGTTTCTGGTGGGACCCCATCTTGTTTCCTTTGCTACAGCTCTGGTTAGAGAAGACAAATTTAACATAGGAGCTTGGTTAATTAATTTTTTATCAAGATTTTTAGGAAAGCATGTGAAGTCAACCAAACATTTCTTAGATAAAGGCAAATTTTTGCATGTGTGAACATGGAAAATATACATTGGAAAATATACTATTTTTTCTTGATTCTTCTCCTCATTTTAATTCTAAAAATATACCTTTTTTTTTTTTTTTTGCTACATAGGCATGGAAGCTCATGTGGAGCTAGTTGTCAGTTCTGAACCCCCAGTGTAATGAGGCTGAGGTACATAATGTTTCATATTATATTCTGACAAATTAGAAGTGTTCAAAGTACAAATCCAAATGTTAGATACATTTAGAACTCTCCCTTTCCCACTGCTTGATAAAAAGTTGGGCCTGTTATAATTAGTTTTACATTAACATTTACAGTTTAATTACATTACAAAAATGTGGTTTAGTGCTACCTTAAATAAAATCATATTTTTAAAGATCAAAATAATCTTGTTGAAATGTGGGATGGTGAAGGAGGAGTTATTGAAAAAATACTGAATTTTATTGTCAGTTAAGTTTAGTACACTGTTTGTGGCTTTAACACACAAAAACAGTTACCATTCTGTACAGAAGTCATCACCACCCCACTTGTCAGAACTTTCTGAAATAAAATCTCTTAAAAACAGGAACACTGAAAGCAATTTAGGGAAAATACCTGTGTTTTGGCTCATTCAAATTGCTTTTGTTAAAGCATTTGAAATAAACAGAACCTCTCAAAAGTTTCTTGTTCAACAACAATCACTGTAATCTGCATCCATTATAATCCTGTGCGTTGTACTCCTTTGACAGCAGAGCTAAGCAATCAATATGCTCCTTTTCAGCAGTCTCTGCTGAACCAATCTCATATGGTTAATAGCTGAGACAGATGCATTCTATAAGTATTTCACAATGCATGTTGGCCTCTTACAGCCTTCTGTTAGCAAGCAAATGCTTAAAGCAATACTGCAATAATGTCTTCCTTAGCTCTTAGAATAATTTAAATGGAAGAGCTAAAATCCATATTTTAAATCTAGAAGAAACAGTGGTATAGAAATGTAGTTTAAAATACATAAAAAGAAATTATTATATAAAACCAGCACTTTAAAAAATCTAAAATGTCAGTATATGCAAATACTTAGCTAAGATACCCAAACAAACTTAACTTTATGTAGGCCATAAAGAACACAAACATCCATATTATATACAGCCCATGCTTCTAAGTGATATAAACTTTCTTTTACTAATCCATATATCTAGCTAACTATATGTTTTCCTCTTTTGTAAATCATTTTCCTTGAAGTTTAATTGCCTTTTGTATTTAGAATAATGTCTCATTGAATGTATGAAAATCTCAGATAATAGTTAAGTCTACATAATATATCTGCCTAGTGCCACAGCCATGTTAGACAGAGAAACTAAGCCCAAGATGCCCTGAAGTGGCTGTTAAACAAGTCTGTACATGATATGTAGGATTGATGTATTTATCTGAGTTTTAAGGTGTTTTATATTTGATAAATTTCATATTGTTTCTAATATCTGGATGTGAAGGCTGACATCACAGAATCATAAAACCACAAGATATTCAGTCTGGAAGAGGCCTCAGGAGGTCTCTGGTCCAATCTCCTGCTCAAGCAAGGTCAGATGTGAATTCAGACCAGGTTGTCCAGGGCTTGTCCAGTCTGGTATTGAAAATATCAAAGATATAGAACATCCAGCCTCTCTGGGGAGCCTGTGCCACTGCTTTATTCTTTCCACTGGGAAAAAGCTTTTCATTACTTTTCAGTTCCCTGCTTTCAGCTTGTGCCCACTGCCTTTCATCCTCCCACCGTGCACTTCTGTGAAGACCCCAGATCCATCTTCTTGATCAGCTCTTTGTAAAGTACTGCTGTTAGGTCCCTAAAGGGTGACTAAGCCCTTCCTTCACCCCTCCTTACAGGGAAAGAGGTGCATCTTGACCATCCTGGATGCCCTCACCAACAAGGAAATATCTTGTAATTAGGTAGTGCAAATCTCTGGAATTGCCCTGGTAGTGTAATATGCCACCTTGCTAAGGTACTTCAGCTTTACTACAGAAGGACATTTCAAGAACATTGGCAGTTCTTCCTTTCCTTCACTTCTAATCCCTCTCCATTGGGTGATGGCTCTATTTGTGATCTTATTTTTCATTTTAAAAATCTGAGGAAGAGAAGATTAGATCCGGTTTCAGCAATCACTGGAAAAGAAATGGAGAGATTTTCGGTTCACATTTTGGACTAAAGGAATCATTAGGGGTGTTATGAATTAGGTAGAGACATGAAAAAAAATGCCATGGTTACGTGTGCATTAAACAGATTTTTATGACAAGTGCAATGTATCAATAATATCGAGTTGCTTAGTGTACTCTACTAATCCATCTTCATAGGTGAGTGACTTATTTAACCAGTTATAAACTTAGTATTGGATACACTCAAAAAGTTTCTTTTCAATGAAAAATAAAACTTTGCTAAGTATTTTAAGACTAAGCTGTACCTTATACTAAAATGATAATCAATTAAGATCACAGCTTTTGGTCTAAGAGTACAATCAATTTTTTAGTGATAGGTGAGACAAAATCATCTTATTCATCTCGGAAAATAATGTATTTCAGTGGTCAATGTCTTCTAGAATTATTCAGTGAAGATAGTAATAATTATCATATCATATTTCTGTTACATCAAATTTCACTGAAATTTACTCTTTGTATAGGCCAAATTTATCTTCCCTTAGTTATCCTGGAAAATATTATTTGCATGAATGAACATAAAACAAGATTTTTTCATCTGCCACAGGATCCAAATTTTTAAAGGTCTTTCAGTTTAACTTTGATGTTTGCCATTATCGTTTTAATCCTAGACATGCCAAAGGTAGTCTTTGCAAGACAAATAAGGAAGAATGATAAGCTGGACTGAACTTAGGCTGACTACACTTGGGCACAAATTTAAGTCTAGAGAAAAACCCAGAAAGTCATTGTGTTTCTCAAATTCTAGGAACAAGTTTCCATAGTCATTATTCTTTCTTCATAAAACTTACCTAGGCTCTCTTGTGCAAGAACACTCTGCTCATCTGTGTTTATGCCATATTTTGATAAGGACTCTTGAGTACTCCTGCAATATAAGTAATTAAATCATTAATAATTTGCATTATGCTAATAGTAGAGCTTTGAATGCCCAGGGAAGGGAACATTGATATTCAATTTAATGTTGATCTGATTAGCAATCATGCTTTCTAAAAACAACTATAAAATGAAAAGTAAAATCGATGTCATTCTTTTAGCAAAAGAGTTTGGGATTTTTTTCATAATTTCTGCCCTTTCCTGGGAAAAAACCTCCCAAAATACTTATTTCTTATAAGGCTGCATTTTATTCTGATATGGCAGCTGCATGCAGGATGAGCAGTGGGTTTATGATATCATTAAAGTCTGGCACCACACACTGGCAAAAAATGTCTATTTTTATTTACTATTTGAATTGCACTTTAATGTGTCATTTAGTGCTTAGAACCAAAATATTTGCTCATCTAATTTGATTTGGCAGTTTCAGACAGTACAGATTATGTAAGGAAATAGAAAGTTAGAGTATTGCCAGTTTGGTAAACATTTTTCATGAGAAGTTTCAAAACCTTAATGAATTAATAATGTCAGAAAAACAAAACACTTCTAAATCCAAAAACATGAAATTGAAACTTCAGGCTATGGCAATTGACAAACTACACTTTGTAATAAGTGAGAGAATCAACGTAGCATTTTTCTCCTTTGAGAGTTTCCACAGCGAAAAAATATCTGCAGTTATTGTCATGGATTAAATATTTATTTAAGGCAGGGTACTGGAATCAGTCTCTTTTCAAATTGTCCTAAAACCACTGGGTATACTGAGCTATTAAAAATTGTTACAGTGAGTTTTAGTTGATTTCAGAGAAGCTATTCATTCTGCTAGAGAACTTACTGCTTTGCTAAAGTATTGGAATTAGGTTTTTTGCCAACTTGCTCATTAATTTCTAAGCTTTCATGCACCTTTTTCTTAAATATGCAAATACTGATTAGAATTTTCAATAGAAAAAGGGCATTTACCTGTAACTGCTGCAGAGTACCCAGCTGACAAGCTCATTATTAGTGGAAATAAATATTCCTGGAATTTTAGAGGTCGCAAATGAGTTTGTCACTGCAACCTTCTTCTGTTTGCTCCAGAATGATAAGGAATGATCAAACAGCTTATTTGGAACAACTGCAACAAAAAAACCCCCAACAAACTATATTTCTCTTTTATTGTTAATAATCTTCATATCATACAGGCCATTTAAAGGAATATCTTTGCAATAAAACCATATTTACCAATGTTTTGTTTTGTTTAATCAAAGAACTAGAACTCATAGACCTATCTTCCTAAAAATTTCTCCTTCTTTCTGAATAATTTTAGAATAAATGAATTCACAGGAAAGTTGAATTCCCTAAGTCAGGATGGTGCTTATACACCCTGCTTGATATCCAGTCCAGATCTATACTCTCCTGAGTGCTTTGGTCCTCCTCCCTTAGCACTGCAAGCTGTGAACTCATCTGTGAAGGCACTGGCAATGTACCAGAATAAACAGGGACCTTCAGTGTGCTTTGTTTCAGTCTCGACCTACAAACACCATTAAGTTTCCAAATTATGTGTTTCAACCTGTTCTCCATTAAGTATTAAATTATTATGCATTATTAATGTTTTTCCAGCCCTGATATTCAACATTTATGGACATCAAGGTGTGGACAGAAATGTTGAGATGACCTATGTTTTACAATATAACCATCCAGAAAGAGAGGTAGAAAATTTGGGGGTAAAAATTAAATTTGCTATCACATAGGAAGAAGGAGATAAAATTCCTTACAGAGGATCAAAATTAAATACTTGTTAGATTGCAAAACTGGTTGTATGAAGGTTTGCTGAGCTCTAGGGATAAGATATAATTAAAAGACTCTGCCAGGATTAAAAAAATAAAATAAACGGACTGAGAAGGCAGGTTTGATAACCATCAGTAAAATCTAGCCATGCAGTGGTAAACAAAAAGTCACAATTTCCCCATAGAGCGTGGTAAACAAAAAGTCATAATCTCCCCACAGGCCACCCTCACAACTTGACATTCAGGAAATAATGGCACAAAATCTTATACATCTTCAGGAGAGAGACAAAACCAGACAAACAACACTCCCAGAAATGGTCAATCTCATTTAACTTTAGTCATCTAAAATCAGGTGTCTAATTTTTTTCATCCCTGGCCCTGAGCATTAGGAATCTCATCTATTTTAGGACCCCTATTTCACAAGGACCCTTGTTCAGGGGAGAATTATTTCTCCATTGACTCAGGCAGTCTAAAGTGCATAGTCCAGTCTTTGGCCAAATGTATTTTTGGATGGCTTAATCAGGGCAAGTGGATCTATCCATTAATTACAATTCACTTATAGTAAAACAATATGTTGCATGAATTTTTGCCATGGATCTATAGGTGTACCATTGAGGGGTAGTTTCAGGACTCAACAGTTTCCTATTGGATATGCAAGTAGTAGGTAGACATTTGTAGGTATTCATATTATACTGTCACAGGGAAATGTCTGAAGTGGTGCAGAAGCTGAACACCTTGGCTGGAGAAGTAAATCGTCATAACTCCCAAGGCTCAGAAAATGTGTATATGTGTATCTCTGTGTGTGTCTGGATACGAAAATTTGTGGATAGCCACCCTTGTGTGTCACTTATTATGCGCAGTGTAGATTCTGGAAAAGGTGTAAAAATGTTGAAAATTTTTGGTCTCCGCAGAGCATTTCTCTTGACAGAAAAGTCTGGTCAATGCTGAGGAAGAGAGTGCATCCTGCATGTGGAATTTGCGGCTGATGCCCTGGGGAATTATGAGATTATCTTTATTGTTTTTATTACAGTGCCATCTGGGACTACTAGACTTGGAGCTGAAGCCTTCTGTGGCAAGTAACATGCAAACAGCCAGAAGGTGTCTGCCCTGCATTTGTTACAACTTAAATTAAAACACAAAGGACAGCACACATATACATATACATATATATATATATAAAGATACATACAAAAAAAACCAACACAGTTTAAAAAAAGGGGGGCACGGGGAGAGGAAAGTGATGTAATACCGTATCAGTAGCCAAAGCATCTATTCTTGCATTACAGCAAAGGAGAGGCTTCCCAAGGCGAGAGACATCATGACTTCCTGGATGCTCATAGGTAACCATCTCCCAACATATGGGAGATCCTGAAAGTGGGAAGGTATTTTGAAATCCAAGTAGCTAAAAGATATACATTGATGAGGTCAGAATGTGGCCCTAAAGGAAGGAAGAATGAGATCTCCTGAGAGACAATATCTAACACGAGCATAAGCTGTGCTGAGCTTTGACAGTAACAACACATATTTAATGAGGTTCATTCAACTGGACAGACACTATGTTCAAACACATTCAAACAAATGTGCTCATTGCCACAGTTATAATTATTTCTTGTCTTTCAATTACTGAAAATCTTCTACAAATCCAACACCTTGAAAGCATTTCAGCTTGTTCATGACTTGTATAATCGCTAGTTAGCTACCATGCTCTGAAATTTGTTTTGAGGAAATAGAGAAATAGTTACATAATTGAAGGATGGGCCAACTCCAATAGCTTCCTTGTAAACCAAGAGTGAAAACATTAAAGTTTCTTTAAAACTTACTGAATATCTGTTCTGGCCTTCAGAGTTTCTTTATAGAAAGCCTGACAGCCTGAGAATCCATTTAATGGCCTTGAATTTGAAGCTGCGCCATCACCGCTAGATTTTGTGCCATTTAATCAGTTATACCCTCAAGAACATCCTGCAACACAAATGATACAAGGTAATTCAAAGCTGTTAGATAAGGGGATCTGAGGCATTAAAAGCTTGGGGCTGAATTTTTAAAACACGCCTCTCCTATGTGTTGGACAATTTTGACACACAGCCATGCACATCTGAAAAAAGGGAATACAATAGAGACCCTTCAGAAAACTATTAGCATTGCTCCTGGAGGGTGAGCTTCTGATTTTATCTCTGTAAGTAAAGCAGTAGATTAGCATGGAATGTCTAATATCAAATAGAATATAAGGAATTACCTGCTTCACTACCAATGGGTTTAGTACAACAGAGACAGATCATTAATTTCTAATAAAATCATAAACAGAAGTCATTCTGTTGCCTTTCTTCCTTTTATTTTTCTCTAAATTCTTTAGCTTTTATTAATGACAGAGGGAAAATAGCGGTATAAGATAAGATGTCTGTAAAATGTTAAAACAGAGTAATTTTTTTTATTTCTTTGTTAAAATTCTTCTCTGATTGTTCAAATTGTACAAACAATGTACAATTGAACAAACATGTAAATAAAGCAGCCGTAGCTGAAATATCACTGTCCAGTTTGCAGATTGCCATTCTCTAAATCTGAACTTCCATGGCCCTTTTAAGAGTACTGTGTGCTGCTGAAATGTGTAAAGTTTGATGAAATATTATTTAATTGGCAAGATTTTGATTAATAAAGCTGAAATGTCAAGTTATTTAAGATTAATAAGTGACTTACCTTTCACTGGCATTATCAACAGTAGTTCAAACAGTGAAAGCATTGGAATTTGTTTTAGGTAGTATTTGTCCTCATTTTAAAATGAAAAGCAAATTAAATTAATATTATCTTGTGTAGTGTAGTTATTTTTCACAGCTGAGCAAGGAAGGAAGATGAAATAAGGAATTTAGCAAAGGTGATGAAGACATGCTTGGCTCTGGTGTGAACAGAATATGTAACTTTACCTAGGTTTGCTGTATCTGAGGTTCAAGGAAGAAGCAGGTGAGGTCTGTGGACTTGCTGTTCATCCTAGAGCAGAATAAAATGTACCTTTTGAAGACCTGGTGTAGTTCACTGTATGTTCACAATAGCAAAATTGCAAGCAGCTGTGAGAGTCAAGTTAAGGAGCTGCTGCCTGCCAACACAGATGCAGCACCACACCTGCTCCAGCCCATCCGAAGAGTGTCACTGTGGTTTGCAGCTGCTAGAATAGCCAAAATTACTGACTGGCAGGAGGGAATTGCTACACATAAAGGTCATGTTCAAGATTGGAGGTATTTCAAGACGAGGACACTGTACTTAGTAGCGTGATCAGACTCTCCCTGCTTAGCACTTTGTAGAGTCCAGAAGAGCTGCACAGGGACCCTTCCTTGGTGCCGTGCCATCATCTGGCTGTGGTGGTGCTGTGGGGCCTGGGTATACACTGTGAAGTACTGAGGAGACAAGAACTGGACATGAACAGTGCCATGGAAAATCAGCTATTATTTAAAATTTACTTGTTCTTTTGCTTTGTATTTATAGGTTTGATGTTAAATCTCCAGAAGTGAAAGGAAGTTATGAAATACAGACCAAATAACAGAAGACTGTACTAGACTAAAATCTCACATTTTACTTCATTAAAAATGTTAAATTACACAAGCAACAAATGCTGGAATAATCAATTTTATTATAAAGTCATATGGATCAATGTCTTACTGGTCATTTATTATGACATTGATTTGATATCATTGTCTTCACAGGCAGTTCTTAACATTCATCTAATTATAAATAAACACACACTGTGGCAAAAATATATAGTTCTGCATATTCTTTGTAATATTAGTATGGCAAATTACTGGGTGGGGGATTGCCAAGGCAGCAGAAAAGATGGTTTCTATGGCAGCATATTTGCTGCTGGTAGATACTTGAACAAGGTTTGGCTGTGAAGTAATAGCAGGTATATGAATTACAAGACCGATATAATTTTCTGTATTGGGTACAGCAGTGGCACCTGAATGGGTAAGTATTGAACTGGTAAAAACAAAAAGATTCAAAGAGCCAAGGTGGCCATACCCCCACCAGGATTCATCCATTTCTGATCACAGCCATGTGCCTTGTATCTTTTAACTGACTGGGAAAAGACTTTGCAGTGCTGCTGGTTTGACTTTGAACTTACACAGCAGCAGCATCGCATAGTGTTGTCCAATGTTTTCACATATAGGAACTTCCACTGTGCCATTTTGATTGTATTGATGTGTTTGATGTGCACCTAGAGCAGACTAGAAGTGCTAATGAAGAAATTGTGTTTATTAATGAGCATTTTTCTAGTATTGACTCAGACCCGAGGTTCCTTAAATCTCCAAAAACTTCCGACAACCTGTAAATTGCATTGCTTATGTGTGTAACAGCAGTGGAGCATTACAGTAGGTTTGATATTTTCTTGATGATAGAGAAAAACACTAAAATAGGGCTCACTTTTTGCAGCCCACAAAATGTAGGGGACGCAAATGCGTTAGTAGCATGATAGGACCACACTGAACATGTGTGTGCACCCACTCTATTCTTCTCCAGGACGTATTAAGAGCAGGTTCCTCTGGCAACTGCTGCATGGAGCACTGTTGTAGGTCAGATTTTGGCTCTGGAAATTATTTTATACTTAAAGGTCTGATGCTTGGTCATTCATCAAAGTTCAGACATGTGCCTTGTGAGTTTGGTGAGCGTTGTGGAACAGACAGGAAACAATGTGCTTTGGCAATGTGTTTTTTAAAAGGCAAATATTGCTGAACAGAAAAAAAGAAGATGGAGTTACGAAATGCTGTAATTTTTGTAAACTTCATCACCTCAAACCTTGTCTAATCTGTATGAGGAGACAAGTACTTCAGCGTCTCTGTATGTGCTGATTCAAGCACTTCCAGTATTTTCTGAGGTACTAGAGAGAGAAACAATAGCAATCACTGCATGTTATCATGTATTTTATACTAAAATCAACAGAAATCAGCTGGTGTGCAGAATGAGCAGCCTTATTTTGAAAAATATAGCAACATAGAAGCATTCAGTTTATTGATCCTGTCTCTCCATTGTCCTTTCTCATCTGTCCTTCTTTCTCCTCATCATAAGCAGTGAAGCCAATAAAGACAGTGCCAGAAACATTCATAGTAACTCTGAGACCAAATCCCAAGCAACAGAAGAGATATTGCCAGGGTTTTTTTGGTTGGAACTTTTTGCTTTCTGACATGTGGATTTTTGATTGCAATCTTTATATTAAAATGATCTTCATGTAATTATGCAGTAGCAAGTACAGTTCTACAAGTACAAGAGCCTTTTACTAGCAAGACCAGTGAGTCTTTCTCCCTCTAACTCCCACAAGTGTAATGCCCAATCCAGTGATGTAAGGGAGATAGAGAACACACAGTGAGCAGTCTAGATAAATTCTCCTCACGTTTTTACCATTAAGTCTACTTTGCCAGATTTATGAACCAGAAAGTTCTTTAAAGGGCTCTCCCTAGCTGCATGCCAGTTTTGCAGTCTGTGGTTGAAAATAAACTTATACTTACACAAAGCTGTTTGCTCAGTTTGACTAAAGAGATATGTGAAAGTATAAAAATTGGAACCTAACAGTAAGGTAATGCTCATGAGAAGCATCTGAAGAATTGTCCCAGTCATGATGCAGTGACAGAATATTCCTGTCTTGGAATCATCTGGAAGGAAAAATGAAACCTCATGAGAAAAGTAGAAAAAATGCTTGAAAGTCCCAGGATCACAAAGGATTAATTTAAAAAGCATGAAAATATTCAGAAGTTTAATAGAATGACTGAGTCAGTAACAGTCCATTTCTTTGATCCTTTCAGTACATTTCAGTTACTCCCTTTTTAAAGTTAGATTATTTGTATTGTCTCCAGATTTATCAAATCTCTAGCTATTTTATGATTGTATTACCCTCTGTTTGCTAATTGTACTTTTTTTCCCCAAGATGTGGCGTTTACCCTTTTTTTGTTCCCAGTAGAACTTTTTACATTGAAAATTTGTTCCTGCCTCTTGGTATTCATTTGTGGTGTTTTACATAATCTTTTTAATGTTCTACAAAGGTGTATATGTAGTATTTCTGAAGATATGAGAAATGAGGCAGGCCCACAAATGAATTCTTTTAAAAGTTAGTTAGAACTGTGTTTGCCATAGACCACAGAAAGGCTCAGACAAAAGATTTTTCAGTGTTTAAAGCCTTTTGGAGAACCAGTTTTGGAAATGCGGAAGCCAGTGTTACTTCACAGCTTGCAAGCCTGAATTCTGAATATATACCCCTATTGAAGCATGGGATGAAGAAACCTTCAGCTTCTCAGACTGTTTTTGACTCCATGGAACAGAACATTTGCTTTTGGGCAGAAGTTCTAGGAAGGAGAAGTTATTTTTATTCAGAACACATTTACATAACTCTAGTGAAGTGTTCTAGTGAACACTAGAGATAGCACTGGAGGTATTAATCTCTACAGTATTAAATCTATCTTCTCAACATTTTATATTTTCAAAAGTAGACTCCTCTTTTTGTGTTGTATGTCAGTCTTTATGAAAAAGAGAAACCCTTTTAGAATGTATTTGAACAAAATATTAAACACTATCTGAATGAGAACAGAGTTTAAAAAAATCAAACTGATGCGCTTCTTTCTTACTATTGTAAAAGGAAATTTGACAATGTCGTTTTGCGCAGTCAAGGTGGCTAAGACTTCAGCAGTCCATGTAGACTTCTTCAGGAGTAATGCATATGAAATTGATTTTATCTAGACTATTGTACATAGTAACTCAAAATTGCCTGCCCAAAGTGTAATGACTCTTTTCATTTCTGCACTGCTTGCGAGCATTCGTAGGGAAAAATTGCAGGTATGCCGTGTGATTATATAGCACACACTGAACTCTGGCACCCGTCGAACAGTCCAACAGACCTCCATGAAATATCAGCAAAAACTATCACTTTTTAAAATTCCATTATCTTCTCTTAACCAACATATCCCATGGCTAGAGTATAGCCACTCAAACAAATTTATCCTTACAGACAAAAATTTCTGAAGAGTCCCTTTTTAGTATCATTTACTTTACTGTAATAGTAATAGCACATTACAAACACCTACTCCCCCTGTATTAACAGGAGGAGTTCTGGACTTTCTTACTTTCTGGTGAAAAATATCATGCAGAACTAAGTTTTCACATTATTTGAACACTGATGGGGTTACACTGGTCACTCTCTATTTAATCTAATATAAAAGACAATTACATGTGGTGGACCAGCTGCAGAATAAGTGTGATCCCTCACCCATTGTTTGGTTGACAGTTCCATTGTCCCTAGGGAGAAGGGCTGTCAAGGGACATCCCACCTGGGAAGAGATGCCTGGTCTCTACTGATGTTGGAAAATTGAAGTAATAAATGACATGAAAATAAGGATTTAAAACATTTTTAAATGGTGGGGGTTTTTTCTCTATTCACTGGATACTCAGAGAAGTTAAAAGGACAGTGCAAGAACAAATTTTTACTAACATGCTTTACTAGGAATACAGGCACCTGCAACTTAACACAGAAGAGGGTTTGAAGTTTTTAAAGTTTGGGAGTCAAAAAATGGAAGAGTCTCCAAATTCATGTCATAATCTGATGCGCTTGACCTCTTTCCCTTGTCAGCTACAAGTGCCAGCAGAAAAGATTTGAAAAGGTTTCAGTTTTTCCCTTTGTTGTAAGCATTGGATCCACATTCCTGAATCATATTCATCTCCAGACTGAAACATCTAGAAACATCTCTTCCCTAGAAATGGGCAATTGACAGGATTCAGCTGCCTCAGCTTCCTCATCTGGTAGCATTCTCCAGTGCCCAAGCATCTCATCTGCTTCCCAGGTAGCTCTTCTAGAAAGGTGTGAGTCTTGAGTGGAGTCCAGTGCATCAAACAACCCTGTGTGGATGCACTCATACCACAGGAATCTCCAAAGGAACTCAAAATCTCACATTAAGCCTTTAACCAACACAGGCCGTGTAGTCTAGACAGCAGCTCATGTTGCTCTGAAGTGGATCCTGAGTGCAAGACTTCTCACAGTCCATGCTCTTCTGACAAGATATTAAATGCCCTTACCCTTGAGAGCATCTAAGGTAAAAGCTACTGGACAGGTGGGAGAGAGCATCTAAAGCAGACTGATTCTCCAACAGAGCAGGACTAAGCACATACCAGGTAGCAGTGAATGTGTGTGGGCAGCAGAACCAAACCCCGGCACTCGACTCACTGTCATAGGAGAGTCTGGACAGTGCAGCTTTAGATACCTGTCCTTAGGTGTCATAGTCATGAAATTAATACCTTTCCAAAGGCCTGCACTAATGACTACACAAGTTTGTGCTCAGTATGACTATCTTGTTAAAGTCATCTTCCTTTACTCGGCTGCATGTAATGCTTTGGCAGCCCATGGGAGCAATCATTCTTACAGTGCTCTCTGCGTCACTGCTCTTAGGAAAACTTTTCTTGGAGCTGGTAATGAGAACACCCTCCAGGATAATGGAAAACTGAGTGTGGAAATGTTCTGTGGGTGCCGGAGGTCAGCATCTGTTTTCTAGCTTTTCTTGCCCTGGTATTGAATCTGTAGTTGGATCTCTTCATGCCTAAACTGAGCAAGCCAATGGAACCACGCAAGCTTACTGCTGTGCAAATAGCAGGCGACTACAGGCTGATAATGTACTGTAGTATGCTTCTCTGTGGCCTCAGAAAAATCTAAGGTTACAATTCAAAGCTGATGATGGCATTTTATTGGTAGATTTTTTACAAATAGGTAGGTGTTCTTATAACTAAATCAAGTCTGTGCTGTATCACCTACCCATGGTATGGGGGGTACATCATTATTTGCATCAGAATTCACCCTGGGCAAAACTACAGCTAGTGAGAATTCACTCCTATAACTAGGGTAAAACTAGTGTTATACTACCAATCAAATGCCTACCACAGTACTCCTCCAAGCAAGAAAGCACTACAGGGATGAATGGGAAACTTAACAAAAATTCTTATTTACTATGGGTTAATGTTTTATATAAAGTATATGAAAAGGACATGAATTGTTGGAGTGAGTCTAGAGGAAGGACACAGAGATGGTCAGAGCACTGGGCACTTCTGTGAAGACAGTGAGAGAGATGGGGTTGTTCAGCCTGGAGAAAGCTCTAGAGACACCTTATATCACCTTCCAGCACCTAAAGGGGGCTACAAGAAAGCATGTAGTGGTAGGAAAAGGGGCAATGGCTTTAAACTGAAAGAGGATAGGTTAAAATTAGAAAATAGGGAGAAATTCTTTACAGTGAGGATGGTGAGACACTGGAACAGGTCATCTTGAGGAACTGTAGATACCTATCCCTGAAAAAGTGCAGGATGGATGGGACTTTGAGCAGCCAGGTCTAGTGGAAGGTGTCCCTGCCCACAGAAGGGAGTTGGAACAGTATGATGTCTAAGGTCACATCCAACCCAAACATTCTGTGATACAATGATGCTATCATATAGCATATCTAGCATACCTAACTTTGTATGCTGTAAAGCAAACTAGGGATGGGAAGCATAATTTGGTTAATGAGGATTCTGCATCTAAATGGTTCTTTGTATTGAATCACTTCAAAATCCGCCTGAATCACTTCAAAATCCACCTGGCAGTACAAATTTCCTGACAGCCTCCAAGCCAGGTTGCCAGCTTTGGACTGCAGGAATGCTCTTGCCCATACCAAGCCAAAGTGTCCTTCCCCATACAGACATCCTGTTCTGGGGAGAGTAAACCCTGAGAAAAATCTTTCAAACATTTCTAAAAATAACATCTGGCTTCTTATTCTTCTCTGCCAAAACAAATTACTAGTATTTTCCCTATATAAAGACTCCAATAGCATTGCTATTGGGAACTCAGCTGCTCTGAATCTGAAAATCCACCCAATAAATCCAATAAAAAACCACAGAGGAGCAAAAAAAGTGGGTATTATTCTAATACACTTCAGGCACATAGCCAGGCAACTTTCATGTAGTTACAGGGAGATGGACAAGATGACCTAGACTTTATGTCTTTTCTTCTCTATCAAAAATTGCTATGGTTCTATAATTACATCAAACAAAATCATGCTTTCTTCAGCCTGCAAGTGGTGCCAAATGTTATCAGTATGGAAAGGCAGGACATTTAAACCACTCAAGCAGGTGAAGTCAGTCACTGATATTATTTTCCTGAGTGCTGATAACGGCTGTTCAGCTAATCCAGTTCGTAGACTGCTTTGCTATATTGTAATGATATTTGCACCCCTGGAAGACAGCCACACGCTATTGAAATGATGCTTGATAATGTTTCTGTACCAGTTCCACTTCAATTGACCTGCCTGCAGTGTTATCAAAATGTTCAGTTTATAGAACCTAAGCTATATTTGTGTCTCCTTGATGGAAAAGAACAATCAGTCCCTAAACACAGTGACCTTATTCTGTAAGTTAGCAATGACACTTTTCTTGAGTGCAAGAGGGGAAAAATTCACTTTGGGGGCTCACATTCTTTTCTCTGCTATTTTAAAGCTACAGGCTGCTTATGGGCTGTCCTTCACTTCTACACAGAGCAACCCTAGTGTTTGACCCCATCTTCTCGATGACAGGCTGAATGCAGGTTGATGGGTGGGCCACGGAGTGAGTTTTTATTAACATAACTCAGCAAGCTATTGTTCCTATTTTTAACATAAACCCCCCAAATCCAGAAAGGTAGAGACAAGTCCAACAACCCAGATGTCAGCCAAGGAAGAGCTGTATGTTTACATATAGTACAGTATGTTTACAAATGGCCTACTGTTATGTAGCAAAACCTTTGTTCTCTGCTGAGTTCAGGTGAATCAGGGCCAAATGCGGAAGAGAATCTGGTAGGGGAAGTTACAAAAGGGGATCATAAGCTGTTCTGACTACCATGTAGCCAAGCCTTGTGTACGTGAACAATTCCATTTAGTAGGAGTGGCTCTGTGAATTGAAACAGTTGGTTTCGAGACATCAGCCTTGTTCAGACACTTTGCTTTGGACAAGATTTAGGCTGATTACTAGGAGCAGTGGTCACCCCGCACACGTGGCTCACATGTGTTTACAGGATAAGACATTAGTCTGCACTTTTATGTTTTCATTGGTAGTTGAGGCATATTTAGCATGTACCCTGGGCAGTTCTTATGCTGCAGTTTTGCTTGAAAGAAAGCCAGCTGTACACACCAAAGCTGCTTCCTGAACCAAGCCAATGTGCAGGCAGAGGAGAAGGCTTTTGAGTTTGCTTCAGAAGCTTGTTACTGCTCTGATCCAAAATACTAAGGCAGAGGCAGCCACATTATCTGAAGAAACCCTGCTTGACATATGCTTGGTTTTCTGTTTTAGTATAAATAGATTAAAAAATAAATAGCCTCAAATATATATATTTTATAGATATTTTAAGCTTCTCAAGCCTGCACTGCAATTAATTTCCTTTTGACTTCACATTCTCAAATCTCTTGTATGAGGTGCCCTGGCTGAACTACAGATGGTGTTATACCAGAGCAATGATGACACTGTACTTAAAAACAAGGTTCCAGAATCTGATAGGAGCACATGGACACCTTTTGCAGTCCTAGAGTCCAACCAATCCCAAATGCCCTCAACAACTCAAGGGACTAGAAGAAAGAAGCCTTATTGCAGTGAAACCAAGATGAATGCAAGCATGGAAGCCACTGCTGTGTATGAGAATTTCAGAATTCCCTTCTGTTTGTTTCACTTGAGCTTGAAAACGAAGGGTAGAATAAGCTTAAATTCGACTTAAAGCTGCAGCCTTTGCCATTCCTCCAGTCACTTTAAATTTTTTTTAAAATCTACACACTGACATTCATTGCAAATGGAATTCAACCCAGTGCAGAACACTAGCCAAGCTCCTAAATTTTGCTCAAGGCAGGGCAGAGAATCATAAGTAGGTTTTCTCTGCAGGTTTGAATTTTTTTCTAAAATTAGATGCCCGTGTCACAACATTAGATTTCAGGGCAATACAACTAATTATGAAATACCGGATTTGAGCAAAAATGAAGTAACTTCAGAAAATGTCTTGGTGAGCAATTAGTGTTTAAAAAAAAACAGATTTTTTTGTTTCTTTATTTGATAGATGATAAATTTTCTGGGCAGGAGTATAATTTCTGAATTAAATAATGCTTGAAATGGGCTGGGTTTGTGCCTGTTATATGAATATCTTGTTTGCTTTGTCACTTTAATTTTCCATTGTTTTATTGTATGCTGACTACTTTTTTGTTTATTGAAAATATAAGCATGACATTAATTTCATTATCCTATTCTGCATGCAAGCATGTATTACATTTGCAAATGAAGAAGTGGTAAGGAGAAGCAAATTCAGTAAGAGGGTTTATTATGCATGCATAACCAAGCAAGTGCTTGTTTTAGAACAGTACATCTTGAACAGTTGTGATAAGGATTGCCAGGATTTAACTATGAGTTTTATGAACAGAATTTTTTTTAAAGTATCTACTGCAGAAAATACTTTAGTTCATTGACCTCTGCATGTTTTATCTTGAGTAGCAGCCAAAATTGTTATATTTATTATTAGGCTGAGTTAAAATCTGAAACAGCGAAAGTAGGGAAAAATGTGAGTATTATTAAAAGATTAAGTTGTCATAAACTCTCATTATTGTAAGTAGCCTCCTCTTTTATGGCATCTTCAGTAAAAATGAAACCGACTGAAAAAAAAGCTCGTTTCCAGCAATAACCGTAAAATCAAAAATGATGAAAACAAGAATTTTGTACAATTAAAATAATTTCAAATACTCATTCCCATAAAATCTGCACTCTGCTGTAAATTTCAAGATATTAATACTATGCAAGAAGTGATGGCACCATATGTTTACTTGAAGTGATTTGTGAAAATACAAGTTATTAGGAGAGCCAAACTGGTAGCAGGGATAGTAGTAACAATATTTCTCCTTATGGCAGAGTATAATATTGAAGCATTATTTAGATTTAGTGATGCCAAGTTCTTATAACTTATATACAATAATATCATATATAAATTTAAAATATTAATAACATAAAATATTAATATTAAAATATTAATACTAAAATATCAACAGCATATAAATTCTAGTCATGTAAAATTAACAGTAATTTGATATTATATAGAACATATTTACATCACTATTTTACTACTGCTGTAATAGTGTAATAATATGAAGTATGTAATATATATATTAGATGGAACTATAAAATAGTTTTGTAGTTATGTTATACATACTATACTACAGACACTAAACAGACAAAGGTTGAAGACTGTATATCATTATGCTGAGGTTTCTTTTCACTTAGGTAATTAGTGGGAAGATTTTCTTTCCATCATCTTCCATGGCTATGTTTTCCCTTGTACATTTCCTCTGGTGCTTTGTCATTTCTTCCTTTATTTTCCAATCATCTTTTTTGTCACATTTTTCCACACTTTCTAGATATCTTCACTCACTGAAGTTATTGAAGATGTCGTCATGCAGTTCACTGGGCTAAGGGTGGAACACAGGGTGCTATTTCTGGCACAACCGCAAACTACAGGCAAAACTTATTCCGGTCATTCAGTGCTTGCTTTCACTTTCTCCATGGTGCTGGAAGC
This sequence comes from Gymnorhina tibicen, assembly GCA_013399875.1. Taxonomy (NCBI): domain Eukaryota; kingdom Metazoa; phylum Chordata; class Aves; order Passeriformes; family Artamidae; genus Gymnorhina; species Gymnorhina tibicen. The sequence goes on from VXAZ01000550.1 coordinate 1,419,856, forward strand.
ATATAGTGTGGTACTGACCTCCTCTGTTCTCCTGGTGATTAGAAAAGGAACATGAATAAATGCAGTACCACGTTTCCAAATTGAACAGAAAATGCACCTTCTAGTGGGCACGACATGAAAGGGAGGCCAAACTTGCAAGGATTTGCTTAGCTATTTAACTTTAGGAAGGTATCCCAATCCCTGAAGGAAGGACACATGAAGGCTCATTTCTTCTCTTATTATTTCCAGATGATATCTCATTCAACATGCTGGATTTACACTAGCTGTGATGGCTACTGCAGCCCTACAGGTTCCAGGAAGGTGCATACAAGCCCAGTGCTGTAAAGCTGAGCATGATGAGGCCAAAGTCCTGGCACTGTACTCAGTGTGGAAGCCAGTCAAGCCTCAGAATGATGTTTTGAATATTAAATGTAAGTTTATGCAACGATATGAAATATTGTCTTAGAGATGAAGACAGAGATGACCGTATACATCACATATGGACATAGTTGTTTTTATATTTCTGTTGAACATGTATAGCAATTCCAGAAAAACTTGTCACAGTTACTCTTCTAGAACAGGATAGGTATTTTGAATATATAAAAATATCTTGTACTGAATTCATAACTGGAATTTTCTATATAGAGGTCACTGAATATGGTTGAGCATCCAGTGTTTAAGAGCTGTGTTCATCTCAAATGGGGAAAAAGAAAATTTTTCAGGCTAGCAGTAACTGCCATTATGAAGTTTGACTTTCACTTGGTCACACCTGTCATGATGCAAATGAAGGCCTGATTGCTTTTAAATCTCTACAGACTTAACTTCCTGAGTGAACTAGTCACAGCCCTAGTGAACTGAGTCAAAACTTCTTTAGAAATTCCCCATGGCATAGTACTTGTATTAAAAAGGTTTTCTAATACAGACTATTTCTAAATACAGGCAATAAGACCTGACAAAAATATTATTTCCTGTACATTTCTGCAGTGCACTTATGTTATTCCCCACATACGTGGGAGATGGTTGTGAATACCTGCACTAGTGAGAGACATGTCCCATCAGATAGCTGTTGATATCAGTGTGAGCCAGATCAGAACAATCCAGCTACACATTAATAAATCAAATCTTGTAATGGCTAATTTTATGTTGGGTCTTCCAGACAGTACATTGACACTGTAGAGAAAAGCTGTTCAGCGATGAAAGTTAAGTGCAGTAGATCGAAATCACCAGCAATGGAAATTGACTAGAATAGGTTGCTTTAAACCAAAATGTAAGCAGTGACGTGGCAATGGAATGGATACAAAATAACGAGATTTAGAAACTATGGCAGTAGAACGTTTGTGCAGAAGGGAATTACAAGAAAAACACCATATAAAATAACTCCCCCAAGCTTATTAATATACTTGCTATGAAAAGTTGTTGGGGCTTTTTCTGCCCATCCACATTAATTATTTTAATTCATATTCTAAGTACCAACTCAGTCTGAGTTATCCAATAGTTTATTAATTGAATTCAGATTGATTATGGGTACATGCATTACATTACACAAAACAATGAGTGTGGTCCCCAGACCCTCTTGGGCAATTCAGTGAGTTCGCAGTGTACTAGAGGACTGCGTTGCTGCAAGAATCATAAAGTCATATAATATTTTGAGTTTGAAGGGCCAAAAATGTTGATCAAGTCCAACTCCCTGCTCTTTTCAGGACAAGCATAAAATAAACCATATGAATAGAAGTGTCAGATGAAAACACTGTTCCTTTGCTCCTGCTTTCATACATACAATTATACAACCAAGCATCATTCTAGTAAAGCCAGTGACAAACCACTGAGATTATAATCATGTTTTTTGTTTGTCGCATTTTATTTAAGATCAGACAGTTAACTATGTAGGTTTTAAATACTGGAAGGAAATGTCTCAGCATTAATTCATTGAGTCATCTATTTTAATTAGATCAAGAGTTAGGGAGCTCACACACTTGTATTCATATTCATTAAGGAAATGCACCGTTACCTAATAAGACTGTGCATTGTTTCATGACACAAATGGTTGGACTAACAGGTTATAAAAATCAAAGTTAGGTACTACTTCTATTTACTTATGTTGCATTAAAATCATTAAATAGTCAATACAGAATCACAGTTAAAAAATAAAGAAGAATCTAGAGAGTCTGTAATGGATATAAATTCAGTCATTTCTTTAAGACTCATTACTTAGAAATGTGACACAGTAAGGCAAGAAATTTAATGATGGTACTCTTGGAGCTGAGAACTCCCCATTTGTGTTTATAATACGTGATGGTAAAGCCAGAAATATACTTTCAAGTTGAGACATACCAGCCTGAAATCAAACACCTCTACATTGCCCTGTGTTCAGTAAATTCATGGGATTAATGGACACCCCAGGAGACCTCATTTTACAGCATCAAGCAGCAATCAGCTGCTTGAGTTGTTGTCTCAGGAAGCCTCAGGTCTCCACAGCAGCACTAGAAGTGCTCATTACATCTGGGTAACATATTCCCAAACAAGTACTTGTGACAGAATTAGCTCTATGTTATATAGCTTATTCATTTGAGGGAAGATGAGGATGGATCATCTTTTATTTGTTCAACAAAGTATCTGTTTAAAGTCCTTTGTGTCCCAGACACTGACATTTTGTTTTAAATTGCATGTTGTATTATACAGTTCTGTTCCTAATACCAACAATCATATATGGTGAATTCAAGAGCACAATAGATGTTTGCTATCAAGTTGGTAACATATTAGTATTTTACTCCCAAAATACCACAGCAGGAAAAAAAAGTACTCTTTGATTATAAACAGGTATTTTCCTTTTCCACACCTTGTTTTGTTTTTTTTTTCAAATCTGCCTCTGCAAGAATGTGCTCACCCTCCCTTTTATTAATTTGAATAATCTCGGTAAATCCCCCTGGATTTAATTGTATCTTCCTTTTTGTTTGTTTTGTTTTCCCATCTATTATGCTTGTTATAGCTGGATCCTATGGCGTCATTAGAATCAGTAGCAAAGCTTCCATTGAGTCCAGCCGTGCTGAGCCATGCCAAAGCCTGGGCTCGAGGTGGAGGCAGCTACAGCTGTGGTTTGTTACACAGCTTCTGGGAAGGCACTTCACCAAGACATGAGGATAGAGGGTGGAGCATTTTAGGCCAACATTTTTTGATAGCCCTTCATGCCCTTTTGCAACATGTCCTTAACCTGGGTGATAGCACATACAGAGAAGTTGGTGAATGGCACAAGATGTCACAACCAACTGTGAGCATAGTTTCTCCACACCCTCATGAAAGCCAGGAATTTTCTCTAAAGATATATTCTGGCTAAATTTTTTTTCTATGAATAAGTAATCAAAAATGTTGCAGACTTACAGCTGATTAATGAACATCACTACCAATTATACAGCCCGGTAAACACAGAAACTGGCAGGAAGGACCAGGATTCTGTCTCTGCCATGGGTTGTAACCAGAAGGAAAGAAAGGGAGGACCAGAAATTATAGAAGGCAAGAGAACAAAGATGCAAAGTCATGCAGGATCATCTGAAAATTGAGCAGGATACCATGGGATGTAAAGGTTCTGTTGTGTACCCCTGGAGTTGTACACTGAGCATGAAAACTGTGAAGAAAACCACTTGGCACTTGGATACCTGGACTGCTACCAGGCAGTTACTCCTGCATCATGGCTGAAGAACATAGGATGGCAGAGAGTTTTACTTTGGAGATTGCCACAATGGTGCCATTAATCTAGAAGCTGAGTGTCCAGTTGTATTTAAAAGTTAACTAATTTTACTGCCATATGTTCTGCAGGGTGAGTTTCAAGCCATAAGCACTTGGCTAAAATAGAGGTAGAAAAGTCCTTCCTTCCTTCCTTCCTTCCTTCCTTCCTTCCTTCCTTCCTTCCTTCCTCTGTTCCATCCTTCCTGTCACACTCATGTCTTTCCTATCTCCCTCTTTCTCTCCGTCCCATGCATTTTTTTCCAATCAGAATGCAAATATTATGCTGTCATCTAAATGAAAAGATTCTTTTTTGCTTTAGGTCAGGTCATGGAATTGTACTTTGTATAAAATTGATGAGTTAACAAAAAAAGTATATAAAATTTTGTAACTCACATGAATGCATTTGGGGAGCTGCAGAAGAAGAGGGATATATGTGTGTGCAAATAAATTTTGTTTTTCCATTTGGACTTCATAGAGCAATTTGAAATTCTTTCTTTTTCCCTTGGATAACCACAAATGCTGAGAAAAACCAAAGTTTTCATAAATCAGTGTTCTGAGCCTCTGTTAAAAAATAATAATAATTAAAAAAAGAATACATGAAAAGCAAATGTGCAGAAATACCCTGATTTCTGGTTAAAAACTTGTCATGAAATGCTACAAAGTTCAACAATGATGCAGTATTTTATGGATGAGTTTTAAGAGAAGGTGAACAGTATAAATATAATTCAAATGTATGATTAATGCTTACCCTGTAAGACATTTTCTGAAGTAGATTGCAAACATACATAATATAGGAAAATAAATTGACCAATATGGATTTACTAATATTTTATTAATATTTTATCATAAAATTAAAAATTATTCTCTGTTGCTATGAGCAAAGAAACCCACTGATATTAGACATATTGCATCATTTATGATATTGAATAAGTCTACATTAACTGGTTTTAATATTACAGTATCTGGAAAGAAAGAGTCCAACAATATTAAAAGAGAGACATTTAAATATTTAATGCTATTGGTATTAAAGACTATAAAAAGCTATCTGATATGATTAGCCTGTATTTTGTGAAAAAGGCACTTAATAAAAATGGTTCTAACAGCCATATATGAGTTGTGTGATAACTATTATTATGCTCATATCAAATGCTGTATTTCTTACACAACTACTGCATGATCAATATCATTATTGTAAAGTGCTTTTAGCTAGCTCAGATATGAAAGACACTACATATAAGTTAAATTCCATGTTCTATAGAAGAAGCCTTCAGGCCAAAATGTACAAAGATCTTAAAAAATGTCAAGTACATTTAATCTGAAAAGAGGTGACAGACAAAGAAATACATCACACAATCCATTAAATGCAGTGCTAGAACATGCATTGTACTCTAAAAATCGCAAGTGGAAAAGCAAGAATGGTAAGACATAAATGGAGGACTAACTCTTCAGATTAATTTATAATACCTCACTCATCAGAAAAGGAGTAAAAGAAATTATCACCTCAGAGGAGGAGAGAGAAAGTAGTATGAATCAGTGAACAAATTGAAGGAATTGACTTTGAATAGAAGGCAGACAAAAATGTCACAATCAGATTCACTGAAGGACTCACATTTGTGCAGAAAAGCAGGACTATAAGGAAAAAGTGAACGATGGTTTTTTCTTCTTCTCCTTAACAGGAATAGTTCTGTCTAACTTAAAACAACCATTTCTATTCTATCTACATTTTTCCACAGTCATATTGACATGTAAATTCAGTGAATCCTTTAGTAGGGCGTAGATTTAGAGCAGTTACACCAATCACCATATCTGCAGAGTAGCTGGAAATATATTGACATCTTCTGTAATTTTTTATCTTTTTAATCTTATGCATGAAGCTCTTAGAATTTGCTTTTAAATGGCTAGAATATAACCCTAACTGTAAGAAAACCACATCCATTTCCAGTTATCCCAGAAATTGTTTCATCCTCTACCACCAGTAATTATGACAGTTCTGATGCCCTTTGTGTTCTCAAGCTGTCCTTGAGTCATATTTCTTCATCTTAGGGCTGTTGCTCTAGATACTGAAATGCAACAATTTTTATTTTTTTCTTTAGTGGCAGCGTTTGTATTTTTAAATTGTTCTTTAATGACTTTATCCTTGGAAATTCCTTCAAAGCAATAAGTCAAATGCTAATGCTAGCATAAATATAGGGCATAGATTAACAATGAGGCTCAGAGACAAAAATCAAGCAGCAACACATTAATCATTAAGCAGATTTAGTGTAACTTCAGATTTTCCTAAATCTTCAAATCAAATTTAGTCAACCAAATTGCATCATATATTAGCCCTCATAAATATATCATGCTTCATCTTAAAATGACACCTGCAACTTCAATGTGAAAATTGTCCTTAAGTCTTTTCCATTGATGGTGAGAAACTTTATGGATTCCAGGCTAAATATACTGAAGACTTTATATATGTCATTTGGTCTTTATGCCTGAGTATATTTCCCAGTCTATTTGTAAATTGTGTATTTGCTGTATTCAATTTTTTTTTTTTTCAATCTGCATCTTACTAGTTGGTTGATACACGGGACCAGATCCTTTATCACCTACTTTTAAAACTGGGAGTTTCCCTGACTCAGGTGCAGGACCTTACATTTGGCATTGTTGAACCTCATGAGGTTTACATGCATCCACTTGTTGAGTTTTTCCAGTTCTCTCTGGATGGCATCCCATCCCTCAGGCATGTCAACCACACCACTCAGCTTTTCGTCATCTGGAAACTTTCTATAGGTGCACTTGATCCCACTATGCCATCGATGATGTTATTGAACAGCACTGTGAGGACACTACTTATCACTGATCTCCATTTGATGCCTTGATTTTCTCAAATGAACTTTCTTTCCATTTATGTTATTTCCACTCTATTTTTAATATCCTCTTTAAGCCGGCTGTTTATCCCAGAACTCTTATTTCTGCACTGCATGCAATTCCAGGCAGTTTTTTATCAGTTAAATAAATTATATTTTGATAATTACTTTGTCATGGTTTAACCCCAGTTTAAAGCTAAACTACTATGAAGAAAATTAACTCTATCCCAGAGAAAACCAGCACATACTTCCTTTTAGATATATCCTTTTGCAATATAAAATGGTCTAAACTCTCAAATTTGATTAGTTACATATTTCTCTAAAAATTAAACTGAATACATACAATTTTGCATGTAACTTACAGTTAGGTACCTAATTACCTTTGCAGGTCAACTCTTGATCCCATTTACAGAAAATCCAATATATGCAGCTTCCTCAGTTCCACCAGTTTCTGAAAATGAGGAGAAAAATGTTGAATCACTGGGATGTTTGAAAAATGCCCCCTATATCCACAACGAAGAATTTTGGTGGTTATATTCTCCATTTAAAATGTTGAAAATGTGTATAGAAAATCTCAAAGTTCAATTCTTTTATAAAGTTACCAGAAGAAGCAATGTGTCTTAGAAAATAAAAGATTTTCTGGAGGTCTGAATAGATCTACTTGTGTTCTTCGAATTCTTTTCCTATAAGGTTTGTTACAATCAGCAGCGATAATTTTGATACTAAACAGATTAGGAATTGGTTTACATGTCCTATTAGTCCCAGCAGGCTTGCACTCTGAGAGGCATGTAGGACCTGCTAAAAGCTTTGCACTTCTCAGCATTCTTGTAGCAAATGGACGTGCATATAATTGAAAATGTTGCAGTAATCATCTGAGTGTGAGAAATAGGAAGATGTATTTATTTTCAGAAGTTAGGTGTTGCCTTCTATGAGTCAGCTGAGAATGACAGCTGACTGTCATTACTAGCTTTGAAGGAAAAATCCTTTGCAATAGATAACTCTGTAATTCCTCACTGTAGATCTCACAGTGGCAGAAATTATGCATAGAGTTTTCAAGGTGGAGAATGGCAGAACATATGTGAGATAAATGAAAATGTTCTGTACTGCCAGCTATTGCAGCTGAACAAATCACTTGCTTTTTATTCTATCTCCACAGCTAAACTTCCCTAGGAAAGTCTTTAAGTAAGAGAACAGTCTTCTCCAGGGAGAAAAAAAAAGAGAGCTTTCAGGGAAAAGTTCATTAATTTCAACCAGCCTGATGTTCAGTTACATATCCTAATATCAGGACGTTTTTGTGGTACTCAAGTTTCACACTGCACACAAGTACTTTGATTACTTCCTGCATTCTATCACCTGCCTGCTGAGTTTTAAGGATCTTTTAAAATCTATCTCACTCTAGCTGCAGAAGAAAATATATATGGTCATAAAAATTATGTGCAGCTATCCCTAAAACTGGTGAATGAGGAAGATGTGGTAAACGAGCACTCAAAATGAAGGTTCTAAAATTGCTGTTTCTACACATCTATGCACAGGTCCTGACTACCCAGAGACATTCTATACCAACCTGGGAAATTCTATGCATTTCCCTCAAAAATGTTATTTACAAGTGCTCACATTAATGATCCAATGAGAATATGAACTACAGATTGACATCTAGTTTGCCTAATTTGGGCATGTAACTTACTTTTAAACCTCTTATCATTCTCTTCTGCTCAAAGATCTCTCAAGTACATCTATGCCTTTCTCAAATTGTGGGAAGCAAACTGTCTCAAAGGCTAAATCTATGCTTTCACCTTCCCCAAAATGCACATACACCCCAGGGCAAACTGTCCATATGTCCATACTTGCCCTAAGTCTCCTCGAGTCTGTCTGGTACTGTTAGGTGTAATTATTATGTTTGTTTTGATTTCAGTCTGTGTGAAGAAGTGTAAGGGCTACATTAAACCCCTGCTGGGGTAGTTCTTTTGTGGCATGATAATGCATGTGTTTTTTGGCATGAAAGTGTTGATTTCTTTAAGAAAAATCAGTTGGGTTTTCCTAAGACTCTACATGGCATGGAGAGGTTGGTGGTGTCTCATCTTTGCTGCCTGTAGAGTGTGGACCCTGCACTGAATGTTATTCTGGAACTGCAATCATTTTTATCTCAAAGGGAACTCCGAAATGAAACAGCCTGAGAATGAACTATCACACATGGAGTGGGAATGATAGAGGGCCAGACTCTAGAAGCCAAGTTATTTGCTAGTGTAGATGTACCAAATAGTATTTTCCAGCTGACATTTCACCAATACTGAATCAAGTGGAAAAATTACCCTCAGCATCTTACTTATACCATTACTATTAACATGTCAGAATGTGATTTGCTTTGACTTTCATTGTTGACTTTCATTTAATTTCTTTTCCACTCTAACTCTTGGATCCTTTTCCTTGCATTTGCATTTACTCAGCTATTCACAATCCCATGTTGATGAATGTGATTTCCCCCTCCAAAGTGCAGCACTTGACACACATCTTACTGAATTTTATCTTGCTGATTTAAGACCATATCTGATGATTATTACAGTAATTTTGAATCTTGATCCTGGTCCCTAAAGCATTTGTATGCCCTGTGCTGTTAATTAGTATCATTCATAGATTTCATACATAACCACAATTCATTTTTTCATCCAAATCACTAATGAAAATATGTTTAAAAGTCTTAGATGTAGACTGTAATCTGTAGCTAATTCATGTGCTTATATTTGTCCCATTTCTCCTTTAACCTCTAGTCTGAGAACCCCCAAGAAGCACCACAGTAGTTGCATAAGTATTTAATACTTGCACTCATATGTAATCTGGTTCACAAAATTATATTTAAGTTGCCAAACTTAAACCAAATTGCTTATGTCCCCGAAGAGGAAGCAGTTTGTCACTTACTGAGCTCTGCGTTAATGTCAGTTAGCTGTTCTGTCACTAATTTTGCATTCCAATTTAGAAACAGGTAATCAAAAGTGGGCTAATGATGCTATATTTTTCTCATGTTCTATTACAAGCACCCTGCGTTTACTCCACTATATTTATAGAAATCTATGGGTTTGTAGAAAATTGCGTCTGAAAGTTTTATTGTATCAAGTGACCTACTTTTCACCTTAGTCCATTTGAACATAGCAGATATATTTACTATCAGTTACTGAGACAAGAAATGTGTTATTGTTTTGTCTAGATCAGCATCCTTTAATGGCCGTGCAGTCTATTAAATATCTATTCCAGGCTCTGGGTTTAATAAATGATTTCTAATTGACTAGATGTCAGTGGCAACATTCAAGAAAACTCAGTTACATGGGATTTTTCATTGATTTTCCCTATATTAGAAAATGAAATGTCAGCTACCATTAATTGCATTTTCACAATAAGAAGCATACTGCAAAAGTAGCTTCTAAGTGAAAGTACTTCTAGCCTAACATGCAATAGAAGTATTTTTTTTAATTAATCCAATATATAAACAATTATGACAGTTATGTGCCTCTGTGGGTCAGATTGATGTGAATGTAATTACCATCCATAATGCAGAACCATTTTGCAGGCTTCTAGAAAAAATGCATTCGGATACATATTCTGCACTTGTTTATCCTTACACACTACACTGCATCCAGCACCACAGAATTTGGTTAACCCACGGTTTGTAGTTCTTACCTACAAGGATGGCATCACCCCTGACATCAAATTGCACCACTGTTGTCCATGACTCAAAAACAGAACTGCTAACTTATATTGTCTTATAAATATACATATGTCTACCCAGGCTATGTGTACTAAGGAGGGTGTGATCCAGAATAAAGCTTATGAGACTGTGACACTTTTCAATACCATTGAAGATCCACAGTTCAAAATGCATTGGTACATCTTTCCTGCTTGCCTGTGTCTGCATTGGTGTAATCAGGCCTTCACAATCATGTATGTTTTCTACAGGTGTCATTCTCTAGATTTTCTTTCATGTTATCGCATTTATCACGCCAGAATTGACCATCAGTCTATATAATCCTAGTGGGATGATATTGAAAGTCTGGGTGTGAAAATTCATTTCACTATGCACAATTTACAGTAGTGCTAGAAGTTCTTATGTCTTTGTAGGGAAAGAAAAATCCATGACCTTTCTAAAGTATGTGATGCGGCGTTCAATTTCCCTGCATCTGATCGATAAGCAAGCAGAAAGTTATATCTTCTGCCATGGCAGACAAGCATAATTAAGCAATAAGGCAATGGAGGTACTTGTGATTATCTTAGGACACACCTGGGAGCTGCCTTGTTGCTATTTTAAAACATCTTTATGTGAAGGGAACTGTACTAATTTCTGCTGAGAAAGATAAAGTTGGCAGTTTGGAATGCTCATGAGCAGCAGTTTCAGTCGGGCTTTACAGAAAGTAATGTGGTGTGCTCACCCCAAACAATTAGACTTCTCCTTCAGCAGAAGCAAAGGTGGAGCAGGTTGTAAACATTTAATTGACAGTTCAGACCAAGCAAAAAAAAAAAGAAAAAAAAGCACAACCCCTCCCCCAAAACAATTATGCTTTGGCTGGCTTCCAGTGAGTGCAAAACTTACATTTTTACCAATTTAGAATAAAAATATGTTGCCTCTAACACTTGACTTTTAGGGAAGACATCTCTGCATAATTAATACTATTGCATCCACATTCTAATTTATGCATTTTAATTATATCAAAGGCCTGGTGAATAATTAATGCTAGCAAAACAATGGGTTTGAAGCATAAGCTGAAAAGTAACACTTTTTAATGGGCTCTGTAAATTTAAATAACTAATGAAAGCTATTTAACTATTTGATTGTGAGAATATTTCTCCTGATACAATCTAGTATTAACTACCATAATTGAGCAGCCTCTCAACTGGAGAAATGGTAGCTCAGGCTAGTTGTTTTCTGATGTACGGTATATTGACCCACCTGAGCTATATGCTTGCAGGAAAGAGATTTATTTGGATGTTTCCCCTCTGGGAGGGACTGGCATGTCACTGGTATCATCTATAAGATGTAAAATCAAAATTCCAGGCACAGTGTTCTCCTTTGACCTCCTGTCTTCAAGTAGGTCAGTTCATGCAAGTTTCATGGGGAGACTTAGAATTGAATCTAAAGAAATACGATATAGAATTTATTATCTTTGAGTTCAGCAATCTAAGAATTAAGGATGTAGGCCAGGTTAGTAATTTAGAGCCTTGTGGTGGTCGGAGAGAGATAGAACCTCTGGAGAATTTAATCTCATCCTAAAATGGGTTTTTGAAATAGATGGGATTAATAACCATTTGGCAGTGTCTAGCATTTTTCTGTTTCTTACAGAGGAAGTTTAGGATACTGTCTTACCCATACACCTAACTTCTAGACAGCCAAGTTTAGATGAAGTTCATCTCACTAGCAAAGGCAGCCTCTAAAACCGTGGTGCAAGAAAGACCTACTCACACCAATCTGAGGGTGTAAAGACCAGGGCAAAGCAGAAGGGCTCACAGCACAGAGCTGTGCAAAGTTCTGCGTGTCACATTGGCAAACAGCATCTGGTTGCTTGGCCAAGTCTCAGACTTGAATCGTGTAACTCATTAAGAAAGTCCTTCCCTCTCTGAAGGGCTCAAAATGTACATTTGTGTTGATCTGCCATAACCAAACGCCAGCCTCCACCCTGCTCTGGTCCCTGGAGCAGGGCTGGGCAGTCTAACGTGCTGAGAGCAGGCTGTCCCAGATGTGCAGTGTGTCCTGGCTTTGGCATACTCTGAGTTTGTCACTCTAGGAGTGGTGAAAGCACGTGGACAGCAAACAACCAACACTGACTGCATAGCATGGAAAGCCTGCCAGCAGAAAGTATTCATTTCTTTAGGAGAGTAAAACAGTACAGCAAATGATGAATTGCTGCAATCCCTGGCAATATATTACATACACTCAAGAAATATCAGCTTGTCAATAGGAATATAAAATGAATAGCTTCTACCAACTTTTTTGTTCTTGTTTTCCATGTCAGAAGTTTGCACTTTAATGCAAAATATTTAAGGAAGTGTCATAATAATAATAACAGTATAATGAAGGACTTTTAGAAGAAATAAGATTGACAAAGACTGCTGCTGGTTTTGCATATCAGGCCCTTTATTTAAGTGCATTAATTTGAGATCAGCAACTTTTGACTCCTATGTTTGAAGTTTTCTCTTTTTACCTAATATTATGTATTGAAATGAAACTATTTGATTCTCCATAGCAATCACTTGTGTCACTGGGGAGATATGCAGGGCAACTATGTAGGAACTAATTGTGTTTTCCCTGTTTTCAGCTTTGTTTGCATGAGTCTGGACATGAGCTAGTGCTCTCCTCAGTGGCTGTGCTCTGTGTCAGGCAGGCGAGAGTTACTTTCAGTTTGGGTAGGCTGGATGGTGTGTCCCCTCATGCAGATGTTGGGAAGGACAGGGAGGAACAGAAAAGGCTCTTGCAGAGCTGGCTTTACTCCAGGGAAATCTCAGCCAGCCATAGCAATCTGCTGCCTGGCCCCACTGAATATTTCATAGAAGGTAGAAAGTGGAACACAAAAGAAAACTGCCATAGTATCAGATTAAACCAGTTTACTTCTTGTGAGCAATAGTACCTGAAAGAGCAGACAGATGTTGGGGCAATCTGGGGCTGGGGTCAGAGTTAACACTGGGGGTTTACTTGTTCTTCACTGCTCGGCTTTCCTGCCCAGGAGCTAGGCAGTATCCTGATGCTATTCTTCTGCACCCCATTCCTCTCTACTTCTCTTGCTGCAGAACCTACAATGAGTAGTAAGAACAATTCCCCAAGAAACACAGCTCTTTTATTAAATCCAGTTTAAGACCAAAACCTCCTTAGCATTTTTGGGATGGAGTCTGGTGTTTTAGCTGTCCAGTGCTTGTAATGTGGATGATGAAAAGAGCTGCTGAAGTAGGAGTTCACCATCTCAGGTGAAGTGTCTCCCTTTGCTTCTGCCTCTGCAGGACTACGCTGAGAAGGAGAAAGCTGCAGCCAAGGCCCTGGAGGATGTGAAGGCGAACTTCTACTGTGAACTGTGTGACAAGCAGTACCACAAACACCAGGAATTTGACAACCACATCAATTCTTATGACCACGCTCACAAGCAGGTAAACCTGACAAATGTCTTTGATGTTACAGTGGTCTCTCTTCCTTCCTCATTGATTGTGGGAGGTTTCTAAATTCACTCAAGTAGAAGACAATTCATCACTTGATGTTTTCAACTTTAACGTGTTCCTTTCCATTAAAGTAAAATGGAAAATATTAATCACAATTTCTTTTAAGCTACTCTGACTGAAATACCTCCATCTGTAGTTTTAGATACATGCTTAATACCAATGTCCACACTTAATTTGACATATTCAAATGTGGAATTCCTTAAAAATCACAGGCAGGGGGAAAGACCACTTCCTCAAATAACCAGGTCCCTCTTTTGGATGCAGAAGGCATATGACCATGCTGTTTGAAGAGGGCTGTGCTGTTTCAAGGGCAGAAAAAAAATGTTTGTTTGTTTGTTTTGTTTTAAAGCATCTGTTTCTGGAGTTAAAAATCTATGTTTCACAATGTTTCTCGGAGTAAAATACATTTTGCCTTGCATGCAGAACATGATATAAAATAATCCCTAATGAGATGTTGGATTACTGGAAAAAGATAATAAATACTGATTTTTTATCACTGTTTTTGTATCAATTTTATCACATGTGTATGTGGTAGGTATATTCTACCCAAATGTGCTTATTAACCTTATTTCCTGCATCCTAATTTTCCTCCAATTTTAGCAAAATCCATATTTCAGTTGGCAATATGGAAGGAAAATGCAATTAATTCATACAAACACCTCAGAATTTAAAGAAAATCGTTTGTGAAGTTCAGGAATGAACATTTCTGAACCTCTGAAGTGACAGATCATATCTGCTGACCTGGCATGCTAAGCACATGTAACTAGATTCCATACATGTATTTGTTTCCTCCTGTATTTCTGCTAGTGCTTGCATTTAACTGCTCACGTACTGCGTGCATCCAAGTTGCCAGGGAATTTGTGTCCTCTGTGTGATCACACTTGTGGGTTCATGGGGGTCAGGTGCTACCTCACAAACATGTGAAACCATTAGAAGCTGCACATATTTCTGACAGGGGATTAGAAATAATAATTTTGAATAAAATGAGCAATGCTAAAGGCAAAACTCGTCACTCTCTCTGAATGCAATTATTGTCTTCTGCAGTATCACAGAGGATGTAAATCACCCTGGACTTTTCTGTGTGCATCTATCACAGCACTTCATTAAAAAACTGCCTAAGGTCTGCCCACTCATCATGCTGAACCATCCTGCTGAGTTCCAGCACCCTAGTCAGCTACCCATGAGTAATAATGGGACTCTTTTGTCCCATCACTCCCAAACCAGAGTTATGCATTTATGTATTAAATCAAAAGCAATTCCTCTCATCACCATTCCATTAATTAATCCATAAAAATTTTTATAATAATACAAAACAAATGCTTTTCCAGATCCTAAACATGTGACCCTAATCCCTATAAATCCCCATTTTCTGTACAAAGGACTTTTTTACCCTTCAGCTGTTTTTTTAAGTCATCAGAAATGCATCTGAACTCAAATGGAGCCATTTCTGCTCTTTCCTCTTCACACGCTCCCCCTGCAAAAAGTAGTTTATACTAAATCAAAGAACCTGCTTCATGCACCAGCTATGATTGGGTTGTTGAGCAGGGGAGGTTTTGCCAGGCTTCTGTTATAAAGGGGCTTGTTTAAGCAATAAAACTCTTTTTAATTTTCAGATAAATTTACTTCTTTAAAGGCTGCCAGACAGTGCTGGAAACTAAGAGTCTGCACAGAAATGCATGACACATACAGAATATCAACTGGCAGTGCAGGCTCACCTCATCCTGCCCTTTCAGGTGTAGTTCAGAAGCTCAGTTAGTGCAGGATTAGCTAGCTACCCTCCTGATGTGACAGGGTAATTCAGTCTCTTCTCCCCTCTCACTTCTTACCTGGTCAGCCAAGTCTGGGAACAACATTCGTTTGCCTCTAGGAACAGTGTGGATGTATCCTTTTCTCTGACTTTTATAGTCAGTCACAGTAACGCTTCTATTCTTCATGCTTTTATCAGACTAATTTAAAAAAAAAAAAAGTTAATTTATGGTTTCCTGTGGGTTTAGTTAGCTTAGTTTCAAAATGTTTATTCTGGGAGGGACATTAGCCACCACAAGAGCTTCTTCCTCTGAAGGTATGTTTTCTGTTTCCCAGCAGTAATTTGCAGGTAGTTTTAGTAATCTGCATGGATATGTTCTAAACATCATTCTTCTAATGGAGAGTAAATTAAAATAAGACACTCTTTGCATCTCAGTAACAATACAGTGCAGTCCTCCCATGTGATTTCCCATTTAAAAGCTACTACTTCACGTTTTGTATTAAAGTGGCAATGATGTTAAGAGACTATAGAAAGGCAGAAAAAAGGATATTGCACTGAGTACTAAGACAGAAAGACAGAAGAAAGGATATTGCACTGAGTACTTAATCATAAGTCTTTTGTTTGTTTTCCAGAGGAAACAGACTTTATTCAGAGAATTATGGCTTTAATCTCCAAATATTATGGTTTCATAAAAATTAATTTTGTGATCCATTTTCTTATAGATGATTTCAACCAGTTGTTATAGCAGGAAGTGCTGAGTCCTGGACCTAGAAGTTGGCATACCAGCCATTGTCCTCAGAGACAGACATACCTCCCTGTCGTCAGAGGCTGCAAAATGTTATGATGACAGTCTGGCCTAGTTTGCATAACTGGTCTTTCTGCTGTCTCTCTGTGTTAGACTATTCTAAAGCAGTATACTCAGACAGACTTTCTCTCTGCTTGCTACATGCCTTCATAGTTATAGATATAAAAATATGATGTATGTGTACATATATATGCATAAAATTTTGACAGACCATCAAAGATCAGTACCTCTATCTTCATTATCTTCTAACACTGCAATGACCCTGGAGATTTCTAATATTATTTATCTATTTTTGAGTAACATTTTCTGACTGTTAAGCAATTCTTATTTCTTTGGTTGTCTTGTCAGCATTAGTCTCAACATCTTTCCTGACACACTACAAGAATTTTTCACTGATATTACCTGCTATTGCAAATTAATTTCTTTTAGTGCAGGGCTGGATAAATTGAACACAGAAAATGTGTCTAATTGCAAGTTTGCACTCCCACCCAGCTTTATCTGAGCTCTCTGTTGTTAAGCCTGATACTAACCAAGCCTGGGGCAGGAGTGTGAGTGACTTTCCTGGAGAAACTTTCATCACCATACAGCCCTGTGCATACATGTCTCATTGGTCCACCACATATCAGCTAACCCACTTGAAATCACAGCTTTTTTCCTTTGTGGTTTTTTCTATGACTTTATAAAGTCCGGGGCAGCAGTCACAAGAAGTAGCCCATTTGATAAATCTGCAGTTTCTCTCCTCAAGCATCACAGTGAACGACGCTTGCTCTCGTTTGCTCGCTGTATTCTCTGCAGCAAAAGTTAACTGCATTAGAACTGATTACCTTGGCTCTGCCAGAGCCATCTGAACACTGAAAAGCAGAAAGGTCCTTGTGTGAATTCATTCAAAAGTGATCAGGATATAGATAACCAAGATAGGCTGCTATCTGAAAATTTAATATATGTGGAAGCAGGCTAAGCTGAAAATAACATGTAGGTGTAGTTCTTTCTAACCATATTGCGTGTGTCTTTAAAATGAAGCCAAACTTGAACAGAGATGTCTATTTGGTCGACATTATTAAATGGAATCTTTTAATAACTCCAGGTCATGCACAGTGTTCATCCATTCAGTTAACATCAAAGTAGTTGGAGCTTTCAATATTTTGTATAAATAATCCTTAGCAATCAGCAAGGTTTTTAGATGTCAGCAAATGAGAAAATTACAAATCTGTTCTACGTACTGCAATGTAATAATTGTGCTGATAATAACAATAATAGAAATAAGCAGCAAAGAAAAACAAGACTGTATTGCCATCTTGGGGTTTCTGATGACAAAGCAAGTCCAGTTTTTTTGTCAGAATTTAACCATAGTTAAATGCATCACATTCTCTCATATGATAAAAAATACACAAACAAACAAAACCTATAAAAGCACCCCACAACATAAATTGTAGTGTCCTTGAAGCAGGCAGTACTAAGTAAGTGAACAGAACTTTCATTCTACTCTAGTTTAAATGCACATACCTGTATTTCAGGATTTATATATTTAGGTTCTACCATGTATACTAGCATTTGGTTATATTTTTGACATGAGAGTCTGATTTAGTGTGTACAGCTGTTGGCACTTACTGTTAAGCCTTTATGGTGCTTGTGGATTTAAACTCTAATTCAGGCAGAGATTTAGCTCCTGTTAAACATCAAAGCTAGAAAATATGCTTACATTTTAGCTAGCATTGCTGCTACCACCCGGAAAATGCACTGATAAGTTAACTCAGAGAAAGCTCCAGGAATAAGTGTAAATGCTGAGATCTTGTTAGTTCATTTTGAGGGTGGAAAAAGTCCAGCATCTCCATGTTTATTGGAGGGATAAGTTTTATTGGCTCTAAAGTATATTATTTGGCTCTAAAATAAACCTCTATTATCCAAACAATTTTCATTTGGAGGAAAGAAAACTGGTTTGGCAATATCTGAGGAATTTCACCTTAGGGTCTGAGAAATTAGGCAAACATATTAAGAAATCTTCTCGTGGACAAAGTAACATGTATTTAGCTGTAAGAACACACTAATCACAGACAGGACTACAGCAGCATGAAGGCTCACTACTATGTTTGCTTGTGTAGTCTCTGCTTTTTCCCCTTGAAGCATAGTTTCAAGTCTCTGCTTTTTCCCCCTGTAACTCCGGTGCTCCCATGTGGACAGGGCCGAGGTCCTTCCCTGTAGCCCCTGCTCCTGTACCTCTGCATCAGGACACTGGCCTTTAAAAAGCTGACCCTTTAAAAGCAAGACACTGGCCCTGCTTTTGTAGGGCCAAGTCTTGCACATGGGGTCTGTACTCCGTGGCCTCCTCAGGAAACAACCTGAATGGTAAAGGACCTCATAATTTCTTGCTCTCAGTTAGCGAGAGGTGCTCTCTGCAGTCACCAGCATTCTGCTCCTGTAACTCACAAAAATCACCTTGGCTTGATGCTTGTCCAGAAATACATGCATACTTGTAACAAAACTTTTACATTTCTCACATCCCTAGTAAGATTAAAGAGAAGGAGTCAAACAAGAGAAGCAGTAACATGATGTTAGATTCCCTCAAACAGCTAGTTTATAAGTGGACTTGAAGTGGTACAGGAATTTTGTATATGGGGTAGTTACTGTCCTCTTTAACTACCAATGGATTGCTATGCTCAAAAGCAACTACCAAATACACAAATTGTTATATGTGTGCAATTTAGAGGGTTTAAAATTAGGCCCAGTCCTGAAAACAATTGTGAACTTTCTAAGAGGTAGGCCTATAAGCAGCCTCCCAAAAATAAATTGAAATGCTTGAATGCATAAAATGAAGGATGCTCATATGTTTTACAAGAGAGGGGTACTACAGAGGAAGTTGTTATTACTTATATTTTCCATCTCCAGAATATTTACCATAAATATCTTTAGTCAGATTGGATGCTTTTGACACATACATCAGAATGTTGACATTATGATTCAATACAGTCAACAGTTTCAAAGATTTTTTCCACAAAGTATTCTTTAATTTCAGTGAAATGCCTGCTTATTTCTAACTTTACACAAATCTATTACCAGTGTGTATTTTAACTATCTCCACTATACTATTATTTAGAATGATCACCTCTTCCAGTAAAACCTTTCTGAGACACTTCTGCTTCCTTGCAACATTTTTCTTCTCTTGAATTTGGGGGTATTGATGCTGAGGAATTCTCAGCTGTTATTTTATTTATTCATTATTCTACAATACACATAACAGTTCAATTTTCTCTGCTCTATCCTTTCAAGCGCATCTTTCTCTTCCCTTGGAAACAATATACTCTTTACATTTCTAGCTTAGTCTAGTTTCTTTTTATATGAAGACCAAAGCTAAAAGCAAAGAATTCATTTCTATAGTCTATCCCATCATTTCAGTATCTTTTTGCCTTAAAGACACACTGTTTCTGACTCATTGTGAAACCAGTGATTTTCTTGTTGCTGCTTGTGCCTATGGCATTTATTACATTCTCTAATTTCTGTTATAGCTTCACACTTTCTTAGCTGTTCATCATACATTGATTTTTCAGTGCACGTTCTTGTTCATACTTCCAAAAATTGTTTCCATTCTGACTGTAACTGTTCCCAAAGAGCAAGCTTTTGGTAATTTCTTGCTGAATGGTTATGCTTTTTGCACACTGCCTTTTCCATAATTAAAAGTTTTTCTCATTCTTTCAGAATTTGTTCATGTGAATTAACTTCTTTCATTCATCATTTTGGTGTCTAAATTAGCTTTGATTACAAACTAGATTACCCCATGGTACTGGATTGTTAGATACAGAACTGATTGTGACGTTTATAATGGAGGCTTACAAATGCTTTGTATTTTAGGAACAAGTTTTCCATTGCTCTTGGTTATTGGGCTGAAATTTTCTTTATGGATCACAACCTTTAGTAAATGACAGTAAAAATACATATTTGCAAAATCAAGAGTAAAGAAGTGAGAAGGCTTCAGAATCAATACTGTTGGACACCCCAATCTGATACTTTTATGTATCTGCCCTCTAATGAAATCTTTAATCTGAGGTTGCATGTTATTTTCACTGAGGAGAAGTCCCTGACTCAGTACTGAAGATGGACTGTACTTTGGAATTTAAGCCATTTTGTGCAAGGGATGGAGCTGCTGCCTGCAAAAGAATGGATGATGTGAAATGAGGGGGAAACAAAAGAACAAGTGGAACCTTGGGAAGCAATTATGGAAATAGGTGTGGACAGAGACTGCAAGAACAGAAAGGTATGCAAGTATCACTGAGAAATCAGAAGACAAGGGAGAAGAAGGAGTTACAAGATGAAGGACCAGGAGAAATAATCCATAAATGAGGAGAAATACCAGGATAAAGCACAGTAGGAAACTCTTAATATCAGCCACTTACAGCCACCAACGTCTAAGTCATTGCATTTAGACCTGAGGAACTGAGTGAATAGGCCACATTTCACAACTATAATTCTGTTAAAGAGAGGACCGTAGATGATGTATTGGCACACACTGTTGTATTGAAAATAATACAAAGGACTTACACAACATAAAAAATGGCTGGAGTCTGGAAAAAAGAAAATAATGGAATGTATAATACTGTTTTCATATACATTTTCATCTTTTACTACTGCTAGATAATATAAGACCAAAATTTTCTTCTCCTGAATGCTTCTTTCTATTATTTAGACATAAAGAAATCCTGCCTTTCAAAAAACATGTTTTCGTCACAGCTGCTGTGCTTCAGAGCACCTGCAATCCAGCAGTTTTGAAATGCTGAAGTAGCAGTTCAGGGGAACGGACAATCAGGTTGTGTCACATCACAGAAACGAATGTAAATAAGGGTAACATAAAGCAAAACAGGATTACATCAGCATTTAGGCAAAGGAACAGTGCACAGCATACGCCCATAGCAGGACATAAACAATATGATAATTCTGTGGCTTCACTGTACTAAGAACATTTATTTTGCCAGTTTGAAATTTTCCTAAAGTGAATGCTTGCTTTATATCATGCAATATTTTCTTAAATGTTATGAGGGGAGGCTTGTATTTACAGGTCTGCTACACAGAGATGCTTCAACTGCACACCAGGGCAAGCGCACGTACCAGAGCTGCTCTGCAGCAGCAGATGCAGCATTATCAAATACCACTGAGCACACTCCGGTGATTAGGAGTGACTCGAGGCAACACATTCCAAAGAAATGTCACCAGAAACAATTCTTTATTTTAAACTTACCAGTCTGTGCAGATCAGTGAGCTTCACAAAGAACTGTTAAGCCTGCTGCCCTGCCAGTGCTTTGCTGCTTTCTTATTACTCAGTGATAAAGTAAATAAATTGGCAGTATTCATCCTTTTTAAATTGCACGTTACTTAGAATAATGAGATTCCTTTCATCATTAGCCCTCAAAAAAAAAAAAAAAACAAACTTGCAAATAATGCAGAGCTTCTTTTAAATTTAATGTCTTGATAAGCTAAATTGTTAAATGCTAGATGCTATGGAATTACATTTGGTGTTCTTTAGAATGAATGCTAATTAGCATGTAAATTAGCAATTTAACCCTCTTTAAATTGGAAAAAAACCCATGGGACATCTAATTTCATAGTTGTTAATGATGGTCCAATGACTGTAGAATATTTCTTAAGCATTTCATTATATAAGGAATTACAAAAGTGTACTATCAGATTTTGGCATTTAAGACATAGCAATAACCAGAATGTCAGTTAGAGGAAGTGTTTTTCATTAATGCCTGTGTTACTGTTCTTTCCATTCTTCTTAGATGGTACACTTTTTAATTACTAAAGTTTTAAAAGTAATTTTCCTAGCAGGAGGAATGGTTGATGCACTGTAATGGATGGCTTATTAAAATATGCAAGGAATTGTAAGGATAACATTTGTAACAAAACCAAAAAAGATGATGCCAAACCGCAGAAAAATATTAAATTCCACCTCAAAATATAATTTTAGATTTTAATTTTGTACAATAATTCTTCAGTCAGAGCATGAAGAAATATATTCTTCTTCAATTATATTTAGACAAAAGGTGCAGTTAATCTGGTGGAAACTCAGCATCTCTGGTTCAAATAATTTCTCATTTCTTCAAACTTTGCTTCCATTTAAAATATAGACAAAGAAAAAGATCCCAAACTAAATTAATTAAAACATTCTGTTATGACTGTTTTAACATTGAAATGATAACTGAAAAAAAAAGTATATAAACAAAAGATTTTCTGAAACATTCCATTCAAATTAAAAAAAATGGGTTTGAGACAGTCATACTTCTTTTTCCTAGTGCATAAAAAGACTTATCAAAATCAACATATTCCTCTTTGGTTCTGAGTTCTGAAATGCTAATACAAGCAGAACATAGAATGTTACTTAATTAATGAGATAGGCATGTAGAACCTAAATATTTATGTTTAGATTATTAATCCCTGTTAACCTTTAGGGCAGCCAGGCTGCGGGGGGGTTGTGCCTGCGTTATTTAAAAAATAAGATAAATTATACTGGGTGTTGTTGTCCTTTTTAACATCTCGGTATTCAGAGACTTTTTCCACTTTTTAAATACCAGATATTAGGACAGAAGAAACACAAAAACCAGCATATTTTCTACCTACTTCTATGCAAAATGTTACCAGTCATGTGAAACTGTCTGTTCATGATGAACTAGCAAGAACTGGGCAAGACTGAACCCAGATGTACATTCTATTTCCCGTGCCAGCTTCAGAAGACTGGCAAACATTACATAATACTGCATATAGGCCACTTATCCTGCGTGGCTGGTTGGGGGTTTTGTGTTAAATCAGTGGATCTGGAATACCTGGTGTCATTTTAAGGTCAGGCTCTCCAGTATCTACAGTGAGGTGGGAGAGGAAAAGCACTGCCGGATGCTATGACTGGCTTGGATGACTGTGTGTTCACAAGTACTTGAACTCATATTTGTGGAATGGCTTTTAGAACAAGGTATTATTCAGCCAGATTAAGGAACCTATTCCACAGGATATGACACATCTGTACTTACCTTACCTGAGGCAGTTCTGTGCCATAATCAGCTTTTTGGAAATTCCGCAATTAGCTGTGCTAGCAAAATGTTAATTGTTCACAGAAAAATTACATTTCTGTTGGTTTCTGCATAAGTTTCAAATTTGCTCATAACTTTCCCTCACCTGAAAAAAATGATAATTCTTTTAATCCCATTGACATCCACAAAGTATACCTGGGACTATAAACATCTGTCTAGAATCTGCATCTGTTATAGTTCTGTTCATTTTTAAATGTCTGCACCTTCCAAGCAGTAATTAATATGCAAGAATGTATCTGCACAATTGATTCCTGTGGAGCTTTAAGTCATGCTAATCAGCTATGTTTGTATTCAAGCAACCTTGCAATGTGCCTTGTACATCTTTAAGGGGCGTTCCTAGCAGAAACAAATTTTTAAAAGCAAAACAGAAACATATCTGCGCATCACCAAGACAGCAATAAAAATGGTGAGATGAGTCATTTATTATCCTTGCTTAGTTAAATGCATTAATTAACATCTTTTAATATATCTCTAAGAGAAAAATAAAGGAGGTAATCCAGATGGATTATCATTTCACATTTTTTACAATTTTATAAGAATTAGGCTTCATCAGAAGCCATTAAAAAGACAAGGGATCTTTAAGCATGTTCTCCGGTTAAATTTCAAGGGAATAGAGAAATGTAGGTGACATACATGTGAATACCAAGCAAACACACTAATGCAGGTGATGGGACAGTAAAATATATACATTTCTTGAAAAAAAAAACAAACCAAAACCAAGCCAAACCAAACCGAAAAACCTTAAATACTAATTTTTCAGGAAATGCTTTTAGAATGGAATGATTACTCAGGAATGTGAAAAGATCAAAACTATATTTTATAACAGAAGTTTTACATCATTTACTTTCAATCAATTTGAAATGGTTCATAAAGATTGACATACTTTGCTTCAGCAGTGTTATTTAGAAAAATATATTACAAAATTTCTTGTAAGGTGTGAAATAATACTTTCATAATATTAATTATAACATAACCACACCTTTTTTTGTCATTCTTGAGATACAGAAATTAGGACAATTGCAACTTCAAGGCATTATGTTGCATTGCTACTTAGCTGCATTAACATCAGGCCACCTGATATTTTTATTTTTTAACTAAATTTTCCAAATTTTATTCTCCCACTAAGGCTAAAAAATAAAGAAATCCCAGATATCAAAGTTTTCTGCACAGCAGAAATTCTAGTCTTTTAACAAGTGTGTAAGTATAGAAGAATTGACAGATACCCCCTGGAACCTGGTGACATACTTTATGCCTATAGTTAGCATTTCTTGGCTTATTTTCATATTGATGGATTATTAGCATATTGATGGATTCCCAGTCCTGCTTCATTCAGAACAGACACCTAAATACTTATGTTGAAAAGTCACATTCTATTGATGTGTGTTTACACTTTCCATTTAGGATCTGTGGTATTCAACAGGTTATTAACTCATATCTGGCAGAAGAAAAACAGCATATGGGTTGTATTCTGAACCTGCCCTGGATCACCAGTCTTAGCCTGGATTGTGAGAATATCAAATCATAATTAACTGAGAAACTATAGGGTAAAGCAATATAATTTAGGGGTTTACCAATGCAGTTTGTAAGTAACATAGGCTCCCCAGGCAAGTGGTCACAGCACCAAGCCTGAGAGTTCAAGAAGTGTTTGGACAATGCTCTCAGGCACATGGTGTGAGACTTGGGGTGTCCTGTGCAGGGCCAGGATTTGGACCCAATCATCCAGCTCAGAATATTCTGTGATTCTGTGATAGTTACCAATATTTGCATACAAAAATATTGCCTAAAAGGTACAACGTAATTTTCACCTTTCAAAAGGAATCCAGAATATTCAGATTAATCTTGTCTTTACTTCAAAGCAACATTAATTCTTCTCATCAGCTCATAATGACCATCTTTTCTGAGTTCTGTGTTATTTTTATACAATTTGAGTCTGAGTTATGCTGAACATTCAATTCACTGACATAATCTTGGCTCTCAATAGCCTGTGTCAGATTTTGATTTCCTTCCCATTTTGAAACTTAGCACACCATAATGTCCGTTTCCTTGGTTAACAAAAAATGGGGAAAGAAATTAAGATTCTGGCTTTCAGTTTGAAAATAATAATGAATTGGAACAGTACACATTCCAAACAACAAGTCATAGCCTGACATATCTAGACATGGAGTGCATCAGAAGTATACAGCAATTGTTATAGAAATTTTATTATTTCAGGGAAATAAACAAATTTTCTTCTTACATAATTCTTTTTACTGTTGCACAAGGTCTCTCTAAAAGCTAAATCTATAATATGTGGAAAAACAATCAAGTTTTTTTTCAGAAATTAAAATTATAACATTTAATCCAGCTGCCCTACTTCTCCTTGTCTCCAGAAAAGTTTCCAGTATTGTTTTAACTCACCTAGTCTAAAGAATGTGAAACCATCATCATCGTATTGTATCTGTGTTGATGCATATTTTAGGAGGCTTCTTTTTCCCTTTCAGTTCATATACTCATGGCATTTCTCTTTTTTTGCAAGAAATAATTAAAATTCAGGGGTGTAGAAAAGTGTGGATTACAGGAATAAGAAACCGTGGTATAAATAAAAGTGCAACTTCAAATTTTACAGGAATGAAAATGTCCTGTGAGGGAGTAGTAAAGCTTGCTTAAAAGGTTCTTTCTGTCAAGTGACAGGAAAGAATTTGAGAAGTGACAAAGTATTTCAGAAACAGTGAGTGACAGATCATCTTCAGAATATTAAACATGCTCATGTCTACATGAAAAACTAGATGTGTGTTTATTGTTTATCATATCATTAGCATCATTTGATATAGGAGTGAATACAAGCAGACATCATCTGGAGCATGGCTAAGAGGATAACGTGAAATGTTACCTCCCATAACTCCAGAACATACAAGTGGGTAAGAAAAGTAGTACAGGATTGCTCTTATAAACATACATGATGCTCATTTCTACTCTCTTTTCAGGGAGCAGTTTCTAGAATACTATTAAAAATTTTAAATTATGGCAGCGGGATTGAAGTGTGTCGAGTTTCAGCTCAGTGACATGTTGCACACCAGTAAGTTAAAGGGGACCAAATACAAATCACAAGTTGCAAATAAATAATATTTAAAGCATATGGCAGAAAAAAGGGATGTAGATAGGATCAAAATATCTTTGCCTTTATAAACTTGAAAATTAGGACATTTTTCACTCTTCACAGTTTGGTCATCTTTTTCCATGACACACTGAATTTGCTTAGGAAGCACCTTTTTGCATTTGTTATTTCGGAAGGAAATGCTGCTTAACTGGGAAGGGAGCTGGATAAGCCAAGTAGAGGGAAGAAAGGACACTAACATCAAAGGAGAAAACACATAATAATAATGTGAAGCAAAATTGGAAAATAATTAAATAAACTAAAAAATATAATGAAAATAACCTTTTTAAAAATCAGTACAATGTACTGAGATGTGTTCTCAGAAGATTGTCTCTGATAATCAAAGGCTAAACCAGGCTCTTGCAGGAGTCAATTATCCTTGAAAAAAAAAAAAAGAACATCTGTTCATCTTTTTCTGTAAATAAACCAGAGACTGGAACATAAACTGCTACTCCAATCCCATCCATGAAGAAATTAAAATTAACAGATCTTCCATCTGAATGTTCTGCCTCTGTGGGCCTCCCTTATGACAAGAATAGCACAAATAAACTTCATTCATATTACGGGTCTCCAAAAGTAATAACATATGCATTAAAGCTGATCTTTAATCTGTATGTTATTAGCATTATGATGATCAACACAGACATACGGGAAATAAAAGAAGAGGAGCAACTGTATTTAGCAAATGCAAATAAAATATTTCCATATATCTGTATAAATAAAAAACTGTAACATACACTTCTTTTAGGAACCTACTTTCATAAAGGCGAATGAGCTTGTCAAACAGGCTGGGAGGAGGAAATCAAATGGAAAGATGTGAGAGAGAACAAAGAAATTTCAAAGAGCACTTGGTAGATGGTTGAAGAACCCAAATCCCAGAACTGAAAAAGACCAAATAGGTTATAAACAGCTAATCTCATTTAGAAGGAAAGTCAATTCTCTATGTCTTAAATTTATAATAATGGAGAGAAAGGAAAAATGGATGGTAAATACTATAAATCACAAGTGTAGAAACTGGAAAACAAGTGATGGAGGAAGTAAAAAGGGCAAAAGAAAAATCTGTAATCATCAGACATGAGGGCAAGAAAGTTTCTGAAAATATATTGTGAACATAAAGTATTTTCTGGTCCAAATCGAAATTATTTACTTATTAGAAGTGATATAAAAAGGACTATTCAATACAGATTTCTGTTATATACTTGGAATAAAGCCAGACAACTTAGTCACAAACCATGATGTTTAGGATGACTGTGAAGTACCACTCTACCAATACTTAAGACCTTAAACAACATATTCTAGAGATAAATATTAAATCTCTATCTAAATATAGAGATAAACCACTCTCATCTGGTTCAGGCCATAAACTCTCCTAATAATTAATGTTGATTTTTAATGGGTCTCAGAGCGCTAGAGGAAAAAGCATCGAGTTAGATGATGCCATAGTAGGATTTTAAAAGAATAAATAAGAAAATCTGTCATTCTGATATTAGTGCCAGGGAAAATACCAGCAAGCCTGATACGGGTCTCCATAAAGTGTTGAAGAATTATAATGTAATTCATTTAATTTAATATGGATTGTATTAAATAGCTCTTGTCAAAGTAACTTGAATTCATCAATTTATCTAGATATCCCCTGTCTTGTGTTAATGGAAAGTTTTGATTGGATGATTACAAAATTCCTTTGTGGTCTTTTCTGACTGAGCAAAACTGCAAGGAAATGTCATTTATTAAAGCTCCTTTACTTTGAGCAGGCATTTTGTAATAGAATTGCTGCTAGATTCCTGTTTACCTTTAACCATCCTACTCCAGAAGAGCTCAGTCTACTTTGAGCAAATACAAGAGAAAGAATATTTTGCTTTTGACTGATTAAAAAAAAAAAAAAGTGCCACCACAGGAAAAAAAACAAAAGGGAAAGAAAGCCACAACCTAAAATATTTTGTATAGATAGCTATTACATTGTATTAAAAAAAGTAATATTTCACTTCCTTAATATATCTGATAAGGATTCTGCTTATAACTCCCTTTTATATCCTTCATACAGATTTGCCCTGTTCGTAACTTTTCATCTAAAGTTCAGTAACTGGTAACTATAAGCAAGGCTACATTTATCTCAAGTACATATTAAAATATCTCTTTCTAGTGATGGACTTGTTCTCTTGTAGAGCACTTCAAATTTACTGTGCAGTGGCCGAGTCAACTTTCCTCTATGTAAACTATGAACATAGCACAATAATTTGGAAGAGGTTTATCCTTTATGCTCTATTGTTGTTCCCTCAGCATTACATTACTTATCAAGAATCAACCTATTATACAGATAAATCAAAATTAGGTTTAATTCAGGTGTCTGATGTCTTTTTTCAATGGGTGTACAAAGAGTTAGAGGTGATAATTAAGCATATACCTGTAAATGTTGATTCAGCCTCCTCCCTGCTCTTTCCAGAATTCACTCAATCTCTATATGCCTTCATTTATTTATTTTTAAAATTATGTCATGGCAAGATGAAGTTTCATAAGAAATCTGAGATCTGTCTATGATAAGAGCTGTTTAAAATCCATGTATGGACATTTCTACTGTCATTTTCATTACTCTGAAAGCATGCTGATCACACTGAAGAAAGTTTGAGGCCAGGTTTTGGACTCACCTGTAGAATTCTGGGATAATTTAGACTCTCTCTCTTTTCACTAAAATGTAGGTGATTTTGTATTCTGCCTGCTACAGTTAGAACAAATAAAAACAGAGTGGTGAGACAGGCTTTAAAAACATGTGGAAATCTTAAATATTTTTAAAATAAGATTACAAGAAGTACTGAAGGAGCTAGTCTTTTGAAAGGAGCTAGTCTTGCTCAGGATCTGTAATGTCAGTTTCTTTTGTTTTAGCAGCTTAAATGAGAAGGAAAAAGAAATAAAATATATGAGATGAAATACATGACATGATGGTTTTGATCTAAGAAATAACCCAACACCCTGGCAAGTGAGGTAATATATGAACTTGAAGAGAATATATAGACCCTGCCCCAAGTTTTTTTTATCATTCAAATGTGTTGATTTTTCTGGGTAAATCGCTCTATATTCCAAAGTGACACTAAATACATGTAATCAAAGTCCACAGTATGCAGCCAGCTTGGTGGAGCTTTTGACAATACGTTTGTTGGAACTGATAGAAAAGAGTGTTCCATAGCTCAGGCTTCCACAGAAGGAAGTTGCTGGCACAAAGTGCATATTCTGTCCTCTTCCCTATGGAAACGGCCTCCACCAAATGCATCTGTTTTAATTTTATTTGGGGGACTCTTATGAGAAACACAATTGGATCTTTTAAGATGGAAATCATCCACAAATGGATACTTTCATCCAGCAAGAGATGAAATCAGTTTAATTAGAAGGAATATTTGCAGGTCTGGTTAAACATGAAAAAACAAGCCCTCCAAAGGGCCATCTGCAATTTATCCTTCGGGTTAGATCCATGATCAGCATCTCATTCACTGATAGATGGATTATCTAGGGCATGTCTGAGGACTGAGTTTTGCTCCCTCCTTCTATCATCTCACTCCCTAAGCCAATCAGCCCAGGATATTTTCTTTTTGTCTTCTCATTCATTTCCACTGCCAATATTGAATCTGTTACAGCTGACTATAATATAAAATAGTCTAACAAATAATTACTTGCACACACTTCAAAGTGATCTGAGGCTATTTATGGGTAAAACAAATGAAAATTTATCAGCTAGCTTTTGGTTTCATATCTCATTGTTAATTCCTGTATATAATAGCTTTTCCAATTTATTTTTAGGATTTTATTTACCATAGTAAAGGCAAATTCTTTCATTGCTGTTTCCTCACTTCCACTTAGCAAGCTAATACTGTAGGCTTTAGACATGAAGTTTAATTTTGTTCTCTAGTGACTATCATTCTCATTTGATGGTTTGCAGTGTGAAATCATCTTACAAATAATGCATTTGGTTCCAATGTTAGGGTTACAGGCAAGAGAATAATTACTGAAATTAACATTCCTTTTTTCCTCAATTAACCCTTCTATGGTAAATTTGGTTAGAACTTAATTAAGGAGCTTTTTTGCTGAGTGGAAATAAATCTTTAAAGCAAATCAGGCACTCAAACACTCACGTTAGTTCAAGGACTTCAATTCAAAAAAGGCTCTCTAAATATAACAGAAGTCATATACCTAATGTGGCATATACATTTCTACCTGGGGCTGGAATGCATTACAGGATAATGAGTAGTTTGAAGGGTGCATTGGGAATGATATTCCAGAACAAAAATACTCTAAATGTAATGGGAAAAAATTAATTTATACTAAATGACATTTTCTAGCTTAACACATAGGAAATTATTTTTTTCTCATAGATGCCTTCTATTTACATCAATGTAGTTATACTACTGTGAACAAGAAGAGGACTTGCTACTCAGTATATTTGCAACAGTTCTTCTTCCTGGAGTCTGAAGGAGTTAACACTGAGAATGCCTGTTAAATCTATATAATGGCATAGCCCCTGGCAGAATACTTAGAAGGAGAAGTAATGCTGTCTCCCTGTACTGTACTCCTATGGTCCTCAAATCGAGACACTTACCAGTTAAGAATGAGACAAAACAGTTGTCGAGTAGCTCAACCTTCCCCTCATTTGTTGTTACTAGTTCACCACTCTTGTTTGCTTTCTTCATGTAGCCCTATGCTTTCTTTAACCTTCATTTTTTGGCTGACATTCCTATTATTCTTTTCATCCTTTGCCAAGATCAGCCCCAGCTGCACCTTGGCCTTCCTGACTGATCCTTACACAGTTGAGCAGCACCACTATACCCTTCCTGGGACACCTGTCCCTGCTTTCACTACCTTTCCATTCCTTCTTGCCTCTTAATTTGACTAAGAGGTCAAATGGCAGGTCTCGACTAAGCCATGCCAGTCTCCTCTCTTTTTACACCAAAGGATGTAAAGATCTGCCAGCTTGGTTCTGCTCCCTTGTCCCAGAGGGCACTTTCTCAGGTGGGCCTATTGACTAAACCCTTGTTTCCTCCCACCAGGTTGCAGTGAGGGCAATTTGGTCCTCACTTTCTAGTAGCAAGTGGGTTCCAGCTCCTCTGGTTTGTTGCCCATGTTGTGTACATTGGTGTAAAGGCACCTGAGCTGGGATGTCAGCTATGTCTCTTTCTTAGAGGAACACCCTTTAATAATTAAGACAGACACCATTAATAACCTCCGCACCCAATGAAAATAAAGAGGTACTTCAACATTTCACTTTATACCTCTTGTTTTAGACAGAGATCTTTCTTGCTTTAGAACCAGATTATTAAGTCCCTAAAGTGCTTATTTCTTTCCAGTGGTTGTGAAGAAAGGCACCTGAAGTTGATCAGATGAATAGCAATCCAGGCAAACATTTACCTGCACAGGGAAGAATAGAAATCAGGATCATAAGCCTGGATAGAAAATAAACTCAGTGGTGCACATGCAGCCAGCAGTGAGTATTCTTCAGGTGCTCACAGGTCAGTGCAAAGCAAGTACTGGCCCAAATAAAGTGCCAATTTAAAAAAAAACAATACACAAAACCCCAGATACTAAGAATGGGAAGAAATTCCTAAATTACCCGTATTTGACCACTGTTATTTCATGTCTACCAAAAGTAGGTAGTGAAGATGCAGCTCCATTAACTCATTTAAATCTCCTGGTGATTCATATGAGAGTTCCAGGAGGAAAAGCATAGATTCAGCAGTTTTTGACTGAGTCTTAGAGAGAGGAGCCAATGGGACTCAGACCTGGTTCTACAAGTAAATCTTTCCATGACAATGAGTGGATGTTTATAAAAAAGGGATGGGTTCCTTTTAGAAATGGAAATGTCCACACACACATGTACAAAAAACATAGACAGAATAGAACATGAGCCTAAAAAAGAAATATAACCCCAAGACAACTATATTTGTAGCAGATGAAGGACAGAACACAAGAAAGCTATTAAATAAATCATATTTTATTATACGTGCCCATATTTGGATGCCCAGTTAAGTACGTAATTACATGAAAAATGCCATTGCTGTGTAAAGGAACGTTAATTTTCAAGCATGCCTGCTGAGCTTGAGGTTGTCATTCAGGAACCTGCTCAATTGCATGCTCTTGTACCCCACCTGCAGAAAATATCTGTGTGCCTGTCAGAAGTCTGGCACAGGTTATTAGTGAAGAAAACCAGGGCTTTGCAGGTTCAGCAGGCAGTCCCATGATCTATCCAGCACAGCTGACAAATTTCATTATGATTCCTAACTAGAGCTCTGGCAGTGCAGCTTTGTTTTGTTTTGCTGAAGGGATGTGCAGGGAGAGCCCTTCCCTCAGACTGTAGATGCTTTTGGTTTCTCGGATTTCAGCTCCAGCTGATGAGTTCTCTGCTATGCTTACCTATATTTCTGTTTCTTTTTTCTACTTCTCTGACACATGCTGCATGCCAATAGAGAGCAAAAAATACTGCTAGAGCTCCTATTCTTAGTGTTGGTCCATTTACTTTTTTGATTATCATCCTAACTGTCAAAGAATGAAATGGCATTGCTTTGCAGTACTGCACTCCATAGTTCTCGGTTTCACACTGTTCTTTGTTTCCTTGACAGGTAGAAACTGTTTCTGTTTTTCCTCATGAATGCTTTATGTGTGATGCTGAACAGCTCATGGTGACAGCTAAAACATAGCAAGCTGCCCTAAAGGGCATTTCTCAAATGTGTTTCTTTGCCCTTTCTCTACATTGGACATGTTAATAAGGCTCAAGACTACCTATGTTTTTTTTGGAGAATAAGATCTTTACAGCTTAAATATCTCTACACTCTTGTAAATACTACCTAGGTGACAGAACATTTGGCTTTGTTCTGGGAAGATTCTCTGATTTCTTTTTCAGCTTTGGCTTTAATATATTATTTGAAAGGCTTCTTTCTTGAACCAAAAGTAACATTGTCTTATATATTCATCCATTTTACTGTAAATTGCAGACAGTGAGGTTGAGAGAATGGAGTGCTATGTGACTGGCCTGGCAAGGGACAAATGAATAGTGAGAGAGGGCACATAAAGAGACAGGTAAGAGCTAAACATATGGTGGAGCAACCATTTATTTCCAAGTAGCTGAAGCCTAAGAGCTTTAAAGAGGACTTTGCTGCTGTCCTGTTTCAGAGTCTAGTTCAATGAAGCACTGGATGTTGGAGGTGATAAAAACTTTACAGAGAAACATAGAGGTTTGACAGACTGTATGTACATAGTTCTGATGAAATTGTTAAACTTTCATCAGGCACCAGGCAGCCTGGTGATTCTTGCTGGTTGGTGGTGCACCAGTTCCTTGAGCAACTTTCTGGCTTTCTCATCTTCATCCGACAGAGACTGAAACATCAGGGTGGCTGACAGCCAGCTCTTAAACTCCCTGAGCAGCTGATTTGTGGACAGCCCAGCTCTCCCTGTCTCCAGGTCAGTGCTCAGAGGCATGTCTTGGGGTCCAAGTGGCGGAGAGCAAACAAGAAACTTCTGCACTTAGTCTCCCAGCATTTCTTTTTCTCTCACAGATGGCATCTGACTTTTTAAAAAATCCCACACTTGAAGGAAGCTGATGTGATAGTGGTCAGAGATGCTCACTATGGCTTTCCAGCACTCTTCACAGAAAGAAATCACAGAAAGAAAAGACCTTTATGGCCTGTTTCCACCAAGTGTTTTTCCATGCCTCTGTCATATTATGTCATTGCCACTAATTGGATTCTTCCATTTTAGCTGGATGAAAAAGAAGTTGTCATCTCTTTAGATGGTGGTTTTCACCTATTTGCTTTGTCTTAATCTATTGGCAAAAGCTAGACCTCTCTCCAGAAAGCAGTTCTCTCATGCATTTATAATTTTCTTGACCTCTACAAGTTGAGGATTCTTTGCCTCCAGCCCTGTTTCTCAGAAGCAGGTGTATGTTGGCCAGTGTACAGCTCTGTGCCGTGGCTAGACTGCTCCCCATACCTGAGCTGCAGAAAGCAATATTTGCTGTTACAATGCTTGGTCAGCCTTCAGTTCATCCTACTGATGCATATTGATCTTTTGGGCATGCTACAATGAAACAGCGTGAGTTGATGGCAGTGATTGGGATGTTGATCTCTAGGTGCTGGTGGACACTCAAGTCGGCATAGATGCTGAAAGATGAGCAGCAGTTTAAAAATTACTTTGATATCAAAACCTTTCTTCAAATCTATTTTGCAAAAACTGCTCCATGGAAAATTTAGCATTTCATGCTGCTGATACTGTAGTTCTAAATAATACAGATGAGCACAGGGCCGCCTCTGGACCAAGGGGCAAGCGAATGCAGCAGTTTAATTTCAGTCCTGGTCCTCAAAGCTTCCAGTTTGGGCATCTGACTGAATACAACTGAGCTCCCTCCCAGCTTGTAAACATTTTTCCCCAAACACCATGGCACTGGAGGAGTGGGAGTGGGAAAGGGGGAAGGCATTTCCACCATGGAGTATGGAAGCATGGATCTGAACTGGGGAGTTGTAAGGTTAGACATGACTTGCTGACTCCCAGAGAGCACAGTGAACTCAGAGACAACTGTTTTTGCAGAGGATGCTGTTGACTCTTTCTAGTTTACATCTTCTTCTTCTCTTTCCTTGTGTTATCACTAGTGCAAAATCAGGAAATATAAAAATGTAATAAAGGTAAAGAATTTTGCTCTCTCCAGTAGCACTTACCTGATTTATAGGCGTGTGAGGAGATAAAAAAATTGTGAAAATAACTATAAAAGAGTTTCCTGATCAAATATTTCAGACAGTGGTTCTCTCTTGAGAAAGTAATACAGCCTTAAAAAGGTACAAAACCAGCAGAGAAGCCCCCAAACATATATGCATACATATGCAAGTAGAGAACTATAAAATATATTACACATAGGACCTCAGATTTATGCCAGTATATGCCTGTGGATTACACTTCAACAGGATGAATTAAATAGGAAAATGTTGACCTCATTAAATGGATTCTAGTTTTGTGTCTGTATTTGTACACAACAGAATAGTTGTGTGTTGATAAGAAAAAAAACCTGTCATTCATATGTAGGTATATATCAGCTAAATAGCAGAGGCCAAATCATGTTGTTTCATTAAGCAAAAAATAGCATTTCCAATCTCTTCTCACTATTATGGTATTTTAAGAATATTTTTACTCTCCATTTACATACTAACTTCATGAAAAGTGAATAAATTGAGTAAGAGAAACTGTATCTGCTGTGTACATCTCTAACCCCTTCTTTTTATTTTCTTTTCACACAGAGATTGAAAGATTTAAAACAAAGGGAATTTGCTCGAAATGTGGCTTCAAAGTCGTGGAAAGATGAGAAGAAACAGGAAAAAGCACTCAAGCGACTCCACCAGCTTGCAGAACTACGGAAGCAGTCAGAATGGCAAGTTTTTAAAACTTGTATGAGGTTTTAATGCCCTCTTTCCTCCCGTCCAGAAGAAATATTAATATTTTTACTCCTCCACAACATAATGTACAGAGATTGTGTGTACTGCAACCTGTTTTCAGCTGTCTTCAATGCCAAATGTTCTGCTCTGCAAACCATACATTGAAAACCCCTGACTTAATTACATGATGTTTGAAAGTTTGTTGTTTTCTCTCCTGTAGATATTCTCATGTCTTCTAAATGGACTGTTTTGAAGATGTTTTTATAATATCACCATTTTACCTTATCCAAACTGACCTGAAGAGATTAGTATGACTGTCTTAACATTTGATCGTAAATTAATGGCAGAGAATAAACCCTTTGTGAATAATTTTTACTTCTTTTGGGGTACTGGGATTAGTGTCAAAGTTTCTCTGTAGGGTAATCATTATTTGAATGAAAAACAAGTAATTAATTGAATTAAGTTTGTCCAATACTGTTAGGTCTATTGATGAATATCAAGATAGAGGACAATGCATTAATAGATCTTTAAATTTGAGAAATCTCCTTTGTTTAATGACACTGAATGCTTCAGTAGAATAGATTGCCATCAGACCAATTGTTTATGTTAATCTATGACCACAATGAGTTAATCAGATAAATAAACTGGCATTCTTTTAAATTCATCTCAAGACTACTGTACCCCGGAAATAATAGCATTCAGAGTTTATTACAAACTCATTTTGGCCTATGTAATTGCTTTTGAGCAATCTGCTGAAATATAACAGTTCAGTGCTAATATATCACTTTTATGATTACGACTCCATTTTCATACAAATCTGCTGAAACAAATGTAGCTGCCTGTGGGAAGCTTCCTTTATGCCCACGCGCTTGAAGATGTAGTCTCAGATAGACTGATAATGTTGGTGGTAATTGGAAAGCCAGAATGAGACCGGCTGGGAAAGAGCAGGTTTGCTTTTAGAAAGAGCCAGGAGTCCATCATATTTTGCAAAGAGTGTGGAAAGACAGAGCTTTCTCTTCCTCTCCGTAATCACTAATAGGCTCAGGGGAGGCTGAGTGCCATGATTTGAGTGGAGGGGTAGCATTCCCAGTTGCTCAGGAAAGACGGAATGTCAGTCTCTGTAAGCAGAACTCTACTCAGACATATAATTGTTACCATCCCTGAGTACTGTCTGCCAGGTTCCAACACAGTTCCTTACAACAAATTAATTCAATTTGACTACAAAATTATTGCTAATCTTGTTCACAGAAAAATTTTATTTTGCTATTCCAAGAAGACTTTGAAAAGGATCTCTTTATATGCCTTCTCCAAGAGATAATTTATTCTTGATGTATAAATAGGGGTTAATTTGCATCTCCCGATGCCAAATTTCTGGCAAATGCAAATATATTCTCTGAAATGCGCACATATTCTCATACTGAATTGACCCTACTCCAGGGAGTCTTTCTGTCTTTCCCATTGCTGAAGATCAATGTATTTTTATAGCCATTATAAAACGTGATCGCCAATTATAGATAGCTTA
The DNA here is from genome assembly GCA_013399875.1 of Gymnorhina tibicen. Lineage (NCBI taxonomy): Eukaryota > Metazoa > Chordata > Aves > Passeriformes > Artamidae > Gymnorhina > Gymnorhina tibicen. Next base: position 1,457,258 of record VXAZ01000550.1, read on the forward strand.
TATGCAGATCTAGCAGTTTTAATTTATTTACATTTAATTAAAATATTTTATAATTTTTTTATCAAACTCTTTATTTAATCTGGTTCCAATTTTTTTTCTTGATAGTGTACTGTAGTACTGCATTGATAGCAAATGTAGATAATTAGTCTAATGAAATGTGTATTTAAAATATATCTTGGAAAAACACTTTTATGGTGGCTATATATGTCAAGTCTCTAATGGAAAATGGCAGCAGTCATTTCAGTCTCAGTTCATTATCTGTTTCAAGAAATCAGTGTTTTGCCATTTTTGTTATGGCCTTAGAATAGGTAACCTTTTTTTTTTTAATTACAAGAAAATGAAATAATATTTAAAATCTGAGATATTTTGAAAAGAGAAATAATGTAATTAATGAAAGTAAAATACAGAAAGAGAAAATGTGGCAAAGTAAGTCAAATCATGGTTGATAATGAGACCAGTGAAGTTGTGATTTTTTCCCCTCCAATGTTTGCTGACAGTTTTAGTATGAATACCTCTTTGAATATTTTGCAAAGTCATTTATTGTGGAATAATTTAAAGACAAAATAAGAATCTACTCTTAAAAAATTTGAACAAACACATTCCTCCCTAAGCAAGCAAAATATTTCTCTTTCTCTTCTAGAGTTTGATTTTGCAGATGCTCCAGGTGGAAGCATCTCTTTTTGAACATGGCCCAATTCCTTTGCAGTGGCCTTTCAGAAAACCAAGATTTACCACAGATTAAATTCCCCTAAATATAAATTCAGAGTAAAACCAGCATTTGTTCTGCTTGTACATGGGCAAAACTCTGAAAAAGAGCATTCATGTGCTGACATTAAACATGTAATTTTCTGTGTGTAAAGACTGCCTTGCCCACATAGAAGCCCGAACTGATGATAAACTGCACATTTACCCTGTTGAAACTTAGCTTTCCCTTGTAAAAACTTGAGTGACACCCTCCTTCACCAGACATTGTCAAATGCATGCTCTGTCATAACTTGGTTACTTAACACAGATTTCTTTTTTCTTTATTTTTTTACCTTAAAGCATCACTGGGAGTGGACCACTGCTTAAAGCCCCCCGATTAGTCCTGGAAAAGCAGCAATCACCAGATGGCATTTTCCTGTACAAGGGCAGCAAGTTCACGGCGAGTTCTCAAAGAACCATCACGAGTGAAGGACAAGGATTCTCCAAAAGCATACTAGAGAAAAAGCAACTCATTATAAGCAGGCACCATGCCCCTACTGAAAGACACCATGCACTTGGAAATCACGTCTCACAAATGTTCCCGGATAGCACCAGTACCTCTCAAAGGGCAGGAGTGTCTTTTTCGTTCTCTAAAAAAGTCCCTTTGAAGCTTGAGTCCTCAGCATCAGTCTTCAGTGAGAACTCTGAAGAAGGAAATGATTGTAGTGAATCCCCCAACCATAAAAAAAAGCAAGCTGTTGAGGGCTGTCATTCTGTCACACTTTTGGAGGAACACCTGAAAGCAAGTTTGGATAAAAAGTCATCCATTACACAAGACCAAATGGATTTGGAGAACAGTGCACCAAGTCATGTAGCTGCAAAACCTAAAATGCTAAAGGAAAATGATAAAAGTAGTGATAGGGAATCAGAAGAAAAATTCAGAGCTAATCCTTTATTTTCTAAAGTCAAAATACAGCTTTCAAATTTGAATTTTTCTGCTTCACTGAGAGAAACAGAGAAAGAGAACAAACTGAATGAATCTGAACAATTCTTAGAAACTCCCATTTCATCTTCATGCCAAGCTAGCAATTTTTTTACACGGCTGAGTACCTACAAGCGCAGCAATGCCCACCTGCCTGCCCAGTTATCTGAGCTCCCACAACAGCCAGCACCTGAGCTGACCTGTTCAAGCAACATTAATGACAGTCCTGGAGTGATAAAAAGAGAAAGATCTTTGGAGATTTCAGAAACCACAGATAGAAATATGGAAACACTTCCAAAGGAGACCATGGTTAAAGAAGTTAAGCCCCAGGCGTTGCCTTTCCTCCATGTAGTGAGCAAAGATGGCACCACTGCTCTGCAGTGGCCCACAGAATTACTTTTGTTTACAAAAACTGAGCCCTGCATTTCATATGGCTGTAATCCATTGTATTTTGACTTCAGACTCTCTTTAAATCACAGAGATGGTAAACAGCATGAAACAAACAAAGAAAGCTGTAAAGACCTCTCTAAAAATAAGACTGCAGATGAAAATGAACCCTCAGGTTTAATAAAACACAAGCAAATGTCAAATGAACAAGATAATCAGTTGTTGAAACCAAAGAAGATTAAAGTTTCCCTAAACCCAAGAAAGGCCAAGCAAAAAGTTGAGTCAGACACAGGGAAAGAAATTAATGAAAATGGTCAAAAATGCATTGCAGATTATCTGAATGAAAATATACCCAAAGTGCCTGCTTACCTTGATGTCTCACAAAAGGATTACGTGACAGAAAAAAGTCTTTATACAACAACACTGAGAAGACCTTTAAAGCATCATTTCCATAGCTGTGAAAGAAAAACTCAGAACATTAGAAATGAAAGCATTTCCTTTTCTGCTTTTATGTCTAGGATTAAAAACCCTAAATCTGCAAAATGTCACTTAATTGATTCTGAAGAAAAATACGAAAACCAAAATGACTGCAGATCCCTTCAAGATGTGGTCAGCTGCAGCAGTGACATAAGTGACAGTGGAAAAGACTCTAGTGGAAGTTTCTTTAGTTGTAAATCCAGTTCAAACAGCAGGTATTCAGACAATGAAGGATGTGGAAGTTACACAAGATGCTGGAGATTCCCATCTCCTCAAAAGTCCTCATCTGGCAGACATTCCAGCTATTCTGACACTTCAGTTAGCAGTACGAGTAGCTACATGAGCTACATGAGTCCCACATCAAGCAATCACAGCAGAAATAATTTGCTTTGTTTTTGTAAAAGAAAAAACAAGACAGATGAAAGGCACAAATGTAAACACAGAAAGCACAAGTGTACTTTCACTTCAGATGATACAGACGAGGATTATCTTTGTCATAGTAGAAGTCACAGAACTAGAAACTGTACTCAGAGGGGCACAATTAAATATCGAAGATGTTCAAGACATAAAGTTTTACAAATCAGAGACACATCTAAACACAGCAGATGTAGACACCAGCATTTTGGCAAAGCACATAGTAGGAGTAGAAGCTACCACAAATCCAAAAGTGGTTCCACCAGTGATTCAAGAAGCAGTGAAAGATCTTCTAGCAGCAGAATATCAAGAGGCAGCAGTTCAGGATCCTTCTCAAAACAGACTGACAACTGTGACAAGACAAAAGAGAATGCTGAGAGAGGTTCTAACACTGAACCAGAAAAAGCTGAAACTGCATATTACTACTCTCTGAATGTGAATAGTCAGTCTATAAACTTTGCCACCTGCTCTTCCCAAAACCTGGCAACAGACATATGTGGGAAAAGAAAGTCAATGACAGCCAAGTTACTTTTAGAAAGAGTGCAGTCTAAGAAAACCCAGGAACAAATGCATGATTCAGAGAGATTTTCAAACAGTAGTGGGGTAGAATTAAAGGATGACTCACAAAGTCACTTTGCTCTTCAGTTTTCGTCATCAGCAGATGACACTGCAGTGTTACCTTTGCCAGAGAAAGTGCTAAGCATGGGTAAAAATGACATGGGACATAATGAAATCAGTTTGTTGGAAAACAGTGTGAAGAAAAACAGCTCTGAAGCATCAGACATAACTAATGTTACTCTTTCACCTGGAACTGATTATGATCATTGTGTTCTTAAAGACATAATTCAAATTGAAACAGGCTATCAGAGCCCAAGCATAAAAAGGAACACAGCAATAAAGGAACAATCCAGTCTCTTCATTAGTGAAGTGCAGCCCTTTACACAAAGCTGTGATCCAGTACCAAATGATTTCCCTGGTGCTTTTCCCTCTAATAGATATTCTGTTGTTGCTAATTCAACAGAGACCAAAGAAGAACTACACGATGTAAACATGGACTTGAACCGGGCAGAAGGCAGTTCAGACTCTTTTTGTGACAATGCTATGCAGAAGTATGGTGACACACTAAATGACCTAGAAGTGTACAGTAAATCCACCTCCCCTCCTTTAACACAGCAGCCTATCACATTCACACCAGAAGAAGTAGACAAATACAGGTTGCTGCAGCTGCAAGCCCAGCAGCACATGCAGAAACAACTTCTGGCAAAACATCTGAAAGTTTTGCCTGCCCCAGGACCAGCTGCCTTCTCTGCAACACCAGCAGTTCCTGCCCTCCCTGTTCAGCAGCAGGCTACTGTCACCACCATCCACCACACGCTGCTGCAACGCTTTGCTGTCTCGGCCTCTGTGCACCCCCACGGCAGCCATCTCTCCCTGGCACCCCTCCACCCCCTCTCTCAGGCACATTTTGCCCCCATATCACTTTCTCCGTTAGCACCAGCCCTTATTCCCACCCACCCTGCTTTGCTGACAGGACACCCATTGCACTTGGTTTCTGCCACTCCCCTCCACCCTTCCCCACTGAGCTTCCCTGCACTGCCACACACTGCATATATCCCAGCCTTATTTGCACCACACCTGAACACAGCCACACCTTCTGCTATACACCCAAATCACTTAGTTCATCCCTTGTTCCAAGGACAAGATCCCCATCACTATTCTTGTTCTATCCAGACCCAACAGTTACCTACAACAAAGGAAGTTTTCAGCATTTCCAGCTACTTAAACTAGCCCAAATGATTTCTCCATGGCTCCAACCCCAAATTTAAATAAAATAAAGCATTCAGCATCCAATCACATATTTGAAGGGAAATCTACTGTTTTGCTGAGAGCACAACAGCAAATATTTTAAAGTCCACAATCTGGCTGACAGCATATGAATGTTGATTTTATTCTTGTATCACTGAGGAAAAGCTGCTTTAAAGCCTTTCGTGGTACTATCACAAGAAGGATGGGTGGCCAGTGTCATTCTACAGAATGTTTTAAAATAGCCTGAAGTGAAGTTTATGACTGTCAGTAGAAATGGGACCACAGCACCCAGACAAAATGGGATCAATATCAACACTGATGAGGGATTTAAAGTAGCACAGTTCAAGCTTGAGCAGTCTTGGCACACCTCAAAGGTTTGATTTTCTGAGTGTGTATATGAAACAGTGCCTGGTTTGGTTAAGGTCTTTTAGACTGAGCAAAAAATAAGGTATCTGGGACCACCAGACCCTGGGGCTGTCTCTTGGCCAAAGTAAACTAGGGAGGCTCAGAGGGAGGGGTGATGAGTTAACACTAGAAGAAGAGGATCACAACATCTTGAAGATACTTTAGTGATTTCATCCCTGCATATGTTGCTTGGACAGTGTAAAGGGGCTGCAGTCAGGCTACGGGTACATAACAAAATATTCCCTTAGCATAGGGAGCTCTGTGCTGGCAAAAGCAGGCTGCTACTTTTCTCTCTGAGCCAAGCATCCAAGAAGGCTCAGAGAGAAGCTGAGTTCTTGCCTGTGTACGGCTGTATCATTGGGTATGTCAGGGTGAGCCGCAGCAGCCCAGAATTGCCAAGTAGCCAGTGCTGGCTTTGAACCTCGGAGGTCCTTGGCCAAAACTGCAACACCTTTTTCCTACCAAACAGAGCTCTGATGTGTGGAAGAGTCTTTCCCAAAGAATGTATAAATATTTTTTATCTCTTTCACAAACAACAGAAACAATTGGCTGGTCCTATAAAATCATGCTGATATTCATAAAAATGCAGAGGTAAAATTCTGATCAACTCTTCAAAAACTGGCTCTACTCAGAGAAAAACTTGTCCAAGTACTCAGAATTTAAAAGTATACTGAATCTAAACAAATATGTCAAGATTCTCACATGGCTTCCCAAACTCTCAACAAGCAAGTTGAAATTCTGAATCCACAATGTTTGAATGCATGTATCCAACCTTCAGAGTAATGTGTGGTTGAAATTGTTCGTAATAACTATGTATCTGGAAGTAGGTGAAGGCTTCAGCATCTCTTTGAATGGCATAGTTTGACTATTTTTATAATGTTTCTAACTGAACACAGGATATTTAGCATGAAATAAAGTTCATAATTATGGTTAGACTGCAGGCATGTTTCCCACTAAAATTGGATCATGAAGTATCCAACAGACAGTACCTGTTTGTTTGGATTAAAAACATTCGAAATAACGTCAATTCATTTGCAATAATGTAGTGCACAAAATGTATCTTTCAGAATCAATATAAAACGCATTAAAAAACTTTGGGAGGAATTTTATTCCATTATATTCAGCTACCTGAAGAAGCTTAAAAATCTAATTGCAAATAAGTTGTGTCTTTAAAATACAACAGGACCAATTTTCTTAGTTTTAATCAAAATACATTGATCCATTGCAATAAAATGGAATTGTTTTAATTTCTGTCTTTCTGGAGCCTCTCCAGCATAAACTGGTAATATGCCAAACTTTTCCAATCTCTTTACAAGTTGTGACTGCTAGTTTTGTATTTTCAAACTGTGTATTTTCAAAGTAGCTTTGAATACTTGATGTTTTAGCTATTGAATAAAAACCATCAGAAAAAAAATTATGGTGACTATGCAGAAGCAAAACATTCTGGTGTTGAAAAAGGTTGGTGACACCAGCACCCTCAAATATCTTTTGGTTTGATTCCCAACTTATTTTTTCAATCCATTTTAGCAAAATTGATTCATGCTATTTTGGTGTCACTTATCTGTATGTAAGTAGCACATAAATTATACTTATTTTTCTAATTTAAATTGTAGAGAAATTCTTTAATTGAAATTATGGCTTCAGAAATAAGGAAGTCAAAAATTTTATTTGGGAAAGATGTAAAACTAAGTATTTCCACAGTTTAACAATTCTTCTTTTCAATTTTGGCTGAAAATTTTCCCAAAAGAAGATCTGAATTTACATATAGTTTCTGTACCTCTGATACTTTATTTTCTGAGAATTAAATATATTTCACTGACTGTGACTTACCTCTGAAAATTATTACTTGCTTGGATGGAGATCACTCACTCAGTGGACCACCTGGAAACATTAGTCATAACTTTGTAGAAATGTTCTGAATTGGACATCTAAAGAAGCAGGTCATGCTGTGCCCTAGAAGGGGCTGACTGGGCTGCGTGGCCATCACCAGCAGTTCAGGGATAATACCAGCGTAAAAGATGCATTTCCAGCCCCTCAAGCTTTTAAATTTATGGCCCAGTTTCATCTCTATTGAAGTAAAAAACAACTGTTCTCATTGCATATAAGAGTTCATATCCTAAGTAGGTAACACCAAAAGAAAAATATGGAACTGAAGGAATGATGGGCTAATCTCATCTTTAATGTGTGTTCACATATTTTGTATCCCCACTTCTTACAGACAATGTCAATACTGTGGAAATTTCTGTGGCAAGAAACCTGACCAAATCAAACATAACCGTATCTTACTACATAGATCATTTATGGAAATAGATGTATTTGTTTCCCTTAATGTATGCACCATACAATGGGATCCTAGAAGAAATTAAATCATAGGATTTCCATGCATCATTGTACATACCAACATGGTAAGGCAAATAAATTGACAATGAAGATTAAATTTAATTCTTGGAACAATGGAAATTAGGATTTTGAGATGTTTTAAGTGGGAGAAAAAGAGAGATTAAGAATAGAAACAGCACAACAGAAAAGCAGTAATCATTGATTACCAAACAAAGGCCAAGTCCAATACTGTTCTTAGGGCACAGAAGGGATTTTCTTGGAGAAATGTAATAAAGCTATCAGCACAGCTGAAATTATGTATTTTCTCTAATTGCTGCCGTATTTGTTTTTCATCAGTAATGTACTTTAAATATGTATTATTATAATTATTAAAAGCTTTATTGAGCCTGATGTATGGAGCCGTGCTACAATTTTGATTTTATTTAAACAGATTTTTGAAAGAGTTACAGCATCCTTATGGCAGTGATATATACACACCAAGTTAATAATCTATTTTACCTTGATTGTATATTCTTGATACATAATCCAAGGAAACAGGTCACCCACACCTTAAAATCCCAATAAAAAATTTTCCTGAGTCACACCATGATACATTTTTTTGTTGCTGTTTGGGGCTTTTCTTTTTTGTATCTGATGCACTTCTGGAATACATTCAACATGTATGTTTGTTGTGCAGATTTGCATAAAAATGCCATTTGATCAGATTGATTTCAAAAGTGTCAAGTTTATATTTAAAACTGGATAATACTCTGGCTAGTATAATATGTAAACTAGTAATTTTGTTTTGTATTCTCTGTATAAAGTGTTTTATATTATACAGTAGCTAAGTGAATTGCACTATTGTACATGCAATGCGACTTTTTTTTTAGCTTATTCAAGGAATCCCTGGGAATGTAGTTTAATGCAATAATATTTTTTTTCAATAAAAAGGCTTACTGGTATAAAGAGTGTCAGTCATGTATTTTTAATGTAAAGCATACCAAAAGGCAGCAACCTAATAAAATGCAGAATGATGTGAACATATTCTGTATTTTAATCTGCAGAACTGAAATACATTTAATTCATTCCTGTGGTTATAATCCTGAAATTTCTTAGAATGTTTCCTAAAGATTTTAGTATGTGTTACAAAAGTGGGTTGTTTAAATGGAACTGAAAATAAATATTCCTTACAAAAATTATTCTATCTATGTGGTTTTTCCAAGTACTTTTAATGAGTCAACATCCTCCTGGGTATTTTTAAGCACTAATCAGTTTATTTACAATTACACGTATAACTCACTTGTCAAGTTCCCCAAATAATTGTATAGCAGGTCATTGGTAAAGAATCTAACAGTAGGATCTACAAATGTGTCATTTATTCACTCTTTAACCATTCTTTAAAACTTCAAATAGTCATGATAAGTATCACTTTATCCCACATTTTCCCTATTACCTTGTATTTTTCCAGTTTGTTTCTTGCATCCTTTTCTATCTACATTTCATTTGTATTGTTTTCTGACACAAGGCTTTGGGTTTGATCATATAGGAACTCAGCTTCAGTGGCCCCAGAACTGCTGCTGTACTTACACCCATCAGTGGATAATTTCATAGGTGTCATGTCTCCAGGTGAGCACAAAGACTGAAGCAAGGTTAAAACAAGTGTCTGCATGGGTACATGTAGTAGATAAAACTCTGTCTTTTGAGGTGTGATGTGACAGAGGTTATTTTCTGCTCAGCCTATCTGTGTAGCTAGAAATACCTTAGCCAATCTCTGGGACCAAATTAATCCACCATGCAGTGCATGTCATGACTCAGGCATTCTATAAAATCGTGAAAGCACAGCAAATCCACGGAGACATAATTGACACAGTGTATATAATTCCATTCAATTGTTTCCTCTTCTAGTTGTTTCATAATAAAACAAAATTCAGAATTAGACAAACATAAAAATGTGTGAGTCTGAAGGAAATCTCCTGCAAATTAATATCTATGACATTACTGTTAACTCTAGTAGGCTTCCAGTTGAGGTCAGATCCCACCTGTTTGTTGCTGAACAAATCTTGGTACAAGCAGGGGAAAAAAACCCCAAAAACAATTCACTCACCTTGCTTTGACTGGGATATAATGAAGTTGTCCACACCTTCCTACTCTTTGAAAAGCTAACTATAATGGCAGCAAAATCCTTCCTACGCTCTGGTGGGAAGTGTATAACCGTATCATGCAAAGTAAGCATCTTAATACGTATTTTATACAGAAATATAAAGAATCACTGAGGCAGCTCCTTACCTTTCTCTTTCTAGACACTAGGCACAACGTGTGTGGGAACAACAGGAATCTACAAGTCAGTGAACTGCGCTGCTGCCGTGTTGAGATTGGGGCATACCGTTGTGATGTGCTTGTATGTTTCTCTGCCCCAGGGCTAAGGGGAATTAACTCATTAATATTTCAGGTTATGAAAATACTCTCACTGCCTTGAGGACCATCAGGATGAGCCGTAAGTCAACATGTTGCTTGTCTATAAAGCAGGTGGTAATGTTAACATGCTTTTTATTATTCTTCAATGAACATATTATTTTTTTTAACAGAAAACACAGAAGATGCCAAACTGCGAATTGAAGAATTTATAGACAGAAATAAATCTGCAGTTACATTAATGGGTATTTACTTTAAACATGTACAGCTTAACAGTGACCAATCTGTTTTGTGAATGTGTTTAAAAGCACTCTTGGCTGAGATGTCAAGCAGTAGATACACAACCGTCTTAAAAGGAGATGCAGCTCAAACTCATTTTTTGTGACCTAGCTATGAAGCCCTCAAAATAAAGATAAGATTGAGAAGCATGTTAGACTTCCACCAAGCAGTATAAGCAGTTCTGCTGTCTCTACCTAAGTGCATATCTGAAACTTATACTACATACAAAAATCAATATTTCATTCTTAAGAACCAATAAAATTTTTAGACCAAATAAATTTTTCATTTGCAAATCAATAAATTCAATGTATTTATCAATTTTATATATAAAACTGTTTTGTGTACTCCAAGCTGTGTATGAGTAAAATCAGCACCATTGATAAATAATTCACTGAGAATGGAATGAGATAACTAGTTTCAGACAGCCATAAACCAACTCTTCCTATCTAAAGCAATATGTTCTATACAAAAATGTTTGAATTATAATTTGCTTTCATCTCTTTTGCAAGTAATTTATGGGCTGTTTTCTGCCAGTCCCAATGGGAAACACTACAGAATTTATTAGAAATAGTTATGTGTGTGTGTTGGGGATGTGGGTGTGTCATATTAAGGGCGTGCAGTTACATCTAATAGAAACTTGTACACCTGACAGCTGAGATGTGTGGAGCTGTGAGAACCTCAGGAACTTCAGCAAGGCCAAGTGAAGGTCATGCACCTGGGTTGAGGCAATTCCAAGCCCAAGTACAGGCTGAATGGAGTGATGCCATTTTGGTTTTTACCTTTTTTCTTTTATATATTCTCTGTATTCTTTAGACATATATTTGTAACCTTGTGGATACAGAGAAGCCTGTTAGAAGGCTTTTCCAGCTTCTTGCAGTGTTCTGTGTGAATCTTTTCTTTCTCACACAAACTACCAAAACAGTAAGATGTTTTTTCTGTAACTATCTGAACACCTGGTGTTTGTCTGAGTCTTGTTACGGTACGCTGGTGGAATGGATGTTTTAACACCTCACCCAATCACCCTGAGGGTTGGATGGCGTACTGGCCAATATCCTTATGGGATTAAGACATATAAGTGGATAATTTAATTAATTAAATAACACATTTTCCTGCTGACTGAGTTTGGATTAATTTCCTGGTCTTTGCAATACTGCAACATAGCCTAATGTATTAGTGACTAGTTTTCCTAGTAGTTTTCCATTACCTTTCCCTAGGCAAAAAGACAAAACCTATCCTATCTTGGGCCCCTATCCTATCTTGGTTCTCCCTGGCTACTAAGGTTGAAAACAGCTCATTGAGACATATTTTCATCAACAAAGTACAGCTAGTACCAAGAGAAGGGCTCCAGAGAAGAAGCTTGACCTGAGGGGGAATTGCATCACCACTTGTGCTCCTAATTGGTCCTTTTTCATCAATTATGCTAATTTACCAAACTTGTAAAACTGTATGCACCCCCATGATGAGTGGGCTTCTGTGGACTTTTTCCATANTGGGATTAAGACATATAAGTGGATAATTTAATTAATTAAATAACACATTTTCCTGCTGACTGAGTTTGGATTAATTTCCTGGTCTTTGCAATACTGCAACATAGCCTAATGTATTAGTGACTAGTTTTCCTAGTAGTTTTCCATTACCTTTCCCTAGGCAAAAAGACAAAACCTATCCTATCTTGGGCCCCTATCCTATCTTGGTTCTCCCTGGCTACTAAGGTTGAAAACAGCTCATTGAGACATATTTTCATCAACAAAGTACAGCTAGTACCAAGAGGAGGGCTCCAGAGAAGAAGCTTGACCTGAGGGGGAATTGCATCACCACTTGTGCTCCTAATTGGTCCTTTTTCATCAATTATGCTAATTTACCAAACTTGTAAAACTGTATGCACCCCCATGATGAGTGGGCTTTTGTGGACTTTTTCCATAACTTCCCCTGGAGGCCTTCAATAAAGATCCACCTTTATATTGCCTCCTATACTATAATTATCTCGAAAGTGTGTGTTGCTTCATTTCTAGGTTGAAAAAGGCATGAGGAAAATGGATCAAGAGCACCTGTGGGGAGAAGGACTCAGGGCTGGTGGTAGGTGAGAGGCTGGACGTGAACCAGCCATGTGCGCTGCAGCCCAGGATGCCAGCCATATCCTGAGCCGCATCCAAAGCAGCATGGGCAGCAGGGAAAGGGAGGGATTCTGCCCCTCTGCTCGGCTCTGCTCTGATGAGACTCCACCTGGAGTGCTGCATCCAGCTCTGGGGTTCTCAGCAGAAGAACATGGACCTGTTCCAAAAGGCATAGAATTTTGTATGTAAATCAAAGATGCACAAGCAGGTAATATCATTAATCATTTGCTGTGTATTTTCATAGGAGAAATACTGCAGAGTTCTTGAAACAGGAGAGATTTTCCTCCTGTCCCTCATGCTTAGAAGGTATAAGTTGCTGAGGAAATGCTTGTCTGTCAGCTGTACACATTGTTATGAATTGGAAATCCTATCTGCATCAGAGAAAGTCAAAACACTAGAAATGCTTGCTCCTTGCTTGTACCAGGATTACCCTGACCCTATAACTGTTCACAATAGAGATCCTGAGATGGTCAGGGCCAGTGAGGGTGCTGAAATGGGACAGAAGGAAGGAAATGAGCACAAGGGCTGTGTGCAAATAACAAAGATTGAAGAGCATGTGCGAAGTCTGAAGAGCAATGTCACATTTGTGACACCTGGACAAAAGGGTATATTAATTCCAAAGGGTGCAGAGAACCCCAGGGAAAGGTCAGACTCATGATGAATAAAGCTAAAGAGACTTGCAAGCTCAAATAAGAGCTCAGCGTAGCAGCCATAATTACTGAAGTAAATAAAATTAAGACAAACATTTCTGGCGGGCTTTTTTACTCATAGTAGGCTGTAACTTTTGCAAAAAAAATTTTTTTTTGTGTGTCTGCTCCCAGTTAAGTCCTAGGACAAACAGCACTGGATAATGATGAAAAATAATGTCTAACTACAAGTGTTTCATAATGTACACAAAGACTTGTTTAGCTACCAAGTAAATATTCCTTGGTTTCTTTTCTCAGGTCACTCATCTGCATTTGAAAGCAGAGAAAGAGTTAGACTTTTGCTAAGGATTTATTTTTGAAGTGCCACAGAGAGATTTAGCCATAGAATTCCCACTATAGGCAATACATTTGAAAGTGACCTGTAGGTTAGAATACACGGGTTAATGTAGAACTTAATTTTTTGCTAAAAGTTACTCAGGAAATTTGCTTTAGAAATTCATAATGTATACAGGTATGACCAGCAGGATCAGACAGATTCAAACTGAGAACGCCTCCTTGGCAGCTTGGAAAACTGAAAGCGTTGCACAAAAATTATAGCACAGTCCTATCTGTCAATTCCTGTTAGAAAAGTTTTAACTTTCTCTCAGAATTTCTTTGGTCATCAAAAATCCAGAAATAAACTCACCATGTAGCAGTCCTGCCGAATAGTTTTCAGGTCTAAGCATATAATACTTATGGAGAAACTTAACACTGAGTCAAATACTGGCTCAGCTTTAGGTGCTCTGATTATGGGACACCCAAGCCACTGTGCAAGCACTGAAATACATAGTGGCCTACAAACTGCCCCAGTACCTGTGTCTGGTTCCTTCCATCTTCATAACCCAGTGCTTAGAGCTTTCCAGACCAGAAGCCAAGGCCACTCTTGCCTCCTGTAGGTGTGATAGATACACCTCAGTGCTCCCTTGATGCTCTGTGTTAACAGATCTGCAATGAAAGGTCTCAGCATTGCGGAAATTACACACAATCAACTCATTACATATAGCATGCAAGGATCTTCCCATCTGAATGGGACTGTATAAAATCTAGCTGTCTACTCCTCCCTGTATTTCCCAAAAAGTGAAGAGCCCTTAACGTGGGCTCATCCCACTTCCCTCAGGATCTCTAGAATCACCCCTAGTAGGTGCTTACCTCTCCCCATTGAGTTTAAGAGGTGGCTGCACGGCAACTTGAGCTACATTTTATTTTCAGCTATTTATAAAGAGATTGTCTTGAGTTATTCACCAAAATATTTTGTGAAAAATATAAAACAATAATTATATTTTTAAGCAACTCATAACCAATTTATAAAATTAAAAAGGTTAAATTAAAATAGGTTCTTTGCTTCATATTATTTGTTCAGGTGAAATGACAATTAAATTCTTATATATTTGTACAAAGTACCATATTCGTTTCTTGCTTTTAATTTTTTAATTTATGCATTTTTCTTCTTTCTCCACATGCAGATAGAGATTCTTTCTCCATCATCAGCTTGGTTGGCTTTCAGTGCTCTTAGCTGATATTAAAAAGTCAGTCATTAATGTTTTGTATGCCACATAAACATTGTCTATGATGCCTTAGGTTTTAGCTTTTATATTTTGCAAATTCTGTATTCTCTGTATTCCTAGTGAGTAACTTTGAACTGTCTTGCAGCCTGTTAGCTGCTGTTCTCTCATGCTAAGACAGACATAACAAAGCCTCTCCGGGCTTGCTCTTCAAGGACACTCAGACTGTCCTAGGCCAAAATGTGTAAACCAGCATCTTGAGAAGGGGGGCAAGTTGGGGGGGCAGTTACTTTATTACCTAAAGTTTAATTGGCGAATTTGTGCTGATATGCAAATGGACCAAACCCATAACAGTGGGAAGAACTCGTGACTTGTCGTCCATCTTGGAGTCCATCTTGGTAGCCTTTGGCCTGCCCAGGGTGTACGTTTGAAGGCCTTTTAAATAAATATCACCTTTATTCCCTTACCCTGTCTAGTCTCTGTTTCCAGGTTGGCCTTTTTAGGCATCATCTACAGTATGCTTTTTTCATCAGCTTTATCTGCTAGAAATGAATGAGAGATGCAGCTATGGAACATTTTGAAAGGTTTTCTCAAAGAAATGTGTGGGACTATCCTTGATGTGAGTCCAAAAAAATCCATAGTAATGAATGTAGCTAAAATGATAACCACAGAAAGAAAATGACAGGCCAATAAAGGGAATCTTCAAAGACTCTTGAAAAGATGCAATTACTACAGCAAATAATATTCAGATCATGGTCTTTACTCTCTGACAAACCATTAAAACATCTTCTACAAATCCTGGGCAAAGGACATGCCAGAGCATGATAGTCATAAATAGACATGAGATGATGTATCATGGTCTTCTTCCACAAATCATCATTCCACAGATCTGTGGCCCAAGCAACACTGCAAAGGATATTTCTTCACCCACACTGGTCAACTCTGTACTCTTCCTGATGTATTTCAGAACACAGGGAATAAAGGGAAATACAGTCCTGTTGCAGTGCCTAGACAGCTTCACTGGGGAATGGATGCTTTTAGAAAATGTGAAGGCACGAGGAGTCTCTAGGGGAGAAGAAGTCCTGGAACCGAGCTTTCCATGCAGCAGGGGAAGCTGAGGAAAACTCCCAGGCTGTGGCTAATGAGAGGAATGTGTTAAGAAGGGCAGCTGCACTGCTCAGCTTGCATGGAAAAAGGCTTTAAAGGCTGAGCCTGGCCCAGCTGAGAAAAACAGCATGGAGATAACCAAGCAGCTTCCTAAAGCAAATTGCCCTTCAAAACAAAGATGGCTCATGTTAACACCCTTTAGTTAATGTGAGCTGCTGTGCTTAAATGAGCATGAAGACACAATCTAAGAGAAGGACAGCTCTCACATCCACATAAATCCCATGGTGGAGGAGGCATGTAATCAGGGCTGATTGCCATAATGTTTGTGCTTTATTGGAGATGCTGTTCTTTGTATACAGACTTTCTACTGCATAAATTCATTCAATCCCATTTTCTAACCTGGAAGTATTACTTTCAGAGCTAAATAACTAGAGGTTTTACCTTTAAACTGTGACATTGAAGTATATAAAAATCCATTTAAGCAACCTACAGAGCTGCTTATAAACTGAGTACAGCTGTAGCAGATGGTGCTCATGCCAAGGTGGAGAAGACCTTCATACATTACATGGGACTCATTATGCTTGTCTTGGAAGAATAAAACCAGCAGTTGGATACGGCATTAACTATAGATACCTTCAAAGTTTAAGCTGCCAAGCCATTACAGTTAGTGCCTGAAGATGAAAATTTCTCAGGTAGCTCCCATTAGGACCCAACAATTCACTGGAATGTGCTCAGAACATATATTGCACCACATGAAGTCCTATGTTTTGAAATAAGTAAGCAGGATAATTTCCACACTGCTAATGCAAAGACAAGTAATCATGATAATTTCTAAAATTAGGTTCAAGCAATAGGTGTGCAAAACTTCAACAATCATAAATGTCAATGTCCACATATATGTCTGTATTTGTTTACAGACATATTTCTGCATCAGCTGAAGTCGATTTCTGTCCTCACCCTGATCTCACAATTTGAATGACTCAATCACTAGAGTGCATCCTCAGTCATCTAACTAAATCTACACTTGTCACACACTGAGGAGGAATTGCCCTTTTAGCCATCTTATGGATGCTGTTGTCCAAATATGATGGGGACAACTCATAAACTCTTATACAAGTGCTCTGCAGCTCCTGGAATGTTTCAGGCTCCCACACTGTGCCATTTGCATGGTGGCAGCTGGGTCTGCTTTTGCTGCCACCTTAGGTGTGCAGAACAGACTTACTCAGAATTTAGTGATGTTTGAAGTCTAAGACCAGATCCAAATTTTGCAGCTCTACTGCAGTTCTATTTTTACCATCTTAATCATTGTGACCAGTTTAAATCTCTGTCCGCCTTGCTGAGTCCCTCAGGAGATCATGTTTTCCACCTGAATAATCCTTTAACACAGACATCCGCTGATTCCGTCTCTCACTTTCTAGTGTAAATTGTCGTAATGCAAAAATATACAGTATTTTAGATCTATGCTTAAAATATAAACTGCCAGCTTCTGTCACATTGAGGCCCTAAGGGTTTTTTAGGATCAGGCTTCTACTTCCAGAAATAGGATGCTGCAATTGATTCTGTGTTATGTTTTTATATTCTACACTATATCAGGCTTCCAAGTTGGGCGTATTTACATGTACATTTGATGACATCTAATGTATGCATACAGCTAAAATAAAGTTTGCATCATGGTAAGTGATCACATGCAGGCTCTGATGAGTTCCTTTCCTTCTGCTAAGCTCCACATATCTTATTGAATTTCTGCATCAGTTCACATCCTGGATCAGAGTGATGCACACATATATCTGTGGGTAAGTACAAATATACACTTTTCTATGACATCAACAATAAATCAACTATGTGTGATAGCTGAAATTATGTTGGTTTATATTAGTTTTCAGATGAAGAGAATATTTTCCATTGCTTTTTAATAACACTTCCAATTTCAATTAAACATAGAGTAATCAAGTTCATCTATATAGTGTCAAGGATTAGAAGTGTTGTTTTAGACTGTGTGTTTGAAGGTATTTTTGTTACAGACACCAGTATAGATTGGCAGGAAAAACTCACTGACCTAGTACTAATGAAACTGCTGTTCATTGACATTGAGTAAATATATACAAGAAACAATCAAATTAAGAATTCTTATTTAAAAGTAGAAAAACAGGCCTAACTTTTTCTCGTAAGAATCTTAATAATTTTCCTCTTACTCTAGGTAATCATTGGAGGGGGTATAGGTATAGACACTTTAAGTGAGCTCTGAAGCTACTACTTAAAGCAGGGCAAGGGATCTTCCTTAGATTCTGCAGAAGAATGAATAATTAAGTGACACATTTCTGCTCGATAAACAAAACTGTAATGAATATAAAGGAAATTATAGATTTTATCATCTTCTTCAAAGTCTTCCAATGAGCATCTGGGTTTCACTGGCATACAGATTATTGATGGCCCAAACTTATTAAGCTTTCTGGTCGCTTTGTTCACAGGAGTAAATCAGCACAGCAGCAGGAATTAAAAATAGCACTAAAATAATTTTCTATTGTTTTACTGAAATGCTTTATGAATTCTTATATTTCATGGGTAGATGGAACAGCTCAAAGATCTTATTTTCCAAAGGTATCTCATTAATTTACTGCTTATGAAAACTCCCTTTCACAACGAGTCAGCAAGGAAAGATTCTGCTGTGTGCTGTGAACTACTGTGGATGACTCCCAAGGAGCAGAAAAAGATAGAAATATAAATAAATATCTCACAATGGTAATGTCTTGATGGCTCTTCTGGCATTTTTTCATTGTTCCAGATGTCACATGTGAACCAAAATTTCACCCAAGGCACTTTAAACATTTTTTTAAACCTAACACATACAAATACACTGAAAGTTAAAATTAGCAAAACATGGGGGGGGTGTTGTGCAAGCAGTTCTGTTTAAGAAGAGGCTACTTAATAAAATTTATTTCATGAGCTGATCAAAAAGCATATTCTTCTTTGACTATTTTCTCAAATACATCACACTATTATATCCAAAAATTTTCATTTTCTTCCTTCAAGGACATGGCTAAACTTGGACTTTCTATTTAATTTCCAGAAGATATACTGCTTCAGCAGGAACCTTTCTGCTCAGGTTATGAAGGCATGATGAACAATATACCTGAAAGCAGCTGGCTGAAGCATGGATTCCTGAAACATGGAAATTAACCACTCAAATATAAGGAGGAGCCCGGAAAATAACTCTGCAGGTCAGAAACAGCACTGAAACCCCATGGCAGTGAAGCGTTTCTCTTACAGAAAAGGCTCCTCACCTGAATAGATACTATGTCTTCCCTGCCATTATTTCATCTCTTAAACTTGATTTTATTCAATTTTTCTGATCTGAGTCCATCTCTTCTATCCTTATCTCTGAACCTTGTGTCCCTTTTTATTTCTGATTCCATTACTCTATGACACTTTGCTATATATTTTCATTCTCTTTAAGGTTCCACCAAAATTGTAAGACACCAGACACAAGGCCTCTCAAGAATTAAACTATTTGTCTTCTCTAGAGAGAAGGCTGTAGCAACTGAGCAAGTGACCAGGTATTGCAAAAACATTGATGTGTATAAGCAAGAAGATCCCTGGCATGGTAATGAAAAGGTCATAGGAACCCACCTCAAGCAGAGGCGTTTCTATACTCAGGAGTCCCATTTCATTTCTTGCATCAGCAGCCAACCCAAGTAGACTGCCCAGACTGGGATTTCTGGTTTACTCATATCTGGACTCTTGACATGATAGATGAGAGGATAATCTTTCTGCCTTCAGTTTACTCTGATCCTGTCTACCAGTCTTTCTCCTGGAAAAAAAATCACGGAATGGGGTATGTACCTTAAAATAAAAGGATTAAAAGGGAAAGAGAACTAAACACCTCATTTCTTGAAAAAAAGTAATTTTTTTTCTTCCCCAGTCTCTTTCTTACCAATGGCACTTTGAATGAAATGATGGGTTATCTCTGTTTCCTTATTTAGCTAGTACAGGAGTGTGTTGAGCTGTTCTGTGTCACCCTGGCACGTGCTGTACCTGTAGGATGGTACCACATAATATGATTCAAGGAGGCATTTTTCTCTAGGCTCACTGCTAGTGTTTCAGACCAGCAAGCACTAATCACAGAATGTTTAAGCTTTATGCACATGTAATGCAGCCTTGAAACTGGTGAGAAAAGGTGAGAAAGAAGTGAGAAATACCTCTTTGAGACACTAAGAGCATCTGTTTTCTTTGAATTTGGATGGGCAGCTCCACAGCTTTCTACACGTTGGTATTCACACAGTTTTCCAGTTTCCTAGAAAGTAGCCTGTTGCAGAACAAGATGCCATAGACTGAATCCACAGACTTCTTGTTAAAGATTCAATTTTTGGGATATTGCCCTGATACACAGGCCAGAACTATGGCTCTTTTGCCTCAGTGGATAGTGGCAACACAACTCCTACAATCCCTCTGATCATATTAAAGTAGAATAGAAATGTTATCTCCTGATTTTCAAATCAGGTTTTTTTCTCTGTTTTGGACATGTTTAAGAATTGGCATTAAAAACTGCTCTGAAGAGCTGGACATCTACAGTAGAAACTCCAAGATAACAATTCTATGCAAGCACAAAAGCTGTATCAAATCATTGGATATGAATTTCAACCATCTAATTTCTCAGTTATACCTCAGTGTTTGTTGTTTACCCAGAAAATGCTAGAAGTGTCTTCTCAGAAGACCTAATTGTTTAGGAACTAAGTAACAACCTTTGGATTCTCTTGGTTTTATCAAAAACATTATACTTGCTACTACTCTCTGCTCAACATACAAACACAGTCTGGCTTTTTTCTCTCTCTTACTCTCCATGCAGGGAAATGAGGTGAAGTCACCAGTTTTATCTTCTATCACTTTCTGAGAGCAAAGTCATGTATCTTTAAGTAAAATAAAAGAGAAGTGTAGGTAGGAGAGAAAGTAGCAGGTAAGCAAAGCATTGCCATGTTTTGAGATGGGATGTATTTCAGTGCAGAACAATAAGCCCACTGCTGCTCATCAGTCCAGAGCTAACAGCTGAAAGAGATATATTTCCATTATGTACATTGGAGCAAATACTTCTTTATTTTCAAATATAAATTCCCCATCCAAAGTCACAACTTCTCATATTAAAATGTTAAACTTTATAAACTGAGGTCATAAATCTCTTATATCCATCATTGGACTTTACTCTTAGGAAGCCAGGGTTAGAGGTTCTCATCTGACCTTCCTGGGGTGAATCATCAACAATGTTCCGCAGCTTTCTGGATAGTGCAAATATAATGTGACAACCCGTCACGTTCATATTCTGAAAACAAACATTTTTATCGTATGAAAAATGCATAAATCGTTCACAGTTTCATATGTAAGAATAAATAATCGATGAGAATATGAGCTCTGTTTGCAGCCTAGATGAGTAATCTTGGGCAAGTCACTGATGCAACCTGCAGATATCCTGAAGCAGCCACCGTGCAGGGCATCTCCATGCTGCATATGCCACAAGGCAGAGACATGGATCCAGAACAAATCTCTCTGTTTGGTGCATTTACACCAAATATGCTAACAGGACAGGCATGGCAGGAGGGAAATAAGTGTCTTAAAATAGTTCTGAAAAAGTCAAGGTGCTTGGTTGAACCTTTGTGCCTTAAGTTAGCTGGACCATCTAACTCCTTTGGGCCAGCCCACAATGTTATTCCCAGTAAGGAGTTTAGATACAATCATTTGAGCTTGAAGAGACCAGACAACGGCCTGTCTGTGATGGCAAGGTAAATTTAACAGAACATGTGAGGGTTGTGGGTAGGTGATGTCATAGTTCTCAAATAATTACTCTTCTGTTCACCCCTAGGTCATCTTGCCTGTCTAAACTTCGATGATCAAATCATAGTTACTTTCCTTAGTTATTTTTTTAATTATAACTCATTACAAAGTGTATGCATACACTGAACTTGGCTTGCCAGTCAATTAATTTGTCAAAGAGTTTTCCATTTGTTATGTATATGAACAGACACCTGATGCAGCAATCAAATCCTGAAGCAACACCAAAAAAAAAATTTCATAGCCCTAACACACAAAATGAAAATCTGTACTACTTCTTAATTAAGATTTCTGTAATTGTTGTGCAAACTTACCTAACACAAGAAATACAGTGGCAAACATAATGGGACCAGAATTTGGCTTAGAAAAAAAGTATGACTGGAATTCCATAATGTAAAAAGAAAATAATGTATATCCCGGCAAAGTATCCCACCTGTCACTGAGCACTGCCATGGTTTCAGGGTCTGAACACCATGAGTCATTGACCCTTTGCACACCCCTGAAAGGCAAGCAGCCAAGAAGCACAGGTGGATCGTAGAATGATAAAATCATAGAATTTTTCGGGTTGGAAGGGACCTTAGAGTTCATCTAGTTCCAAACCCCCTGCCATGGGCAGGGACACCTTCCACCAAACCAGGTTGCTCAGAGCCCCATCCAGCCTGGGCTTTAACACTTTCAGGGATGGGGCATCCACAACTTCTCTGAGAAATCTTTTCCAGTGTCTCACCTCCCTCACAGTCAAGAGTTTCTTCCTAATATCTAATCTAAATCTGGCACATGCTCTCATGTTGAAATCATTTATTTCTGACATAAATTCTGTGTCTTAGCAATCCCCACAGAGGCTGGGAACTCAGGCACAATTCCATGCAATCCCCTGCTCCCATCTCTTTTGCCAGCCTCCTCTGGACTTCAAACTGTGTATGGGGGGTCCCTGAGGACCAGTGTCCATTGAGTTTTGGGAAGATTATAAGTGCCCTCTTTGCATGCAGTTTGATGCAGTGTGTGGATTTTTTACGGCTATGACAAATACTAGAGGCACATGATTTTCTAGGGACAGTGCCTGCTCCCACCTCTAGTTAACTTGACTGAGAGCTGCAAGAGTGGGTAGAAACATAAGGGTCCAGTAAGCCCTTCTGCACTAAATGGCTAGAGGCTGGCTGCCTGCAAGGTCGATATTAAATAAATTATACATACAGTCCTTTACCTGGAAATGAACATAAGTGGTATATTTGCTACACGCTGTTGCCTTCTAGATTTGCAAGCTGTTGTATCTGAAGTTTTCAGGTAGAATGCATTTAATATATGACTAAATCCAATTCATGCATTTTTAGATCAGATTGGTTTCTGTGAAAATATTTTTTATTTCCTACTGCACTGATGCTCGGTCCTCTGGGCTACGACAGATTGGGCACTGGCATTTCAGTGGTCACTGACACCAGGGCAACAGAGCCAGTCCTCTCAGTTCTGCACAAAACAGCCTTTCAATGCCCGGGCCTTGTCTCCAGGACTCTCAAAAGCATACAGCATGGGAAGCCAGAATTACCCAGATAGTGAGGAGGACACCTGACATCAAGAGGAAATGAAAAAGGAAAATCTAATGACCACAGAGTCAGAAGCTCAGTGATTTAATGGTATTCTCCAAGTGCCCATCTTGTTACAGGTGGGTAATTGCTGTTAGAAAAACATGGCTAACACTTTATTTTTCCTACAGGAAATAATTACTTTGATTGGAAACACTGGCTGTCTGACAATGGAATACCTACTGCAACACCTGCAGCTGTCCGTTCCTGGTCTGCATTTGTCTTGTAGCACTGCTAATCAGGTTTCTGTAACTGCCAGATCTCTGACTGAGGTTGAGGGAACAGGTTGCCATCATGTTTTTGAGGTCTTTTTTCCTCTTTACTGATTGCTTTAGTCTCAGTTCCTCCCTTGCCTGTTATGACTCCAAAATACATTATTGGCAGTAACAGCAAATACAGAGAAGAGAAACTGCCAGATAGTCAACTGATATAAATTAATATACTATTATAGTCAGCTGAGCTCTTTCAGTATAAGCAAGATGAAAAAATTAACCCCAAATCTGATCAAATGCTAATTAGTATTTGATATTATCTGCAATGATTATGTGAGACAGTAACTCCACAAAGAAAATTGCAGACTAGACTAACCTATCATACTTGTTAGCAGTCGTCAGCTACCCAGTGTCCATTCTCAGCTAAGACAGACATTTAAACACACACTTATTTCTGGTTAAGTTCACTATATTTTCAAGCTTAGTAAAAGAACCAGTTAAATATTTTTTATAAACTGGGTGGAAATGATGAAAGAAAAAAATCAGTTTCTTCTACAAATAATATGTGTTGTACTGAAGAATTTTATAATATAAAAAATAGACCAAGATCAAGGGCAAAAATAAACTTATCTTAATCAACACAGTGACAAGCTAAATTTGATGGCAATGGCCTTCACAGAGCCTGTCCTTGAAATGAACAGCAAGTTTTCTCTAAAGGCCTTATGGAAGTATGGGCTTATTTAGTGTACATAATTGTTTCCCTAGAATAAAAATCTCCAGGGAGGATTAGCTTTATCAACTGTAACCACAGCTATACGGTTGTATGTCACTTTCCTCTACACATAGGTGGAGTGCTGTTTAAATCCATGTAGTTTGACCCTATAGTATAATGATGAATCATGCTTATAAATAAAGATGTGTGCTGGTATTTATTGACTGGAATAGAGTTAACTTTCTTCCCAGTAGCTGGTATGGGGCTGTCTTTTGGATTTGTGCTAGTAACAGTGGGATATTTTCATTTTTGCTGAGCAGCGTTGTACCGAGTCAAGGCTGTTTCTGCTCCTCACCCCACCCCACCAGCTGGTGGGCTGGGGGTGCACGAGAAGTTGGGAAGGGACACAGCTGGGACAGTTAACCTCAACTGAACCAGTGAATAGTCCAGGCTATATGGCGTTGTGCTCAGCAAACAAAGCTTTGGGAAAGAAGAAAGCA
Organism: Gymnorhina tibicen; assembly: GCA_013399875.1. NCBI lineage: Eukaryota > Metazoa > Chordata > Aves > Passeriformes > Artamidae > Gymnorhina > Gymnorhina tibicen. Next base: position 1,481,653 of record VXAZ01000550.1, read on the forward strand.
GTGGGATGTTAGGAGTGATGGTGTTTGTCTTTCCAAGTCACCGTTACATGCGATGGAGCTGTTCTTACCTGGGGATGGCTTAACAACTGCCTGCCCATGTGAAGTGCTAAATGAATGAATTCCTTGTTTTCTTTTGCTTGCATGTGCAGCTTTTTCTTTCCCTATTAAACTGTCTTTATCTCAACCCACAAGTTTTCTTTCTTTTAGTCTTTCAGTTCTTTCCTACATCCCAACATGGGGTGGTGGTGAGCGAGCAGCTGCCTAGAGCTGAGCTACTGTCTGGGTTTAAACCATGAGAGCAAGAGAATTCATAAGGACAGGAAATCTGTACTTTGAGAACTTTATAGAAATGTTTCTCTTATCATAGACTCAGCAATCTGAATGATTTTTATTGTTTTAAAACTCAGTATGGATCGAGGTTGGAAGACAGGCAGTCAAATAATCATTTGTAGGGAACTGAAGAGGAACCTTGAGGAGTCAGTTAAGATTTGCTGCAGATGACAATAAAGTTATGAATTTATTAAAGTTAAATTGCATTTCTCAGCATCCTAGACACTGCAAAAAGACAGATATGACACTTGAAATGTGGTTTAACCTGGTGGCAATTACATTACTGTAGCACAACCAGGAAAGTACATATTTATTACTTGCCTTGCACTTTACTATTCTGTCTTCTTTCTTACCCAGCTGCCTCCAAAACTTTGAGGTCCTTGTACAGTAAACAGTGAAAAGCAGGTATTTCTTCACTGTGAATCTGACACGGTTGTCATCCAGGTTTTTTAGAAATCTCAGAAGAGAATGAGGCAAAGGAGTCCTCTAAAGTGGATGACAACTTTATGGAACAGTCCCAAGGAAGGTGACTGAGAAAGATGCCCTCCTTGATCTGCTGCTTCTCAACAGAGTGGATCTTGTGAGTGGAGATTGGCAGCCATCTTGGCCACAGTGACCATGAAGAAATCGAGCTTAAAATCTCTGTTAACAGGAGGAAAAGTGCCAGCAAAATCTCAACTCTGGATATGTGGAGAGCAGGCTTCAGGCTTCTCAGGCAATTAGGAAGTAAGGCCCCTGGGGAAAATGTTTTTGCAGGCGTTGGGGTCCATCAGTGCTGGTCACTTTTTAAACATCACTTCCTAAGGTCACAGGATCTGCCAATTCCCAAAAGACAGAAGTCAAGCAGGAGAGGCAGAAGGCCAGCTTGGCTGAACAGGAGTTTTGTCTTGGAAATAAAGCAAAAAGGAAGGTGTATATCCAGTGGAAGCAGGGCCAGGTGACATGGCAAGGATACAGAGATACTGTAGAGAGGAAATTCAGGCAGCCAAATCTGGAGTTGAAGCTGGCCAAAACTGTGGGGGACAACAAAATGAGTTTTTTCTAATATATTAGTGGCAACAAGCAGTGTAAAACTAACATCAGCTCATTACAGTATGAGAGTGGTCTCTTCACAATCAGGGACATGGACAAGGCAGAGGTTTAATGTATTCTTTGCCTCTGTCATCAACACCAGATGGACCAAGGGGGTCTCAGTGCCCTGAGCTGGAGAACCATGACTGAGGGAATGATCAATTCCCATTCAACCTGGGCCTCCAGCTGGATCCCTACAAATCTGTGGGGCCTGTTGGCCTGAAGCCAACACAGCTTCATGAGAGGAAAGTCCAGCTTATCAAACCTGATTTCCTTTTATGACAAGGTAACTCACCTAGCTGATCAAGGGAAACCAGTTGATGTAGACTTTTTGGATTTCAACAAAGCTTTTGATACTAGTGTCCTTCTGCACAAAATGTCCAGCTCACAGCTGAATAAACACATAGGGTGATGGGTGAGCACCTGGCTCACGGTTCAGGCACAAAGGGTTGTGGTGACATCAGACTGGTCACCTGTCACTAGCGGGGTTCCGCAGGGCTCCATTCTCAGCCCTGTGCTCTTCAACTTCTTAATAAATTACTTAAATGCAGGACTAGAAGGGATACTAAGCAGGTTGTCAGATTATACAAAACTTGGAGGGGCCATTGACTCCCTCGAAGGCAGAGAGACCTCAACAAATTAGAGGACTGGGCAACCACCAATCACACGAAGTTCAACAAGGGAAAGTGCTGGATTCTACACCTGGGATGGGGCAACCCTGGATGTACAGACTGGGGAATGAGAGGCTGGAGAGCAGTGCCATGGAAAGGGACCTGGAGGTGGAGGTCAGTGGTGAGTTGAACCTGAGCCAGCAGTGCCCTGGCAGCCAGGAGGGCCAACCCTGTCCTGGGGTGCATCAGGCACAGCATTGCCTGTGGCAAGGGAGGGGATTGTCCCGCTCTGCTCTGCACTGGGGCGGCCTCACCTCGAGTGCTGGGGGTAGTTTTGGGTGCCACACTGTAAAAAAGACATTAAGCAATAAAAGAGCATCCAAAGGAGGGTTAAGAAGATGCCATATGAGGAACAGCTGAGGTCACTTGGTCTGTTCAGCCTGGAGGAGACTGAGGGGAGACCTCTTTGCAGTCTAAAACTTCCTCGGGAGGGGAAGAGGATGGGCAGACACAGATCTCTTCTGTGTGGTGACCAGTGACAGGACCCAAGGGAATGACCTGAAATTCTGTCAGGAGAGGTTTAGGTTAGATGTTACAAAAAGGTTCTTCCCCCAGAGGGTGGTTGAGCACTGGAACAGCTCCCCAGGGAAGCGGTCACAGCACCAAGACTGACAGAGTTCAAGAAGTGTTAGGACAACACTCTTGGGCACACGATGTGACTCTTGGGGATGGTGCTGTGCAGGGCCAGGAGCTGGACTTGACGATCCGCATGGGTCCCTTCCAACTCAGCATACTCTGTGATTCTGTGAGATCTAATCCAGTATGACACAAAATCCTGTTGCATGACACTGTGAGTGGGGCATGCTTTAACCTGAACTAGCCCTTGAGATTATGTTGCAGAGAAAAAAAGATACACAAGTTTAATTATCCTTCCTCCTCCTTACAAATAATTTGAAAACCAATTCATGGAGCATATTACTGTCGTATGGCCCTTGGGATACTTTCCTTTTTCCTCATTTCTATGTCATTATATTCTTTTATAATTACAGCAGGAAGCTGCCACTATTGCTCAATATCAGCTCTCCATAAGAAATGTAAATTTAGGCCCATCCAGGGAGGAGAATAAGAAGGATTCAGACAGATATTTAAGTATGTTTACTTAATAAAGGCATATTTTTGTGTATTCCGGTATAGGGTAAGGACTTGTACAGCAAAGAGGAAGGGTAGGATTTCATCCATCTATTTTCAGGTAAGTCTCCTGAAGACTGTGTGGTGTATTCCCATTGGGAGAGACCTCAAGGAGGACAGGAGCAGTTGGGAAAGCAAGGGAGGGATACAGATAACACAATTTCACCAAGCACATGGCTCACTTGGACATAGACATTAGGCTTTCCTGCTGAAATGACTCAGGAGGGGAAAGAAAACTGAAGGAAGCTCAAGGAACCAAAAGCCTGCAGTATTTCCATGAGGAAACATTGAAACAGTGAGTGTATCTATGGAATGAGTTTCAAATCCTGGGCTGCTAATGAGGCTAAACCGCCCAAAATTTTTACTATCAAAGCAGTTTTTTTTTCTCTGAGTTAGGGGACACAGCTGAGGTGGTCTATCACGGGTGTCTGGTTTGATGTCACCACTGCTATTGGCTGATCAGGTGTCTGCAGTGACTCTGAGCCATCACAGTTCACCTTGAGATGAACTGCTCCCCAGGCCATGCACTCCTCACCAGAGACACAATTTAGGTGAATGAAGCTATTTCAAAAGCTCAAGGGAAATCCTTCTGTTCTCAAGCTACTGCCCCAAGAACACAGAGCTGTTGTGTTGTATCTGACAGGGTTCTTCTGGTGTCTTGGATGAAAACATGATTCTTACCTAAGTCCTTGTTTTTCACTTATGAGCCATAGGAATAGTACTAAGACCTATTAATCTGAGTCTTCTTTTTCATGATAGAAAATGATGTGCTGGCAGTATGAACATGCTGAATACTCCCGAAATTAACACTCTGGGCTTCAAGACCCATTTGCTTCCTCAGGTTCAAGCACAAGTCTCCTAGACCATGCTTGAGACAAGTGAGACGTAGAAGATGTCACAGACCCAGAAGCTGAACGCTGAAAAAATGCCTTCAAACTTAAACTTTGGGGGCTGATTCTTTGGGCACTGTGTCTCAGGCTGTGGGAGCTGAACAGATGGGGAAACCAGATGGTCTGGGCTTCCCTCTGTGGGATTATTTTGCACAATGGTTGTCCCAGATCTCAGAAACAAAGTGATTCAGAGGTTGTCCTCTTACCTGTGTAACTGCAGAGGCAGACACACACATGTTCCATGAGCCTAGTCAGAACTGGAAATTTGCCTAACGCACAAGATGTGAAGTACAACTGTTCCCATTAGAATTTCTAAAAGAAATAATTTAATGGAAATGTTTTGCCTTTTCCAGATCTCACTCTTTCTGGTGAAAAATTCCATTTCTCTGTAAAATTTCAAACGATACCCAGTATAATACCCTGATCAGAGATCAGGAGAGAAAAGAAAATCAAATTTCCACCTGTAAACAGTGGGATGAATGGCACAGCTATCTAAGTTGTGGCTCACAATATGTGGGTCAAAGTTATCTATGAGAAACACCTATTTTAATTAATAGCACATGTTACAGGTAATAATGGAACCCAAAGCTAGATTTACAAGTTGTTAAACATTTCAGTATGTTTCTAAATTAACAACCAATCTTGTTTATAATCTCTTACACCACAGTATTTTGTTTTATTTACGTAGTGGTAGATACTTAAGGTCGTAGAAACAGCAATTTCAATACCACTTTATTTGGTTACATAACAATATTCATTCTGGGTTTAGAACTAATTAGAAAACTACTTTTTTCCATAAAATTTAAGTTTTTATGGAAAAATGAAAACATCAAAAGACTAGAGCTAATAAAGCAAATATTTTGATTCAAAATGGAGCTGTGATTGTCTTGTCTTTCTCTTCTATCCATCAGCAAAGTTCTTCATTTCATATAGATGGTGATCATAGCTATTTGTTCTTCCGCTGCCTAGAAGCTTGGGCAAAGGATTTATGCTTCTTGAGTGAGCATTCTTTTGGTTCTTCACACATCACTTCTTTATTAAAAAACACAGATTTCACCAGTCTGGGATACAATCAAGGAAAATTATCACATAGTTTATGAGGCAGCCTTTGAAATTCATCAGATAATATATTTGAAAAATAGGCTCTCCTAAGATAAGGCCAATATTACTCAAATACTGCTTCTTACAAAGACAGCTGGGCAACAGAAAATATCAAATATTTTTCTGGGCTGGTATAAGTATGCTATCTTGCTTCAATTTACACATATTATCATTGGAAGGGGTAGAAGTTTTGGCGTGGGGATTTGAAATGCCTGTCTTTTGAAATCCGCTTTTTGAAATTCACAAATTGAGACCACATCATGAGCTTCTACTCTCTTGCCAGCAAACAAGGAAATCTGCAGGAGGCCTGAAACTCTGAAATGGCTGAGAAAGACAAACACTTTGTTCAAGTTGTACATATAAAATGACAATATGGAACAGGCTTAAAATAAGGGGTTTAAACCACAGCACATCCAGCTGATTGGTGCCCAGTAAGGTTCCTAATCCGGCCTATATCACCCACCTTTTATTAATGCCCAAAAATTTTTGCTTTTTATGTATTTTTCCTATATTTGTAGCTTTGTAAACCATTAATATGCGTTTATACAGCTCCTAGTATTTTTCCTACCCTTTCTCTTAGATTTTAGAGTAATAAGCTAACCTTAGAACACATTCCTAAAATACTATTTAGTCTTAGTTTGAGATAGAGGACCTACAAGAAGAACATTTTGTTTTCTAATCAGAATCTGAGAAGACATAACAAGGAGTGAGGCAAAGAAGCCCTGGACCATCTCCAGTGGGGCAGTACCTGGGGAAAAATTACCTAATCAACTGCTCTTCTAATTGGACAATGTCTGCTAGATGTGATAGTTTTTTAAACTTATAAAAATTGTAGAAATCCGATACCATGTGTCCCCATAGCCCATAACTATGGATGCACATGGAAGCTTCCAATAAAGAACTGCTTTTTAATCTTATCATTTTAATGCTGTTGCAAGGGTTTTTGTCTTTTGATATCAGGCAACACTGTGAAACAAGTTCCCATGGCTTCTCAGGTTTCTCACTGGTTATTTGTACGGAGATTGTCTGAAAGAGCATGGTTTAAGGTTCCTCAGTGCTACATGCAGGTGTGCAGAGAAATTCTGTGACACTGAAAAGCCAGTGCAGACATCTGTGTGAGAGCAGCAGGTACAGAGTAAAGCCAAAATGACCCACCATAGCAGAGTCTGGTCAGGATAAGGGTACTACTACTGTAAGCAAAAACAGAGACAAATAATAACTTTTCTGAAGCACATAATAGATGCTGGAAAGATTAGAATATATTTACCAAGACTTGCAAAGTCCCTACAAATTTGTTTTGCTACATATTGAAGAAGGTAAAGTTCAGGCACTGATAGCACTGTCACCAAATCTGAAAATAATTATTTTCTGCTCAGCAATGTTCATGATTAGATGGGATGTCACAAAGGGAAGTTTTAAAATTTTCAGTGCTATTTAAGATTATGTAGAAAAATGTGAAGTATTCAAATCATTTTCTTTTGCTTTCAGTGCTTTCCTCAGTTTAACTTTGTAGTTTCACATAAAAGACATGCTCTGGAGTAGAGCTACAGGAATAATGGTGAATTTTGCTGTTTATAACTCCAGTGATGTAAAATTTTACACTCACAGCAGTATGAAAAATGAAGTGTTCTTTTTTACTTTTTCTTTTTCTTTTTTTTTTTTTTAATTGGATATTGGTGGTGTACCAGCGGAATGGATCACATGGTGGCCAGACTCTCATGTTGACTCTAGAATGAGCTTCCTAGTGCCACTGTCAGAGGTAGAGCACTCCTGACGGTGGATCAAGGTCCAATCCAATAGACCATTACTTACATTCTCAAGTATAGGATAGATCTCATTTCTACTGCCTGTCCTGTTGCAGTGGGCAGGCAGGAGTCTAAATTTTCTTGCTTTCTTTGTTTCATGAGAATTCAGTACAATATGGTCTTTGGTGGAGAATCTGATGAAGACAGTCAAATACAAACTGAAACTGCAAATATTCCCAAAGAATGTAACTACTGTCAAGCACAGTCCTAGAGTTCAAACTACATTTTAAGAACCTTTTTAATCTCTCCAAACACCAGCCTACCATATGTCAGAAAAGTTATTTAAAAAGGCTTCTCTGCCTTTCATAACATATTGACCAATGACAATGGAAAAAGAAGTGGTGGGTCAGTCAGGAATTTAAGACCACTATGGTGAGAGGTATAAAAGAACAGCTGAACAGTTTAGCTGGGAAACTACAAATAATATTTTAATTGCACAAAAACTTGAAAAGTAACAAGGGGCGGGGGGAAAAGGTCAATCCCACAGTGGCAAATATCAGCTGAGACATTGTGAAAATAAACAATTACTTGTGCTATGTAGGAAAGGAAAATCACAGACTTGAAGTCTTCTAACTGGGAAAAATAAAATCTTTCAGCTGAAAAACACTGAGAGAAACAATTGTGAGAAAATAATCAGGCAAGACTAAAAGTCTAATTATGACAAATCATGACCACTTTTATAAGGTTCCTAAGGTGGGAGAGGGCAGAGCATTTTAAAAGTGTGCGTATTCAAATCCAGTATTAAGTTTGAAAAGACATCTGGAGTTCATTGGCAGGAAGGCATCCAAGTGAACAGAAGGGATTTCTACTACCACTGGGAAATATTTAACCCAAGTATCATTAGCTCAAGTTTATTTTTCATCTGCTCTCTCTGCACAAAGTATCTGACAGTGCTTGCAGGAAATCATGCTCTGCACAAACCTGAGTTGCCAGAGGAGTGCCTCTGGATGGGAGTGCACCACAGGACAGCTTCGAGCCTTCTCAGCCTCTCCAGACTAAGAAAGCAGTCCTTGGTGTAAAGTACATTCCATTCCCTAAGGTTTACAGAAAAAATATAATTAGAAAAGAGATTGTACTAATAGCACCTCATCAGACAGTTCTAATCAGCTGTACAAAATTAAAAGCAACCATTTATTTACAATTTAAAAATTATGAGGCCAAGATTCCAACACAAAGAAAGCTGATAGTCAAGTTGTAAACCTTGGAAAATACAGTTATGCTATCAAAACAATAAAAAGTCTGTAACTATTGAATCATAAACAATTTTGCTATAATTACAAATATTAGGACCAGTAAGAAACTGCATTAAGTAAAAAACTAAGAGAACTGGTATTACAACCCCTGCTGTTTCTGCAAATATTTTTATTAGCTCAAGAAGCAATGGAATGAGGCCAAAGGGAATGAGTTTCTAGAAGCTATTTACCCACTATAAACTAGCAAAGGAACAGGGAATTCTAGCTACATTGCAAGCTGTTAAAGTGTTTTTTCCTCTTTCTCTTTTCTCCCCCAAAAGGCTGTTCAGTATGAAAAATGACTCTGTCAGCAGACACTCTTCACAACCCACCCTGATCAGCAGCCTTCATTGTTTTATTAAGACAAACGGGCAGTAACTACAACATTTCAAGTACATGGAGTTAAAAACGCAGAAACAATGTTTTGCCATGTGGCAACAGAAACCAAAGAACAAATCTGGATCCACCCCGTAAAACCAATTAGCAATGAGCAGTCTGTTCTGAACTGTTCCTTGATTCAAGTCCCCTCAAGCAGAGTTGTGCAAAATGATTTACAGACTAAAAAAACTTTTGAGTTGATTTAGCCAGTGATTATTGTTATATAAACACTAATTATTCCTACAATTGTCTAGTATAAACACTGTTCCTTGGTTGTATATGATAAACAGGGAATGGTGATCACCTTTTTTTATTGTTCTGCTTTCCTCTCATAAAGAAAGAGACATAAAAGCTTATTCTGTTCATTTAAACCTTATTAAATAAACATCCTGCAAACAATTTTTAAAGGGGTTTTCTCTGTTGAAAAATAACTTTTCCAAAACTAAAACATTTGACAATACAGCATCAAGTGTTACAAAGTTTTTAAATCAAAATAATGTGAAATGCAGTTTGTTCCAAGTTTTTTCTAATTTTTCTTGATATTTTCTAGTTAAAAAAAAAGCCATGCACTGCCCATGATGTCTTTTTCCTCATAATAGAAACTTCAATACCTCACATACCATTCCTGAATTAAAATTTGACATAATGTCTTTCTATGACATTTAAACAGTTCAGTGATAACCAGTATCTGTCTCCATCCTAAGTCTCTAAAACACTCAGAGCTCTGGGCTTAGTGATGTCTCAACAGATTCCCAAATCGTTATTGTCTAAGATAGGACCCATTATGCTGTTGACTTTCCACTTTTTCATTAATTTATTCTGTTCCTTTAACAAGGATTAAAAACAATGAATGCTTTCCTTAAATCCTTGATTTGAGGCTGGCAGAGTAACTATGAACCTGGGTTCCCAGCTTCCAGCACAATGCTGTACCTCACTTATATGTGCTGGGCAGTCCTTCCCCACCTTCCTGCAGGAAGCTGATGTGGATTCAGGTTTCCTGAGAGGCCAGTGACTCACAATCTTCTGCTGCTGCACACTGTGGCTTTGACACCAGGACACTGACCAAATACACACCCTTCTACCCTTGCTACCATTTTTGCAGCTCAAGTCTTCTTAACCACCATAAAGTTGACACTTTAATATTTTCATTTTTTCTTTGTCACCAGCCTTTTGAATTTTGTTATTCCTTTTGGCTATTTTTGAATGCTTTTTTTTTTCTCTCTCTTCATAATCAGTTTAAAATTTCATGACAGATTAAATGGTGGGAGGGTTTGCCTCAGAAAAAGAAAAATCAGGAAGTTTTATAGTCTCTTTAAGTCTAACTTTTCCCCTCAAATGAACAGAAAAAATCAATTATTAGCTAGCAGTATACAACAATTTGTGCTTCTGTACTGATTCAGGCTCTCCACAGACAAAGTAAAAACAATAACCTGCTAAGTTCCACACAGTAGAGCAAACCTGTAATCATTGGCTCCAGAAGCACTGAACCTTCCCATCTGGGATAAATGGAGAATCTCCATTAGTTGTCACTGGGGAGGTACATATTCTCTTTGCAGGACAGCAAATTCAAATGTAATAACTACAAAAACATGAGAAGGACTGAAACTGCATGCAGATAAAGGTACTAAGTCTGCTTTCCAGCTTCCTTGTTTCCCATCTTCCCATGAGGGACTTTCATTAAAGAGTATGTGTTCTGGATGGAAAAAAACTCCTTTTCACCCCGTGGGAATATTGCAGAAGAATTTATTTGTGTTAGTTTGCTGTCAAAACCTTACCAGAGCCCTTCTTCCACTAGCTAGTTTCCCCACAGACCAAAGATTTACAGTCCCCTATTAACCACAGGAGAGAATGGCCATGAACATTTGCGTCTGCATGTAAGTTCACTGTTGACCATGTCATATAAGTTCACTAATGGGAGGCAGACAGAAACACATAAAAATGTATATCTTGCATAGGAAGAGCATCTTTTCATCCATTTAAAAAACAGTGTTGTAATGGAATAAAGGTTTTCCCTTATTAAAACTTTTACTTAAGATTTGCTGTGTCATAACCAGTGAAGTAATACCAGTGTGCTATAGACAACTAAAACTACTCCTGCCCAGCTGAATCAGTGTGAAAATTATAATAGCTAATCCTCAGCAGGAAAGAAGTGTCAGGTCACCAGGTTACGTGTTATCCTGAGATCTCTAATGGCAGATTCACATCCTGTGCAGGTGGGCACAGCCCCTTGCACATCTTCCCACCACATCTTGTCCCTACTGCCCCTTCCTCTCTGGGTCCTGACTCTGAGCTCTGCCCTCACCCTGCTGAGCTAGCCCTGCCCCAGCATTTCCCTTTGCCCATGCCTCATGCCACTATGCACTATCCACCCTGTCCTTCCCTGCCATGAGTTTCCTCCTTGCTTCCATTTCCATTCCCCACAGCCTCAGATTTCTTCTCTGAGTCCTCACCCATTCTCTTCCCTACATGTGAACATGGGGTTTGTATTTTTGGCACACCAGTGGCTATACCCCATTTTTTTCACCACTTATCAGTTCATCATAGGTTATAAGTACAGAACCAGAGCACATTATTCCACAAAGCACATGAGTTCTGGCTGCTTTCCAGCATATAAAAATACTAATTTCCAGTAAATTATATACACTTGTAGGAAAGTTACAATACCCTGTTGGGAATCCAACATGGCTTCCCTCTATATCATTTTTTTCCCTGCCTGCAATAAATTATCTGAAAAGATATAGAGCTCTCCAGTATTTTGACATAAATCTACCTGAAGAAAGTTAACACACATCTGACAACATGTATAACAGCTGCGTATAGCTACAGAACTACTTCCACTTTGGGGTAAAAAGAACAAAGTTAAAGAGATTAAAACAGTGGTTGCTTGCTCCTTAGTAATAAGAATGAGAAATTAAAATTACAAGAGTAAAGAAACAGATCAGGGCTTTAATTGTATGCTTCCAGATTTATTTGTGCTTACTTATTCTATAAACAGTATTTTCTACAAGAAAAGCGATACTCTGGCAGATGCAAATGTTTGTGGGACGGCCTCCAGAAGTCAGTTGGGTGAAGTGAGTCAGGTTTTGCTGATTTTAGTATATGCAGTTTCAGCCTTCATGTTTTGCTGACCTTTATTTTCATCAACTACTGCTAGGGATGTACAAACTTGCTTTACCTTTACTTCAGTTCCATACACCAAATACATGAAGAGTGACAAACATTGTTAGAAATGTAAGCCTTCCAGAACAATTTCGGGTGTGGGAGTTAGCTAACATGAGTGCTCTGCTAATAGAAGTCACTGCTTCTGTCTAGATACAGTTTACATGTTTTCTGGTTTGTGTTTGATGGGGAGTAAAGATACAAAATGTGCTAGCAACAGCACCTGTTATTAACACAGTGTCTCTCTGGAGGGTGCTGGCAATTTTACTATCAGCATTTTCTGACACAGGTATCCCTTTGAAGGACTCTGCAGTACACTCTGCAGTTATGCACACCATAGTGTCATTCTTGGACCCATCCTCTAATGTCAGAATTTTACATAGCTTTGTTGCAAACTTTACAGTGGCAATTTAGCCCAATTTGCTGAACCTCATTGTCTGTAAAGTCCTCTTAGATGCAGCAGTCCTTCACAGTTTCCAGGTCTCTTCTCTCCCCAGTGACAGTACAAACCTACCTTGCATTATTAAAGGTACAGTCATACCTGGTTAAGCCACAGCATCTATGTACACTGATTAAAACTCCTTGGGAAAAAAGCCAGAGAAAGAAGTTCTTCTCAGCTGCAGGATGCCAAGCTGAAAGAGTTGACGAAGAAGATATAGCCAGCAATTCTCAGTTCCCACTTCCTTCAACATGAGAAAATGTTCTATAAGATCCACAGGCATGGTTTTCCACTCTTGTCTTGGGAAGCCATTGAAATTCCTTTCACCTCACTGGGAAAACATGTGTCTGTAGCTAGTCTGTAATGCCCTGTGATTTAAGTGTTTGTTCAGCCTCACTCTCTCTCTTTCCTCTGCTTATATCTTAGAAGCTGTTCTCAGCCAGAGTCAGGAGCTCCCAATGCACCATGTGCCTGAAGTATTCTCTCTTGCCCATATGTACACATATAAACTCCCACAATTAGCCTGGGGGCCTGCTCCCTGGATGGGACTGTCCTGGTTTCCATCACAGCTTCTGCACAGTACTGCATTTTGTCACATACCCTCAGTGCTGGTGAATGATTAATGTGATAAAAAGGAGATCCTTGTGGGAATTATTTCCTTGAAAATATGAAATCATTCAATAATGCTTCGACAAGGTTCTATCACAAACACTTTCCATCTCTCTCCTCATAATGTCAGCGGTAAAGCAAGCCAAAAACATTCTGACAATATTTCTCTGTTCAGAAATAGCAGTTCAAGACTGACCGATCATCCCGTATGCACTGGTCAGCTGCAGGAGAAGATGCAGGTACCAGCACATGGTATCATCCCCTGCCTTGCTAATGGGCTTCCTACCACTTCTCCTGCTTGCTGGGTGGCCTCTGAGGCTGGCAGGTACCATGACCATCCCAGAACCAGGTTGAGAAGTGCAGGCCTGACAGGTGCTCTTTGGTTACCTCAGAGCCAAGTGGTCCCAAGTGCCAGAGAAGCTCACCTGTACTGGCATCAGGACTCCCAGGTACTTCCACACACAAGTTTTTCCCTGTCCAGAAAAGGAAGAAGGTGGGATTTCCCACCTCTCATTCAGCCAGCCTTGCAGTCTGGGCTTTCACTGGGAATTTTCTTGTGCCTCCTAGGGGCAGGCTCTGACTCAGAGCAACCCCAACAGAATGAAGACCTGGTAGAAAGAGGAGATGCTGTATGTTCCTGAATTCTGTTATTCCCTTTTCTGAAAAACTGCAATTACTCTGTTTTGAAATGAGACAGTATCTCAACTTCTTGAATACTCTTGCAGAAGAGAAGCTTGTTTCCCACCATTCTCTGTAAAAAGAGAGCATAATAGCAAATTGAGGTCTCACAAGTATAACGGGTTGACTGAAAAATGTTTCAACAAAATTATTTTCAAGGGAAATACCTTTTCCTTTTCTTTCTAAATAAAATTGGTGTTTTCTCTTGAAAAGTCAAACATCCATGTTGCAGTGCGTTCCGGTAGTTTTCCACAGCCAGCAATAGCATATTGGTCCCTGCTGGCCCCCCCGCTCCCCCTGCATTTGGTTCTCCCCCTGGAAGGCTCTATGTCCCCTGATTCCCCGTTGGTGCGTGCTATTTCTCCCCTCCCACGTTATTCTCCCACTGGTCTGCCCTCTGTGCCCGCGAAGATTCAAACACTAGCCTCTGTATTATTGGCTGCTTCCTGTTTTCCCCTCCAACACTGCAAGGGGTAAAGGAGTCGGGTAAGGGCCACTCGGGGCTACTTCTGGGACCCTCAAGAGAATAAACAAGCTCCTGCTTTCCCAAAAGGCAGCCTCTCCATCTCTTTCCTTCTCGGCGTCCTGGGGACCCCAGACCAGACCCCAGACCGGGGCTCTGCCAGCCCTCCCTGCGCACGGTGAACCAGCCTCTGAGTGTGGGTGAATGTGCCATGGACTGCATTACGTCACATCCAAAACGTTTCTAGTTTTGCCTCTGGTTTATCAGGTTTCTGGATAATGTGTTTCATCTGGTTTTCCCCTTCCTGAGCTGGGCATCTTCTTCCATATCTTCCATGCTTTTGACCAAAAGTTTTAGTACTTTTGAGGGTCCTGGCAGGTGCTCTCCCTGCAGGGAAATCTGGCCCTGCTGGCACTTATTCACAAGCCTCATGACATCAACATTCATACTTTGACACTACTACGCTGCATAATCACTTTTGATGTCGTGGCTGCTGCCATGGCACATGGAGCTCCTGGCCCTATGAGTCACATGCAATCACCCAAAGCCCTGTCCATGGGGATTCACTTGGGTCCATTATTACCACCAGCCACCTTTGCTTTACTAGCTTCTCATCAATAAGGTTGATGCCAGATACCAAATATCAGACTAATTGTGGGTTGCTCTGCACTTACCAGTGAATAAAAAGAGAAAGGTTATCCTGCCAGTCCAATGCTCCAGCCAGGCTGGACACTGCCATGGGCCCTGCCTGGCCCATGGCTAGCGATAGCAGGAAGGAAAGCTACAAATGAGGCCATCTGTGTCTACCTTAGAGAGATTGCCTGGTGCACGAGCACTTTGGTTATTTAAATGTCTGGTTTGGGCTCCCCTAAAACACTTAAATCTTTACCCCTTTTTACAAAGTCATATTTCTTTTCCACTGCAAGCAATCTCCTACATTTAGTCCTCCAGCCTTATGGCTGACTTACCTTTCTAACCACCTCCAAATGCCAGATTGTCACCTTTTGTCACAAACATTAATTATTCAGGCAAAACAAATAAAACGTTCAGGGATTTGGGGCTTTTTTTCTTTTTTTCTTCCATCTGGCCAAAGTGATAGAATAGCCTGTTTCTATGCACCCCCTAAATGAAATGTGTAAGAAACCAGTCTTCCTCTTGGGATGAAGTTAAAATATGCAGAGTCTATAGTGAGACATTATCTTCAAAGAGGCCACCCATGTTTTCCAGGACAAACTTTTTACTGTTACAGAGCACTGACAGAAAGCTGACAAGGAATGGTACTAAAACCTTCAATGTCCACTCAGAATGAAAGTATTTTTAAAGACATTTTCTTAGGAGAGCCCTGGCACTGATGGCTCAGAGAAATATCGTTAAAAAACCAGCTGAAACAGTTGTTGTTACAGTAAACATGAATTAAGTTTAATAGCCTTCTGCCCTCCATTTCAGGCCTCAAGTGCTCTCAAAAGGTCAATAAAACATCCCCTTTATTATAGTCTGTCAAATAATGCAGACAATGCAGGTGAAAGGTTGTCAAATAAGTAAAGAGAAATGTTGTGCTAAGCAAATACACAGGAACAAACCAAAGGCACGTGATCATATGTGCTCCTGAGAGGCTTTGCTTCCCAAATACTGGGCAAAGCTGCCATGGTTCCTCCTACCCTGGTGATGGAGTTATCCTCTCAGACTGTTTCTCACAGCTATAAACCACCCAGCTGGGCTCCACAGCACAGCACAGGCCAGGGGCAGCACCACCTAGGCAGTGCCTGTGGCTATCATGTTGGTATTTAAAGGAATCCTTGAGCTGCCCATCTGTAGATGGGGCAGTATCACAGGATAGCTCTGGCTGGAAGGGGCTGGAAAGAGACCTCTAGTCCAACCTTCTGCTCAAAATCAAGGTCCCTCTGCAGGAGCTCCCTACCTTTGAGGGAGTAAACAACTCTCCCCAGTTTTGTCTTCTCAAAATTTGCTTCTTTCCAGTATCCCTTCCAGTCCTGCATCCAAGTCATTTATGAAGATGTTGAAGAGCACAGGACCTAATCCACTAAAATGATAAGTTGGTTTTATATGTATAAGGTGTTCTTTCTCTTTGCATATGAATAAGATTTTGACTTTAACACCACTGTTTGTCATTCTCCTACTGCGCAAAACTGCGAAGAACATCTCTCCATATTCACAATAACCTCTCTGTAGGTTCTAGATAACAGCTACTAGGTTTCTCATAATGCATCCCTTCCCCAGGCTGAGCAAACCTTAAACTCTCAGCCTCTCCTCATTGGCCAAATATTCCAGCCCCCGGCCATCTTGGGTGCCCTTTGTTGAACTCCCAGGTTCATTTGTGCCTGCCTGGTATTGAAGGGCCCCACACTGGCCTCAGTGATTAAGATGTGGTCTGGAGAGTGCTGAGCAGAGGGGGTCATCCCTTCCCTGGATGTAATACCTGTGCTCCTGTTCGTGTAGCCCAGGGTGCTGTTGATCCTTGATACTGACAGGGTCATGGGGACTCATGCAGTTCCTCCCTGCCACATCCTCCAAGACTGTGTCTGCAGAGCTGGCCTTGCACAGTCAATCCACAGTGTGTAGCATTGTGGTAGGGGTGGGAGGCTTAATCCCAGCTGCTGGGCTTTCCATTTGTCCATGCTGAAGTGCATAAGGGTTACACCAGGCCATTCCTCCAAGTGCTCCTCTTCCCCCCTACTCCAGGTTATTGATAAAGGTGCTGAACAGGATAGGTCCCAGGATACACCCCCATAGTGCTTCACTTCTACAGATTCTACTTCACTCAAACAGGTTTTTAGCAAGTTAGTTTTCCATCAGTTCAGACTGTAAAGTCCTACTTTCAGTAAAAAAATACCATGAGAGATTCTGCTGGAAACCTTACTAAGCTCAATCTAAACAACATTCACTATTTCCCCCTCATCCACAAATCCAGTCACTTTGTCACAGAAGGGCTGCTCAGGCAAAGTCTACACTTGGCAGATCTGTGATGGTTGTTCCCAAGTAACACTGCCTTCGTGCTCTCAGGAAAATGCTCCAAGAGGACACACTCCATGATGTTTCTAAGAATCAAAAGGAGGATGACAAATTTGGATTGGTCACGGGATTTTCTTGTTGACCTGTTTTTAAGATGGGAATAATATTTGCTGTTTTCAGGGTCTCCCCACCCTTCTCAGTCATGACTGAAAGGAGCTGTGCAATGATACCAGATAGGGCTCCCAGTAGCCTTGCCCAGGTTGGAGATGTTAGACGAATTTATGGAGTTCTTGCTGAAGCTGACAGATGAAGTTTCAGTCTCCACTTCCGAGGGGCTCTCAGTGCCACCAGTCCTCATGTTCCTGCAAGTTTTATGACAGCAGTACAAAGTTTTGCTGCATCTGCCTCAGGAATGCTTTCTACAGAAGTTCTCTTTCAGAGATCAGCCACATTGAACCTAAACCACATGAACAATGGGAGAGGAGTCATAATAAATTTAGAGGGGGCAAGAATTGATGGAAACCACTGAAAGAGTCTCTGTCGGCCTTCTGGAATGAGTATGTGAAGAACATGCTGGTGTGGTACTTGAATGGCAAGAGGGTCACACCTGACACATACACATGATTGATGGGCAAACATCGTTTGCTTGCAGAGAAAAAATTTCACAAGTGGTCATCAATGAGTGCTCGTCGAGGTGTGGTTATGACTTTATCACACCGCAGTGCTATGTCCCTATGTTTTGGTTAAGAGATGATGGGAGAAGGAAGGGAAAGAAGTGACAGCACTGCTGAGACAGTAGGTTCCAAGCTTGTTTCTGGGAGGAGGTTTTGTCCCGACAGCTCTTGGCAAATTGCCTTTTCCAAGCTGTTCCACACAGAGTCTTTCTGAATCCCTCAGGTGAGCTTTTCTCCATCCAAACACTGCTAAACTTGTCAGTACATTGTCAGTACAAAGAAGCTGGGTAGATCTAATAAAAATACAAGCAAAGGAACTGATTAGATCCATCCACTTACGCCTCACAGATACAGCTTTGGGGATTATAAAGTTTGTTGTGTAAGCTAGTATTTGATATTACCATTTCACAGAGACTTGTACTTTTGTTGCAATTTGAGAAACCAGAAACTACCTACTGGAAAATTATACCAAGAAGTTTTTCATCAGACTGATTCCAGCAGAATTTTCTTAGGAAGCAGCAGAAATAGAGAGGTCCTATAAAGCAAAAAATGTTGTAAAATCATGAATTTAAATGGTTTTGAAGGAATTAATAGACTTTGTCAACCCAAGCAGTGGTAGAATGATAAATGGTAAAAAAAATCAAATAGTCAGCAGCCTTCAGAAAAAAATATATAACAATATAATGATTTAAACTGTACATAGAGTAATAAGTGTGCACTTGAAGTCACTGGGGAAATTCTGCCTCTGCTTTATGACAGTATAGTATTTTCAAACATTCCCTTTCTTGTGAAAAGGCATTTTTCCTGAATTATTGCACAAGTGACTCCTGGGGTATGAGTAGAAACCTCTATGATTCAGCAGAAATGTTCAGGCAGTATAAGAGTAAATGCAACAGAAAGCTGACTTTCATCCAGCCGGGCTCCTTTGATTTCACCATAAACTGGAACTCTGTTTAAGTAGAAATTCCCTCCTTCTGCCTCTTTCACTGATATTATTGTCTGAGAAGGTGGGTTATCTGAGCACTTAGTCTCAAGGAATGATACTTTTGGAGTTTTGGATTATCTAAGTGTGTTTTTTATGCCTGGAAACACAACCATTACTTGAAGGAAAATTAGTTCCTCTGTATAGTACTAGAGTAGTTATATTGCATTGTCAGCTGGAGTGAGCTGTATGCTGATTTACACCTGCTGAGTCCTTCATTTGCCAAAATACTCATAGAATCATGCCCAGAAGCCCTACAGACTTTTAAATATCTGATATAAACCAATTTCCAAATAGCTATTCTTTCTGCCACAGCTCTCTCTGGGTGTCACCAACACAGTTCCTTTTACAAAAGAAAGAGATCATCCACAGGGAATATTTTTCCCAGGAGCCCAGGCCTTTTCTCTGCTCAACAATGTTGTACTATGCATATGTTGCAAATGCTTTTCACTATTTTCTCTTTCCATAACAGCACTGGACTCTGGAAAATAAAATCTATTGAAAAGTAATCAAAGTTCATACAAGGGATGAAATGTGGAATCAAACTAAAGAACAAAGGTTGTACTTATTTAATTGCATTAGCAGGCAGTAGGACAGAAAATATTAGTTTCTAAATTAGCCAGGACAGGAAAAGCTCCTGGATTTCTACCCTGGAAAACCCTTTGAAATTTACCATTTTATTAAGGTATTCTATCTGTACATTGGAAAACCAGATGAGGTTGCATAGCCAGAGCTAAGATTGTCCTTCAAACTATTCTGTCAACAATTTGCAAAGCAGAGCTGCACAAATTCCTTTCTTGACTGGTCCTCTCTCTCTTTGCAGTGGACATTGCAAGCCACGTGCCCACACAAAACTAGGCAAAGCAGGATGTATATTAGGATGATCACAAATTGAAACGCATCTGCCAGACATTCCTCTTAGTATTTTTCTACAGAAGAGAGCAAAGACAGTTTCCATAATTTAAATGACTTGAAGCCAGTATGACGCTGATGACTCGCTGATGGCGCTTTTCAGACTCCAAAGTGAGTTAAATTGAATTGGGTGATACCCATATCTTGAGGGACACCATAACATAATTCCAAGAAATCCCTCATATAAAGATTTCTTCAACACAGTCTACACTAGCAGAAACTGTCAAGCAAGATTTCAACAGAAAATACTTCATTTTACTCTAATCCAATGGAAAAATGGACCTGAGAAGTTATATTAGAGACCAACAAAACAATAAAACACTTAATTTGTTAGACTGGGAAAAAATATCCAGGATCATTCACTTGCCTGAAAAAAGATATCATATTTTAAAAGAGCAATTATACCAAAATGCTAATTTCAAAGCCAGTTTTCTCTAGAGTTTTTAAAAAATATATTCTGTACAATCTGAAGTTCACAGGGATGGACCCAGCCAAACTGGAAATGCTATTAGTCAATGCTTGTCTTTCTCCCCACAGAACTCAACTGTCCTAGGCAAACAACTGACCTATTTGACTTCTTGCCAAGATGTTATCAAGATTCCCAAAGAGTGGAATGTTTCCACAGGTAGAAAGAAAATCCAGTTACACTGACCAAAAAAAAAAAAAACCCAGAGAAATGGATGGATGTATAGATATCCCACTGTGAGACAAAGCCAATAAAAAGGGTGTAAGATTAGAGAGAAGTCTACTCAACAAAAAACTTTTCATTTCCAAAATATCCATTCATCTGCTCTGAAGCATCTGGTGTTGCTCATTATTGGAGACAGAACGCCAGCCTTGATGGTCTATGTTCTCATCTGTACTTCAACTCTTACATGCATTCAAATATTTCATTACTTTTTCGTATAGGGACATTAAAACTTTACAGCAATTTTTATTAACAATTATTTTTGACAAGCTACTTGGCAGTACAAGATGAAAAGTGAGAAGTGTTTCCTCCTACTGTCAGGATGCCTTCATGTGATGCATTGAATGAATAGACACATTATACTCGTCTTAATCTTATGTTGAAAAAAAATAAGCATATTAATAAAACTTAATTTATTATCTCAGTAACAAACTAGAGTAACTCAACTGGCTACTGCATTCATCTAAATTAATTCTGCAAATTGAAATATATAAAAATTTTTATAACTGGAAAATCCTTTTGTTACTCATTACTGGGTGACTGCAGCTGCAGAAAGAACACCTCACTACATCTCAGTCTGGAATCTCAGCAGACAATCCACTGCCCATACCACTGGGAATAAAACAGTACAGCTGGATTAATGTCAACAGGTACTGGAGCTGTCTCCAGTATGTAAAGTCTCCTAAGTGACTGGAGCATAAATTCTCATAACAAAAGAGAAGCCAAATACATCTTTCACAAGAAAAGGTTCATATTTTGACCTTGGCGCTGACAGAAAGTATTTCAGCAATAAGGAGCTATGTTTTTCTCTGTGTGCTATAATCATGACACACAGTCACTCTGGTTCTTGCTAAGGCACTGTCTTTGGACCCAAAAAACCTTTAGCAATTAATTTCATGCAAAATGGGACTGATTTAAGATGCTATAGTAGGAGCACTTCCTCTTAGGAATGGTGAATCTGGGCTGGACTTTCCTTTGGCAAACAGAAAATGATCATGTGTTACATTCTGAATCATACAGGGAAGTTTAAAGAAACTAGATTTCCATGGACAAACTGGGAAGGTCTTATTTTAATAGAAGTAAAAAAGTTTAAACTGAGAGAAATTAAAACACAGGTCTAGTGTGAAACCTGGGCTGTATGAATTAATCACCAAACAGCCTATAAAGAATTTATCAGCAGATTTAGTAAATGGTCTTTCCAGTGTAAAATAACCCAGTTTGCTCAGGGTTGGCTTCTAAATTAGCTATTACTAAGCAGGAAAGAAATCCTAAAATTATTGTTTTCTGAAATCTACACCATTAACTTCATGCTCAGTGACTGGTAAATAGAAGAGTAGGAATGATAAAGAAATACATAGGGAATGAAACTGAAAGCATCATTGTGTTACTGCAGTGTGACCACATCTTAAATGTTGCATGAAGTTCTTGGGAAACCTCTTCTGAAAACTTAATAGTGGAGTGAGAAAAGGACAGAGAAAGGCAACAAAGACTATCAGATTTGTGGAATACATTCTACATTATATGAAAGTGTAAATAAGAGGGCTTTATAGCTTTAAAAAGTCAGTGAAGAGGATACAATGTTGCTTAATAGAATTAGGAATTCTAGGGAGAAGGGCATTTATTGTTCCTCAGAGTAGATGGAAAAAATGGAAATCAGACCTTGCAAAATCATCAGGTAGCACATTTAGAATAAGAACTGTACTTTTCATATCAATCTATTTAAATTGGAAGAACATTGCCACTGAGTTTTCATAGAATTTCACAAAGAGTCATAGGATAAATGGTTTGAAATACATAAAACAAATTTACAAAAATTAAGGCCAATAGTAGCTTTTGAAAACAGTGTTCTAAATGCTAGCTCAAGCTCAAGCAGGTCTTTAACAGATGATTGCCACAAATATATTTTTTTAAAACATGTAAAGGTCACCTTATTATTATTGGAGTGCTCTGATTTGATAACGTGCTCTGAAAGTGTGCATTTTACTGATCTTACCATTCCAAGGATACATATTAATCACTGAGTCATGACAACACTGAGTTAGGTCTGAGCATACACAGGTACATGAAGAACTTTAATGTGAAAAATAGAGACAGTTCCTCAAGAAAACAGTATCTTATTTACTAAGCCCTTCATACATTCATTTGAAGTGTCCTAGTCGTATATTAGTTATCACGGGTCCTTTTAATAGTGATACTGAGGGAGCAGATTTTAGTTCAAAAGAAATCTAGAAACTCTCCATGAGAAAACAAAAAAAACACCCAAGCAAAACCCCCAAACAGTTTACCCGAAAAAGCACACAGAAAAAGGTCACAGTCGTACATATTTCTGTTGAACGAACTTACCATATACATAGTTTCAAATTTTTTGTGCAAAGGTCATAGTTTCTTTACCAAGATGTTAAGTACAGTGACAGCCATCAATACCAACTTTACAAGGGTTTTCTTTCCTCCGCTTTCCACTGATGCCACCTCTGTAATGAACTTACAAAAGCTGATTCCTCATGAAAAATTTTAAGCTTCTCTATTTCTGGATTTTTCTCTCTTTACTTGAAGGAAATCCAGTCTTTAAAATCTTTTCACAGAAAAAAAGATAAAGCATCTCACTAATCAAAATTCATACACTACCTCCACAGTTGAAGCTGATATTTATTTTTACAAAACAGAAGGACCCCTTCTCCAGGCACATGATAGAGCATCCTGAAATACAGTTTAAACACATGCTTATCTAGAAAATCAAAAACTTATTGGAAGAAAGTTTTATGAAGGAAAGGAAAGGAAAGAAAAGGAAAGGAAAGGAAAGGAAAGGAAAGGAAAGGAAAGGAAAGGAAAGGAAAGGAAAGGAAAGGAAAGGAAAGACAGAATCACAGCAACTCTTTCCTCAAGTAGATTCAACTTGAGCTGCTTGCCCAGAACCTCATGAAGATTTTGAATATCTCCAAGGATGAAGACCCTACTGCCTTTCTGGGCAACATGTGCCAGTTCTTGATCACTCAGCAAAACAAGTTTTGCCTTATGTTTAACAATTCTCCTTTGTTTCCATTTGTGACCACTGCCTCTTGTCCTGCCACTGGGCAGGACCACTGAGAAGAGGATCTGAAGACCACTGAGAAGAGGATCACTTTGTCTTCTGTACTCTCCTCCATCAGGTATCTACACAGACAGTGAAGGCACCCCTGAGCCTTCCCTTTCCTGCTGAACCCTCCCAGCTCTCTCTCACCCTCTCTTCGTACATCAGTGCTGCAGTCCCTTGATAATACTTGTGCCCCTTTGCTGAACTTGTTGCAGTGTGTCCATGTCTTTCTGGCAGTGAGGAGCCCAGAACTGGAGCTAGGACTCCAGGTTTCTTTCTCTAGTGCTGAGTAATGGGAACAATTGCCCTCCTTGACAGAAAGAAAGAAAGAAAGAAAGAAAGAAAAAGAAAGAAAGAAAGAAAGAAAGAAAGAAAGAAAGAAAGAAAGAAAAAGAAAGAAAGAAAGAAAGAAAGAAAGAAGAGAAAGAATGGAGTCAGACAGGAAATGTACTTACTGAAAAGTAAGAAGAGAGAGAGAGAAAGAAAGAAATATAAGGGAGATAGAAATATAAGGTTAGATATAATTCAGAATACAATGGATGAAATGTTTGAAATATCTCACTTAAGATTATAAGAGGCTTATAGAGAAATTGAAAAATATTAAGATAACACTTGATGAACATTGTGCTATTCATATGATGGTTCTTAGATTGCTATCTAACAAATCAAGCTGATGAACTGGAAATAAGTTCATAATAGAAAATATTATATAGGTTCTGGTTCCTGAAGGCAAAATAACCAGAGACATTGGAATATAATCTCCTGCAAAAGATTGTAGATGGGCCAGGCATAGATAAGTTTGAAACACATTTACAGTATTTCTTGGCTTATCAGATTTTCTCTTATGAATATAAATTATACAACATCTCAAATAATAGTGGAAAATCTTAGTCTGAAAAAAAGGTAGTCTGTAAGGGTGATGAATCACATTTTGCTTTGATGATTTTTGGTAATCAATATTGATTCTGTAAAAATTAGGCTTGAGAAATAGGATAGGGAGAATAATGCCTTATGCCTTATATGTCTTATATTTTAATTCTGAAATCTGTGTAAAACTTAGAAATCATAAAATACTAAGCTTCTGCCAGTAACTCCTCTGCCTACCACTAGTGATTATTGTTATCACTACCTTTCTAATCCTTACAGCATTATTTTTACTACGGCACTTCATCTCTTGACTTTTGAACAGTCCGTGAGAAATTATTTAATGCACACAGGCACACACACGCGCATTTGAAAAATCTGCAGGCAACTCAGGAATCACCAGGAAATCCTGAATTGGAATGAGGTGAGACCTGCTCTTTGGATGGAGTCCAGCAGAGTTCTCGTGCGGTCTGAGCTGCTCTCACATGGCTACAGCAATCTGCACCTGACCTTTACTTGAGAAACAAGCAAATATAACCTATTTATGCCCTCTTAGTCCTCTCTTCCATACACCACACTCAGTGCACCTTGCCTTGAGCACAGCACTGTGCAGGTCAGAATGGACTGTGTCATCCTGGTCATTCACACCAATACAGTCAGCACTATGGGGTCCCAATTTCAGTCAGCGGGCTTTGACTCTAAAATACTTTTTTTTTTTCAAAAGCCAAAGAATTTTAGAAAAGTTTATTATTTACTAAGCTCCTTCTTGCCTCTCAGAACTCTGAAACTAAAATAATTTATTACATTGACATTTCACCATCCATAATTTTCCAGCCAATTTCCATTTGCCCTTTGCATTACATTTATGAATAGTTGTTGGATTAAGTTTGATTCTTGCCTACTCCACTAACTGCATGAGCAAAACTGTGTTGAGCTGTAATTTGACTCACTGTTAATTGCTGACATATGGCATATTGAATAAGGAGGGGAGGGAAAAGCACTCCTGGGGGGTAAGTGATTAGCAGTCTAAAAATGAGCATTACTGACATTCCATGACTTTACATTTTCTGACAATTCCTTCTAAAATTCTGGATTTCAGAATGTGCAGATTCTCTGTTTATTTCAAAAGGATGGTGCAGGAGACACTATGGTGAATTATTTTATAAGAGAGAAGTCAGAAAACTCATAAATCCTGCAAGTAAAGCAATCTGCCAGAGATGATCATGCATATTTAAAACTATTTACAAATGGGGCAATGCATGAGCAGCTGCATCCAGTACTTTAAAGCTCTCAGATGAAGAACAGATCATTTACAAATGCCAACGAGCATTGCCTGGGAAACATGCTGTATATACACAGTGGACACCTGGAGGAGAAACTCCTCATTTACCACTCACACTTTCACTAATGAGGAGATTATTCGGAAATGAGAAAATAGTATATCACCTACACTCTCATAATCAGGTAGGTTCTGTTTGAAACATCCACCCACTACTAGTCACATCAAGAGTGCAGTAATGTGAAAAGCCGAAGAGCAATCCTGCTCTTAATCAAGAGAGTCAGTAGCTAGAATATTTTAAGAAATTACTATTCGCTCAGGCATTGCTTATACTTTTGGTGATACAGTTTAAACAGTAAAAAATAGTAGAAGCCTTGCAAACTACTGCTATATCTTGAGCAATTCAGTCTTTAAGAGTTGGGCTCTCTCCATTCAGGGAGGATCAGATATACCTATTGCAAGGCACAGATGGGTGTTTAACTACTATAGTAATCATCTGTAACTGTGTGAGTAGAAAAAAAATGGATTCTTCTCTAACATAATAAAACTGTCCCAGAAATTAACAGTACTAAGACATTTCCATAAATTTCTTTTAAATTAATTTATCCCCATTGTTAAGAAAAGGAAATTTCCTCACCTGTATAATGGCTTCTAATCTAAATTCCACAGCCTTCAATTTTGATTCCTGATGCATGAAGCTGTCCCTGCCCTGGGATATCACAACTCCTTACTGTCCTTTACTTTCCACAGTCTGAGGAAAAAAATGATCTGAGCATGTAGAAGAAAAAGTGCATCTACAGGTGTGAAGACTGGACATTCAGATCTACAGCTAGCCTCTACTAAACTTCATTAGCTTTAATTCAAAAAGGGTGATAAGAAGAAGCCAGGTGTTTACCCAAAATGAAGAAGCCAGTTCTGCAGGTGTTATATGCAATAAGCAGAGCTCCTTGTCAGCAAGAGACCTCAGGGTCTCAGGGAAGAGAAGTATTGATATTTTGTTAATCTGCACGTATAAAGGAAATGAAAAATAAAGAAAAGGGACAAACAGAGAAATACATGAAATTAATATAAGGCAGTCATGAAATGCTTCTTACACTTACAAAGTTACGAGTTTTTGTCTTACATGAACACAGACAGCCTTCTGGGAACTCCACACATTCTCCTAGAATGGGATTTTTAAAAACTGGGAGGAAAAAGCATATTGCCAGAGTTGTTCCAGTACAGATGTTTTATCAAAAAAGAATTGGCAAAAGAGCCTGTCCCTACTAAAGTACATTGCTTGGTGAGCTGCAGTGCCATCATCTGAAGACAGGGACAGACACCGGGGTTATCTAAATGCAGGGGACCTGCAGTCACTTGGCTAAAATCATACCTTTAAGGAAGAATATGTTCTAGGCCAGTTTTTGGATGATGAATTCACCCTTAGCCCAGATAATAAATCTGTGCCTATGAATGACTAAAGAGCACAACAGAGTTTATAAAGGAAATGCAAAAACATGCATACATATATGTGTGCAATTCCTCAAAATTTCAGAGAAAAAAATCGCTTTTCTCTGGAATATTAAATATGGGTTTGGAATTATTCTTATTTCCTGAGGTAAAAAGTATTTCTAACAAAGGCACTCCTCAAATTTGCTACTTTCTTATTAATAATTTGGACCATTTCAAAGACTCTAAACACAAATTTGTAATACCTTGGTTTCACAAATACTGTCTTTTAACTTTTTTGTTTTATTATCTCACTTGTATGAAAGACCATGTAGAGGATTGCAAATGTTTAGGTTTTATTGTATCCTGTCCCAAGCTACAACATTATATGGTGGGCTGTAAAACAGCAGCAGTCACCTGCAGGCCTTGCAGGCATAGGTGCTGCTCAAGAGAGGTGTCACCAGGGAAGGCACAAAGAGCTTGAGTGGGTGGTAAAGCACCCATACCACGGGAGCCAGCTGAGTTCATTTCTGGGAAGACATCTAGGAAGCCATAATCTTGGAATATGGATACAAACTTTATATTTTACAGAGTTTGGATCCCCTGAAATATGTTATTCAGTTAAGAGGATTCACCATCAGTAAATCAGAATATAACCCTATTTCTGACTAGAATTCAACCAGAAAAACCAAACCTACTCCTATCCATTTAACACAGCCTGAAGTGGATTTATTTGCCCTTTCAGGTGAAAAGCTACATCCAAGATATATTATGATATGACTATCCTGTCTTGAGACTTCAGATGCAAAACATGAGCTTTGACTCAGTGGCTCTCCTACATACACACATATGGGACAAAAGGGATCTTCTGCATCTAACCCATCATAAAGCTGAACCTACCTCTTCCAACAAAGAACATTTAGAATAAAATAGAAAGCAATACTGGGGAAAGTGGATAAAGCAAAAGAATCAAATAAATGTCCCAGATCTATGAAATAAGCAACTGAAAGGAAACAAGTTAACTGAAAGGAGATAAAGGTAAGGGTAACTCTGACAGCTGTGTGCCAGATACAGTCAAACTAAAACATCATTCCCAATCTTCTTGGATTGGAATAAAGGACTCAGATGCTGGGCTTTGAAAGATATCTCTTTAGCAGCAGGATCTGACTCACTGACAAACTTGTTGAACAGTTTAGCTGGCAACCTTGAAGCTGCCTCTGTGCAGCAGCACACAGCTCAGGGCAGGCTTATTTCCCTGTACACCAGCTACTAGGACAATGATTGCTCTTTCTGAGGAAGCTAAAGCATCAAAATAATGTCCACTGTGGGGGTTTTTTTCAAAGAGTAAAAGCTATTCTTTTGTTAAAGTATTTTTTTGCCAAACTAATATGATTTTTTTTCAATTTCCTCATATATGTGACATTTTGAGTTGCACACAAAGTCAGTGACATAACATGTACAGCAGTCTTGAATATGAGGCAAATACTGAAATCTATTGTTCTTTAACATTATATTGGTAACAACTAATAAATGATGCAAGTAATATTTGTGTCAGCTGCAAGTTGCATGGAGAGCAACTTCAAGCAAATCCATTACTTTTTAACTTACTGCAAACAAGGAAGAACGTGTATTATATCATGACAGGTATCCCCAAAGAACACTGCAGGTCTAATTTACTTGGTTATTTTTCTAACATCAAAGTGAATATTTAGTTTAATGAAGACAAAGTGTGCAGCTGATTTGACTTTACTAGAGGTGTGAGTTGGCAAAGAGAAAGACATGTAATCAGCAAAAAACCATTGCAGTCTTTTCTGTTCTTTGACTATGATCAGAATTGAAATTATTCCTTACATTAAAAAAAACAAACAGCAACTCTTTTATATTTTTGTTTACATAATGTAAGCAGAACACAAATGTAAAGAAAGTAAACTCCATTTTGAATACATTGGTGCTCTTTCTCATGTCTCCTCTGCTGCAAAGCTGCAGACTGACAGACTCTAAATATCATGCAGGATTAATTGCACAGCGTTATAGCTGGCTGAAAGCTAATTGCCTAGTCTAAGCTGGGCAGTCAGTCTAGTTATCTCTGCTCCCCACAGAATTATCAGTGAAAGTCAGGTACGTATCTGAGTGCCATTCATCTTTCTCTCCAGTGCTTGACCTGGAATGGAGTGTCTCCTTCTCAGTGGTGGCTGTAGAGGAAGCCTATGTAATTTAGGACAGACACCTACATTTTATTTAGGCAGTTCTACTCAGATGAGAAGGCCACCATCTTCCCCTCCATGTGGTGAGCAGACTGGGTGGTTATGAAGTGCAAAGTGTTTGGAGTGCCCAATGCTGGGCTGCCTCAGGCTGGTTGGTAAGTTGGTTTTGAAAACAGTAGGGAACTGCACAGCCTATTTCCAAAATCAAAAAAAAATCTGCATGAGAAAGGCACTCATACATGGGTTTGGGCACGCACCATTTTTTGTCTGATTTTAAAACCTATAAGTTTCTCAGTACTAGTTAGTGTACTCTTTCTTGCTGCACTCCTTATAAAAGGCTCAGGCAGTCACAGCCCACAAGGCAGCCCCTCCAAGCAGCCCAGTGAGCTGGGCTGCCACAGAAATCCTCAGATAGGGCTGGTAACCCAACCAGAGGCTTCACAGTCCTAAGCACTGGCTGCTAACAAGCGTTTAGGAGCAGGCTGCAGGCATTATCATGTGCCCTAAGTTTTTGTTTGTTTAATTTCCTTTGCAGTTTGGGATCAGGGTAGTTACCATCCTGTGAATTCCTTGCATAATCAAATTTTAGAGGGAAACCTCTACGTAACTGAATTCTACCTTTAAATTAGCTCAGTCTCTAAAGCAATGTGACCACCATCTCAAACAAGAGGGCATTCAACAACGATTTTATAATCACATGCCTTGAATAAGTGGGTTTTAGAAAAAAAAAGTGAAGAGAGGACTCTGGAACAAAAACCAAAGGTGAAGCAGCATCCTCCAACAAAAATAAGAAAAAAGAGGGCCTTAAGACCATGGCCAAAAGACACACTGGAAAAAAAAAACCAAAACCAGGCAAGCAGGCACAGAGAATAAGGATGAGAAAACAATTTTCTTCCAATTTTGCACTTTGTCCTAAAAGAATCTTCTGCTGGACACATCTGGCTACAATCTGTGCATTAAGATAATTTGTCCTCCACCAAATAAAAAGCAGGAGGACAATTAATAGTTACCCCTTGTCTTGAACAAGAATCAACAGGGATTGTGGGAAATACCTCTAAGTAGTGAAGTACTTCTTCCAACTTCACCAAATCAACAATAAAAACATAACCATGAAGTCTAAACTGTTGTACAATTCCAGGTAATTAACAACCCAAATCAAACCAGCAACCAGAAGAAATTTCTGCAAAAGGGTAAAATTAAAAGGGATCAGTTGGATAAGGAAATATAGATTTTGAAAATACCCCTCTGCTTCAGATAAAATAGGTTATTCTGTAGCAGTTTCCCTGGACAGAGAACGTATTCAATGGCTTCAAGAACCTTCACTAGGAAAGACCATAAAACCTTGCTGTTTTGACAGGAAAACCTTCACAGCGGCTGGGAACTGTCCAGACTGTCACAGCATGGGAGACTTGCAATATATTATGCAGCAAATAGAGAAGACTCTAATTTTAAATAAGTCACCCCCAAGCATAAAAAGAAAAGCAAGGGCCTATGCAACTGAATTCTCACTGAACACAGTAATGATCATAGTATACTTTTGGACCTCTAGATACTCCTTAATTTGATGAAACAGCCACTATAAGTTTTTTGTATAAAACCAGTATGATTTTTTTTAAATTTTTTAGTTTTTCTTAGTATTTATGAGAAGATTTGGCTTTTAAAAGCCAACCCAAACTAAATGCTTCCATGTTTATATTTCAAAAAGACATTCATTTTTATCCATTCTGTGCACTTAATATTTCCACAAAAATACTTCTTCCCTGGGCAAAGTCCCTGTATCACTGTTCACCTGACACACGCTCTGCACCTTACCTGGAACTGTTGAAAGGAAGCATTTAGCTAGGAACTGAACAAAGCTAAAAGTCAGCCTGGAAGGTATTATGAGATGTTCTTAAAACACCAATAATTAAAACAGCTAGTGGGGGATTTTTCCATCAGTCCTTCTGAATTTCCAATTTCAAGCTCTTTTCCCAGTTAGAAGAAATAAAAATGTTGTGATGCTAAAAATTAAATCCAAGACTGGCATGTTATCACTTGGCTCCAGAAGCTTTTAGAAGAGCTGAATATGAGAAAACTCTTGATGAGAGTTTGCAATATTGACAGTGAACCTGCAGCCCCTTGAATGTGGGGCTGGTCTTTGATAACTGGGAAAGTGAGATGTCTCAAGCATCTCTCCATAAGAAAGAAATTATCAGCCTTGGGCTTTTCAGAGTAGACACATTGATTGCTGAGGAGCCTTGCAGTGAGTCCAGTATGTTTTGGGTTGAGCAGGACTGAAGTAATTTTCCAAACTGCCTCATTAGGCAACAAGCAACCAGCAATTGAGGTTGTTTGTCCTGTCTTCCTACATCATCTTGGTGCCCTCAAACCCCACACAGCTTTAGAGGGACAACTCAGAGAAATTCTTCTTGTTTCCAGGTTCAAATACTTTGTAACCTTATGACTATTTGTCTCAAGGCAAACTGTATGTGTTGAGAATATGAGAAGAGCCTGAGGAACAGAAAAGAGTTTGAAGCGTACCTTTCCTGTTTTAAAACTGTGGCTTTGGTCACGACATGAGACTGGGAGATGTGAGGCACATCCAGTGCTGTAGAATTAGTGTGGATGCTGAAAAGCATTTAACAGAGAAGTTTTCTAGCTTTCTGCAGCATTCTGTGAGAACTTTGTCTTTCTCACAGAAGCTATGAGAAACAGAGAGACAGTTTCTGTAAACCAATTCTTTATCTAACACCTGCTACTTGTTTTCCTAGCTTCATTATGGTACTGCAGAAAATATTTTGAAATGGGTGTTCTAGAATACTAGCCAATGGTGCTGAAGGGTGGCTGGTCAAAGGACCAAGGGCCTCCTGACATCTTTGCAAACCACCTTATAAAAGGCTATTTTAATCAATAAATAAAATGGCTTCTTTCCCCGGACTTTGACTTTGTGTCATGATTTTCTTCCCGTCCATCTCGAGGCAGCGACAGAATTAGCTCCTTTTGTTTCTTTACATTTCCTGCCTGCTCAGTGACTCTACAGTGCAGAATTAACAGACAACCTGGTTAGTTTGCAGCTAGATAAAGAAGCTTAGGTTTCTTTATTTAAATGTCAAATAGGTGTCAAACAATTCTAGTAGCTGGTGCAGAAGTTTGTTGCCATGCTGGAGCCATCCGGCTATTTTGTTAGTTTGCTTTTCTAGCTGGCAGGAACAGAACAAATTGGTAGGTGATACACTTTCTATCCAGGCAGAGATGATTATGGTCATCCATCATTGCTCTTTCAGACCAGCTCCTACCACATCTTCTGCTGTGCCAGCCACAGAGAAAAATTATCTGACTGCTTTGTTGCAAGCAATAGATGCTGTGTAAGAAAGATGCCAAGTGGTAAAACGGTTTAATGCACAATGGCCATTAATGGAGTCGAGCCGACACTATGGCATTAGTAACAGGAGTGGCATCATATGAACTCAGCAAAAGGGGAAGAACAAATCATACTCCCCACTGACACTGCAATATGGGGAAGCATTTAAAAATGAAAATAAAATATATCAGACCTCAAAGAACTGAGAGAAAAATCTCATTTGCCATTCCTTCCAAAATAAATCTGATTCATTTTTGGTAAAAGAACTGTATTCTTTTTCTAGTTAGAGATACATCTTTATTTTCTGTTTGGTTCAAAGCAGTAGAATATTTCCCCAGTCTCTATAAGAAAATTTTATATCAAAAATCTCTCACCTTAACTGCAGCAAGAATCATCAGGCATTGGACACAGCAGTTATCTTCTCTTTGGAAATGAGGGTAATTTTCTGCTACATCTGCCAGTTATGCATCCTCCAGATTAACCCAAACACTGGTAAATAGATAGAAATAGCAGCACCTTTGCCTATAGATCACAAAATCATAGAATAATCTGTGTTGGAAGGGACCCACAAGGATCATTAAGTCGAACTCCCAGCCCCGCACAGCACCATCCCCAAGAGTCACACCATGTGGCCAAGAGTATTGTCCAAACGCTTCTTGAACTCTGTCAGACTTGGTGCTGTGACCACTTCCCTGGGAAGCCTGATGTATGTACCTCCACACAATATTTATTGAATCACAAATAAGAGTTTTCTGCTCTTGGCATCTTCAACCAGGTGAAACTTGAGCTGAAAAGTAAGTTAGTTGACCAAGAAATTTTGTTTCCAAAACACAGCCTATCGAAACATCTATGGTTCTGCAGTGGTAGGCCAGAGCAGGCAGCTCTAATTGCACTGATTGTTTTATGTCAACTCCTCATCCACACCCACCTCCAGATTAAGGTTCTAGTCTACCTGCCATTACAGCAACTAGACTGGGCCAGGATTACAAAAGATCAAGGCTTCTAGGGGTTTTTTTTTTAATTAAATTGAAGTTTTCTGTTCTACTTTACTTCCTTTTCATGACTATTAATGGAGTCCAGCTGACACAATGGCTCAGTAAAAATCTTGTCTGGTCCAAGTTGATCACCTTGACTATTTCATGACTGGACATAGACACACCCTAGCCCATCACACTGGTCCTAGACACCCAGGGGAGGGTGGGATTAACTGGCTTCCTAAGCCCTCTTGCTCTTGGCCTAAACTCTTCTACTGTTGACCAGAGAAAAAGCATAGAACTAGCTTAGATTGCAATACACATTTTATTTTGTTAAAAGATACCTCTACCTGCTGTTTGTAACCTGCTTCAATCTGTTTTCAGTAGAGATCTTAAAACTGAGAGGATTTTTGAGGGAAGGGGTAGGAACAGAGCTACAAAGGAAACAAAAAGCATCACTGGTAAAGATTAAGTCTTGAGTCTGCTGGGGGACCAGCTTGAAGAATAAAGAAAAACCCAACCTTCTCTGCTTCTACCCCTTCCAGTCTTCAATTATTCATGAACAGCCCTGAGTTAACTTATTAAAAACATGTCTGTTGAGGAGGGCAACATATGGTAACATAATTAAATATGCCTGGAGTTCACCAGAGGTGGTATGTGGAGTAAGAACAACTTAGTAAAGGATAGCCTCTGCTATATTATTTTTCATCTCAGAGTTACTCTGAACTGGCAAAATATTTATAGATACAGCCTTCTTTCTGTTTCAGTGAATCTGCACTGTGTCAGCTGAGGATCTGACCCATGCTGAGTTATTTTCCTTAGGCAGTAAGGAAGACAAACTTACCATAATCACCTAATGTGCAGCACTTTGTTATTTTGCATCAGACCCATTTAGCCTTCTCTTTCATTTTCATTTCACACAAGGAAAAGGGTATGTTTGATGGTCTCTGGTGAAACAACCAGAAACTTTGAGGAAACCAAGTTAAAAAAAAAATACAGAGTTACTTAACTTCCAAAAAACAAATTACATACCTGTGCATCCTTGTGCATAGGTATGCCATTTCTTCTGCACTGCTTAACGTGTCATGGCTAAAGTATCATCTAGTATTAGGAAAACATGGATATAATTGTCACAGACTGTCAACAATGATTTCCTACTTGGGTCTAGCTCTCACTCGCCAGCACAGCCAGTCCCACCATCCATACACCTGCATAGGTTACTTTAAGTAAGAAGTGTCAAGCATCTGCTCTAAGTCTAGAGTCCCTTGACAGCAAAGGGACAGTGACACATCCAGTACTATCTGAAATGGGTGGAAATTAAGTTGCACGGGTGCCTTTTGAGAGCATGAGGGAACACATTAGCAGACAGTAGTCTTTAAGGCAACTGACGGTAGGATGATGTACTCCAAGCACTAACAGACAAGCATTTCTCAGAAATACAGCAGAGGAGTATCAGTAATTTAGTTGTGACATCTCTCTTTCTGCTACATGCAAATCCCACAGCTTTTCCTTGTAGTACCCTGCTGCATTGCTGGCAGGTGAGATGCAGCATTCCCCTGGACTGCTGCCTCTGCAAGCAACAAAAGCCTTCAAGACTCATTTGAGTACTTGAGTAAAAGCTAGCTATAATTTTATAATCATTTTCTCTTCCCCTGACAAACTGTGCTATCCTTTTTCAATTCTATTTCCACATTACTTTCTTGTTTTCTTTGTGATCTTTTTCTGATGTTCTAACAGAACTGTAACTGCCTATCATATCAGTAGACCGAATATTCAGTACACCGAATAGTCCGCATAAAACAAACACAGTTGGTGAGTTTGCCTAAGTAATAAAGATAACTAATTTATTTTAGATTAAATTATAGTTTATATATTAACAAAAATAGCACTGTAATATGTAAAATCAACTTCAAACATTTATATAACATGCACATGTATTCATACAGAAGTTAAACTACTGAAATAAAAAAATTCCTCAGACCTTGCCCTTTTTAGAAGGTGAAAGGAAGTCTTATTTCAAGTAGACAGAGTTCACTATTTCAGTAGGGAACAAAGAATGTTTTTTAAAAATTAATATAAGGAACAACTGTTTTTCTGCTGCTTATGAACCTAAAAACTAGATGGCAGCAAGAGAGAGAAAGAGACTTTTGAAAAATAAGTTTGATCATTTTGGCATCATCCTTCAAATTGCTGTTCTCATAACAAAGACTTAAACCATAACTTGGGAATGTTACAGAGTGAGAAAGAACTATTACCCACTTAATAAATCAAAGACATGTTTCTCGAGTTCTCTACTGGCTCTGCTTAAACATTAATTTTAGTCATCTATGACTCTTTGCTTAAAAACTCCCTGTTAAAAAGGCTGGTGCATTTTGAGAGGTTTAGATGAGAATATAAATTTGGCTAGTAGAATGAACAGTAATGATATTGAAAGTTTCTCTAGGGCATGTAGTTTGGTATCATGCAAAGGCTTTGACCAAGAAATTAGGGGAACACAAAATCAACAGACCAGACATTAATTTATTAAAATGCGATGAATTAGTCTCAAAATACAAAATAACAAAAAATAACAAAATAACAAAAATAGTTATGAATTATTATCAAGCATGAAGACTGTAGGAAAGCATTTGTTATTTTCTTCTATTTATTAGAAAGAAATTCACAGCATCACAGGATTGTATATGTTGAAAGGGACCATATTAACAGGTCATCTGCTCCAATATTCTACTCAGAGAAGTATCAGCTGTGAAATCAGAAATGCTGCTACTAAAGAAGATTGGACAATTATACAGAACTTAAAGGCATTTAAAGACTGGGGGCAAACAGCTTGCTTAGACCTACTGAAGATGGGTGGGTAGATGGATGGATGGATGGATGGATGGATGGATGGATGGATGGATGGATGAATGGATAGATGGATTGATGGATGGATGGATGGATGGATGGATGGATGGGAGGAAGGAAGTTCAAGGGGCGTTTTATAGGGGAGTGGCTGATACACCTGAGGACTGTGCTTCCATTAAGCAGGACCTTGACAGGCTGGAGAGTTGGGAAGTGCAGGGTCCTGCACCTGGGGAGGAATAACACCAAGTACCAGAACAGGTTGGGGGCTGACCTGCTGGAGAACAGCTCTGGTGAGAAGGAACTCATAGCATTGGTGCGTGACAAGTTGACCATGAGCTGGAAGTGTGTCCTTGTGGTCAGGAGAGCCAATGGTATCCTGGGGTGCATTGGAAAGAGTGTGGCCAGCAGCCGAGGGAGGCAAGGACACATCTGGAGGGCTTTGTCCAGTTCTGGACTCTGCAGTGCAAAGAAGACAAGGAGCTATTGGAGAAGTTCCAGTAGAGGCCACAAAAATGATGAGGGATCTGGAGCATCTCTCTTATGAGGAGAGACTCCTTATGAGCAGCTGGGCCTGTTTAGCCTGGGAAGAAGACCGTAGAAGAGGGAATCTCATGAATGCATATAAATATCTCAAAGGCAGTTGTCAAGAGGGTGGTGCCAGGCTCTTTTCAGTGGTGCCCAGCAACAGGACAGGAAGCAATTGCCATAAACCAAAACACAAGAATTTCCACCACAGCATGAAACAGAACTTCTTCACATTGAGGGTGGCAGAGGCCTGGCACAGGCTGCCCAGGGAAGTCATGGAGTGTCCCTCTCTGGAGACATTCAAACCCACCTGGACACGTTCCTGTGTCAGCTGCTCCAGATGACCCTGCCTTGGCGGGGAAGGTGGGCTGGATGATCTCCAGAGGTCCCTTACAACCCTAAAAATTCTGGGATTCTGTGATTTTGCCCTGATAAATAAAATTACATGCTGGTATATAAGAAAACATTTCACTATATAAAAGATTCAGCAGAGGATTGTAGCCAGGTCTTTCAGGCTTATCATCTAGTATTCCAGTGGTCAAGACCACCAGGCTTTCATTAATTTTTAAATCTATTAGCTAAACAGGTATTAAAAACTATTTCTGCAGATGACTGACTTGGAATTAGGTCTTTTACTCCCCAACGAATTCTGAAATTTCATAACACACAGGAAAAATTGAAAGCAAATAAACGCCTGTGAAGAATTTGATTAATTAACAAAAGGTAGGAATCTAGACAACACCTGAACTTGATGTGGAGGCAACAGCCAAACCTGAGTTGTAAGTGGTCTAAGTGTAAAATTAGCCAGAAAGGCTGACCATCACCTCACACGTGTGGATATCAGAATATTGATTATTAAAAACTCTATATTTACTACCAAGATATCAAGTGCTCTGCTGACTTATGGTGTCAGCAAAGCTAAATGATGACATAATTCCAGTCCATAACACTAACAAGAAGAACAATTTTATTTTTTTAAATCTAGCATAAAAAAACAGAAAAAAACCCACAGTGGCTGGAGACCGAGGGAAACTAGATTTGCATTGGCAATGAGGCATAAATTTGCAGCATTGAAAGTAATTATAACGGGCAATATAGCATGATTTACAGTGGGTTTGCTATATTAAATCACATTCTATGCATTATGCTTTTGTTAAAGCAGGAATTGCTCAAGTGACATTCCATTATGTAAAGGACTGAGCTAGAGGATTGTAGCCAGCTCTTTCTAATTTGTAATCTATTACTTCAGTGTTTAAAAAATTGAGTTATTAATTTTTAAATCAACCAGCTAAGAAAGTATTAGAAGTTATGTCTGTACATGACTTGGAATCAGTTCTTTCATTCCACAAGGAATTCTGAAATTTCATATTGCTCAGTAAAAAACTGAAGACAAATAAACATCTCAGAAGAATTCAATTAATTAACAAAACCTTTCATTTCAGTATTGTCAAAGTATCTCAGATTTCAGCATTCTGGCTCAATTCACTTAAACTCTTGTATTAAAATGTTAAAGAGACTATATTATCTTTACTAAGTAAGTCAAATCAAATTGGTATAAATATTTTAACACTGTAAAAGAGAAACATTAGACATTCCCATGCTCCCATCACAAAAAGTTCCATGAAACATTAGATTTCAAAAGAACTATTGTTCTGGAGAAAGCTGTTCTTCATCAATCCTGTCTGATGCAGTTAGGTAACAGTTTATTAAATTCTTGACAAATTAATATTTTCCAAAACTAACCATTGTTACTACAGTAAGAGACACTAAGTCTGAAAAGAAATTACAACATCAACAGGACAACAGAAAAACAATAGACTGACCCACGACTAAAGTGAACTGAGTAATTCTAGTCTCGCTTAGTTATTTTCCCTGTTTCTCCATTTTTGTCGTTTTCCATATTCTAATGTTTTTCTTTAATCTGTAATTTTGTCCTGCTTGCCATTTCTCTATTCTCTAATTACACAATAAATCCTAATGTATCCCATATATTTTTCTTGCCTTCCTGTCTTTCCCAAATACCTTTGCCATTCCCCCTTCTTCCAAATCTTGCTAGTCTCCTGCCTTCCCCCAACCTTTCCCATTGTCATTCCACCATTTCACTTAAATTTCTTCCTTTCCTACTGTCATCCCACAGGCTAAGATGGCATCCCGTAGGTTTTCCCTCCTCCCTCTGTGCCAGCTGGTGTCTGTTTTGCTTCCCATTTTCTAGAAGAACCAGCCTGACTCTCCTGGTGGGCAGCAGCACACCAGCAAAAGAAGATGCATGTAACACTGCTGGTCAGTGACCAGGATAAATACAGTGCTCCTGCAGCACAACAGCCCGAACCGATCTGGTACACATTTACAAGATGACAACCAGCACAGAGCTAAGAGACAAATGGCCTGTTTTCAGGAGCATTAGACAACAGTTTTATTGGAGCATTTTTGTTGGTTTGGATTATTTTATGTGCTGTTGAATGTGAGTGCTGTCCTTGCTGTGTAATTAGCACCTACAGCCCCTCCCACAAGACCTTGCAGAGCAGTGTGAGAAGGGCCATATCAGCTCAGAACATGCCAGATTGCTGTGAGGAGGGCAGTAAGCGAGTCAGAAATTATTCTAGATTTTATAGGTATAAGCAGAAAGGAAGCCTTTGACATTGTCTCAGAAGTACCTAAGGAATGAGAGGCTTATCAAAGCTTGAGACTGGAAGGTGCAGAAAGGTCTTGGACAGTACAGGAAAGACCTGGCACTTTAGGAGGAGGATGCTAAAATCCAGGTCAAACTGTACTATGGTGTTGTGGTGGAGGCCAACCTGTGACACAGGAGACAAGAATAGATGGAGGGAGCTGTAGCACAAGTTCTAGTATTGAGAGCAAAACCTGAGCTGTGGGATATGAGTGTTTCTGAGGTTGGTTGTAGCTACTAAGTGACCAGCAGCATCTTAAGGTTTGGTGGTAGCTTGCCCTAGAGGCAGAATGTTTGAAAGGAACTGATACTAGCCTTCAAAGGAGCACAAACACAACCCAAATAGCTGTTTAGTGATGGTCTGACATTAACTGGTAGAGATTCATAAGCAGGTGGCAGGTATCCCCAAAAAGAGCAAGGAAGAGCAGGAACTGAACTATTGTCCTGCTGCTCCTCCCTCAGAGGTGGGGAAGCAGGACCAGTGTAGGAGCAATTGCAATTGCATCACTGTTAAAGCAAGCTAAGGATCAGGCATTAGGTCAAACCAGAACACACTATTTAACTGCCTTACACTGCTCTTTGGCACAAAAAAAAAAGATGTAACAACATTTATTTATGTCTAGGGAGTCTGGGTTTTAATCCGAAGCTTGGATAAAGCTTCTTATCAATAAAGCAGAGGAATAAGGTGAAACAAATTATAAATAATGCCTTGGACTTTCCTCTCCTCTAAGTCATTTCCTGAGCTTGCTCCTAGGAATTAGCACTCCGTGGTCCCCAAAGACCTTACCAGAGAAAAGAGAATAGATAAATGTTAAAACCAGAAGTCAATACAATGCTTTCATGATATGAACTCAGGCCCATTGTCGTGGGTTGACGCTGTTCAGATGCCAGGCACTGACTAAAGCCACTCACTCACTCTCTTCTGCAGCTGGACAGAGGAGAGAAAATTTAACAAAGGGTTCATGAGTTGAGATAGGACAGGGAGGGTTTGCTCATCAAATACCATCAATGGCAAAACAGCCTCAATTTAGAGACATAAAGTAAATCTATTGCTAACAAAATCAGATCAGGATAATGAGAAGTAAAATAAGCCCTTAAAAACACCTTCCCTCCACCCCTCCCTCCTTCTCAGCTCTACCTCCTACCCAGCAGAGCAAGGAGACCAAGAATGGGATTATGGTCAGTTCATCACCCGTGGCTTCTCCCACTGCTCAGGGAGAGGAGTCATTCCCCTGCTGCACTGTGGGGTCCCTCCCAGGGGAGACAATTCTCCATGAACTTCTCCAGTGTGAGTTCATCTCACGAGCAACAGTTCCCTGTGAGCTGCTGCAACGTGAGTCCATCCCATGGGGAACAGTCCTCCCCAAACTGCTGCAGTGTGGGTCACTCTTCCACAGGGTGCAGTCCTCCAAGGACAGGCTGCTCCAGCCTGGGAGCAGAGCCCCTCTCTCCATGGGTCTCCCACGCGGTTNGCCCATGCTGCAGTGCGGGGCTCCTCCATGGGCTGTGGGTGGATCCCTGCATCCCCATGGCTCTCCACGGGCTGCAGGGGCACAGCTGCTTCACTATGGTCCTCACCACGGCCTGCAGAGGAATTTTGGCAGCGGCACCTGGAACACCTCCTCCCCCTCCTTCTTCACTGACCTTGGTGTCTGCAGAGTTGTTCTTCTCACATGTTCTCGCTCCGCTCTTCTCTGGCCGCAGTTAAAACTGCCCCCACAACCTTTGTTACGATTTCTTCATAAATCTGTTCTCACAGAGGCATTACCACCATTTCTAATGGGCCCAGCCTTGGCCAGCGGCACATCCATCTTTGGAGACACCAGGGATTGGCTCTGCCAGACATGGTGGAAGCTTCTGGCAGCTTCTCACAGAGGCCACCTCTGCGGCACCCCTGCTACCAAAACCCAGGCCATGCAAAACTAATACAGTCATTAAATCCAGACCCCAAATTAATTCCCAGGTGTTCATGCCCTCCCCTTGCAGCTAGCAAAGAGAAGGTGTCTCAGGAAATTTCTTCATTAATGGATTTCAATTGTCATGTAAAGTTATTGACCAATTTCAGGTTTCTAAGCAAGATTTAAAACACAACATATTTTTTTAATGGAAGAGTTTCTTCCACCTCCCACTCAGCCCCCCTGGCAGACAACTAATGTAACTTACAAAAAATTTCACTTCAAAGAAAACAATAAAAAAAAAAAGACGGTCATAAGCCAGCGTATCATTAATAATATCCTTTAAGCTTTTTCAAATTTCTTTCTTTTGCTAAGTAATACCATTTCTAATGCAATATATTAATATTTCAGGCAGAAATAAACACTGAGGACAGGTAATAAACTAGGTTCTGCAAAAAAAAACTTCATAAAATTCTAGATATACTTCATAAGTGAAAGCAACAGATACAAGTATGATACCATTATCTGTAGTTTCTAGCTGTTATTTATTGCTTTCCCACAGTTTAGGTGGAATCTTTTGTTCAATTTAGTTTCTTTCCTTTAAATCGTTTATTTCTCATAGACCAGATGCAAAATATCTTTATTAATTTTACTCTTTGCTATTAGGTAGCTCTGTTGCACTCACTTTTTAAAAGACTGATTAAAACAAAATGGATGATGAATTGTCCTGCTGGAAATAAATCTCAGTACAGAAACCCACAGATTAAGGCATATTTAGAAAACTAGGTCAAGCAAATTGAAGGCTTCTTGTTTTGCAGTCTCCATCCAGTTGATCTCTATTAATCACAAGCTGGAACTTAGCTATAGAAAATCTATTGTTCATATTTCTGAAACAAACTACCTGCTTATGGATTTTAATAAACCAGAGTAGTGCTAGCAGCTGTACTTGTGGACCCGGATAAGATGAAAGGAGAGCATCACTTTCTGTGTGTACAGGCTATAGAATTTTTTTAAGAATCTGGGTTAAAGTATATTTATTAGAAAGCAGTGGAAGAAAAAGTTTAAAAAAAAAAGAGAAAAAGAAAAAGGGCATTCGTTTTTAATTGTAAATCATATCGTATTTCAAAATGTGATTACTGAAATTTAAATTTCCAGCCACTGAAATCAGTTATATCCTCTTGTGGAGAGCTGAAAAGTCTCTTCTTCAAATTTCTTTTCTCTGTGCAGCAACTATACGTAACCACCAGTCTCCTGCAGCCAGCTTCCAGTATCTTTTTTGCAAACTGGTTAGGCTGAACTCTGTAAACTTCACAAGCCATCACAAGGCTTTTTTCCCTGGTCCTGAATCCTTTCTTTACTGATTTACTGAGTGTTCTCCAGTATTTCTGTGTCTTTCTTAAGGGCTGATAAAAACACTTGGTCTTATTAAGGTTGGGTATAATAGGTATGAATCATTTCAGAATTAAATGCCATATTACTTTGTGGAGGTTACAGGACTGATAAGGCAAGCCCATCCTTCTGCTTGAGCACTATGTTTCATGAGGCAATCTTTTTCTCCCCTTCGATCCAAGAGCATGACATGGACTGGTATTCACCTTATTGTTTACCTCCACTACTTTAGAGAAAGTAAAAGCATCCAGACACCCAGTTTCAGATGCTAGGAGGTCAAATTCAGGCGTGGTGGTGTTCAGTTTTGATGTTCAGCTGGATGAACAACGCTGTTTGGTAATCTTCAGCCAAACATAAAATGTATGTCCTGGGATTTTAAAATGCAGAATTTTAAAGCCAACATTGTAAGCACAATGTACCATGAATTTTTTAAGATATTTTTATTCAGTTCTGAAACTTTTGTGGTTCTTTTCTTTTTTCCTCTTATCAAAACTAGACAAATACCAGATATTTCCTTCTGAATGAAAGGGCTGATTTCTGTATACGGCTTGTTGCAACCAAATACAGTTTGAGGTGACAGCTACAGTAAATTACATGCCATGCCCTTTACACAGCTGGGATGAAGCAGCACTCCTGTGGACAACTGGTGCAGGACAGCCTCAGTAACAATGGGCATAGAGATTGAATTTCTGTTCTTTCTCCAGAGTCTCACTTGAAGACACCCATCATTGGCCAGATCTGCCAGATGTAAAATGAGGATAGCTGGGTAGGTCAGCACAACACAGAATACAGTTCTAGAGCCAGTGCCATGGAACGTGGATATGCCAGTATGTTCTTAGGACAAGGCAACTGGTCCTAATTTATTTTTGTTTCCTATTCCTGTGCTTTTGGGGTTTTTTAATGTAAAAAAAGGATGTGATGCTTTCCATTGAAAATGTGCTGAAAAGATTTGGAAATGCTGGTACTCAGAAGACTGTGGGGCTTCTTTTCCCAGCCAGCTTTCTCTCCTCTTCCACACTGCCTCAAGGATTTTAGCCTGGATATTTGTGATCCAGGATGAGGGATGTGCTAGAAATAAGGCCAAGCAAAACACAACTGGGCAAAGCTTGCAATTTGAGAACAAAAAGGTGTGAGAAAATGATAAAGCCCATGAAAATCATGCAAACATTGAAACTTTAAATAAAAGCTAACAAATTTTTTTAGCAAATATAGTTAACTTCAAATACTGTGTTCTGTGAAGAGAAATTTTATTCACACAGGAGCATTTTATTTAATTTGTTCGACCAAAATTGTATCCACATATTAGAAATACAGTTTTATCAATACTTACTAACTGGAAACATTTTAATGTTTCAGAGGTTTTAAAAGAGGGAAGGCATACACAAATTCATGTATATATCATAGAATTTAATTCTACAGTATTTCATACCCTGCCAGGTTTTTCTTACCACTCACTGAGAAAAGAAGGGGAAAGGAAGACAAAACAGGTAAAATGTGTTTTAAAAAGGCTATTAACCAGACAGCTTACACCCCAGAGCTCAAATGCTCACATACCTATACCATTTCTTCCCTTAGTAAAGAGAGAAGTTGGGGTGACTTTGCTGCTGCACTGTCCAGGTGTGGGGCAGGAGGTCAGGACACATCCTTGGGATCAGATCTCTGGCCCATGTCAGGCAGACCCAGAGCAGGGAATAAGGATGTTCTAAGTGGACCCCAATGTGGGTCTCAAACAAACAAAAAA
The DNA here is from genome assembly GCA_013399875.1 of Gymnorhina tibicen. NCBI lineage: Eukaryota > Metazoa > Chordata > Aves > Passeriformes > Artamidae > Gymnorhina > Gymnorhina tibicen. Next base: position 1,526,054 of record VXAZ01000550.1, read on the forward strand.
AAAGCCAAATTTCAGCCTCTGGCCCATCACTTCATGCTGCTTGGAAGCAGACACCAATTCATTTTGCAGTCTCCATGTACACAGATCTGCCTCATGTGACAGAGGCATGCAGGTCTGCTGGGGGAAGGCTGAATTGGCAGGGCACCATGGGTCCTCAACACTGGGGCTGGGCCCACATTATCAATGCAGCTTTTCTCTGATGAGAAAAATAAACTGTGGAGAACTCTCCACAGCACATTTTAAAAAATAGCAAGTAAATCAGCACTTCAATTTAGAATAGTATATATCTGGCTTTTTAATAATCTGCTTTGGCCCACTGAGACACATAGAATCTTTTGCTTTGTAAATAACAGCATTAAAAAATGAGAGATTAACTCAAACTTTCATTCCAAAGAGAACTAAAAACTTTATTTTATATGCAGACAGTATATCTAAAGGAAGGTCTTATCTATTTATGGTTCCCGACCTTTAAGCTGAATTACCATTTTGTTTTTAAAAAAATTATAATAATGAAGATAAAATACCTAGTAATTTCAAAGAAATTATTCAGACATTGGCAATGCAAAGAAAGTTTTTTTATATAGAATTTTCAGATCATCTTTTCTCAATAAGCTTTATCTTATATGTTATTATGATATTCTTCATGGTTGGTTTTTATTAGTTACCTTAGTTATACTTACGTGCTAGCCTTGAATTGCTTGCAGTTTTATCTCTGACATTTTTACTGAGAGAGAAAATCAGAGTTATTCTGATTACTTATATTCATGTAAGCAGGCTCATAGAAACAGGATAATGTAATGATGATTATAAATATTTTAATGACTGCTGAGGTGTGTCTTTCATGTTCTGATTGATGAAAAATTGATAATGATTGATAGTCAAGAGTGACTTGTTTATAAACTAAAGCAAATAATATCTCCAGAAATCCACCATTGTTTTCTCATATTGCATAGATGATGAATATAAACGTTACAGTGTCCTATCTCATTGCAAAGAATGATGAAAAATAAAATCTCAATACACATGCTCTCATTATTCCACCAAACACTCAGTTGCAAAACAAATGCCTCTCTGGTTTACTGCAAGATTAAGGGCCCACTAGGGCAAGTTTTCCGTGCTCAGAACACCCATCGATTTCAGTGGCAGCTCCATACACAAAGCATTTCCAGGATTAGCCCTTAATTATTTACCAAAACCATACCCTGGAGCTCTGAGTGCATTGCAAAAACAAATGGAAGGATTCACGCAGTAGATAATAGGGTGCATTTTTCTGCTTTCACAAAATATGTGGATGCTTTTATATAAGCAACTCCCCTGCAGCCTGGTGAAAAAGGAGTTTATTGCTGAATAAATTTATTGCTGGGCAGGTAGAAGAGTGGGCTAGAAAGAACAGTGTGAAGTTTAAAAAACACAAGTGCTAAGTCCTGAACTTGGGACAAAATAACCAAAGGTCTCAGTACAGGTTAAGATCTGTGTGGTTCAGCCTTGCTGAAAGGGACCTGTGGGTGCTGGTGGACAACAAGCTGAATGTGAGTGAGCAGTGCACCACTGCAGCAACAAAGGCAAATTGGATCCTGGGCTACACCTGCAGGAGGGCTACCAGCAAAGATAGAAATGTGAAATTCCTTGTCTTGGGGTGACTTTATGATGTGTATCCCCTATCACCTGCTCTATGCCCAGACATGAATCCCATGCCTTTTCTGTAGCTTTCAGGCAGACCTTTAAGAGAGGGAGGGGGAAGCCGATGGAACTCCTTCAGCGCTGTGCTCAAAAACACAGAGATAACTCGCTCATCTCTCCTCAGCTTGGCTCTCTGCAGCAGGGAAGAGAGTGGCATTCTCCTGCTTTCTAGCCAGCTTTTTGTTCGTTAGCTAAAGCAAGGAGTTTTCCTGGGACTTTGGCTTCTTCTTCTTCTTCTTCTTCTTCTTCTTCTTCTTCTTCTTCTTCTTCTTCTTCTTCTTCTTCTTCT